>CM076069.1:2900000-4100000 GCA_038088235.1 Zacco platypus
GGCAGCAGTTTTTCATTATACTGTATCAGTGGGATATATGAGCCTAACTGTACACTGACTTCTTGTTTCTCAGTGGAAAGAGAAAGAAGAGACAATGAAGAAAAGAAAGTGAAAGATAAGTCACGCTAATTTTACAGGTCAGTTAATGCAGTACATATCTGCATATAATGACTTATACTTTAACTGTATATTTTGCGCACTGCTGGTTTCTCAATGTTTTTTCTCCATTATCCAACATCAAATGGACTTTTTCATTCCTTGCTGCATTTACCTTGAACACTATAAGAGGACTAAAGATATTATAGTACGAAAGTATTATGGCGTCACTTTCAATTAGCTTTTTACTGAAACTGCTTTCGAGTGGGCAATATAAAAATACATGAAAGACATCTTAAAATATATAGAGGCATAAAATCTTAAACATATTTGAACGTATAATTTGCTCGTTCCATCCAACTGTTAATTTAACAAAACCTTACAGATTCATAAGCCTATAATCATCTTAAATTCATAACCATGAAAAATTTTACCCACATACAGTGATGCTAATGTGCCTAACTAACTAATGTGTTATCAGGTTGTAACTGTATGGATCAGGTGTTACATAGCTAGTATTTATCCATGGTCTAGCTCAGAGTTTCATGAGGGTACTGCAGGGAGTTTGTGGGCAGAAGAAAAGCTTTCTGTTAAAAGGCTGTGAGGATTTGAACCAGAGAGAATGCTGAACTGCAACTATTATGTTACAAATATTGGTAACACTTTATTTTTCAATGTCATTGTTACAGATGTTACATGTATTTACAATAGTAATAACTAGAAATTATGATTAATTACATGCAATTAACCCTAAACCAAACCCTCGTCCTAATCCTAACCCTATGTAGTTAATTGTCATAACTCAGTACTTATAATTACACTGTAATACTGACTCCTTAAAATAAAGTGTAACCCAAATATTCTATAATTCTCTTGAGCATTTGGTGATTTTATTCACATCAGATTATTTGAACCAGCATTTGATCAGTTGAAACTGAATTACTGTGATTTTGAGCTAAAGGACATGGAGCACAACTTAACGACCACAGGTTTAATGAGTTCCATGGAAGTTCGTTTACAGGGTGAACTCACAGACGTCATCATCGAAGTCCATGGCAAAGAGTTTAAAGCTCTCAAGATCATCCTTTGTGCCTGCAGCCCTTATTTTAAGGTAAGACAACTCATTATTAAAAATTGTACAATGTCTAATTTAGTAGTGACATCTTCAGAAATTAATACTATTTGCTTTACAGGGCGCTCTTCAAATAAGTTAGGGTTTTAGCCTATTTTTATTTATGCATTCCCATGATTAGACAGATATTGATAATACATTTTTATCCAAAGCGACTTACAAGTGAGGCAATTAGGGGTTAAGTGCCTTGCTCAAGGGTACCTTAGTCCCTTAGTCATGGTATTGAAGGTGGAGAGGGTGCTGTTTATTCACAATCCCCAGTTTCAATTCCTGCCAGCATAGGAATCGAACCAACAACCTCGGGTTAAAAGCCCGACTCCCTCACAATTAGACCACGACTACCCCATATATATATATATATATATATATATAAAATAAAGGCCACATTTGGTCGTGACTCTTACCACACTGTGCTTCATGTTCGAATGTCACCAGAGAACTTGATGAATAATGTAAGGAACAATGAGCTGGAGTCGGAGAATGAGGCGTGTTCAGCCATTCTTGACAAAGCAGTGTAGGTCATTTTTAACCTCTCCATTGAGGGAGCCACCAACTCAGAGCAACTGACGTTGGCCCTTTTGGCCATCTGGAGGAGCATAGGCAATCCCACCAATGGGATGACGTATGACACAAGAGCAGACTGTTGGGTCAATGTGACTCAAGAGGATGGGCATCCCAGAGCCTATCCTGGGACAGTGGTCATCGATGGGTTTGTCCACTGTATTGGCGGCTTTGACAGCGAGAGTTATTATGACTCACCCACGATCTTTCCTCATGGGCCATAATCTTCCCATTCAACCAGGTACACTTAGCTGACCGCCCGTCATTGGAAGTCCAGGATGGTGGCCACACGGTAGATGTTCTCGTCCTCTGCAATCTCAGGTGGACGACGAGGTTCATCCTTAACACTAGACCTTGTGGGAGAAGAGACCAGAAGATTAATGAAGGGTTTGAGGAGAGAAACATGAAATGTAGGTGAAATGCGATACTCTGCAGGTAAAGCCAGCCGGTTTATGACTTCATTGGTCTGTCTTTCGATGGTGAAGGGACCTATGTTGGTGGTCAAAGATGGATATCCCGGATCCCTTTTGTCCAGGGTGGTAAGCTGAAGTGGCAGATCGTTGTACATCGGCCTAGCTCTTATGTCTTTGTACTGCTTGCTGGAGATGGATGTGAGTGGAGTCCCATACCCTCTCGCTCACCTGAAACCAGTAGTTAACTGCCGGGACGTCCGATGGCTCCCCTGACCAGAGAAACAGGGGAGGCTGGTAGCATGAGGAGGCATGCACTAAAACGTCTCAGGTTACGTCTGTAACCCTAGTTCCCTGAGAGAGGGAACGAGACGCTGCGTCATATGACGCTTTGGGAATCCCCTCTGCGTCAGCGCGTCTGAGTCTGAATGTCAACTAGCCATTGGCAGAAGTGAGCGTCGCAGGCGGGTGACGTCACGACCAGGAAGGATATAAGCACTTCCGGAAAGATCGCTCGCTAGCTTCGAAAAGCCGAAGCAAACGATCACAGGAATGCAGGGAGTATGGCAAGGCGACGCAGCGTCTCGTTCCCTCTCTCAGGGAACTAGGGTTACAGACGTAACCTGAGACGTTCCCTTTCGAGGGAACTTCAACGCTGCGTCATATGACGCTTTGGGAACGATATGCCAAAACGCCATAGTTCCAAGTACCTGACTGTGTGAAACTGCTGGCACATCAAGACGAGAGCACCGAGGAGCCTGGCGCTGAGACCAGGTCAAGGCTGTAATATTTCACAAACGTGTGCGGCGAGGACCAGCCTGCCGCATCACAAATTTCGCCAAGGGAAACCCCTGAGAATAAGGCCTTCGAGGCCGCCATACCCCGAGTAGAATGAGCTCTGACAGCCAAAGGAGACTGCTGTCCAGAAGACTCGTAAGCAGCTGAAATAGCCTCGACTATCCACCTGCTTACTGTCTGCTTTGACGCTGGTAGACCCCTGTTGTGTGGTCCAAAGCAGACAAACAGCTGATCTGACTTCCTCCACAGGGCAGCTCTGTGGACGTAGGTGTCCAGCGCGCGAACTGGACATAATAAGTTCAGCTTTTCCTGGTCTGGATCCGTAAACGGAGGAGGACAAAAAGCCTGCAGCACTACAGGCCGCGGTACATGGGTCGGAACCTTAGGAATGTAGCCCTGTTTCGGGTAGAGGAACGCTTTTACCATGCCCGGTGCAAACTCTAAGCACGTGGGAGAAACCGAAAGGGCCTGAAGGTCTCCTACTCTCTTAAGGGACGAAATAGCTAGAAGGAAGGCAGTCTTGATGGTCAGAAATCTTTCACAGACAGACTCAAGTGGCTCGAATGGAGCGGAAGACAAACCCTCTAAAACCACAGCTAAATCCCAAGCAGGAACCCTGGAGCGTGCTGCTGGCCTCAGCCTCAAAGTGCCACGAAGGAAACGAATTATTAATGGGTTCTTCCCCAAGGAAGTACCATCCAAAGGGGCGTGGTATGCTGCAATAGCTGCCACGTATACCTTTAGAGTAGAAGGGGTTAACCCTGCTGAGAAACGGTCTTGTAAGAACTCTAGTACTGGACCAACTGGGCAGTTAACTGGATCTTGGTGTCTCGTGGCGCACCACGAGACAAACAGTTTCCACTTCAGCGCATATAGTTTCCTCGTGGAAGGAGCTCTGGACTGGAGAATAGTCTCAACAACCTCAGCTGAAAGACCCATACCTATGAGTTGGGCCCCCTCAGAGGCCAAACCCATAGGCTCCACATCTCTGGACGGGGTGAAAAATCGTGCCCCGCGCCTGAGACAGAAGGTCTCTCCTGAGCGGGATCTCCGAGGGAGGTCCGTCGAGGAGAGTCACCAAGTCCGAAAACCAGATTCGGCTCGGCCAGTAAGGCGCTACTAGCAGTAGACTTATTCCTTCCCGGTGAACTTTCTCCAGAACTCCTGGGAGCAGAACGATTGGGGGAAAAGCATACAGACGCAGCCTCGGCCATGTCTGTGCCATGGCATCCAGTCCGAGAGGAGCTGGATGTGTGAGGGAGAACCAAAGTGGACAGTGCGTTGTATCCTGAGACGCGAACAGATCCACCTCTGCTTGGCCATAAATCTCCCAAATAAACTTCACCGCCTCGGGGTGAAGTCTCCATTCCCCTGGCCTCAGCCCCTGTCTCGACAGGACGTCCGCCCCTAAATTCTGAGCCCCTGGAATAAAGACCGCCCTCACGGAGAGCATCTTCCCCAGGGACCACAGGAGGATCTGGTGCGCCAGTTTGCAAAGTGGTCGCGAGCGCAGACCCCCCTGTCGATTTATGTAGGCGACCACTGATGTGTTGTCTGTACGGACAAGCACATGATGGCCCCACAGGTCTGGGAGGAAGAACTTCAACGCATTGAAGACAGCCATCATCTCCAGGCAATTTATGTGCCACGAGAGCTGATGACCCCTCCACAGTCCTTGAGCTGAACGGCCTTCCATTACCGCTCCCCAGCCTGTGTGGGAGGCGTCTGTGGTCAGTGCGACTCATCGCACCCGTGCACCCAACACAGGACCCTGGGACAGGAACCATTTCTCCTTCCATATCGCCAAGGCGCGGAGCGCTCGCCGCGTGATCTTGGTCGTACGGAACGGGTTCCCTTTCAGGGAAAACCCTCTGGTCCTGAGCCACCACTGAAAAGGTCTCATGAACAGCAGGCCAAAAGGAATCACGTTGGACGCTGCTGCCATCAGCCCCAGCAATCTCTGGGACTGCTTTACAGAGAGAGACTGGCCTAGCTTTACTTCCTCCACGGCTGAAAGAACTGCAGCGATGCGAGCGGGCGACAAGGCAGCCTGCATCGACGCTGAGTCCCAAATCACACCCAAAAAAGTGGTCCTCTGTGCTGGAGAAAGCACACTCTTTTTGGCATTCAACCTCAACCCCAATTTCTGTATGTGCGTGAGAACAACATCTCGATGTTGAACCACCAACTGTTCCGACTGTGCTAATATTAGCCAGTCGTCCAAATAGTTCAAAATGCGTATGCCCTGCAGCCTGAGCGGGGCCAGCGCTGCATCTACGCATTTCGTGAACGTGCGGGGTGATAGAGCTAGGCCGAACGGAAG
The DNA here is from genome assembly GCA_038088235.1 of Zacco platypus. Classification (NCBI taxonomy): domain Eukaryota; kingdom Metazoa; phylum Chordata; class Actinopteri; order Cypriniformes; family Xenocyprididae; genus Zacco; species Zacco platypus. The sequence goes on from CM076069.1 coordinate 2,905,321, forward strand.
AACCCGATACTGGTACGCTTCGCCCCCGAAAGCAAACCTTAGGAACTTCCTGTGTTGTGGAAGGATGGAGACATGGAAGTATGCGTCTTTTAGATCTATCGTGACAAACCAGTCCTCGGACCTGATTTGAGTCACGATCTGCCTGAGCGCGACGAAGATCTAAAATGGGCCGCAGCCCTCCATCCTTCTTTGGAACAATAAAGTAACGGCTGTAAAAGCCCGACATTCTGTCGGCTGCAGGAACCTTTTCTATAGCTTCTTTTGCTAATAGGGTTTTTACTTCTTGCTCCAAGACCAGAGCCTGCTCGGGATGAACTAGTGTTAGCATCACCCCGTTGAATAGAGGCGGGCGCACACCAAACTGAATTCTGTACCCCAGTTCTATTGTTTGCAGGACCCACTGAGATATATTTGGTAGACGTTTCCACTCTTCCAAAAATTCTACTAAGGGAACCAGCCTCTCGAGGCTGGTCTCTGGCGAAGTTAATACAGCCGTGTCGGTGACCTGAAACGCGCTGGCAGGAAGCAACCGACACGACTGTATTTTTAACCTCCTCAGAGGCTGAAACTGCAGTGCAGCTTCGCTGGATGCCGCTGCGCCCCGAAGCACCGAGGGTGGCGGGGTTAGCAGAACGGCCCCTAGAGGGCCACGAGATGATGCGGGCACCGTATGCTGAGGTGTACACCGCACCACCCCGTGTGGGGCTGCCCTCACAGGTCTGACGCCAGGGACGTCAGGACCTTTTTCCCGAAGCCTTCCTCGCCTGAAGGACGGCCCTCAGGTCCGTCTTCGGTTTGGAAGGCTTGGGCTGAGAGTGCCGCTTCTGCCCCCCGTGTCTCTGAGGTGGGGCTCGAAAAGCGACACTCTCTTTCTGTTGTTCGCGATATGAGGAGCTAGACGGCTGGGACTGCCCACGCCCAGCAGTCCCAGAGGGTTGATGGCGGCGTGGAAGATATTTTTTAAAAGCCTCCGCCTGCTTTTTGGACTCCTGAAACCTCTCGACGACTGTGTTGACAGCGTCGCCGAAGAGGCCAGGGGGCGCAAGCGGGGCATCGAGGAGAAAAGCCCTGTCCTTCTCTTTTATATCTGACAAATTGAGCCACAAATGTCTCTCCGTCGCCACCAAGGCTGCCATAGACCGCCCAATTGCTCTGGCGGTCTCCTTGGTGGCTCTCAGAGAAAGATCTGTGGCCCGACGCAATTCGCGAACTGCGTCAGGGCCAATCCCCTCACCGCCATCCATTTCCCTCAGCAGGTCAGCCTGGTACGCTTGTAATATGCTCATAGTATGTAGACACGCACCAGCCTGACCCGCCGCCGTGTACGCTTTACCCACCAGACTAGATGTTGTTTTTAACGGTCTGGAGGGCAGCGTGGGGGCCTTCAGGGACGATGCTGAACCGGGAGACAGATAGCTGGCAAGCGTCTGTTCAGCCCGCGGCATCGCCCCATAACCGTATTCTTTCAGCCCTCTTATATCAGAATAAACTTTCACCTGAGGGCTGAAAAGTCTGGCTGAATACGGCTTCTTCCACGATCTAGACAGCTCACTGTGCAGATCGGGGAAGAAAGGAAGGCCCCTCGGTGGAGATGATGATTTTGAAGACAGAAAACGCTCGTCTAACTTGCTTTTAGGACGAGCGCCCTGCTTCTCGGCTGGCCAGTCGATATTTAATGTAGACACAGCGCGAGTCATCACCTCCACAAGCTCCTCATACGCCGGGGAAAGAGATGGCGAGTCATCTTCCCCCGTTCCGCCACCCAGCACATCCAACTCCTCAGAGCTAGACAGCTGAAATGACGGGCTCTCTCCCCGGGCGGAAGAAACCGCAGAGCGGGCTTCCGAACCCAGAGATTGAGCGATGGATCTCTCAGGTGAAGGCAGAGAAAAGGCGCTCACGCCCGTCTCACACCCCTCCGAGAGATCCATTTGCGAACCCCATGATCTCATTCTCCGCTCTGCCTCGGCAGCAGCGGGTCCTGAGCCATGAGGAACGCTATCCTGAGCACTTTTCTCAAAAAGCGCCAGGCGGGAGCGGAGCGAACGCAACGGCAACTTCTCACAATGCTCACACTCAGCCTCCTCGAAGGCTGAGAGAGCATGCTCCGCTCCCAAACACATTACACAAAGGTCGTGTGAATCCGCACCCGAGAGAAAACGAGGGCAGGGAGGAACACACTTCCTAAATGACTGTGCCATATTCTTTTTCTTTCTAGTGCTTTGTGACTTGACAAACAACAGTAAATAGACAGACAGTTTTCACAGAGAGCGCTTTGCTGAGGCAGAAAAGCTAGCGAGCGATCTTTCCGGAAGTGCTTATATCCTTCCTGGTCGTGACGTCACCCGCCCGCGACGCTCACTTCTGCCAATGGCTAGTTGACATTCAGACTCAGACGCGCTGACGCAGAGGGGATTCCCAAAGCGTCATATGACGCAGCGTTAAAGTTCCCTCGAAAGGGAACAGTTTTAGTCCGGTGGTGGTTTGACGGAAGGAGTTCTGTGCATACTCTCCCCTGGGAAGGAAATGACTTCAGTCATGCTGGTGCTGGTGGCAGTAGTACCACAGGTATCTCCTGATTTTCTTGGATCTTACGTTTAGTCTGGCCGTAGGGTTTGAGGATGGTATCCAGATGAGAGGCTGACGGAGATACCCAGCAGCTGGAAGAAGGAATGCCAGACTTAGGAGATAAATTGGGGTCCACAGTCAGACACGATGTCTTCAGGCAATCCGAAGTGATATAAGACATGATGAAATAGTGATTCGTTGGTTTCAAGTGCTGTGGGTAGATCTCTTAAGGGGGATGAGTTTGCAAGCTTTTGAAAATCGGTCTACGACAACATGTGTAGGATTCTGAAGGTGGTAAGTCCGTCTATACCAATATGGGAGCATCGACGATTAGGAATGGGTAGGGGTACCAGCTTGACAGCTGGAAGATGATGGAGAGTTTATGAGATGGCATAGACTGAACATCTGAGTCAAACTGCTCTTGGAACAAGAACAATTGTAGTGCAGGGCTTGATTTTGCACATGGGAAATTGATTGGATGGTTGTGGTTTGCTATTGGTGGATTTGGTTGTCCCGCCCTCGTCATCAGAGTAAGTAACGACGAAATGTGAAGAACAGCACCCAACATGGTTGACATGGGTTCAACCTCTTTGCTTCTCTGAGGTTACAAGGTTGCGATGATCGATGATTGTCTAAACTCTTCCAAGGCAAGTTTAATTGCCAATAGTTCAGGGTTACAGGTGTCATAGTTTCTTTCCAGCAGGGACAGTTTCCTGGAAAAGACACATAGAGGACTGGTGGCTCCTACCCCGGTCGTGAATGCCTCTACTTCCACAATGAACGGTAGTTCAGGTTCTGGATGGACCAGCTCTGGAGCAGAGCAGAAAACTGCTTTAAGCTGTTGTAAGGCTTTTCTTGCAATGGGATTCCAGGACAGAGACTTGGGCCGGTTCTTAAGAAAGGGTGGTGAGAGGAGTTCTGATCAGGCTGAAGTTGGAGATGAAGCGGTGATAGAAATTTGCGATGCCCAGGAAACAAATTCTTTAATTTAAGAATATTAAGATCTTGATGGCAAAGATGCCTAAAGTCAACAGATTTTACTAATAGACCTACCAATCTCTTTGTAAAAAAAAAATCTATGTAATCTGACTCCAAAATTGTAATTTCAACCCCCTGTACAAAATTATCTTAGTAAATATACATCCATCAGTTAATATTTTAGCTTTCATCACCATTTAAGTATGTCTTCCTTTAAAATATTAACAAAAATGTGGAAATTTGGTTGATTTTGACACAGAATGACCCAAATGTGTTTATGCCTGAGAACCTTTTTATACACAATTACACTTAACAGCAGACACTGAAATAACAAACTGTGGTACAGAACAAATATTGTGAGCGTCCCTTATTCTACCCATTATTATCCTATAAACAACCATGATTGTCCTTTATTTTCCTTTCCTGGAGTTGACAACCCTAACTATACCATACAAATACTATACAAATCTCAAGTGATTTGTTTATATCATTTCAAAATGTAAACTATTACCACTCAAAACTGCCAAATGTGGACAACTGGGGCATTACCATTAAGAAAATGTAAAGCTTTGAAATGATGTTGTGCCATGAGCTACACAAGAGCGACTGTAAAACCCCTCGCACACAGTGTGACGTGAACAAACAAGGGGAGTGAGACCGCAAACAGTGACCCAGTGCTGTTGATCTGTTACATCAGCACTCCTGGAGCGCTGCTCGACCAATCAGATTCAAGGACTGGAGCAAAACCTTACATGATGCTAAACATGGAGAAGTACTGACATTGAGCTATAGGAGAGAATCTGAGTCAAAGCACTTGATAATGGAATAATTAAGAAATATATGGACACCAGCAAGTGTTTTTGCTCTAGAAGTTTATTAAAATGGATGGTAAGGTTTGAGAGAACTGCTGCTGATTGGTTCAGTTTAAACGTCTCCTCTTTCTTGTCTGCAGGTCCTCCAAAAAGTCCTGGAAACGCTCCGGTGTCACCTCCTGAAACCAAACCAGAGATCATTTAAAAATGAACTTTACTTCTAATTTACCTCAGTAACTGACAAGGAAGCGGTTTTCATCTTTACCTTACTCTGGTTTGACGACTGTTGAAGAAACTCACGCAGCTCATCTTTCAAGTCGTTGAACTCTAAACACAAGCAAAAACAAAGGGTTCACATTTCAAACAAATACACTTCTATGACAAAAAAAAAAAACGGGATGTGTCAGTGTACACATAATCACTGACTGTAATGGGCTCTACTGGATACATACAGTGTAGACAAGCACAGAATTTCTACAGATTATAATTAGATGGATAATGTACACCAGGGGTTGGCAACCTTTTTGTCATGAAGTGCAATTTTTACCTTAATTTTTATGAGTTAATGACTGTGCCACACTGTCACAAGCAGGTTATGAGGTACTTCATCTGAATTAAACACATACACCTCTCTCACTTTTGCTCACGATTACCCCTCCACGTGCCATAGGTTGCCGACCCCTGATTTACACATTCATACACTCCCTGGCTGTTAAAGAATTAGTTCACTTCTGAAACAATTTCCTGATAATTTACTCACCCCCATGTCATCCAAAATGTTCATGTCTTTCTTTCTTCAGTCGAAAAGAAATGAAGGTTTTTGAGGAAAACATTCCAGGGTTTTTCTCTGTATAGTGGACCTCACTGAGGTTCAACGGGTGGAAAGTCCATAATTTGAACTAATTCTTATATAGTTGCACTAACATATTGTATATGTTCAAAGTTCAAACTTTGACCTGTGGAGGGCAGTAATACACTTAGCAGCATCTACACTGCCGGAATTATACAAGAAGAAGACGAAGAAGCGCGCTAATGCAAGACGAGCATTTGTGGTTAAAAAGTATATACATTTTTTATTTTTATTTTTTTAGAACACGAGCGAAGGTTTCTCTAGGTCAGACTCTTATTCCTCATCTGGGATCATGTAGATCCTTTGAAGCTGCACTGAAACTGATATTTGAACCCCAGTGAAGTCCACTATATGGAAAAAATCCTGGAATGTTTTCCTCAAATCTTAATTTCTTTTCGACTGGAGAAACACAGACATCTTGGATGACATGGAGGAGAGTAGATTATTATATAAATTTTAATTCAGAAGTGAACAAATCCTTTAAAGGGTTAGTTCAGCCAAAAATTAAATTTCTGTCATTAATTCCTCACCCTCGTGTCGTTCTACACCCGTAAGACACAAATGAAGATATTTTTGATGAAATCCGATGGCTTAGAAGTCTCTATTGACAGCAAGATAATTTACATGTTCAGATGCCCAGAAAGATACTAAAACATATTTAAGCAGTGGTTAATACTGGTTAATATAGAGTACAGTGGTTCAACCTGTATACTATAAAGTGACGAGAATACTTTTTGTGCGGCAAAAAAAACTAAATAATGACTTTTCAACAAGCGATGGCCGATTTCAAAACACTGAAGATTCATGAAGATTTATGAATCTTTTGTTTCGAATCAGTGATTCGGTTAGCGTATCAAACTGCCAAAATCACGTGAACTATTGAAATTGCGAAATCCTTACGACTCGAAACAAGATTCGTAAAGCTTCAACAGTGTTTTGAAATCGTCCATCACTAGATATGGTTGTTTTGTGTTTTTGGCGTACAAAGTATTCTCATCGCTTTATAATATTAAGGTTGAACCACTGTACTCACATGAACTGATTTAAATATGTTTTAGTAGCTTTCTGGGAATCTGAAAGTGAACCATCGGATTTCATCAAAAATATCTTCATTTGTGTTGTGAAGATGAACGAAGGTCTTACGGGTGTAGAACGACATGAGGGTGAGGAATTAAAGACAGAGTTTTCATTTTTGGGTGAACTAACCCTTTAATGTTTTCTTCCTGGGCATCAGTGAATGTTTGTGTATTTTGTAATATTGACGTCTTCAGAGACGGTTAATGACATGGCCGCACTTACGGTAAATGACCTCGAGCTGCTGCACGTGGGTCAGAGAGGTCAGTGAGGTCAGAGAGGTCAGGCAGGACAGCAGCAGGTCATCACTCTTCAGCGCTTCAGTTTTGGCTTTCTCCTCGTATGCGAGCAGCGTGTCCGACTCATCCAGCAGGAAAGGAACACCTGTCTCTACGTACATTCTCTACACAGAATATATGGCATTACAAATAGTTTAAAAATGACGGAAAAAGACCTTCGTAAACCTCAAACATGAAGCCTACCTTGCAGTCGGTGCAGCGGCAGAGTTTTGCTCTCCAGTAATAAGGCCAGAACACAGCAGCTTCCCTCGCACTCGCTGCATCTCCCGCCTTCAGCTCTTTTAAAACGCATTTGCCAGCTTCTGAGTATTGTTGAGCCGAAGGAGCCGTCACTGAATCACGGCCCGCGGATCCACCTGCATCAGCCTGCCGAACACATGATGTCAAACTCATTCACAATGTTTAGGTTGGGAGATGCCAATGTGGACTAGAGGTCTGCTACCCTACCCGAGGTACTCAAACCTTTAATAACGAGTGCGATAACTCAAATAATTAGTGAGGAAAAACTTATTACAGTGCCAATTGAGGCAGGGAAAGCTGCACTGCAATGAAATCTAGCAATTAACAGGAAAAATATTCATCAGTCATAATCACTGTTTGATAACAGGTGAGCCGGGGATGGCACAAAATTAGGGATGGCTACATAAATCTCTAAAATTACTATGCAATATGTTATACAACAGTTCTTTCTGGTTCTCGAATCCGATTGGCTGAGGGGTCTTTCCAGCCATGCGATATTCTTCCAGTATCGCGCGGTAACCGTTTGAATCACTCCGCTGTCAGCATTCTCACAGCGAGTGTAATGGCGGACAAGCAAACCCACCATATTTTTATGCATACTACTGTTATTTTGTAACGGATTGTTGCTTTAAGATTTTTTTAGTCGAGAATATAGTTGTTTAGACCTCAGATATGCAATTTATATGTAAACATAGCACCTATTTGAACATTTGTTTAGACGCTTTCAGAGATGTGAGCTCCAGGCCGTCAGCGAATACACGCCGAGAACAGCTTCATCTCGGACAGTCCTTCAGGAATTTTCTGCTGGCTCTTATATATTGTTTAAACTTGAGCTAGAATTCATTTTGGGTTTATCAAATGGGCAATCGTTGGCCTTATTAATCTATTACTTGTTCCAGAGCTAATATATTTGGCTTAATTGCTATATTAATTTTCATAACTTTATATTTACATTGAAATTAAATCCTGTACTAACTAGAGCGCTGCTTTTGTATGTTTGATTGAACTGTTTGCTTGCGTTTATTTCCAATTTTATTTCTTATTCTGTTATAATGGCTACTGTTGTTAATTTATATTATTGTTAAAGAAATATTTTATATAAATAACATGCTGTATTTTTTGGTATTGAGAAAGTCCGCAAGTAATTTCAACTTCAGTGAAAGTTACATTAATATGCCACAAGATGACGGAGTGAGTGATTCAGTCAGTCGCAAAAGTTTTATATTAAAACGGACGGAAACAAGGAAGTTGTCTTTACTTTAAACAACTTTCTACAAGACGCAACTGACAAATGCATTGACTAGCGCTGTCATGGGCATGTTTTAAATTTGAAAAGGACTAAAGAGCTTTCTTTAGTGGACATTCAAACTGATTTTGTGATAATTAATATAAAATTAACCTGAAAAATATCAGCTAGGTGCAAGTAATACACGGAGTTTCGATGAAGCGACTCAACGTTCCTTCATTTTTACTTTTAAAGTGACGTTTTAGAATTAGTAACGGAGGCTTGGGCTCAACTGTTAAACTGTCAACTTGAGATTTGAATCTGCGGCGGCAGGAAGTTGTTCAAAAGAGGGTTTTTAAGGAAAATCCGTTGTTATTTCTTATTTATTCACACACTCGTGCCGTCAAACTGTTGTATAAATGCTATATCACACTCGTAGCCGTGCGATATGACTGTATATCAGCATGCTGTGATTGCATGCGGCCGAATCAAAACCGTGCTGATAGCCATATCGCACGGCTATTCGTATGATATTGCTCATTTAAATGTTTTGAACCTTGAGAGATATGATATGATACACATAGGAGTGAACACGCTATGAACGAAATAAGTAGTGCGTTCGTCAGAAATCAGCCATCAAAACTAGGCTGCTATAAACTAAAACAACATCATACTTCTATTTGATGTGTATTTAAATGTATAAAACATTGTACGATATGATAAATTAATGAGCGTAAACTACATGAATGAAATGAAGCACGATAGCAAGTCAAACAGCCGCGTTGCAGTCTCTGTGGTCTCTGAAACATACACATTTTCTTACAATTTGTGTCTACTTAAATTTTTTGAACCATGTACGATTTGATCTGGTCGTTTGAACCAATTAACAACTCAATGGTTACAAAAGCTGTGGCTTATGGTAGCAAGAATACGGACATTTTTATACATCCATGGATTTCAGGTTTGGGCTTAAAATCTAACAGTAGTGGTTGGGCAGGGCTGGGTAGGTTACTTTTAAAATGTATTTCACTACAGATTACAAAATACATGCTTTAAAAAGTAATTTGCAACGTATTTCGTTACATTACTCAAGTTTAGTAACTTAATCTAAATACTTTAGAATACTAATAAGTGTGAACAAACACAAAAAAGGTAATTGCAAGTTTTTATCTCACAATTCTGACTTTTCCCCACAGAATTGCGTGATATAAAGTTGCAGTTGTGAGTTATAAAGTCAGAATTATGAGATATAAACTGACAATATTGAGAAAAGTCGGAATTATGAGATATAAACTCACAATATTGAGAAAAGTCGGAATTATGAGATATAAACTCACAATATTGAGAAAAGTCAGAATAATGAGATATAAACTCACAATATTGAGAAAAGTCAGAATTGTGAGATATAAACTCGCAATATTGAGAAAAGTCCGAATTATGAGATATAAACTCACAATATTGAGAAAAGTCCGAATTATGAGATATAAACTCACAATATTGAGAAAAGTCGGAATTATGAGATATAAACTCACAATATTGAGAAAAGTCAGAATAATGAGATATAAACTGACAATATTGAGAAAAGTCAGAATTATGAGATATAAACTTACAATATTGAGAAAAGTCAGAATTATGAGATATAAACTCAAATACTAAATTCACAATTGCAAGAAAAAAGATTAGTATTCCAAGTTTATATCTCACAATTCTGACTTTATAACTTGTAATTGTGAGTTTAAATCTCGCAATTCTGAGAAAAAGTCAGAATTGTGAAATGCAAACTCACGATTGTGAGGAAAAAAAACAAATTGTGAGAACAAGTTGCAGTGAACTTTTTTACAATTATAAAATGACTCTCAAACAACGATCACAAAACATGAAAACAGTGGAAAACATGAATCTTAACTCCTCTTTTTCAGACGGTCAGAGTCAGAGAATCACCAATCGCTGTTTAAATGACATTAAAACTCAAAGTAATCACTTTGGTAATCTAAAACACTTTTCAGATGTAACTGTAATCTGATTACCACCCATTTAAAATGTAACTGTAATGAAATACAGTTACTCAAATTTTGTATTTTAAATACGTAACTAAGTTACTTGTATTTCGTTTCTCCCCAACGCTGCGGTTTGGTTTGGGTCGGATCAAACGATCTCAGTCGAGACTCTACATACAATCAGGTTCGTGACATACAACATGCCGTTTCTCACCGCTTCTTTCTGACCCGTTGAGGGCGTATCATGGACATCTGTGCTTGAACAACGTTTTCCCTTTTCATCTGACGTGTTATCAGCACTCACATGCACTTTACAAAGGTGTTGTTTAGTCAAAGGAGAACCTGGAGGAGATCACAAAAACAGAAACCACTTAAAACAATGCAGTGACTGCAGAACTGAACCTTCTGTCATCAGCTGGCATCCATGTTTATTGCGTCACCGACAGCCCAGTGTAAAAATATCCTCATACTTAAGCATTTAAAGCTGCAATATGTAAGATTTTAGCAGTAAAATATACAACAACCACTAGGCCAGTCTTGTATATTGTGTTCAATTGAGTACTTACAATATCCCAAATGTTTCCAACTATTTGTAAATCGTGAGAAAATTGCTATTTTAAGCAAGGATCCGGGACGTGTGAGGGAGTCGCTTGTCAAGGGCGCCATATCCGGGTTAACCTCGGTTTCCAGATTTTGTAGAAACCACGGAAACAAAGACGCTTTAATATATTACATGTTTATTAGACAAGGGAACATCTGTTTTGATAGATTTACAGACAGAAAACTAATCATTGTAATATTGCTCAACGCATTTAGTCTTATTGATTAAATCTAATCTGATTTTTTTGTGTGTACCGTGCCTCAGAGTAACGCTAGCTAACATAGCATTATGAAATGAAGCTTTATTTTTAGCAACAGTAATACAGATTTTTCTCCATCATACAGTACGTTTTAAAATGATTACATGCCATTTATCAACACAAGCCATCCAGCATTTATTAATATATTTTAATATGGATCTCTCTTACTGCATTGTGAACAAGTGTCTCACAGCTGGCGAGTAAAGTTAGAACATCACTTTCAACACACTCAAATGTATCTAATATGATGAATCTGCGTTAACTCTCACGACTGTAAAGGCGGAAGCGGCGCCGGCGACTGTGTCATAATAAAAGTCCTGCTGCTCGTGAGGCGTGTGTCATTATCAATCGCTCCAGCGTAGAGCTGCAACTAACGATTATTTTTCCCCGATTAGTCGGCTAATCTAACGATTATTTTTCCCCGATTAGTCGACTAATCTAACGATTATTTTTCCCCGATTAGTCGACTAATCTAACGATTATTTTTCCCCGATTGGTCGACTAATCTAACGATTATTTTTCCCCCGATTGGTCGACTAATCTAACGATTATTTTTCCCCCGATTGGTCGACTAATCTAACGATTATTTTTCCCCCGATTGGTCGACTAATCTAACGATTATTTTTCCCCCGATTGGTCGACTAATCTAACGATTATTTTTCCCCCGATTGGTCGACTAATCTAACGATTATTTTTCCCCCGATTGGTCGACTAATCTAACGATTATTTTTCCCCCGATTGGTCGACTAATCTAACGATTATTTTCCCCCGATTGGTCGACTAATCTAACGATTATTTTTCCCCCGATTGGTCGACTAATCTAACGATTATTTTTCCCCCGATTGGTCGACTAATCTAACGATTATTTTTCCCCGATTAGACGACTAATCTAACGATTATTTTTCCCCGATTAGACGACTAATCTAACGATTATTTTTCCCCGATTAGTCGACTAATCTAACGATTATTTTTCCCCGATTAGACGACTAATCTAACGATTATTTTTCCCCGATTAGACGACTAATCTAACGATTATTTTTCCCCGATTAGACGACTAATCTAACGATTATTTTTCCCCGATTGGTCGACTAATCTAACGATTATTTTTCCCCGATTGGTCGACTAATCTAACGATTATTTTTTCCCCGATTGGTCGACTAATCTAACGATTATTTTTCCCCGATTAGACGACTAATCTAACGATTATTTTTCCCCGATTAGTCGACTAATCTAACGATTATTCAAAATATGATCTTGCGCGCGCAAAAATTTGGCAGAGATCCAATTCCATAGGTGGTACGCCATTTCGGTTCTGCAAAGGGAACAAAGGACTGTTTTATTTGGCCTCTGTTTAAAGTATTCCCATACTTTTGATAATCGTGGTCTGGGTTTTTGTGATAGAATGGAACTTTCTCCGTTCCCAGGAGCAGAAGCCGCCATTACGCCAGATGAATGTAAACAGTGTGACGCGATGACGTCAAGAGAACATGACGTCGACGCGTCGTTGCAGCTCTACTCCAGCGTCTCGTTCAGCTCCACAGCACTCACACCTGCACTGCTTCAAACTACAGTAACGTTAATAAATCACTTGAACATGATTTCAGTCCAATCCCGATTCTTTTCCACTGGCTGTGAGGTGAAGACCACATTTCCCAAGATTCCTCGCTCAAAACTTTTTCAATAGGTGTCCTTTAGCAGACGAAAAAACTACATATTGCACCTTTAAAAAGCTAAACATCTTCAGCAATGTAGAAACATGACGGCACATCCTACAGACCTGCGAAATGCGCCGCGTACGTCCAGAGGAACGGCGCTCGATTCATGCAGTGAACGCAGATCATCTCCGTCAGCTCGTCACCGTCCACCGCTGGAGAATCCAGATGCTGAAACATCAGGACGCAGTTTAACACAAGATCTGAGGAAGAGCAGTATAAAACAGTGCGTGTCTGAGTTTACCTTCTCGTGGAACCAGTCTTCACACACGATACACTGGATCATTTCTTCATTAACCTTGAGAGAACAAAAACAGCTCAAACCTCACAGACAATTCAATCTTCATCACAGTAGAGGCAGAGGAGGGTCACACACCTGATCGTCTTCATCGGGATACGGCCGGTCACACGAGCAGTAACGGCCAAAGTAGTTGTGATTGTACGAGTTCTTCGCATTTCGTCCTTCTTTTCCCTGCGAACGTCAGATCGCAGAACAACATATTAGATCGCATGCAACATTTATTGCGCGACATGCAATAAAACGCGTTTTCCACGATAATCAGCGTTCCTGTCCTAACCAAACGATTCTGTTTCACAAACTTCAAACAACAAAGTATGACAATGATTATCTCAGCTTCTGATTATGAGTTTCATTTAATGCGAGTTTGAATATCAAGTGTGTTCTATTACACGGATTGATTGTGTAACTCAATATGTATTTTTAATAATGTTAAAATGGTGTAATACTTATGAATTTAATTCTGTTTCTCCATTTGCTTTAGAGAGCAGCGCGCTTGCAGAGAGGCTCCGCCCACATGCTCTTCTGATTGGCTGTGATTTTTAATCGATTCTGATCAAATGTGTTCGATGCAACTTATACGCGACAATTGAAGATATTAGAAGACATGTTTGTCATAGAGATTTATATTAAAAACAGTTGTTTTGTATTTCTAGCTGCATTGCAAAGCAAGTTTATTTATATACCAAATTTCATACACAAGTGTTTTACATAAAAATGAGAAAGAAAATACAAGGTGTTAAAAAAATAAGAACTAGAATTAAATCATTTAAATTAGAATTGATTACCAGGGAATTAAAAAAAGAATTAAATGCGAGGCAAATGTTGGATCTGCCATAGTTGCAACTCGTGCATCATCAGAACAGGGTGTTCAACGCACCGTTTCCATTTAAAAACGTTTCGTCAGTGGACAAACTGGAATCTTACCGCAACACTTACCGTATGAAGTTTGCATTTGAAGCCATGAAATTTCTCATTGCCACAATCACAACGAAAATTCCTGTGACAACACAAACAAACAAACCATAAAACTGAATAGTGGAACAAACAGCTGAAGTGTGTCTCGCTCACAGATGTCTCAGAGAGCGAATGTTCCTGTCAGACAATCTCGAGCTTCAGAAGAGCTGATCAGAGTGTTTGAGATGAATGGAAAAATCTTTCAAACCTTTTGGTGTAAAGTTCACAGATGTCATGCCCATCATGACACGTATTTGCACAGGCCAGACACACACCGGCCGGCTCCATGCCAGCCTGAACACACGTGTTACACGCAAACACTGCCTGCCTCTTCATGTAGCCCTGAAACACAACAAACACACACCTGAACAACACAAACAACAAACTACCACACCAAATAAACACCTGTACTTACATACACTCTCTCTCTCTCACATATACATATATATATGCATATACACATACACACACATTTTCTCTCTCTCTCTCTCTCACACACACACACTCTCTCTCTCTCTCTCACACACACACACACATATTTTCTCTCTCTTTCTCTCACACACGCATATGCAATGCATATACATACACACACACATATTCTCTCTCTCACACACACACACTCTCTCTCTCTCTCTCTCTCTCTCTCATACATACACACACATATTCTCTCTCTCACACACACACACACACACTCTCTCTCTCTCTCATACATACACACACATATTCTCTCTCTCTCACACACGCACGCATATGCAATGCATATACACACACACACACACACACATTCTGTCTCTCTCACACACACACACACTCTCTCTTTCTCTCACACACGCACGCATATGCAATGCATATACACACACACACACACATTCTGTCTCTCTCACACACACACACACTCTCTCTTTCTCTCACACACACGCATATGCAATGCATATACATACACACACACATTCTGTCTCTCTCACACACACACACACACACACACATATATATATATATGCAATGCATATACATACACACACACATATTCTCTCTCTCTCTCTCTCTCTCACTCACACACACACACACACACACACACACACACACACAAGACACACATTCTCTCTCTCTCTCTCTCTCTCACACACACACACACACACACACACACACACACACACACACACACAGGTAGTTTACCTTTGGATAAGAGCAGTGATCAGGGTCACTTCCGGCCAGAACAGCGAACGCTTCATACAGTTCATCTACTGCACACTGATCCATCATCACACACAACACAACACAACAAACACAAACACAGGACAGCACACAAACACAACGCGCACACAAAGCAACAACACACGCGCAGTTATAAATCACGTGGTTAAAATCACGGCGAACTATGCATATGAAGGCAATGAAAGAGCAGCCTTCCTAACCCTGAACCGCGGCAACACGTCACTTCCGGTGTTGACAAATTATGGCGGGAATCGTGTTTACGCATTAGTGGTTTTTGAAAACCCTCTAAGTTTAAGCAGTAGCATATCGTGTTGAATTATTAGCACAATTATAAGCGAAAATCCGCTGACATTATTTAAAATGTTTCTTATTAATATTTTATCATTGTCATCAAATCGCATAATTGGTATGATTGTAGTGTAGTTTTATCCCACAATATATTTTTTTCAAATTATTTATTTATGTTTCTTAATATGATCCCTAGGTGAATTTGCTTTTGTATGTTTGTTGTGTTTTGTTCAGCACGTGCTGTATCTCCGCCCACACGTTGTCAGGGTAACGTGGTGCGTGCAGACGTCAGCAAAGGGCTCGCGCTCATCGCGCAGTCGGCAACGTTATCTTGGTAGCATTTGTTGGCGTATTATCGAGCGGAAATGGAGGTGACAGTCGCGATGGACCCGCTGTTTCTGGCCTGGAGCTCCTGCAGGAGACGGAAGTTCCAGAGATGCTCCGAAATTTGCTCAAAGCTCTTGTCAGAAAGCCCGTATGACCAGGTCAGTGCGCAGTTAGCAGGTTAGCTGAGGAGCTCCGTGGATTAGCGCTCATAAGCTCATTATATCTTCTGTCAGACTCTCAACTCATGCTTATTAAACTTGTTGGAATATAACAGCCAGGTTTTATTGATCATGTGCTGCTACACGTCAGTTTTTGAAATACAAATGAAGTGTTCACACTCTTTCATTATTGTTTGCCAAGGAGTCTGGTACTGGTCAAGTTTCTGAGGTAATTGTCTGTAACGTTAACCCTTACTTTAAGCTTGTTAGCTGTGTTCCCTGTAATTCCAGTATTATACTCCCAGTATTCCCTATACCTTTCCTTCAGTGAACACAGTAACTTCCTCCAGCTCTCAGAGAGTGTTTAGATGTGACACACGTGACTGCACACGTGATCAGAAGAGCTGAAGATGATGTTCTCGGTTCTGATGGTTCCAGGCGGCATGGAGCTTGAAGACGCGGGCTCTGACGGAGATGGTGTACATCGATGAGGTGGAGGTGGACCAGGAAGGCATCGCTGAGATGATGTTGGACGAGAGCTCCATCGCCCAGGTGGCACGTGAGTGTATAACTGTCCCACATGACTCTTCATGACAAGTTTATTGGCCCTAGCTTTACAGGAACTGCACTTTAACTCTTTCCCTGTTAGTGCTTTTTAAGAAAGTTAGCAGTTTCATGGGCCTCAGAATATTTTGTTGTTTGAATATCTGAACATGCGTCGCATGATTCTTTTACCCCGAACCAGTTAAGCGAAAATTCCACCCTGGAGCCGATTCTAAACATTTCATTGGTCATGCCAATCACAGCAGCGATTGCCTTCACCCAACCCTGATCCCTAAACCTACCCGTCACTGTAACCTCAGCCAATGAAATTGGTTGCAGGGCAGGGATTTATACGGTGGCCCAGAAGTGCACAACACAACGAAATTTAAAAAGTAAACATAAGTTTGCAACATAACGGAAACAGTCCGCAACACAACGAAATAAAGCCACAACACAACGAAATAAAGCCACAACACAACGAAATAAAGCCACAACACAACGGAAATAAAGCCACAACACAATGGAAACGAGCCGCAACACAACGAAATAAAGCCACAACACAATGGAAACGAGCCGCAACACAACGAAATAAAGCCACAACACAATGGAAACGAGCCGCAACACAACGGAAATAAAGCCACAACACAACGGAAATAAAACCACAACACAATGAAATAAAGCCACAACACAACGGAAATAAAACCACAACACAATGAAATAAAGCCACAACACAACGAAATAAAGCCACAACACAAAGAGATAAAGCCACAACACAACGAAATAAAGCCACAACACAACGAAATAAAGCCACAACACAACGAAATAAAGCCACAACACAACGAAATAAAGCCACAACACAACGAAATAAAGCCACAACACAAAGAGATAAAGCCACAACACAACGAAATAAAGCCACAACACAACGAAATAAAGCCACAACACAAAGAGATAAAGCCACAACACAACGAAATAAAGCCACAACACAACGGAAATAAAGCCACAACACAACGGAAATAAAGCCACAACACAAAGAGATAAAGCCACAACACAACGAAATAAAGCCACAAGTCAACGAAATAAAGCTGCAACACAACAAAATAAAGCCACAACACAACGAAATAAAGCCATGAGTCAACGAAATAAAGCCACAAGTCAACGAAATAAAGCCACAACACAACGAAATAAAGCCACAGCACAACGAAATAAAACCGCAACTCAACAAAATAAAGCCACAACACAACGAAATAAAGCCACAACGGAAATGCTCTCGGTGCTCAGTAAAGTTAGAGTTTCTTGCCACTGTTCTAAGAGTCCAGAGTCTTACAATACCATGATTAGTTTTAAATATGTAATTTTGAAAATTCTGTCAGTCGCGGGAAAGAGTTAACATCTGTAAGCCCCAGACGTTGATGTTTACGTCATTACATCTTGTTTTGGTTTTGTCAGGTCCGGGAACATCACTAAGACTCCTGGGAACGAGCCAGGGCGGTGCGCCCACTCCAGCTGTCAGGTGCCTACTTCTGACCTCTGACCTCAGCTGTTTTAAAGCTACACTGTGTGACCTTTGGCCCTCTTGCTATTAAAGCATAAAACTGCCAATTACTTGCAGAGCAACATTGTTTGTTAATTAAATGAGAGTTTTGCCTCTGGATGAATCTGATGGTGTGAGGCGTATCTGTGCATCCACACTGATCATCTTATCATTACAAATGTCACTAATGACATCAACTCCCTCCCTCCAAAAAAGAAATAAATCCATAAATAATGAAAGAAAGACAGATATCTAAATAACTAGGTCTTATGAGTTAGTAATTCACATATGTAGTTGTTGTTTTGACTTATTAAGTATAAAATGAGTGATTCCTTTGAATGATCCATGGGCAGTGTTGCTCATTTGTTGTGCATTCAGCACATATTAGGCAGTTGGACAGCACTAACCTTATATTATTGTTAATATTTCATATCTCTTTATTTTATGTGAGTATTTGGGTAAATGAGCATGTATATTTTATTATACGTTTGTATATCTTAAATGTATATTTTAAAATATTACGCTTTGTTAACATTAAGATTCTTTTAAATATGCCAATTAAAAATGACTGAAGGATTTTTCTTGGTATTTTTTTACTTTATTATAATAAAAACAAACAAAATGACAAATGGTTATTTTAACCAGCTGTTCGACCAAATTTTTCCGTTGACAGCTACGCAACTACCACTTTGATGCTTCAAAAAGTTCGTAAAGAGATCGTAAAACTAATATAAATGAACTGAGCTGTGTAGTCTAAATTTTCTGAAGAGACACAATCGATTTATGATTTAAGTTAGGTTTTTATTCACATAGAAACATTGCACTTGATGTGTGAGATCAAACCTCATTGGTTCTAGCGGAATCTATTGAATGATGAATATGTGAATAAAAATGTAAGATTCTGTTTACATAATTCTAGCAAGTCTAGCAAATATGGTGTTCTTTTCCATGATCCTCACATAGATGTTAAAGTTTAAATGAGGGTTGTTGGGGTTGACATAACCTCATTGACATATTAATTGTGTTGTGTGTCCTAGACCAATGACTCAGTCAGGACGTCCCATCACAGGATTTGTGAGACCTAGTACACTATCTGGTAGACCAGAGACGATGGAGCAGGCCATCAGAACACCTCGAACCGCGAGCACAGCCCGTCCAGTCACTAGCGCTTCTGGGAGATTCGTCAGGCTAGGAACGGTAGGATTAACCCTAACCTTAGCCATTCATATACAGTTTACTGATACAGGTGGTTTACAGAAGAACTAGTTTGACTTGAAAACGTCTGTAGCATTGAAGCATTTTAAGTTAACTGTCTTTTTTGTTACTATCTCAGGCCTCCATGCTAACAAATCCAGATGGACCATTCATTAACCTTTCTAGGTTAAACCTGGCAAAATACGGCAAGAGACCGAACTTGTCCAAGGTATTTTTAACCTGACTGAAAAAAGAGAGCTGCAGAGCCAGAGAGAGCAGTTCTGAACCACACATCAGTTATTTCTGTTACAAATATTCAAATTATCACAAAATTACTGAGACAAAAGTTTTAAGTTTGTATATAAACACCGATGTCTATGATAGCGATCAAAATAGAGCCAACTACCTTTTGAAACAAACTCAACCGGTTGTATCAGTTACATCTTATTCCACTAGGTGGCAACAAGTGACTGTTAAATTTCTTTTGTCATTGAATCATTCATTCAAAAGATTTGTTCAAAAACACTGATTCATCCAGTAATGAAACAAGTATTTATTAATGAGTTGTTGAATTAATTGAAACCCATTTTTTAAATAATTTATTCAAACATTTTCCAGCAATTTATATTTCGTCAGAATCTCTAGTAAATTACGTGTAATTTTGTTTGGTTGTATATTCAGAATCGTGGGAGAATTCTCTCTATTTGAAACCAAAAAAAAATCATGATTCTCTTTTTATCCAGTATCGTGCAGCTCTAGAAAGAAGTAATTGTTTTTAATTGTGATCTAATATAATATATGTGATCTAATTATTATTAACACACAATCATCAAGTCTTTGTCATGACTCATAAATCATAATATATTAAAACGATATAATTTATTTATTCTTGACACTGTCTCTCTCTTTCAATACAAGACCTTGTTTGAATACATCTTTCACCATGAAAATGATGTAAAAAATGTAAGTAGGTCTCATATCATCATATCATTTTGTGCTAATAGCTGTTTGCCGTGTATAAGACATGAACTTTTCTGTCTGGTCAATCTGCAGGCATTGGATCTGGCTGCTCTGGCCACGGAGCACGCTCAGTTCAGAGACTGGTGGTGGAAAGTACAACTGGGAAAATGCTATTACAGGTGAGAATCAGTGGCACCATGCTTTGTAATGGTGTTTTTCAGCAACTACACTATGATGGTTTTACAGAAGTTTATGTATCATTTTGACTTGCATGTAAGTGCTGATCAGATGCAGTAGAGGATTTGTGTTTGTAGACTCGGTTTGCACCGTGAAGCTGAGAAGCAGTTCCGATCAGCTCTCACTCAACAAGAATTTGTGGATACTTACCTCTACCTCGCAAAGGTAAAGTCCGGCAAGTCAAGATTTGTGGTTTACAGCTTCCTGTGACTGCTTCCCTGTAAGATTCTTTGTCCTGCGCAGGTGTATCAGCGTCTTGATCAGCCCATCACAGCTCTGAATGTGTTTAAGCAAGGCTTGGATCACTTCCCAGCGGAGGTCACGCTGCTCACAGGAATCGCACGCATCCATGAGGTATTTTAAGTATTTTAAACTATACATCGATGCATCGCGAATCGAGAAATGATTCTGGATCGATTCTGATTTTTTTCCGTATGCAGCTTAGTTTTCAACAGCAGATGGCGCTGTGTGCTTTAGAAACAGCCATACTTCATTTTCTGTAAAGCTGCTTTGAAACGATATGTATCGTGAAAAGCGCTATACAAATAAATTTGAATTGAATTGAATTGAATACTCTGCTTCCTTCCAATTCCTTACACACAGCACTTGAACCTTCCATAAAATAATCATTCATAAAGTTCGAAAAGGTTGAAGTGAATTAAAAGGGTGTTTGCGGTGGGCTGTTTACATTAATCTCGCGTCATAATAGCATTCTGAGGTGCAAGCACTTTCTCAGGCTCAGCCGAACGCACAAACACTCTTTTTAGTGAGCATTTGAGCATGTGGTTAAAGAAAAGCCTAGAGCGCCATCTGCTGTTAAAAACTAAGCTCAGAATCGATTTGCGATGCATTTGTAAAATATCTGAATCGATCCACAAATCGCGATGCATCGATATATTGTCCCAGCCCTAATTTTAAGCTGTTCACATCACTTAATATACTAATTTGTCGGACTGTCTCCTCCAGGAAATGAATAACGTGATCTCAGCCACAGAATACTACAAAGAAGTCTTGAAGCAGGACAACACGCATGTGGAGGCCATCGCCTGTATTGGCAGCAATCATTTTTACACAGACCAGCCAGAGATCGCCCTGCGCTTTTACAGGTGGGATTTTTTTTCTTTTTTCCTCTTAATTTTCCTGCATTCCTTTTTCTTGCATTCATGTAACCAGCAAAAACATGTATGAGGTCAGATATTTTGGCATCTGATTTGAGTCATTATCAAATGTGGTTCTAAATTTGAATCTGACATCTGGTCACCTGACCTACAGACTTGTTCTCTGATACCCGTCTTCACACTCAGCATCTGATCAGGGCTGGGAATCTATACAGATGTCTCGATTCCATTCAATTAATAATTTTCCCTGGCTCCACAACAAAAAAAGTAATAAATAAAATAGTATTTGTTTTTGACAACATAAACACCTTTTATCCACTCGGCTTAAACTGCAAAAATCGTGGATAAAGACTTCAGGCTGAGCTGTATGTAAAACGTTCTTATAAACTACACAATTGAAAAATGTTCTCAAGTACAGTAATGAAGTACAAATACTTTATTGTGCACCACTGAATACAGTGTTTTGATATTTTGTCAGCTACTAATCATACTTTTAGGAGCATAAAAATAAGAAAATAAATTGGAGGAACAGGGTGGAATTTAAAGAGCGTGAACACTAAACACAATCGGTTGTGTTCTTATTCAACACATGAGAAATATTAATAGTGCTGCAGCCAATGGATTATGGTGCAATACTGTAAACAGTACGATTATGTAAATAATTTGTATTTTTATGAGATGTGTTTAAATATAACTTTGAAAGAGTAATGGGGCAACTTATTGGTAAGGATTACTCAACTAATCAGAAAATTATTGCTAGATCTCTTGAGGGCTAACATGATAGAAACAGTAATGGTATGAAGCATCCCTACCTCACTAAAGTCTTTAGTAAAGGTAAACACATGGGACATGTGAAAGAAGGGAACTGTGCATCATGACTGGTTTCTGTTCAGGCGTTTGCTGCAGATGGGGGTGTTCAACTGCCAGCTGTATAACAATCTGGGCCTGTGCTGCTTCTACGCCCAGCAGTATGACATGACCCTGTCGTCCTTCGAGCGCGCATTAGCCCTGGTGTCCAGTGATGAGGAACAGGCTGATATCTGGTATAATCTGGGACATGTTGCAGTGGTGAGCAGACACTCTGTGTCCAATGTCACACGTTTTAAGTCAACAGTATAACAGTCTGCAGTCGAAGAAAAAAGCCCAGAGTTAGGAGTTTGTTCTACCAGGGTGGGATTGTGATTGTGATTTGGCCAAAAATCAATCAGTCCTGCACTGGTCAAACAAACTCCTATCTCCAGGATTGGAGTGTTCACTCATAAGTAGGGTTGGGTACCGAAACCCGGTGCCAATACGGCACCGGTACCTATATAACCGGTATGTACCGGATCGAATCAGAATGCGAAGGTCGGTGCCTCATTTCGGTGCCACTTAAATGCCTGAAGTGATTGAAATATTTGTCCTCTGGTGCTATAACACGGACGTAAGAAGCATCAGATTCATCAACACGCCTGATCGCTAGTTAAATTTAAATACTGCGTTCATGGGGTGTCAGAATGCTCGGAAAAATTATTTCCTGAATGAGAAAACTCACGTGAACGTTGTAAAGCTTTGATGATACAAACCCAATACATCTTTGTAGTAATGTTACTGTCCATTTTGTTTTCACATTTCGAATTAAAAATCACAAATCGTCAGGAAGTGAAACCATCCATGAAGCGCGTGAGCGCAGCAACTATACTCGCGCTGACTGCAGTGCAGCAGGTGCTCTACCGTTAGCTTAGCTAGCTAAATTAAACGCGCTTAAATTAAAATGCCTAAAACTAAACGCTCCAAAGTGTGGCTATATTTCACGAAAAAGGATTCCGACACCGCGACGTGCAGCAAATGTTTTACAACAGTTGCGTGTAAAGGCGTTAACACCTCAGACCTAATGAAACATTTGAGGGCACGTGGAATAAACTTGAAAGCAGAGGGATACGCCGTGTTTGACAGCTTGCGGACATCAGCTGCCACTATCAGTGTGGATGACCCCAGCTCTGTAAGCGGGACAGTCTTCCCATATTGTCTGCACTTTCAAACACATACCTGTGTGTGCAGGCCTCATCGACACCTTCTGAGAGAGTTTTCTCCTGTGCAGGACATGCAATAATTCAGGAGAGGTGTCGTATTATGCCAGAGAAGGCAAATGATATTTCTGCAAAAAAATTGCTGAAATTTAAAGCTGTTAAATTATTGTAGTTGAGCTAGTTGGCTTAGGTTTTACTGTTGTTGTGTTTTGTATTTACTTATATAAATATATATATATATTCATGTATACTTTAAACTTTTAATATATTGTTTAATTTAAATAACTTTTTTTGTCCAGTAAAAAGGTATTCTTGACTGAGTCATCCACCATCATTTTGTGGATTTTTTTAAAGTATCGGTTCAGGCACTGTTTTGGCACCGGTACCGTTTTAAAAGTATCGATTTGGCACCGGTATCGAAAAAAACCCAAACGATACCCAACCCTACTCATAAGTGATCACTCAGCAGTTCTGACTTGCTCTGATTTAGAGGCGTAGTAATTCATACCGAGTTCAGACTGATTTCACTCAATGAATATTTTTTGCAAATCAAACATTTAATGGAGCACGAAAAGGCAGGTACTCTTCTACAAACAAACATCGCTTAATAACTTTTTTGTTCCTCTTTTATTGTACATTTTTTGAGATTTGTGTATATCATCTGGTTAAAAAATGCAATATTGTAAATTGATTGAGAGGGAAAAGTATTAAAGTATTAAATGTTGCCATTGTTCCCAAAGCAGAAACATTGCTTAGACTTTATTTTAAATTGAAGTAGTTGCGTTTTACTTACTCAAGTATTAATTACTATAGAGTTATGATTATTGTTAGTGTTTGGTTTAGGGTTAGTTACTTGTTATTATGCATAATTTACTGTTATTACTATAGTAAGTTAGGGGTGTAACGGTACACAAAATGGTACGTATCTCGTATTGAAGTCACCATTTGGTACAAGTTCGGCACAGCAGGATGAGAAAACTAAACATAAAATTGCTTTTTTTAAATTTTATGTTTACGGAACAAATTGTGTCTCAGTCTTTGAATAAATTCAAAGATAATTAAAAATGTCTTAAAAATAAAAAAAAATCTCTGCTAATGCTGTAAACTGTATATAGGAGTACTTTCTTGCACATTACTATAATATTAAAGGTTACAATTAACAACAGTAGATATAATAACCAACACTAATCAATAATCAATAAGGCCGTTTTTGCATTCCAATTCGTTGATAAAATATATTCATTCAGACAGTGGGTGTCATAACTTGTTTTCATGACAGTTTTATATAAACTTACATTAAAAAAATCAAGACAGGTTAAGAAAAATATAATGAATATTTAGGCTAATATAGTGCATACATGCAGCCGAAGAGTTAATTTCTCTAGCGAACTAATATAAGCTGTGGACACTGAATGGCTTTTCTAAAAGCTACGTGACGTATTGTTTATCAGCTGATTTATTCACGTCTTTCTGCGGTTGAAACACTGATTGAGTGATTACACAAGTTAGGTTTCAGTAAGTTGTACTGTATCTTTCAACATACCTTCAGATGTTCATTCATGTTTATTCTGTAACTAGCATTGAAGAAGAAGAGCTGATCACCTTCACTCTTGCTCCACGCTGCTGCTTGAACTGAGACAGCGATCTATCACACCACATCAAAGAGCGTCAAAACGGCATTTATTGTTTGAATTTCATGATAAAATAGACATCATTTGAGGGATGGGACTTTGTTTCTCAGCGAAAATAACAAAACACAGAGATTATTGCGATTATTGGTGGTTAAAAGTGGTTAAGGGGCTACAACTCTGTATTCGTCACGTATAAGACACGTACCGAAAAATCTCGGTACGAATACATGTACCGTTACACCCCTATAGTACTTATAGTAGCATGTCACTTTAAAATAAAGTGTTACTGAAACATTTGATAGAAAAGCTGATTCCACATGTAGCAGGTGTTTGAAAAAAAACTGCAGATGGATTATGATATATGCCAGTTATGAGCCAAGTTATTAATAAAACAGTTTTTTGGCTTTTCTTTCTATCTTGTGCAGGGCATTGGTGACTTGACTCTGGCTTACCAATGCTTCAAACTGACCTTGGCTTTCAACAACAACCATGGTGAAGCTTACAACAACTTGGCCGTATTGGAGCTACGGAAAGGTCGAATCGAGCAGGTCAGTTTAGTCTTTCCTAACAGTCTCACGATAGCTAACGTAATCACTACCACAAACACTCAACCCTGCATTGGCTCATGTTCTATGCCTGATATATCCAAATCAATCAATTTTGAATCAAATCCAAAGCTTGTGAATCAGAATCAGTCAAAAGATTTGTGAAATCTGTCAGTACCTCACTTTAAACTGGTTCAGGTGTGTTTGATTAGAGGTGCGTTCCACTTCACTCTTAAACACAAACTCGCAAACTTCCCGAAACAATTTCCCTGCCGCCATTTTGACCTAAACTGAATGTCAGAATGGGAAAGAAAGGTGATTTAAGCAATTTTGAGCGTGGCATGGTTGTTGGTGCCAGACGGGCCGGTCTGAGTATTTCACAATCTGCTCAGTTACTGGGATTTTCACGCACAACCATTTCTAGGGTTTACAAAGAACGGTGTGAAAAGGGAAAAGCATCCAGCATGCGGCAGTCCTGTGGCCGAAAATGCCTTGTTGATGCTAGATGTCAGAGGAGAATGGGCCGACTGATTCAAGCTGATAGAAGAGCAACTTTGACTGAAATAACCTCTCGTTACAACCGAGGTCTGCAGCAAAGCATTTGTGAAGCCACAACACGCACAACCTTGAGGCGGATGGACTACAACAGCAGAAGACCCCACCGGGTACCACTCATCTCCACTACAAATAGGAAAAAGAGGCCACAATTTGCACGAGCTCACCAAAATTGGACAGTTGAAGACTGTAAAAATGTTGCCTGGTCTGATGAGTCTCGATTTCTGTTGAGACATTCAGATGGTAGAGTCAGAATTTGGCGTAAACAGAATGAGAACATGGATCCATCATGCCTTGTTACCACTGTGCAGGCTGGTGGTGGTGGTGTAATGGTGTGGGGGTGTTTTCTTGGCACACTTTAGGTCCCTTAGTGCCAATTGGGCATCGTTTAAATGCCACGGTCTACCTGAGCATTGTTTCTGACCATGTCCATCCCTTCATGACCACCATGTACCCATCCTCTGATGGCTACTTCCAGCAGGATAATGCACCGTGTCACAAAGCTCGAATCATTTCAAATTGGTTTGTTGAACATGACAATGAGTTCACTGTACTAAAATGGGCCCCACAGTCACCAGATCTCAACCCAATAGAGCATCTTTGGGATGTGGTGGAACGGGAGCTTCGTGCCCTGGATGTGCATCCCACAAATCTCCATCAACTGCAAGATGCTATCCTATCAATATGGGCCAACATTTCTAAAGAATGCTTTCAGCACCTTGTTGAATCAATGCCACGTAGAATTAAGGCAGTTCTGAAGGCGAAAGGGGGTCAAACACAGTATTAGTATGGTGTTCCTCATAATCCTTTAGGTGAGTGTATGAATGATTTGGGGATTTAACCACATATTACTTTAAATTGCTTCCTTAAATTTATACACCCGTGCAATATAAGCAATGACGTACACCCGAGTCAACGAGACAGAGGGAAGTTAGTGAGGGAAGGGAAGTGGAACACAGCCCAGGAACAGTATTGAGCACCTCTGTAACTTGACTTATGAAAGACTTTTGTTTCATCACAGGCGAAAGCTTTACTGCAGACGGCTGCTTCGTTGTCTCCTCACATGTATGAGCCACATTTTAACTTCGCCACACTCTCTGATAAGGTATGACTCGCAACACTGATGTGTCATTGTTTTATGACAAAATGACTTCTGGTTTATTTATTTTTTTATCTTTATTTAGATATTACTAATTAAAATGACAAAAATAAACGCTTGTTTCCATCCCTAACTTACAATAGTTTAGAAATATATTTTCACGTTTTTTTCAGCTAAATAAATTTGACCGTGTTTAATGAGCTTTCTTTGTGATTTGAAGGTTGGAGATCTTCAGAGTAGTTACATGGCTGCTCAGAAATCAGAGGATGCATTTCCTGAGCATGTGGACACTCAGCAGATCCTGAAAAACCTCAGACAGCACTTTGCCACTCTATAAGATGATTTAATTCTTATCTTTTCACATCAATGTTGGAAGATGCAAATGACTTGCACAGACTGGCATATACATGTATATTTATCATTCTAAAAAAAATAAATAAAAATGATTATAATAATTGCATTGTTTTTTTACCACTGCTCCGATGAGGCAATTCCACATAAAACGGCTTCAGCTTGCCGCTTAATTCCTGAATATCTTGATTTACTGGTTCAGGTAATAGTAATAATAATAGTTTAATTTATATATTGTTTTTCTCAAACTCAAAACGTGTTTCAATCAACAAACTTAAATACATCCAAAACATGTCTGCTGTGGCTCAATGTGACAAGTCTGTTAACGCCATCAATACCCCAAGATGACAAAGCAAATACAAATTAATTTTTTAGAAAAACCCTGAAATACAGTGCATCCGGAAAACATTCAAAGCGATTCACTTTTTCCACATTTTGTTATGTTACAGCCTAATTCCAAAAGGGATTAAATTCATTAGTTTCCTTAAAGTTCTACAAACAAAACCCCATAATGACAACATGAAAAAAGTTTGTTTAAAATCTTTGCAAATGTATTAAAAATAAAAAACGAAAACCACATGTACATAAGTATTAGGCAAGTCTAGTTCCAAAGAGTGACCTCTGATCCGATGCATGGAGCTCTATTCACTCTCATTATAAAGACTGGAAGAGCCAGGATATTTTTTAATATAACTTTGATTGTGTTTGGTTGAAGGAAGAAAGTCATATAGATCTAGGATGGCTTAAGGTTTAGTAAATAATGGGATAATTACATTTTTGGGTAAACTAAACCTTTAATAAATAAATACTAAATAAAATAATTTTAAATAAAAAGTGTTTAAAAAGGAAATAAACTAAAACAAATGTAATACAACTATGATTAAAAATATTATGTGTACACTCAAGGATCCATTGTGTCTCTTCCAAAAGTGAGCTTGAGCTGTTTTACATTCATACAAATAAACTGTAATTTGCTACTGTGAAATAAAAGGTGTTTCACTGCCACCTCATTAGGTCTGTCAGAGGATTGTTGAAATCTAAATGAAGTTTTATTTTATAACAGTGAAGTCACTGTATCTCAGTCTTGATTCCGTGTACTGTGAGTCTCTGTAGCGGATCCTCTTTCATCATCAGATCAGAAAGATCAGACGGTCATGTAATAGTAGTCAGTCCTAAAATAAAAACACAAAAATAGTCACTTCTTTTCATTAGAAAACTTAGCACTAAACAGATAAGCTATATCAAATTATCTAAATTAATTAATTTAATTATCAAAGTCACTTAAAATCAAAAGGCGAAAAGATTACTTTCACAAAACAGAAATGATCATTACACTCCACTACAAATTTAATATCGGTTAATAACAAACAGTGTTGTAATACGTTTTATATTACTAGTAACTGTATTTTGAAAGTAATTAGTTACATTACAACATTACTGTCTCTGAATTGTGATGTGTTACACTTTTTCATTACTTTTGAGTTTCTTTCACCCAAATAACTACAGAAGTAGCCTAATGACATGACAAGATGCACAACCTCTTTTTCTTTTTGTTTCTATTCTATTATTTTCTTTTAATTAAAGTCACAACATAAATCTGCCATGAATTGGATGGACACAGCTTATGCTTGATCAAGAATCAAAAAGTGCTCTTTGAGGATTTTATTTCTGTCGAACTGAAAATAACAGAACAGAGGAACACTGCCAAACAGAGGAACACTGCTATTTGCCAAACAACATCTAAAATATTTAGGCTACCAAAGAAAGGCTGGAAAAATTTTAATCATTTTATATAGCTAATGGCTCTGTGAAGCTAGCATATTTTCCAAGAATGCAAAAAAATAAAAAATAAATAAAATTACTTGGGTCTATTAGGCCTCATAGGAAAAAGCTCAGTCATTTAAGTCAATCTTCACAAAAAACGTGAGCTTGGCCATATTAAACACACATATAGGAAAACTGAAATAAATTTAAAAAAGGCTAAACAGGAAAGTTGTTAGAAAATAAAAAATATGATGATGAAAATTGTTAAAACCTGTAGTTACCATAGCATCTGCAGTTTATAATGTGGATCATCCTTCAGGTCAGAGAGCAGCTTCACTCCTGAATCTCCTAGTTTATTATGTAACGGATTCAGCTTTTTCAGGGGCAAGGGGTTTGATCTCAGAGCTGAAGCCAGAGCAGCACAACCTTCATCTGTGACAACACACTTACACAACCTGTAGAGAACAATAACACACTCTTCATTTTCTCACATCAGGTTTATTTTTTCATTGTGTGACCAGACATCCCATTTTTCCGGACAGTTCCATATTTCAGGTCTATTTTCAGTGTCCCAAATTATCATGAAACAATAATGTTTTGTCCCTTATTTCTTCTTTCCTATATTGTCTTTACTAGGTGATCTTAAAAGTGAATGCAAGAAAAGACTCATCAAAACAAGCCAACCTCATAGTATATTTTGGATAAAAAAAATGACCATCCAATCACAATTCATTATTGATTAACTTGCAGTTAGTAAAGGCAGGACATTAGACAGTGCCATAGACAGTCATAATACATGTCAAAGAAGCATGTATATATTTAACAAGGATCTTCAAAAAGTTTTTTTTACAATATTATGCACAGTATGTTGTGAAAAAAGAACAATGTAACATCGCGCTGAATGACACACACCAGCTAGTGCTCTCTCAGACAGCACACAATCCCAAATTTTGTTCTGTTTGTGCCTAAATGTTCAAATACAGACAGTTGTCAAAATGTCCACCATGTGGAGTAGGCTATCGCACGTAAATACAGTCAATTATAGCTTAAGTGAATGTAAGCGGTTCAGTCAAAAACAGATATGTGTCAATATATTGGAAGTATTCAGTCTTAAAGTGACAGCAACCTAAAATACCTGTCTGTTAATCAAATAAATAAAATAAATGTATAGATGTTAAATAAACCCACTGTACCTGAATTTGAATCTCTATCGTGTTTGTCTTATTGTTTGTCATTTGCTTCTTTGTTATTTTACCGTATATATTGTGGCATCATCAGATGCATTGCTCTAAGATGGCTGGAGCAAGAGGGCATCTTAAGTACTACCACTCCCAGATCACCACACATGGAAGCTGGGCGGCAAGATGGCCATCTATTAAAGAACTACAAAACCCAGGTTGCTAGAGAGAGAAGCTGCAGCTTATAAGGCCAGCAGCAAGGTCTAATAGTTAGTGTGGGAGAATGGTGAAGTGTATGTGGCTGGGAAAAGACATACCTGTGAAACAAAGAAGACTAATTTTGTTGTTAGCTGAAGTGATGTAGGTTGAAAGCCTTTTTCAACTGTTTATTAAACCCACACCTGTGTGTGTCTATCTATCTATCTATCTATCTGTCTATCTATCTATATATATATATATATATATATATATATATATATATATATATATATATCTTTTATTTTAAGAAGTGGACAGGAGGCTTCACCATATAACATATATAAAGGAGTACTTATGTGTGAACACATTCTATTCACTCGCAGGCCTCTGTTCACAGTTTCAGACATGATCATAATAGCAGAATAACTTGTTCACACAAATGGCTACATTATATATATATATAACTATTGGATAAATTAAGTCTCCCAGTTTCATTACCAGTGACCAGGTTATGCAACCACACTCTAGAGGAACATCAGGACCAAACATCTCCCTCCAGGTATCCAGGTATATTTCTCTAGGTGTATTTTTCCAATTCTTCCAAAAGGAGTAAATGATCCTGGCTCCCTAATCCCTTAATTAAAAAAAAAAAACAGTGTTGTAAGCATAAACGTGCAATAGGTTCAGCCTTGCCTGTGGTTGTCACAGTTATGTAGAGTCTATCAAACATAAAACAAACCATGCTTTATGCTATTAAAAGTTTTTTGTTTTTTTTTCCAATGTAGATATCTTCAATCCTGATGTGCATTGTAGAGGGTCACCCCTGGTAAGCGGTTATGCTGGCACATACACCCAGGGCAAGGTCATTTGAGGTAAGTGAATCCATATCCATTTTACCCTCTAAAATTACTTTTCTATTATCTTGACATCTTGGCATTTCCATTTGCTTAACCGTGGCTTTGTTAACTAGTGACATTAATGCATTAACATGAACTAAAACGGAGCACTACATTTTGTACTGTATTTATTCATCTTTGTTGATGTTAGTTAATAGTGCAGGTCCATTACATAATATTAACAGATACAATGTGTAAATGATGAAATTAAAATTAACTAAAATTAATAAATGCTTCAGAAGTATTCTTCATTGTAAGTTTGTTAATAGTTAAAGGGTTAGTTCACCCAAAAATTTAAAGTTCTGTCATTAATTCCTCACCCTCGTGTCGCTCTAAACCCGCTAGTCCTCCGTTCATCTTCAGAACAAAAATTAAGATATTTTTAAGAGATTTTTATCTCCCATAGACAGCAACGAAAATACCCCATTTAAGGTCCAGAGAAATAGTAAAGACATCGTTAAAATAGTCAACAGTGGTTCAACTGCAGTGGTTCAATCTTAATATTACGAAGCCACAAGAATAATTTTTGTCTGCAAAACAAAACAAAAATAATGACTTTATTTAACAATTTCTTCTCTACCCTGTCAGTCTCCTTACAGTTGATGCAGTGCAGTGCTTCTGTGTTAATGTCCAAACGCCGACTCCGTATTGGCGGACGTTGATCATGTGAGCAGCACAACGCATGCGTGTGATGCTGACGCAGGATCCGGCCAATAAGGAGTCGGCGTTCTAACGTAGAACACGGAAGCGCTGGACTGAGTCAACTGGGTCCAGGGTGACGGGGTGAACTAACCCTTTCACTAATTAACATTATGCAGCCAACATTATTATTCAGATTTAGATTTCGAGTTTCATATACTCAATAAAAAACAGTGATCATTACATTACATAGATTAGAAGAATAGAATTAATTGATTCATTTATTTTTTTTCTTTTATATAGCACGCCTATTAAATTTAGAATTACGAGAGCCTATAACATGAATTTAAAATGCAATGAATTTGACAGTCCGGTTTCCTCAGCATTACAGGTTTTTGGCAGTTGGTGCCACCTCGAGGAAAAGTTGTAGGAAGACTGTGAGTTTATTTAACAGTCCTGGGAACAGCTTGAAGTGAACGAAAGGGATGTAAATCACAGAGCTGCTCAGTACGAAGAGGATCACATAGAGGTACTCAATCTGAGGGTCGTCAATGATGGGAGCCAGCACCAGGAATACTGCGGCCAGCAACACCAGGATGGGAATAATTATGGGTACCTTGGAAGAGTGTACAGAAAGACATTTGTTGAATGTTAATTGTTTCTCTGTTAAGGTTTATCAAGGTATATTGCCCACTGGAAAATAAACAATGTTACTTGTAAAAAAATGCAGTTCATCCAACGAACAAACAAACATAACTTGACATGACACTTTCAATTTTTCTTCTGGGATTGTCCATTTCTACAAAATAATTACATTGCCCTCCACTAATATTGACACACTTGGTAAATATGAGCAAAGCTGGCTGTGAAAATAAATCTGCATTGTTTATCCTTTTGATCATTCATTAAAAAAAAAAAAAAAAATCAAAAAATTCTAATCTATAGATGTGGGGAAGCTTCTTTCTGTCCTGTCCTTCCTACACATTTGTTCCTTCCCACCCACTTCCATCCCTTTACTTTGTTTACTCAAAATGGTTATAAGCAAAAGCCCTGCAACCAAATAATGAACTGGAAACAGTTTAAAATGCAGTAACTTGTGAGCAGAAGTACCCAGAAGGGAAAATAATTAGTCAGTGTATTTAAACCCTCATGTTTGCCTTGTTCTTGGTTGATGATTGTGGAATTGTGAATTGTTTTCCCTGTAACCACTGTGGTGTTCATGATGTTCTTGTTTTGTTCATGTTGTCCTTGTTTTGCTCATGATGTCCTTGTTTTATTCATGATGTCCTTGTTTTTTTCATGTCCTTTGTTTTCAAGCCAAACCAAGCCATGTCATGTCATGTGAAGACCTGTTTTGCCAAGCCATGTGAAGACTTCATGTTGGATTTATGTTTATGTTGGACTGTTAATAAAACTGCACTTGGGTTCAATCCACAACTAGCCTCCAGTGGATTACTTACAGAATGAATGAATGGGTTAGTGAATGAATGGATCAGGAATAGGTATTCTTACCGTAATTGACCGGGGAAGTTCAGGTTTCTTGATTTTTAAATACAGAAGACCTGATAATGTCATCCCATAGAAGAACCAGGCAGTAAAGCTAGAAAACAAATGAAATAATCATAATGTTAGAGGAACATTTTTGCTAAAAAGGAGATTATGATTACCATGGCCCAAATTAAAAATTCTCCAATAAACTTCAGAACATGTGATCAGGGTCGCACTAATGCACGTGCTTCCATGATCGGAAGCCCAGGGACCTTCAACTCTGGAGAGGCCTACTGACTCCACGAAAACTGTATTTTTTGAACAGTTATTCTTATATATGGGAGTTTACAGCAGTGGCAACCACATTCTATAACTGAACTAACACCAGTACATTTTCAGGGCTTTAAGAATAGAACCAGCACAAAATCTTACCGTTAAGCCCAATCTCCTGCTGCAAACGATCTAAAAGAATACGGAGATGGATTGTATCAAAAGCAGCTGTTAAAAATAGCGGAGTAACCTGAATGTAAAGTGCGCAAGAGCTCATTTGTCACTTTAAGGAAGGTGGTTTCGGTGCTATGGTGGGCACTAAACCCTGATTGAAATTTTTTGCATTTTCAAAGGAAATGCAAAATTTACTTTCCTCAGAGAACATAACTTTGGACCACTCAGCAGCAGTCCAGTCCTTTTTGACTTTAGTCCAGGCGAGACGCTTCTGAAGCTGTCTGCTGTTCAAGAGTGGCTTGACACAAGGAGTGCGACAGCTGAAACCCATGTCTTGCATACGTCTGTGCGTAGTGGTTCTTGAAGCACTGACTCCAGCTGCAGTCCACTCTTTGTGAATCTCCCCCACATTTTTGAATGGGTTTTGTTTCACAATCATAATCATGTGTGCTTAAAGTAAAATGGAATAACGCCAGTGCACAGCGAACTATTCATGATAGTCCCAACCGATGGGCCAATCTCATCTAACACCTCTCTAAACAGACGTGTCAGCATAACATCCACTGGCATAATATACTGTGGTTGTTTTGATTGTATTAGCATGTCTGATAAAATCAGAATGACTAAGCTGGTAAAGACCGCCTTCAGTATGATTGGAATTGAAAAATGTGGCTCAGTGAGTAGTTTGGTGTTAGTTACAGGTGATTGCTGGAGGGCTTGACACACCTGAGTTAAATCAGGGTGCTTTAAAAGTGACCGAGTCAAACAGAGGGACAGAGAATTATTTCTCACTGGTGTTCACGAGGCTTCCGGAGAACTGATGGGATGTGGGGGTTACAGGGGACCACAGCCACATTGGAGTTCTCGTTTGAGCCATCTTCCCCTATTTGGACTTACGTTGGTTATGTTTGGTTTGAACTGATGTCACTTGTTTGCCACTTACATTCATATGCTTACACGCTGACTAACATTTACACTGATTACTTGACGTTACATGATTATTTCTTTACTCAAATAAATGGTATTGTTTATGCAGCGGTTGTGTGGCGTCCTGTTTCTTTTGTTGCAATCTAGAATCGAAACAAAAATTTAAATCTCAATCTTATGTCTTTGTTTTAAATGTTTGAAGGAGCATGTATGTTAATGTGATGTGTGGCACCTATGCAAACTAAATTTTCTAAGGGATGAATAAAACTGAACTGAACTAATGCAGAAAAGTTATGCAAAATCAGTCACTATACCTGAAGTAGTTGATTATGGCCTTGAAGTCTCCCGGAATGAGAACAATAAGAGAAATGACTGTGTTGAAAATGAGGGCAGGAGAGGGAGTACGCCTGTGCATGTGAGCCATGGCCAGGATTTCTGGCTGAAAGACAAGGAACATTTTTGGTCGTACTGTTCATACCAGTAGATGAGACAAAAATTACGCTCAGAACGTTCTTACCATCCGCATTTGATGATTCATGTGGAAATTTGGCTCATCTTTGATGCGATCGTGGACAGCAATGCAAAGTTGATTCTAATTTGATCTAATATTTTTTTCTGTTTTTCAATAACAGAAGAATATGTAAAAGTATGGTATTTGGGGTAAAAAGCGGTGCTGCTGTTGGGATTAAAGGCACAATAATGAACATGATAATAAACAGCCGACTGATTTTTCCATTTGTTGACATGATTCAGGTGAAAAGTGTCATATTAAGTTGAGTGTTCACCTTGGAGATAATCACCATATTTATGATGAAACCATGTTAAATTATGTTGATCATTGTCATGATCGTCAGTTGTAGTGCCCGCTAGACACCCTAGAGGGCACTCCACTATGGACTCACACACACACTCACTCACAGACACTGACTACATTTCCCAGAAGCCCCGCAACCATCACTGATCACTCCACCAGCTGCAATACATTACCCAATCACTGATTACATCACCCAGCCCAGTCACACTATTTAAGCTCAGCACACACACACATTCGTGCGAGGTCTTGATCTTCTGTAAAGTAGTCATTTCTGTGCATTATTTCCTGTCTTGTTTTCCCGTTGCCATTTTGCCTGTCTCACCATGTTCTGATTGTTTCGCTACCTGCCTTTGGATTATTGCCTGTTTCCTGGATTATGAATGATATCTGCCTGACCTGAACTTTGGTAAACATTGCATGTTTACCGACTACGATTCTGCCAATCCTCCTCTATACCTGTTTTGCTGTTGATTTCATCATTGCCTGTTTGACCACGTTGCTTAATAAAGACTGCATTTGGAACTCATCCGCTGACTCATTACAGAAGACCTCGCCTCACCCAAGATCCAGCAGCTTTACAAGCATTGTCAGTCACAGTATGGATTATTTTGACCAACTTCTGCAACTTCAACAAGGAGGACTAACTATTGAGGAGTATGTGCAAGAATTCTGTGAGGTATCTGATAATGTCACATATGATGAGTCTTTGTTTAAACATTTGTTGAGCCCAGTCACAACATGGCGGCCAGAGCCGAACCTGTACACAAAATGGCCATCAACCCAGAGTCACAGCATGCCACAGCCGATCGTCCAGAATCAAGTCAAGTCGTCGTAGATCATCATGAATCCAGTCAAGTAACAGCAGACCATCATGAACTCAGTCAAGTAAATGTCGATTGCCCAGTTCCCCAGCCACGTCGTAAGCGCAAGTCGCGCCGTAAGAAGGCCGCTACAGTGCTTCCCGAGCCCACTCTCGCGTGCCCCGAATCCGCTGCAGCTCCAGACCCTCCGTCGCCTGAGCCAACAGTTCAAGCCACGCCTGCCCAGCAGTCAATGGTTCAAGCCACATCTACCCAGCCTCAGACGGCTCAAGTCACTCCTCCTACCATTCATAGCGAAAACACTTGAACGAGTTGTATTCAACCAGTTCTCTTCTTTCCTCACACAGAACAACCATCTGGATGTCAACCAATCTGGATTCAAGAGCGGCCATTCAACCGAGACTGCGCTACTGTTGGTCACGGAATCCCTACGGATTGCAAAAGCTGGTTCCAAATCATCTGTTCTCATTCTACTGGATCTATCTGCTGCCTTCAACACTGTGAACCATCAAAATCTTCTGTCCACCCTCTCGTCACTCGGCATCTCAAATACTGCACTTCAATGGCTTGAGTCATATCTCACAGGTAGGTCTTTCAGAGTTGCCTGGGGGGGACCCTGATCACTGGGGTCCCTCAGGGTTCAGTTCTTGGACCCCTCCATTTGTTCTCCACTCCACATGGTTTTTCTTACCATTGCTATCCTGATGACACTCAACTCTACCTGTCCTTCCAACCAGATGATTCCACAGTAGCTGCACGGATCTCAAGCTGTCTGGTGGACATCTCAACGTGGATGAAAAAACACTACCTGCAGCTCAACCTGGCAAAGACTGAGCTTTTAGTCATCCCTGCCACTCCAACTCTACAACATGACTTCAACATCCAGCTAGGCACTTCTGTGATTACCCCATCAAATTCGGCCAGATATCTTGGAGTTATCTTCGACGACCAACTGACCCTCAGAGACCACATCTCAAAGACAGCTCGTTCATATGCACTACACAACATCAGGAAAATCCGGCCCTTTCTGACTGAGCATGCAACACAACTTCTCGTCCAGGCCCTGGTCATTTCAAGGCTTGATTACTGCAATGCTCTTCTGGCTGGACTGCCGTCAAGTGCAATCAAACCTCTTCAAAGCATCCAGAACACTGCTGCACGTCTGGTCTTCAACGAGCCCAAGAGACACCACGTCATGCCTGCTGCACGCATCAAGTTCAAGGCGTTGACTCTTGCTTACAGATCCACCACAGGCTCTGTATCCTCCTACCTCCACTCACTGCTACAACGCTACATCCCCACCAGAAGCCTGAGATCACTAAAGGAGTGAAGGCTTGTGGTACCGTCACAAAGAGGCACAAAATCACTTTCCAGAACTTTCTCGTTCACTGCTCCCTGCTGGTGGAATGATCTCCTTACCTTCATCAGAAACGCAGAATCCCTGGCAATATTCAAGAGACAGCTGAAAACTCATCTCTTTCGTGAGCACTTAACCCCTTCTTTAAAAAAAAAATTCCTATCCTTTCCTTTTTCCCTTCCTACTCTAGCTTATGTTACTCTGAGCAATGTATGAAACTTGTATTATGAGCACTTCCTGTGTCTCTTTGCCTCTTCATGAAGAATTGCTTGTTTGTTTCCTCACTTGTAAGTCGCTTTGGATAAAAGCATCTGCTAAATGACTAAATGTAAATGTATTATATCCAACTCACAACAAAGTTTTCACATGGCTAGGCAAAACAGAGTCTTTACATGACATGACATGGCTTGGCAGAAACAAAACAAGAACAACATGGAACTCACCACAGTGGTTACAGGGAACATAATCCAAAATCAACAAAGAACATGGAAAACATGAGGGTTTAAATACACTGACTAATTACAAACAATGAACACCTGTGAACAATGATTAACCCAGTGAACCAATCAAAACAAGACATGAAACAGGGGAGCCACATGATATGCAAAACAAACATGAAACATGATAATGACAACAAAATAAGATATGAAACATGAGCACAAAACCAAAACTAGTGCAGGCAGTACAGGGGACCATGGAGGTACAGACAGTTCAGGGCATCTGAGTGGCATGGCCAACACGGCTTTAGCCAGGTGGGCAGGCGTGACGTGAACCGTCTCTGGCTGCTGGGCAGGGCGGTATTCCAGAAAGCAAGGTTAACTTACCGTCACATATACCCTGAACTCAAGGTTGATTAACTCAAACCTCTCTTACTCCAGGTATGCTGGTTCCAAAAACGCATCAGGGAGTAAGTTCAGCCAACCCAGAGTATGTTCCCGGTTAACACACAAGACATTCTCAACCGAGCGACGAATCGATGATTCACCATGGAAACAGACGCTGAGAAAAAGCGCGCCATTCCACTTCCTCCTTCTTCTTTTGTTTAATGGCGATTTACAAAACCTACTTAGTGCACATCGCCACCTATTTGGTGATTGTGTAATATTTTTTTCAATCTTTTTATTGAATAAGTAATCTTTATTCACTGAGAATAAGACTTATATTGTTTGTTTGATGCTAAATATTTAATAAGATATTACATATGTATTTTATTATAGAAATTATAGAATAGAAAACGTCCTGTTATAAAAAGGAAAAAAAGCACATCAGATGTGTGTGATTACAATTAAATAATTACATATATTATATTATATATAAATTGAATAAACATTTAAACATTATAATAGTGCTTTATACTTTATACATATATGTACGTATGTATTGTATAATATATATATATATATATATATATAACAGTAACTATGTACAAATTTAGAAATGTAGTTACCGTGATAAAACTATATTAATTAAATAATACACATCTGAATACCTCTTAAGAAAACTAACCCTCAAACTTAACCTGCTCCGGAGCAGGTTATGTTCAGAGAGTAAGTTGCTATGGTTACTTACATACCCTGAAAGTTACCTCAGTTTTTGGAACCGAAAGTTGAGGTTATCAGCTTACTTACTCTTAAACATACCTGGGTATGTCACATAACTTGCTTTCTGGAATACCCCCCAGGTGTGGTGTGAATCGGTGGTTGGTTAGGTATGGCATGAAGCGCCCATGGCTGGACAGGCATGCCGTGAACCTTCCGTGGCTGCTAAGAAGGCATGGCGTAAATCGCCGGTGGCTGCTGGGCAGGCATGGCATAAGCAGGCATGATGTGAATAATTCCAGACATGACAGTTGGGTGTTGAAATTTTCTGGAGGGCTGGCGGTGGTGTGCACTGTGGGATTGTGGGGCCCCTCATCCACAATACCCACAGTAAAAGTTGAACCAGCCAGCAAAAGTGCATGATCGATATATTGTTCTAGTGACCAGTGGATTTTACCCCCAGGAAGCAGGGAGCGGACAGGATCATTGAATCCCACTCTAATGACCTGTCCTTTAACGCTAGGTCATTAAAATCCACCCAATCACAAAGTCCACAAAATTCTTCCACATAATTTTCAATGGTCCGATCGCCTTGACGAAGACCCAAAAAGCGTGAAACTGCTGGGTTCATTGTTGAGGGTCGATGAATCTGTAAACGATCCACTGATGGCAAGTTTTAGTTTGAACCCATGTGCAGTTTATTATATCCAACATAAATCCAACTCACAAAGTTTTCACGTGGCTTGGCAAAACAAAGTCTTCACATGACATGACATGGCTTGGCTTGACAGAAACAAAAGAGGGAGCATAATTCACAATCATTAACCAACAACATCTTCTTCTGGTGTTAATGGCGGTTGGCAGACAAACTTAAATTTTTCATTCCCGCCACCTACTGGATAGGAGTGTGGAGCGCATAATGGTTGGGAAGTTTGAAACAAACTGGGGGGCATACACTTTTCCACATGCCCTATATTGCGGCCCCTTTTCCACAGCGTGCCATCATCTCCTTACAAGGACCTTCCTATCCTCATGTCTATCTGTGTAAAGATGTCATTAATCATTATATTAAACAGAATAGGGCTGCTAACACTTCCTTGAGGTGTTCCATTGTCTATAGGATATATCTGAGAAATTTCAGAACCCACCCTAACTTGTATTGTTCTTTTAAACAAGAAATTCTTAATCCAATTATAAATTCTTCCTTTTATCTCCATTGTTTCTAATTTTATTAAGAGTCCCTCTTTCCATATCATGTCAGTATGGAGTACCTGGCTAAGGCCATGTTGGCCGTGCCCCTTATGCCCCTTGAACAGCCTGCACCTCCATGTTCCCCTGTACTGCCAGCACCTCCATGTTCCCCTGTACTGCCAGCACCTCCATGTTCCCCTGTACTGCCAGCACCTCCATGGCCACCTGTACTGCCAGCACCACCCTGGAGGCGGCTTAGCCTGCCAGGTCTGCCCACGCTCCACGGCCCAGGCCCGTCCATGACCCACGACCCTAGGCCGCCATGTCCATGTCCTGTTCCCCAGCACGGGCCTGGCCCACCATCCCACCCCCATAGTCACATCCATTTCACCACCCTCCTTCTTATGTTGTCTTGTTTTGTCCTGTTTTGGTTTTGTTTTGGGTGTCTGGGGCCGCCCTTAAGGTGGGGGGTTCTGTAAGGTCTTGTTATGGTTTTGTTCATTGTTATTGTTCATGTTTCATGTTTCAAGTTATTGTCATTGTCATGTGCCATGTTTGTTTATCCATGTGCTCCAGCTGTCATGTCATGTGATTCCCCTGTTTCATGTCGTGTTTTGATTGGTTCACGGGTAAATCATTGTTTCACAGGTGTTCATCATTTGTAATTAGTCTGTCTATGTAAACCCTCATGTTTCCATTGTTCCTGGTCAATGTTTGTGGATTTATGTCCCTGTAACACGGTGGTGAGCACATGTTGTTCCTGTTTTAGCCAAGCCATGTGAAGACCATTTTTAATGATATGCACTAATCTGCTCATCACTTAAAAATAGCTCATCAACTTGCAAAGATTAGATGTTAATGTTATGGGCCTGTAATTATTTGGCTGTGTATGATCTTTACCTGGCTTTGCATCTGGCACTATTACACCATGCTTCCATTCAGCTGGTAACCTCCCTGATTCCCACACCTTGTTGAAGAGGCTTAAAATGATGTTTAGTGATGTTTCTGATAGATATTTTACGATCTCATAGCAGATATCATCTCTTCCTGGAGAAGTTTGTTTAACCTCTGCAATTGCTTACTCATACAGGGTAAATTCTGAATCTAAAGAACATCCAAATATTCCTTTCTCCTCTAATAATTGGGGGTTCTTACTCTGGATCTGTTGCCTATACCTCCTCAGGGCTGGGTAGGTTACTTTTAAAATGTATGCTTTAAAAAGTAATTTGTAACGTACTTCAATTTTATTTTAAGTTTAGTAACTTAATCTAAATACTTTAGAATACTTTGGAATACTAAGTGTGGAACAAACACAAAAAAGGTAATTGCAAGTTTTTATCTCACAATTCTGACTTTTTCCCTCAGAATCGTGTGATATAAAGTTGCAATTGCGAGTTATAAAGTCAGAATTATGAGATATAAACTTGCAATATTGAGAAAAGTCTAAATTATGAGATATAAACTCGCAATATTGAGAAAAGTCAGAATAATGAGAAATAAACTCACATACTAAATTCACAATTGCAAGAAA
Organism: Zacco platypus; assembly: GCA_038088235.1. Lineage (NCBI taxonomy): Eukaryota > Metazoa > Chordata > Actinopteri > Cypriniformes > Xenocyprididae > Zacco > Zacco platypus. Next base: position 2,947,738 of record CM076069.1, read on the forward strand.
AAAAGTATTGCAAGTTTATTTCTCCCTATTCTGACTTTATAACTTGCAATTGTGAGTTTAAATCTCGCAATTCTGAGAAAAAGAAGTCAGAATTGTGAAATACAAACTCACAATTGTGAGGGAAAAAAACAAATTGTGAGAAAAACTTGCAGTGACGAGTGAATTATAAAATGACTCACAAAACATGAAAACAGTCGTGGATCATCAGGTCATGACAGGACAGTTCAGTTGACAGTTGGGCAAGTTTTTCATTAATTCAGTCATTTTGTCTTGTTCAGGACAGAACTAAATAAAAATTACAACATTTTTATGATCCCTCTTAAAAGTATTAACATGTTGATGAAACTTAACTCCTCTTTTTCAGACTGTCAGAGAATCACCAATTGCTGTTTAAATGACATTAAAACTCAAAGTAATCACTTTGGTAATCTAAAACACTTTTCAGATGTAACTGTAATCTGATTACCACCCATTTAAAATGTAACTGTAATGAAATACATTTACTCAAATTTTCTATTTTAAATACGTAACTAAGTTACTTGTATTTCGTTACTCCCCAACCTTGGTAATATCCTCTAACTCCAAGTATTTTTCTGCATCTCTGATAATGATTTTAATTCTCTCGGTCCTGCTTTCAGTTTGGGTGGAGCAATTCACCACTTCAGCTATGAATGCTACAAATGATACTTTATCATCCATCACTTCACTTTCTTTACTTTGTTCTTTCAACATTGTTTTTTTTGTAGTGGTGCTGTTGTCCTAGTTCCTATTTCTTTGGGTGCTTGTTTTACTTTCTTTAAAGCTTCAGCGTATGAGATTCCTTCAGCCACTCTAACATTTTGAACTTTCACTGCATTTTTCCTTACTATACATCCTCCGTTTCCTGCACTGTGCCCTTCTCCACAATTACAACATTTAGGTTTAATACCTTGCCCACACTTGCCATACTCATGTTCACCTTCGCACCGCGCACATCTTAGTTTTCCTTTGCACACTGCCGCTACTTGCCCCAATTTTTAGCATTTATAACATCTCAGCGGCGGGGGAACACATGGCCTAACACTGAAGCTCATAAAACCTAAATATACTCTCTCAGGTAATTTGTTCTCATCAATGTTTAATAATACTGAAAGGCTGCCAGTCTTTTCATTGTTTCTGATGCACTTTAGCCGTCTAACATCATTTACGGCTGCCCCAGTTATATTTCTTTTTATTTTCTTGACTAAAACATCAGTTGGGATCCCTCTAATCACACCTCTAACCAAATTCTTCTCCTCTGGGATTGAGCATACAACTTTATGGCCAATCAGTGATTTTATTCCCAGGGCCATTTTTTGTTGTCTACCGTCTTTGCAGATCAACATCAATTTGCCATCCCTCAATGTTTTAACACTTTCCATCGTCCCTAATATTTCTTTAATTGTTTTAGTTAACTTCAGAGGGTGAATGACATCAACAGACTCATTAGCAAACTTCAGCAATACCTTATATTCCTCTTTCCTCCTTCTTGCCTGGTGATTTCCCTTTTCACTATCCGTTTCAGAAATTTGTCCGCAACTTTTCCTTCTTTTCTACCACTTTCCATTCATTACTTGCATTGCCTCCACTATCCGCATCAACCATATCATCCTCCATTTCCGGATCGCTTCCAGAATCCACACCACTTCCTACCAGTGAACCAATCAAAACAAGACATGAAACAGGGGAGTCACATGACATAGGAGCACATGGCAGGATTACATGACACATGACATGACAGAAGGGAGCACATGGCAAAACAAACATGAAACATGACAATGACAACAAAAATAAAAGACATGAAACATGAACACAAAACCAAAACTAGACATTACAATTTGTTTTGGTATCTTTCTGTTCATCTGAAAGTGTTAATTGTCTTTCTGTCAATAGAGACTCACTGAGCCATCAGATTTCATCAAAAAATATCTTCATTTGTGTTCTGAAGTTTTTTAATAGCCAACAATTTCCAAAGATCTTTGTGGCAATTATTAATGAATGATGCATTTGATTGTATTTAAAAGGTAATTGACCAATATTCAAAACTTAATTGTCCCACTTTTCCTGAAACCACCCTAATATTTATGATTATTAAAAAATAACAAAATATGGATTACAAATTCTGCATTACACTCAAACAACTGATTTGACTCCCATACTGTTTTCAGTTATTTTCAATGCAAGTTTTCTTACCATGTGTCCCTCTCTCGCTGCTACGTAACACACTCGTCCTCCACTGAAAAAAGATCCATTTAGAGAACCAAAGGCTGAGAGTGCTGCAACAATGGACATCACCCAGCCCCATCCTCCTAATACTTTATTCCTTCACAAGAAACAAATGTGTGCTTACACATCATAAAACAAAATTCCTTGTCACAAGAATATTGCATTTTATGGGTTTGAGTACATCATGCTAAATCACACATTTATATAATCTAGAAACGATATATTGATAGCACTCAGAACGTTACCCCCAAGTGACAGCTACTGCGCTGGATGAAATCATCTCTGTGGGTGTCATAACAACCAGATAACTGACATTGACTAGTATGTACAGAGTTGTTACCATGGGAATAGCAATCATCAGGGCCCTTGGCAGGTTCACCTGAAAGACAAGATCACTTCTTAAATTAGATTATTATAGTGCGAACAGGGCTGGGTAGGTTACTTTTAAAATGTATTTCACTACAGATTACAAAATACATGCTTTAAAAAGTCATTTGTAACGTATTTCGTTACATTACTCAAGTTTAGTAACTTAATCTAAATACTTTAGAATACTTTGGAATACTAATAAGTGTGGAACAAACACAAAAAAAGGTAATTGTAAGTTTTTATCTCACAATTCTGACTTTTTCCCTCAGAATTGCGTGATATAAAGTTGCAATTGCGAGTTATAAAGTCAGAATTATGAGAAATAAACTCGCAATATTGAGAAAAGTCAGAATTAGGAGATACTAAATTCACAATTGCAAGAAATAAAATTAGTATTCCAAGTTTATGTCTCCCAAATCTGACTTTATAACTTGTAATTGTGAGTTTAAATCTCGCAATTCTGAGAAAAAGTCAGACTTGTGAAATGCAAACTCACAATTGTGAGGGGAAAAAACTAATTGTGAGAAAAAGTTGCAGTGACCTTTTATACAATTATAAAATGACTCACAAACAACTATCACAAAACATGAAAACAGTCGAAAACATGAAACTTAACTCCAATTTTTCAGACGGTCAGAGTCAGAGAATCACTAATTGCTGTTTAAATGACATTAAAATTCAAAAACATTTAATCACTTTGGTAATCTAAAACACTTTTCAGATGTAACTGTAATCTGATTACCACCCATTTAAAATGTAACTGAAATGAAATACAGTGACTCAAATGTTGTATTTTAAATACGTAACTAAGTTACTTGTACTTCGTTACTCCCCAAACCTGAGTGTGAACCACACAATTTAGCAGTTTCATGTGACATATTTATCATCTTACTTCATCTTCATTTCAACACTATAAAAATCATAACATTGCAGAAGACATGAACTTAATCTCACCTCTGGTCTTTTCAACTCCTCAGTAACATTGTTCAAGTTGAACCACCCACTGTATGACCACAGGCACTGATATAGTGCCATTCCAACGGTACTAATGCTAAGCTTTGTGTCAGCAAAGGCACTTTCTGGATTGAAGAGGCTTCCATAGTTTCCCTGTACAAGTGCTGCTATTCCTCCAATAACTATTATCATCAGACCTACAAATTTGGCCACCATAAACACCACCTGAGTAGCCATTGCAAAACGTACATTTAGCATGTTGATAGTTGCAATCACCAAGATACATGCTGCGGCAATACATTTTTCCATTAGTATGGGTGGTGAACAGCTTGGGTAAAATGGTGCCACAACATACTTAGCGAAGCTCAAAGAACCAGCTACAGTCGCTAATGGCTTCATCACAAACACAGTTGTAAAGGCCACAAAGAATGCTGGACAAGGTCCAAAAATTTTCAGGATATAGATATAATCCCCCCCTGATTCTCTGATAATGGTTCCCATCTCAGCAAATGAGAAAGCAGCAAACATGCATACTATACCACACACTGCCCAAACGACCAAGCTTGCCCCTGAACTGCCAACGTACACCAGTACAAACTGTGGAGACATAAAAATTCCTGAACCTATCATAATGCCTGCAACCAAAGATACAGCACTGGTGAGCCCCAGCTCCCGCCTTAGAGTCAGCTTTTCATGTTTTACGTTTTTCATTGTGCTGAAATGTCGCGCCTCAGAGCTTTGATTCTGAAGAGGATGAAATGCAGGAAGAGAAATGCTTCCACAAGGTCAAAGTTCTTGTTCAACATTAACTACACTGGCAGAGAAAATATATAAATAATATTGTGTAACCTCTGTGATCTGTTGTGCCAATGTGCACAGTTTATAGAATTGTAATGATAATTCCGCAGGGTGTACACTTAGACAACTCTAGGCTAGACAATAAGACTACACATTTAACATAATTCTGTTGTACGACGGTTCACCTGTGTATCCAGGGAAGCACAAAGACGATGGTGTAATGCAAACAAAGAACTTTCAATGAAGATCCAGGTAATAGAACACAAAACACGTCTTGATGAACGAGAACGGACCAGGACTGAGAGCGAACAGGTGGAAAACAAAAGGAGGAACAAGGTAATTGACAAGACAGAGCTGAACTAAATGAACTCACAGTGACAGTGAGGAGAAACACAGAACCATGCCAAACCATGACAGACAGACAGAAAAACACCCAGAACACCCTGACACCATGATATAAATCATCAAGCAACAGATCTGTCTAATCATTTCTGAAAGATTGCACCACACTGAAATAGTTAGGTGTTTCATGAGGGCTCTGAATAAGGATTATTTTTGTATATGTATAATACTTTTTACAATAGTGTCTTCTGATATAGGAATAATGTGTTTGTTCAAGAATGGCATTTATTTCAATTATTTAAAAAGTATATTTTGGCACTTATTGCAACAACTGAATACTATTCTGTGGTTGGAGTAGGTAACTTAATATTGGTATAAAAAGTGATCTTTTCCAATCTTTTGGCCACTTCCTGGTTTCCCATATCTTTTGGGTTTGAGCTAAATTCAGATCTCAGAGCCTCAGACAGCACACCAAATACACTTATTTTACTCTTTTACTCTATTCGATCATTTGTAAGTGTGAACTTGTGAATACAACTGCCACAGATAATAGGCAATAATTTTCTTATTTATTTTCAAAGATTAATTTCTTCCGTTTTTGCTCTGTTTTACGTTTTGGAAAGGTCCACGAGCCGATGATACAACATTATTTTCAACTTGTGTGGTCAAAATGTCAACAATGTCAAAATGTTTTATTCTCCATTCTTATTTTATGTCATCACAGATTGAAATCTATAAATCAAAATATTTATTTCTTAGAGGCACAAAATCACTCTCCAGAACTTTCTCGTTCACTGTTCCTGGCTGGTGGAATGATCTCCCTACCTTCATCAGGAATGCAGAATCCCTGGCAATATTCAAAAGACAGCTGAAAACTCATCTCTCTCGTAAGCACTTAACCACATCTTTAAAAAAAGATCCTTTCCTCTAATGCCTTCCTATTCTAGCTTATACTACTATACTGAGCAATGTCTGAAACTTGTGTTGTGAGCACTTTCTGTGTCTATTTGCCTCTTCACGATGAATCGCTTGTTGTTTTCCTCACTTATAAGTTGCTTTGGAGGAAAGCATCTGCCAAGTGAATAAAAGTAACTGTACATTTACGAAGAAAAGGTTCAGCACCTAAGGCTCTATCGCTTAGTCTCAATGGTGTAACAGTGTTTTTGGGCTGATTGCTGAGGCAGATTGCCAGCAACAGCCATTTTAGGATCGTTTCTGATTTGGTCTTAATGACTTAGGAGTCCTCTTGACTACTCCTAAATTTTCAGAGATTTAGAAGCTGGTTTTAGTGCTAAAGTGCGTTGCACAAGGCTAGGTTCGCACTGTTAGTCCAAATATGATTGTGTTCATTTGATCTAAAAAGATTGACTGTCCACATTGTGTATCACAACTGTTCAGATCTGATTTGTGTGTCCCATGCCACCTTTTTGTTTTACGTAATATCTGCATTGGTTTCTACGACAATGACATTGTGTTGGTTGGTATACGCCAAAAACAAAAACCACAATACAGATTTTGTCTTATTTACAACATGACAATGTGTAGCCGCCACTCTGGACTGCACGTCTTCGGAGGCAGTGGCAAAAACATACAGTAGGAGGTTGGTATACATGGGTTTACGTGCTGTCGTCTCTGCCGGTTTTAAAACATGTCTCTGTTATATTGTCATTTTCTGCTCGTTTGGCTCTTTTCAAAAACACAACCTTGTTTCTGCTGTGACTTTTAGCATGTTTCCTATAACAATGCCTGACGTTTGTATTTACGTGGCATGAGAAAATCACATAAACTACATGAAATCTGATCAGAGCAGTCAGACAGAAATGCGATTTGAATACGATTTCAAACCACATAAGAATGCAGCTCAAAAATGGATTTGTGAAAATCCCATTCCATGTGATTTTTTTACTATTCACAAGTGCTAAATCTGACCAGATTTCAATCAGTTATGCAAAAAAAATCGGATTTGGACTGACAGTATAAATGTAGCCTTAGTGCAAAAATGTAGGAGCCTAAAACTAGGACTGACGCCCATTAATTTTTAAGAGTTTCTCCTAAATCGTCAAGTTAGGAGCTACTTTTAGCCTTAAGATGTTTTAATAAGGAAGGCATATTAAATGTGCAGAGCGGTGGGACCAAGATTGAAAACAACTGATATAACAACCCCACAAACGCAGGCAAGGGCCAAATACCAATAAGCAGTCCCAGAATAATCCATACTGAGTGAACAGACCAGGGCAAACAGGTGTGAGTCATACACATAAAGACGGCCCAGGAATAATTCGTAAACAAGAACAGGCAAGGGTCAGCTAGCTCAGTGCTACATGTAGCCCAAGGCTAATGAGCTAACAGGCCACGGGTGTGTAAGAGAGTTAGTATTCAGGTGGGAGAGATCTGGTGGTGCTCACCAGAATCAGTCTGATGGATGGACTTTTAAATGATATTGTAAAGGAACCCTAATTTGTAGTTTGACTCGTACAGTACAGAATATTTTCTCCAACAGCTCATTCTAAAACTTAGCATAGTGGAATAAATGTAATATTATGGAACTGCCTGCCAGCTTTAAAGTCTAAATTGCAATCAGGGAGGACCAATGTATCAAATTAAGTTGGCTTGAGAAAGCAAGATGCAGAGTTATGGGCTTAATTTAACAAAACAAAAACAAACAAAACTACCCCAATGGGAGAAAATACGAACTGGAACAGGACTGCAAACACAAGGAAAATAAATAAAGAGGCAACAAAGCAGGTAATGAGGAAGGACAGGTGGGGTAATTACACCAATAACAAGACAATTGACAAAAATTATAGACAATTGTCAGGAGTTCACATGGCACATAGAAACAAACATGACATGTATGTTTGTGCTCCATGTGTTTAAACAAAACATGTGCATTTTCACGAGTTCACATTTACATATAATTAAGAAGAGTAAAGGTTTAAGCGTATTTGGCGTGCTGTCCAGGGGGAGGGTTCCGAGCTTGAACCCAGAGTACCCCCCCCCCCCCCCCCGGTTGTGATATAAGTAGATGGAACTACAAGTGAGGAGATGGGGTGGAGGAGGGATGCTGGTAAACTCTCAGACGAACAGAGGTAAGTCTGCTGTATTTATACCTCTTGTCATTTATTGAGTTGATTAACTGAAAGCTCTCCACTTGTGCTGATAAGGTTAATTATCTGCACCTGATCCTCCCGAACTTTGTTAATTAAACATCATGAAGTGACGTTCCTGTCAGTTATTAGTCATAAAAATCTTTTACAAATATTACAACATAAATGCACTTACAGATCTATCATAAATGATTTCATGTGGAATCCTAGTTTAATAGCAGGATTCTGCATCTTATCCCTTGGTTTGTAAATTGCACTGTATTTTTTTTATTACAATTTTTTAAACATTTAATATTAACTATTTATAATATCATAGGTGTCTTTCCTTTTTGGCACTTTGTGTTCAAAACTATAAAAATCAACTTACTTGCTCTTGTCATTGTGGCAAACTTTGAGGACATAATTACCTGAGGATGTTTGATCTCTTCAGTAACATAGTTTAAAGTGTTCCAACCATCATAAGACCACAAACACTGGTAAAATGCTATTCCCATGGGTCTGATGCTCAGTTTGGTCCCGTCGAAGGAGTTCTGGAGGCTGTTGGAGATGTCCCCTTGAATAAGTAGTACAACTCCCCCAATTATAATTATTATAAGTGCCAGCACCTTTATAACCATGAAAAACACTGTGACTTTGATGGAGGAGCGCACATTCAAGCAGTTCCCCACTGTCAACACCATCATCACTAGGGCTGCCAAACATTTCACTGCTCCATTTGGTGGTAGGCAATCATCATAGAAAGGTGCAAGGGCATTTTGGGCAAAGGTGAGTGCCCCTGCAATCATGCTAGATGGTCTCATCACAATGTTACTGGTGAAGGCACACATAAAGGCCATCATATTGCCTGAAGTGCGCAAGATGTAAATATACTCTCCTCCAGACTCACGAATAACAGTTCCTAATTCAGCGTAGCACAAAGAAGCCAGCATGGCCAACAATCCACTGGCAGCCCATATTAACAGACTAGCACCTGGACTCCCAATGTAAAGCAGCACATATTGAGGAGACATGAAGATTCCAGTACCAACCATGACCCCTGCAATGAGAGACACTCCACCCAGCAGCCCTACTTCAGTCTTCAGTTTTAGCTTGTCAGGTGACCTGTCCTTTTCAGTAGCCATAGTGGAGAAATGCAGGCTATGACTTAGATCTCTTTGAATTTACTTCAAATGGGTTGTATGGACAGGACAAAGTAATATGCTTAAAATTTTAAAGAGGTAATCATTACCGGTTTGCCGTCAATGTGAGACTGCGTTTGGATTTGGAGCAGTACTGGAGGTCATTGTAATAAACATCGGATCATGTTGGTCTCAGGCTATTCATTTATCTTTCCATGATTATCATTCTTGAGGTTAATGTATGACAAAGAATAGAAGTTCAAATCAGCTTTGAGAGAAAGTTTGCAGTAGGGTTGGCACTATTGTTTAATATCCATATAAGCCCATGTGTTCAAGTATTGGAAGGAATGAATAAAAAAATAATACAAATAATAATAAATATGCTCTGCGAGCAGCAATTATCGGTGTTCAGGTGCTTTAAAGGGAACCCCGGGTATTAAGACTTGTATGGCTTAATATACTGTAAATAATGTCTCTTACTGAAATATGTAGTAGAAAATCCATGAAAGATTTGCAATATTTAAAAAATCCATTACAAATTTTGGACAATGGGGGGGGGCATTTTGTTTAGGTGCATAGTGCATTCAACGTCAATAACGTCAAATGGTTGCAGTCAATGTGTCACAAGCTGGGCTTGAACTCTGGTCTCTAGGGTGAAGACTGAGATATCTACCACAGAGCCACAAGAGGGGTAAGGTGTGACTCAAACGATAACACTCAAGGCAGTCTTTCAGGGAATGTAGATTTATAAAAAAAAAAAAAAAAGGATAAATCAAACAAAAGTTCTTCTCAGATTGAGGTATAAATAACAAGAACACAAATGAGAAAATAAAAACTCCACAAGGGGAGAAAACAACGCCAGAGAACAGTTACAAACAAAGGATGGAACTCAAGATACCTTTGCTAGAGAGGCTTCAGCAATACCAGGCAGGAAACACAGAGCAACGACTCAAAAACCGATTGAGGGACAAAGGGAAAAAACACAACTTAAATACACTCGGGGAAAATGGGACACAGGTGAGCTGGATAACCCTAACAAGGTTACATGAGGAAGAACTAAGGCAGATGAGAACACAGGGGACCTCTAGAGGCACGGAGACACACTAGAGGAGGCAGGATGCTGACACAATGAGGTACTGATGCTACCCTGTTGCTATTTTTACTGCAAAATAACATACGATGCCACATTGTACGACTTTTGATTGTAATTTTCAGTCGATGGGCAACAAAAGAAGCGATGCAAGTCTTCACTGCTTTACTAGTGATAAGAGGAGAAAAGAATGGGATGAAAAACTTCCTAAAGACCCGTATTTTTCTTCTCTCCACTTTAGCCCTGATGCCCTTTAAGGCCTTTAAGCACATTCCTGAAAAGTTATTATGTTTTAATTAGCCTGTAACCATCACGATAGATGGAAAAGACAATTTACAGCCAACAAAGGTACTGTGTGAGTACTGTGAAACACTGTGAAATACTGAACCATTTCTTCGTGGCAAATGATGTTGAGGAACCAGAGAAAAAAACAGGTCATATTGTTGGAGCACAGACTAACACACTGATGAGGAATTTATTGAGTCCTGAAAGACCAGGAGCAAAGACTTATGAGGAACTGGTGAGTTTGCTGAAAAATCACTTTAATCCGAAGCCCAGTGAAAGGTGGAAGTTTAATTCACGAAACAGACGTCCTGATGAAAGCATAGTAGAATATGTGGCTGAACTGAGAAAGCTTGCTCAGGATTGTAATTTTGGAGATACACTGACAGTTATGCTGAGGACACAGGACAGTCAGTGAATGTTTTAGGTACCACTAAAGTTAAAGTTTACCTTACCAAAGAACTCACAGCCGTGGTAGTGGCAGGAGCTGGACCCAACTTATTAGGACGAATGTGGCTTACAGAGCTGGGACTCAGCTGGGAAAATGTGAGTCAAGTTAAAGAGAGCTCAGAGTTGTTGCAGGACATTTTAAAGACACATGAAACTATTTTTAAGGAGGAACCTGGAACATTAAAAGGAGCCACTGCTAAGATTCATGTACCAACTGATGCAAGGCCTCAAGGTCATTGCCATTTGCTATGAGAGACAAAGTTGAAGCTGAACTTGATCGACTGCTTAAAGATAATATAATTGAGCCTGTGAAATTCTCAGAGTGGGCTGCACCTGTGGTGCCTGTGTTAAAACCAGATGGAGCAGTGAGACTGTGTGGAGATTACAGGGTAACTATTAACAGAGAATCGTCCCTGGTGCAATATCCCATTCCTCGAATGGAGGAGATGTTTGCCATCTTAGCTGGAGGAGAAAAATACAGTAAATTAGATATGAATCACGCATGTCAACAGATTCTGTTAGATGAGCACTCAAAACAATATGTGACCGTGAATCCCATAAAGGACTGTTCACCTACATGCGATTACCTTTTGGGGTTAGTTGGAGTCCAGCAATCCTCTAAAAGACTATGGAAGGGGTCCTCAAAGGCATTTCAAAGGTGATGGTCTATCTACATTTACATTTAATCATTTAGCAGACACTTTTATCCAAAGCGACTTACAAGTGAGGAAACAAACAAGCGATTCTTCATGAAGAGGCAAATAGACACAGGAAGTGCTCACAATACAAGTTTCATACATTGCTCAGTAACATAAGCTAGAGTAGGAAGGGAAAAGGAAAGGATAGGAATTTTTTTTTTTTTAAGAAGGGTTTAAGTGCTCACAAAAGAGATGAGTTTTCAGCTGTCTCTTGAATATTGCCAGGGATTCTGCGTTCCTGATGAAGGTAGGGAGATCATTCCACCAACAGGGAGCAGTGAACGAGAAAGTTCTGGAGAGTGATTTTGTGCCTCTTTGTGACGGTACCACAAGCCTTCGCTCCTTTAGTGATCGCAGGCTTCTAGTGTGATATATGAATGATATCTTGCTGACAGGATAAGATGATGAGAAGCATTTGAGAACCTTGGATCAAGTGTTGCAACGGTTGGAGGAGTGTGGCTTGCGATTGAAAAATTGAAAGTGTAAGTTCTTTGAAAAAGAAGTAATTTTCCTGGGACATAAAGTGGATGCCACTGGGATTCATCCCGTTCCCGAAAAAGTCCAAGCAGATACTTGATACTTTCCTGTGATGCTTCAGTACATCGTATGGCAGATGGAACTGAGAGACCCATCGGGTTTGTATCACGCACACTCTCTGTAGCAGAAAAAAATTATTCACAGCTTGAAAAGGAAGGTTTAACTGTAGTTTTTGGTGAGAAAAAAAATCCATAAATGCCTCTATGGCCGTAAATTTGTGATTTGTACAGACCATAAACCTTTACTCAGTTCATTAAATTAAATGAAAGCTGTGCCACAGATGGCCTCTTAAAGAATCATAAGATGGGCAGTGATGTAGCGGGCATATGAATATGTCATTTCTTACAGAGCAGGCAGGGACAATGGACATGCTGATGCCCTCAGTCGTTTCCCTTTCCCAGAGATTCCTGAGAAAATACTGAAGCAGGAGCATGTCTTGATGGTGGACAGCACTGTTAGTCCTTTGATGACATCAGAGCAAATTGAGCACTGGATCCCTACCCAAGATCCTGTTCTCTCTAGAGCGCGTAAGTATGTGCTTAAAGGTTGGCCTGATCACAGTAATTCAAATGAATTTGCACCTTATAAACAGAGACAGCAAGAGCTCAGTGTTCAAGATGGGTGTGTGCCGTGGGGAGCCTGTATTGTTATTCCAGAGCACGGACATTCGGGATTGCTGGAACAGCTACATCAGTCTCATCCAGGTATGTCAAGGATGAAAGGCCTCGCTAGAAGTTACCTATGGTGGCCTAATGTAGATGCTGACATTGAGGCCAGAGTAAAAGGTTGTACTGTGTGTCAAGAACAGAGGAAAGCCCCTGTGTGTGCGCCACTTCATCCGTGGGAGTGGCCACGACAGCCTCGGAGAAGAGTGCATATGGACTTTACTGGTCCATTCCTTGGGAAAATGTTTTTAATCTTAGTTGATGCCCATTCTAAGTACATTGATGCCTATCTGGTAAATTCAGCAACAACAGCTTCTAGTCTTGAGTGCCTCAGAAGCAGTTTCAGTACCCATGGCATTCCTAAAATGAGGTGTCTGATAATGCACAGTGTTTAGTGAGTGAAGCGAGCAAAGAAGTTATGTCTAGGAATGGAATAACGCATATCACCTCTGCACCGTATCATCCCTCATCAAATGGTCTTGCTAAGCGGGCAGTACAAACTTTTAAGGAACTCATGAAAAAAAGCGCTGGGAATACTATTGAAACCAAGGTGCACAGAGCTTTGTTTAGTTATCGTATTACACTTCAGTCTACAACGGGAATGACACCTGCAGAAATGATGATGGGAAGGAAATTGCGGTGCACCTTAAACAAGATCCATCCTGACTTCACTAGCAAAACTGAAGCCAAACAACAAGCTCAAAAGGAGCACCATGACCAACATGCGAGGTCCTGCTATTTTGAAGTAGGAGACATTGTGTACACCCAAAACTTTGGATTTGAACCAAAATGGGTCCAGGGAGTCATTCAGGACGTCACAGGACCTGTATCATATGAAGTAGCATTAGGAAGTGCCCAAGTAGTGCAACGTCATGTTGATCAATTATTTAGGAAACCACCAGCATCTTAAAATCTTAAAGACTTTGTGACATAAGAAACGGTGTATCCTAAAGACTTTTTAAAAAAAAAAAAATACTTTATACTCTAATGAGAATTAGCTGATATGTAGTCTCAAAGTTACTTATAGTCAACAGAATGTGTAAAGGAGTGTTACCAAAATATATATTGAGCTTAAAATATAACCACAGAGAACATTTTTTTTGAATGCTGTTTCAAAGAGCTTTATTTAATAGAGACTTAATTTATGCAGTGTTGTGAATGGGTGGATTTTGGAATCCACTGCCGCTTCAATATATATATTAATAATATATATATTATATTTTTTGAGTGATTTATCATGAAATTATTAATCAACATTTATCTTTCTAAATATTAATTATTTGAATAACTTCAACTAATATTAAAACATTTATTTTCCTTTTCATTTTCAAACACTAGAAAATACTGATGTATATTGTCTGTATCTCTCACTGAGAGAAAAGTACAACTTCTCAGTATGTTTTGGGAAAATTTCCTGTTCAGAGCAGAGCTCAGATCAACTTCAGCTTTGAAGAAGCTGTGAATCTCGTTTATGTGCCCTAAGAGTTCTGTACAGGTCCTTTATGGGTGCTGTTGGACAACTGGCACTCTGCCAGAGACCTGCAGACACCTTGTCCCGACTTAATAGGACATCCTGTGCTTAAGTTCAGGGTCCGATCGTCAGCATCATGATGGAAGGAGATATGGCTCTGACTATCTGTCCATGTGTGGAAAATTACCAGTTTTGTCTAGTTTTCTTAACCAATCAGAATCTTAGTAATGACGTAGTTAGTGGACTTTGTAAGAGTATAACTATTGTGGAAATGTGAATGTACGGGAGAGAGAGAGCGGCCTACGAACTCCTTGAGACTTGAAGCTGGCTTCTGCTGATGAAACTGCAAACTATTCTTCAGTAACATTTTCTTCAATTTATTTTTATAAACTCTGACTCCGGGTCTCCTTTTATCATATCTGGTCATTTTGGTCTTTAACTGTAAATCCCCTGCAGTTGCCAATTGCTTTAACTTGAAAGTAGCTAAAACTGGTCGCTAAATGTCGCTAGATGATGTCATACTGGCGAATCCACTGATTTATATTAGAATAAATATAGATCAGCGGGCGAGTCATGGAATCTAGATAAGGTTTATCCAAGAAGTTGCTAGATTTGAAGTCTCAAAGGGGGTGGGGACGTCGCTAAATCAAGTGAAAAAAATTGGCAGCACTGAATTTATGTTTGAAAGATTTATTATAGAGTCACTGGCCACTTTAGTAGGTACACCTGTTCAACTGCTCATTAACACAAATATTCAATCAGCTAATTACATGGTGGCTGTCAGAGATCAGGATCTGTCAGCACCCAATCACCGGAATACTCATCACATTCATCTGAAGCTCATCACCTCATCACCACCACAGCATAAGAGCACACACTTCACCCCAGCATGTTGTGTGGTCTCATCTTTGAGAGAAAGACTCACTTACCTGTAATACTTACCTGCTCTGTTGTCTTCCTTGTTCCTCTGTGTCTCCATTGTGTCTACGTTCTTCTGTGTCACCTGCAATCTCCACTCTCCGGGATCATCCAGTTCACCACCGCCTTCATCGAAGTGTGTGCTCCGTTGCACCGAGAAGCACTGGAGAAGGCTCAGGGAGAGAGAGCACTGGAGAGGGCTCAGGGAGAGAGAGCACTGGAGAGGGCTCAGGGAGAGAGAGCACTGGAGAAGGCTCAGGGAGAGAGAGCACTGGAGAGGGCTCAGAGAGAGAGAGCACTGGAGAGGGCTCAGAGAGAGAGAGCACTGGAGAGGGCTCAGGTTGAGAGAGAGCACTGGAGAAGGCTCAGGGAGAGAGAGCACTGGAGAGGGCTCAGGTTGAGAGAGCACTGGAGAGGGCTCAGGTTGAGAGAGCACTGGAGAGGGCTCAGGGAGAGAGAGCACTGGAGAGGGCTCAGGTTGAGAGAGCACTGGAGAGGGCTCAGGGAGAGAGAGCACTGGAGAGGGCTCAGGTTGAGAGAGCACTGGAGAGGGCTCAGGGAGAGAGAGCACTGGAGAGGGCTCAGGTTGAGAGAGCACTGGAGAGGGCTCAGGTTGAGAGAGCACTGGAGAGGGCTCAGGGAGAGAGAGCACTGGAGAGGGCTCAGGTTGAGAGAGCACTGGAGAGGGCTCAGGGAGAGAGAGCACTGGAGAGGGCTCAGGTTGAGAGAGCACTGGAGAGGGCTCAGGGAGAGAGAGCACTGGAGAGGGCTCAGGGAGAGAGAGCACTGGAGAGGGCTCAGGGAGAGAGAGCACTGGAGAGGGCTCAGGTTGAGAGAGCACTGGAGAGGGCTCAGGTTGAGAGAGCACTGGAGAGGGCTCAGGGAGAGAGAGCACTGGAGAAGGCTCAGGGAGAGAGAGCACTGGAGAGGGCTCAGGGGAAACAGGCTGAAACTGTCCAAAAGTCTATAAGCCACTATCCGCCAGCCGGGGTGAGTATCTCACTGCACACGGTGGCCGTGGGCGTATATGGCTCGGCTGCTTCGGCCATCTTGCACTGCAGCTCGCGCTCGCATTGCACAGCGGCCATCTCGTGCTGAGGATCTAGCGCAGCAGTCGAGGCGAGTGATGCGCCGAACTGGACGGACCATTTGGGGTGGTATGTGGAGGGTGCTGGTCTAAGGTGAACTGGAGATCTGACATGCTTCCGGGTAGGGACTGGCTGATAATTTAATTTGTCCTCTAAAGTTAATTAATAAAGTCTGCAACGGACGTATAACAATCGCCAGGAGAAATGGAGTGTAATAAATGATCATCCAGTCCCAATCTGGAAGCAGGCGTTAATCATCGGATCCTTCCAGCTCACCTGATGGAAAAGACCCAAAAACTCACCTCGATGTGTAGCAGCCGATCTTCCGCCCGCATCATTTTTCGGTTTAAGGTCGGTTCTTCTGTTATGGAACGTGTAGTTGATAGGCAGACACGGAGTTGAAGATGAACATGATGAAGATTAAAATTTCATTGTTTTAATATTATTTATATTCATAATCAAATGTATAATTTGAGAAAGTATAAACTTCATGAGCTAAGTTTGCATGAATATGTAGTGTCATATGGCACATACAGGGAAGGAGAGATCTTTTTAGCTTCACAGGAATGTGTGTGTACATGTATTATGAAAGGGTGCACATGTTGCACATGTTTCAGCTGATGCAGTTCTTCCATGATGTAAACATCTATTGATGGCCTGAAGACAAATATAACAAGCTTCTCTCCTATCCTTGATATACATATGACAATAAAGAGTTTTTCTTGGCAAAGCAACTTGGTATCCGGTCCTGTGATTCAACTATAACGGGGACAAAAACTGTAATTTCAGATCAACAATAAAGACTCTGATGACTTGGAAATGGAGTGAACAACATACAATACATTCCAACATCAACGACGAGAACATACAGAACCCTGACATTTGTTTGATGCTAATTATTTAATAACATATCACATATCTATTTTATTATAGCATAGAAAACATCCCTGTTATAAAAAGGGGAAAAAAGCAGATCCATGTGTGAGGTGACAATACAATAAATACATATAATAGAATTGAATAAACATTTACACATTACCGCTTTATAATATTGTATATATAACTGCAATTATATAAGAAATTTAGTTACATTAATATAACGGTAACACTTTACAATAAGGTTCATTAGTTGAACATTAGTTAATGTAATAACTAACATGAACTAACTATCTTTGTTAACATTAGTTAATGAAAATACAGTTGTTCATTGTTCGTTCACAGTGCATTAACAAAAGTTAACAATAACGTATTACTAAATGTTGAAATTAACTTTAACAAAGATTAATAAAAGCTGTATAAGTGCAGTTCATTATTAGTTCATGTTAATTAATGTTGTTAACTAATGTTAACTAACAAAACTTATTGTAAATTGTTACGAATATAACTATATTAATTATATAACATTCATCTGAATACCACTTAAGCAAACTTAACTTCTCAACATGAGAATGTCCAAATTTAATTTATGCTTTTTTTATTATTTAAATAATTTCTTTCAAACGATACCAACCAGGAGTTGCGAGTCTTTACTTTTTTGTGTCACGGAAAATATCCTCCGGGCTATTGCTTTACATCCACTTTAAACATATCCAGGTGTGTCACGTAACCTGCATTCTGGAATACCCCCCTGATCAGGTGTCACACACGGGAATCCTCACAGGTAAAAATTTAGACCGGTTGAGCCAGTTTGTTTGAAGTCGACAACAGATTCTACATGAGCATTAGTAGAGAAAAGCTGTTCGTGAGTAATGTGGATCAGTTTGAGAACAGATCGTTTTAATTCTGTTATCTAGAGGGTTTATGAACTGGATGAAGTCTTCATTTGATGTTCTTCATTGTTGAGACAGAGGTAGGTTTGAACACACATTCCTGAGATCATGTACTATCTATAATAATTTATCTGAATGTGATCACTGATTTCTGAGACATTAAATGAGCACATCAGCAGCAGTCGGAGAATCTCAACTGTTGACATAAACATTGTATTAAATAAGTAAATCATGCCTAAAGCTTTTTTATTCTCATGTTCTGTATATCTAAAGTTTAAAATTGTTGTACATTTTTAGTCTGATTGTTTCAAGTGCACTGCCTCGAATATGAGTGTCAATGAGAAGAGAGAGGAGGATGAGGATGTTCTGACTCATAGAGCAGCATCTCAAAAAAACAGCTATGTGTTTGTGAAGAGATCTGATTCCATGATCATTCCCCCTAATATCAGCGGTGGATCAGCGACCTCTGAGTGAGTTCAAACATGGTTTAACTGCTGTAGTGAAACCAAATACAGTAATGAAGTAAAAATACTGTCCACCTCTGTGCCTTAACATCTGATACCAGAAAAAAAGAAATCGGGTTTGTTTCATAAACGACCACCATTTTCTCAGCTCGCCTCGTTCTTCTGAAAATCAAAACCAGTTAAGCCTGTTTTATAACATTCCTGTGACCATTATTGTGCGTCATAATGACATTCACATATGGATTCATACACTTCTATGGGAGCAAAATTTAGCTAGTTGTGTATAATTATAATTTGTTAAAAATTTTGATATGGTGTGGATTAGTGGATTAGTAAGAATTCACTGCCTTGGCGAAATTGGTAAAGAATGGCCTAGACATTAGTTGTTGAATGTTTGTCGATTCACTTTCTTAATGTCTTAAAGTTCCCTTGAGTGAATTCTTGTTTAGGTCGATGAAGAAGAATGTTTACTGAAGAACTTAATTTTTGTATGAATGCATGCAGCTGAGAATCAGTCTTTCGATCAGAAGGGTGTAATTCCACCAAAAGTCCACCGAAATGTGGATACAAAGGGAGTGGGAGTATAACACCTTACAGGCTACACAGTAGTTCTTAAGTGCTGTACATTACAACCGAAAACAATAGAACAACAAGACAAGACATGAAACATCCAAACACTAATGTACTAAAATGCCAGAGAGAACAAATAAGCTTTTAAGCCATCAAAATTTACGTAAAGTACAATTAACATGTACAATTTACCATTTTTGGACTATCACTGTTAGCTATAATACAACAAAGATTGCTAAAGACAACAGTTTTCCCTAATAGACCAACTAATCTCTCCATGTAAAAATAAAATAACGATGCTACCATCTTTCTAAAGTCATTTTTACTTGCGGTACTTTACTACTTTGATGTACATACATGTCATCAGTCTGTGTTGCGCCGCTTTAAAGTTCAAGATGCCTGATGAGAACCGTTTATTTACTTCACCGTTATTACCATTTATTTTCATATTAATTAAAAGAAGGTATAGTTCACACAAAAAGGAAAATTCAGTCATCATTTTACTAAACCTCATGGTCCAAAAGTTCATGTGTAAAAATTTCTATGTTGAATCGAATTAAATATTTCTTTCTGAAGATACTTTTTGTTATATCTATTTGATGCTTTAAAATAATGACTTCAAATGATCTTTTGGGGGTAATTTCTCAGCCAAAAATTATTTGCGATTAAATTGCGATTAATCGCCACATCATGTAATTAAATAGATTAAAAATTTTAATCCCTTGACAGTCCTAATTTGCATATGTTGTTGAAATAGACTTTCATAAATAATTTAGACATTTATTGTTCACATATATGCTTAATATACAGTACCTTTTAAAAATTCATTATATAAATAATTTTAATATATGTATGTGTAACGGTACTACGTAGGAGACGAGTAGACACCAGGTTCACAAATAACATGAAGGCTTTAATGGTAATATACTGAAGAGCGCGAAGGTAACACACAGTCCAAACATCAACAATAATCGTCAAAAGACATGGAATCAAACAGGAACTTAAATACAGGAAGTGATGATCGAAACACAGGGGAAGGGAATGATTACAAGACACAGCTGAACATAATCAGAACAAACGAGTGGCGGGAAAAATATCAAAACAAAGAACACGTGAAACAAAAGACTAGACAGAATGTAACAGTGCGTATAGATAGATCATTTATCCTCCAAGAGAAATTATTATTATATATACAGTATAATAATTCTTAAATGGGTATTTCATACATGCTATAAACCTATATCTTCATATATTGTAAGGATGCATGAATGTGCTAATAATATATTGTCTCATATGAAAACATATATGACATCACTACACGGATATAGGGACATATATGTACATATATTATTTCCGTATGGGAAAATACAAAAATACGGAAGTTCTACCTGTAGTTTTAACAAGCGCTCTGGAGCCATCGTAAGTCCAATGTTTACTATGAGAAAGAGGAAAAACAAGTACAAAAAGCTACAAAAAGAGCTTCTGTGTAAAGCAGCAGTCGTTTGTAAACAAACTTCATCCATCCAGAACAGGAGTCTAAAACCACTCAGTACTATTGGGATAAATAAGAGCCAGCTACACCTGAAACTAAAATAAATAAAAACAAAACAGCAATATGTAAATACAAGGAAACTGAAATTTCAAAATCTAACCTAAAACTACCTAAAACTAAAAACTACCTAATTTGAAAATGGTGATAATTTGGTCTAAATGTGGTGCCATTTCAATAATTTAAATCCATTAAAATAATTAAATGTTAGAGTTTGGTGTGTTAGAAACATTTATAATAATGCATTTGCACAGTTCTTTGTCTTTTTTCTGCCCACTGTTTCTGCAGATTGAAGAGAGATGAGGCGATCAGACCAGTGACTTTCACTGACTCCGACTGTCCGACCGTCATCAGACAGACAGTCAACACAGACCAACACAAAGCCAGCATGAAGAACAAATACGAGAGCTTATTTGAGGGAATCAAACTAGAAGAGAATCAAACCCTCCTGGACAGGATCTACACACAACTCTACATCACAGAGGGAGAAAGTGAAGGACTGAATGAAGAACATGAGGTTTTACAGATGGAGAAAACAGCCAGAACACAAGACACTACAATCCACTGCAATGACATCTTTAAACCATTACATGAACCAGGATGTGAGGAGAAAGACCAAATCAAGACTGTTCTTACTAAAGGCATCGCTGGAATCGGAAAAACCGTCTCTGTGCAGAAGTTCATTCTGGACTGGACTGAGGGAAAAGCCAATCAGGATGTAGATTTCATGTTTGTGCTTCCATTTCGAGAGCTGAACTTGATCCGAGATCATCAGTACAGTCTTCACAAACTTCTGCTGGACTTTCATCCTGAACTTCAAGATCTGGACTCAAAGATTTATGAGGAGTGTAAAGTTGTGTTCATCTTTGATGGTTTGGATGAAAGCAGAATCACACTGATGTTTTCAGATGATGAGAAAGTTTGTGATGTAAATGAGTCTTCATCAGTGGGTGTGTTGATGTCAAACCTCATCACAGGAGAGCTGCTTCCCTCTGCTCTCATCTGGATCACCTCCAGACCAGCAGCAGCCAATCAGATTCCCTCAAAATACATCAACCGTGTGACAGAAATTCAGGGATTCAATGAGCCTCAGAAGGAGGAATATTTCAGGAAGAGAATCAGTGACGAGCAGCAAGCCAACAGAATCATTTCAGACATTAAAAGAACAAGAAGCCTCGACATCATGTGCCACATACCCGTCTTCTGCTGGATCTCAGCCACCGTCCTTCAAAACCTCCTGAAACAAGATGATAGTGCAGAAATCCCTCAAACTCTAACTGAAATGTACATCCACTTCCTGCTGACTCAGATCAACATGAGGAATCAGAAGTATGATGAGAGAGATCCAGAGAAACTCCTGAAGTCCAATAGAGATGTGATTGTGAAACTTGCTGAACTGGCTTTCAAACAGCTGATGAAGGGCAATGTGATGTTCTATGAGGAGGACCTGATTGAGAGCGGCATAGACGTCACTGACGCCTCAGTGTATTCTGGGATTTGCACTGAGATCTTTAAGGAGGAATCTGTGATTCATCAGAGGAAAGTCTACAGCTTCATTCATCTGAGCTTTCAGGAGTTTCTTGCTGCTTTCTTTCTGTTTTACTGCCATGCTGTCAAAGATGACAACTCACTGAAGAGTTTTCTGAATAAAAGATATCAGCGGTACAGTCAGGAAAACTCTCTGTATGAGCTGCTAAAAGCAGCAGTTCGTAAAACCTTACGGAGTGAAAATGGACACCTGCATCTTTTCCTGCGGTTCCTGCTGGGCGTCTCACTGGAGTCCAATCAGAGACTCTTACAGGATCTACTGACACACACAGTGAAGAGCACAGAGAGCATCAAGAGAATCGCACAGCACATTAAAAACAAAATTAAGGGACTTGACTGTCTGTCAGCTGACAGATGCATTAATCTGTTCCTCTGTCTGCTGGAAATGAAGGATCAGACTCTGTGCAGAGAGATTCAGGAGTTTGTGAAATCAGAGAATCGCTCAGTGAATCAACTCTCTCCATCTCACTGCTCAACAATCTCCTACATGCTTCAGATCTCAGAGAATGCCCTGGATGAGTTTGATCTGAACAAATACAACACATCAGATGAGGGTAAAAAGAGACTGATACCAGCTGTGCTGAACTGCAGAAAAGCTCTGTGAGTATTAATTTATGTGATTGGAGTTTTTTTTTTGCTGTCAAAGAAAAAAACATTCAGAGTATTTAACTGGGAAGATTAATAAGAACTTGCATGATAAAGTACTGTTTTGCGGTCTGCACTTTCATCTTAACACCTTTAACCTTATTATTTATTCTCTTGTAAAGTAAAGTAAGTCGAATCTGGCCTAAATTATAAGCATTTTAAATTACTTACAATTTAGTCAGAAGACTTGTCTGTGGGATGTTCTTTTTCAAAGTCTTAAAACACCATAAATCAAGCCTTGGTAGGGAGTTTTTGTAATCAATTAAATTTATTTTATTGGTTATATTTCTTATTATAATAAACAATAATGTAAAGGCAAATACTACTTTGTAATTAAAGTATAAATTATAATAATCCCACTTTGAATCAAAGGTTTAGTCCTTGCCTTTTTGTCTTCAGCTTGAGGTTTTCTGTCATGAGCTCTGGGTTTCTAGGCACCAGGTGTCATGTATATGTCTATTGTTATCTACAATAGACAAGGAGGCAGAGAAATTGCATTTATTTGTTATTATATTTACAAAAAATATTTACATAGTTTAAAATGTAAGAACTTTTTTAATAAAAACTCATAAGTTCTAATGTTATTTTAGGAATTTATAATTTGACAATAAACATCTTTTTGAAGAAATAAACCCTTCAAATCTGCCTATTCAGTTTGTGTTGTGTAGATGTCCGTCTGTTTTCTACGGTGGCCGAGAGAGCTCAAAGCGCTGCAAATAATAAAACACATGCAAATTAAAAAAAGCACATGCAAATAAAAAAAACGTGATCATCAGTTTGACAACACATGTGCTGAAAATCCTCACAACACATGCAAACTCAAAAACGCGCTACATTTACAAAAAGCGCTGCAAAGAGAACAAACCACAACGGAAATGTTTCAAGGGGGACCCCAAAAAGTGACGGACCCTACTAGAAAGACCGTCCAAAACCAGTTCAACTCACCCTTCACTTATTCACTAATCCCTATATATTGTACAGCATTTGAGTGCACAAAGTGTTCACAATCATTAAATACTATAAAAACTGCAAACAAAAATAAACAAGTGTACATTATTTAATGTATTTATTATTTTTAATAAAGTGTTTTTCAGTTTGCTAGAAACTCACGCTCACAGATGACGTGGTCGTCGAGCGCCTCAGGCGGCCGTTATGATGACGTCACATTAGTACGCTACAGATGATTAACAAATATTTTTAAATCATCCACTAAATTATCATCTCTTAAAGTTTAATGAGTTAACAACTATGCCACATATTAAAACACTTTTCTGTTAGTGAAACACATTACATTGAGTTAATGCCTACATAATATATTTTAATATTTTTTAGTTTGTGCTGTTGTCAAGTAGGGTCCGTCACTTTTTGGGGTCCCCCTTGAAACTTTTCCGTTGTGGTTTGTGCTCTTTGCAGCGCTTTTTGTAAATGTAGCGCGTTTTTGAGTTTGCATGTGTTGTGAGGATTTGCAGCACATGTGTTGTCAAACTGATGATCACGTTTTTTTTTATTTGCATGTGCTTTTTTTAATTTGCATGTGTTTTATTATTTGCAGCGCTTTGAGCTCTCTCGGCCACCTTAGTTTTCTCTATATTAGGAACTTTAAGTGCTGTGATTGTTGCTCCTGCTGTGAAATTGTCAATGAGAAAGTCAATAAGAGACGAATTTCAATGACAGGAAAATTGACCAGTCATTTCATTGCTCTAAATGGGTGGTGCTTGCTATTACCAACGTTATGACACGTTCCGCCCGTTGTCGGAAACATGATCGGAAAAGTTTCATAATAACTTAAAGTATTGCACTTATTTTAGCTGATCATCAGTCAATATTTATTGTTCACAATTAGGCATGGGCCGGTATGAGATTTTGACGATATGATAACTTTAAGCAAAAATATCACCATATCACGGTATTGCGATCACAGCTGTAAAATGTATTTACAGTAAAATTACAATACTAACATTTATGGATGTCTTTATTGCTTGCTTTCAAATGTTAAATCATCGCACTTTTATTTTGATGGAAAACCATGGAGAGATCCAGGAAGACATTTCTCTTTGACAACAGATTTATAAATGATACTCATTACGGATGGTTGGTGCATGTTCCATTCCTAAATGCAAGCAACTCAAACATGCACAGCACTTGCCGAGCAGCATTTTCTGTGAATTGAAGCTGAAAGCTGTTTTACTCCATGCAACGCATCAGACTATATATTTCTATAATTACATCACAACTGTAACAAATAGATGATTTCACTAAGACAAATCACATTCTCAAATCTATGCATTGTCAAAATTCTTAAAGTTACTGGGCAACTGGTGAATAACACCATTTCAGCGCTGATTTTTACATGCATTTGATGCTTTGAGCCCTGACAAACCCACTACTAGTGTCCTGCAGATGGTGGCGCTAGCTCGAGCAGAGCTGCCAGAGGCAATTCATCCATGACATAAATGCATTAGAAAATTACACATTTTGCAGTTTATTTAGAAATTGTTTAAGGCCATTTTGTGATTTCAATCATCATACCAGCCACACCCTTTCGTCAGAGGGGTAGTGTTACATTCTATGCTGCACACAACCTGAGGGATTCCTGCACTTTCCATCTTTGACGAGACGGCTCATATAAAAATATAAAATATAAAAAACGGCTCATACTGCAGGAACAATATGATGGAAAACTTTAGTAGTTTTGAGACAGTAACGTTTTCAAACCATAGTAACCCTTGAAACCAGTAACTGGTCCATGCCTATTCACAATATATTCATTGAAGAAAATACCAGTATGTGGTCAATGCCATATGCAGAACACAGAAAACAATATTTTAATTTATCTCTATATTTCAACTTATTTCATCCTTGTTAGTTAATAAATGTGGTTATTTAGAAGTGATTGGCTCCTCATAAAAATCAGAATATTAGTCTTGGGATCAGTATGTGCCAATTGGGATCTTTATTGTACTTTAATTCTTTATTATAGACTTGCTGACTGTAATCTCACTCATCAGTGCTGTGAAAGTTTGTCTTCATCTCTACAATCATCAAACTCACTGAGAGAGCTTGACTTGAGTTACAATGACCTCGAGAATTCAGGAGTGAAGCTGCTCTCTGATGGACTGAAGAGCACACACTGTCAACTCAACATACTGAGGTTTGCGATTTTCAGTAAAAATGTAATTCAGTCCAGACAAATTGATCCATCAGTGTCTGATAATGCAATAATTTTCAAACTGTGTTTTCAAATTGCATGTTTTGGCAAGATGCATGAGGATATTTTTACTCTGGTCTATTTAGATTGTCCCTCTGTAATCTCACTGATCAGTGCTGTGAAAGTTTGTCTTCATGTCTACAATCACCAAACTCCTCACTGAGAGAACTAGACTTGAGTCACAATGACCTGCAGGATTCAGGAGTGAAGCTTCTGTCAGATGGATTGAAGAGTTCACACTGTAAACTCAACAAACTGGGGTAAAAAGAAATAGTTCAATGTTCATTTGGTTATGAAATTAAAGATGCCCTCTGCTCTGGTCATGATCTCCTGTTTTTTTGTAATATATCAGCAGATCCTTAGTATCTTAGTATTTGCTTCAGAATGTTGTTAAAGATCTTTTTTATTTTATTTTATATTTATTATTTTACTATTACTGAGATCATTTCTGCTCAATCAACACTGTGACATTGAGTAATATGATGAACCCAGAGTTACTCAAGCTGAACTGAACCTGTGATCTGTGAAAAGTGACAAATTAATCATTTGATTTAATCTGAACTCTCATGTGCGTGCATCAGTTTAATATGATCTCCAGTCATGTGATGTTTTTTGTGTGTGTGTGTGTGTGTGTGTAGATTATCTGGCTGTATGGTGACAGAGGAAGGCTGTTGTTATTTGGCTTCAGCTCTGAGTTCAAATCCCTCACACCTAAGAGAGCTGGATCTGAGCTACAATCACCCAGGACAATCATTAGACAAGCTGCGCTCAGATCCAAACTACGAACTGGACAAACTCAAGTATGTTCAATACTAAAAATCATCCTGTCAAGTGTGTTTGTTAATGTGTGTGCTATAAAGTCACTGAAAATAATTTACTAATATATCCCTGCATACAGAACATATATACACATGCATAGAATGATCCGAACTACATTCTGGACAAAAGAGTAAAGACATGTCTTGAACTCTGTGGCTGTCTTCAAAATCGCCCCCTATACCCTTAAATATTTGAGGGGACAGCCATTTGTAGTGGTGTCCACTCCCCAATGTGGCCACAGCATAATATCATAAAGGTATAATTTCATTTCATTTACTGGAGCTGCCAGTTTACTAAGTTTCAAATGACTATGCAAAAGCAGCAGCCCTTCTGGCGCACTCAGTGTCTGAATTCACTCACTTGTTTTCATTCACTCCTTCAAAAGAACTATATTAGTAGACTAATGTAGGGAATCGTGAATGAGGTTATAGGGGGCAATTTCGAAGATGATCTTGCTTCAGCTCAACAGTTGGTTGCGACTCATAACAGAATCTGAGAAACAGACTCAAGTCTCTGATTCCAAAACATTAATTCAAATGTTGTTGCTGCTCTAGAAACTAAATTCACTTTGCTTTTAGAGACATGAAGCAAAAAAAGATCCAATTATGTGTTTTGTTTTTTATACACTTCATTATTTTGTAAAATGAGTGTGAAATCTTTTGTTTTTATAGTGTAGATCATGGAGGAGAGATCAGGATTAAACAAGGACCAGATAAATGTAGGACACACACACAAACAGACAAACACATTCACACAAATTGTTGTTTTGCTGTCATGAATGTTTTAATCTCTTTCTTGTGTTAAGATGCAAGTGAGCCCACAATGGATTTATACACCATGCTCAATTGTTCTGCTCTGCCTGAGAGGACGAAGAGGATTATGATGAAGAGGTTGTATCCTGATAAACCAGAGATATTTGATAAGTGTGTTCGGGTTGTGTGTTGTAAGAGGCAAACTGGATTCTGTACATGGAAGTCCAAATAGAGCGAGAAGGCTGATATTAAAGTGAAGCATAAAGGAATCAGCAGGAAAGGATGGAGCAATGACTGCTGGTTTGGATTTAGTGAAAAGTCCTGGAATCTGTACAGTTTTAATGACAGATTGGCCATCTAGCACAAGAAGAGCACAGTCATATATGTACTTTCATTTTCCTCTAACAGAGTAGGAGTGGATCTGAACTGGTTGGCCACAACTATGTCCTTCTACAGCATCTCTGAAACAAACTCACACAGTTACACACATTAAACAGCACATTCACTGAACCCCTCTATGCTGCATTTGGGCTTCATCAATCTAATAGTATCTCTGTGTGAGATTAAAAAGCTTCCCGTGAAAAACAACAGATACAGTTGAGTGAAAGAAACATTATCACTCTTTAATTCATACAGCAGTAAACTCTTTCTCTCTTCTAATCTTATTTTCAATGTGTATATAGAAACACAAGTTGTCATTGGTATAAATGAGACACCACCACAGACTTCTATTGTGTTTCTATAAAGACATTTGGGTTGCACAAAATAAATTGCACTATTGTGCACAACAGAGAAGAAACTTAAGAGCTATTTTAAACTAACTTATACATTGTCTATAAAACATTAGTCATTTTCTATGAGTACAACACAGTTACCGTGTATATACTATTAGTAAGTACAGTAATGTGTCTTACTAGTTAACATAAATAAGAGCCTATTACCTACACTTGTCCATAAGTACAAAATAGTTTCTATGTACATACCATTAGTAGGTAATGTATCTGTTAGTTACCATACCCAACTACTGTACCATGTCTATAGGTAAAGTAGTTACCATCTATGTACCAATGGAAAGTACAGCAGTGTTTCTTATTAGATTCCATGTTCATACATAAGTACCTTGTCTTTTACCTGTATGTACAACATAGTCACTATATATGTACCAGAAAAGTAAACATACAGTAAAATAAAGTGCTATCAAAATGTTGCCTGAATTATTCCATTTTCCAAATCTAGCATATAAAAAAGTTTGTGAAGTTGTGAATCTTGTTTTTGTATCAAGAATCAGTGACGGGATGATTTGATATTTAAATGGTCAAATTCGTGTGTAAATCCAGTGTGAATCCATTCATCTCACCACCAGAGTTCACGGTCACCTGCTTATTGAAATTTAGTTTTAAAGGGATAGTTCACTCAAAAATGAAAATTTTGTCTTCATTTACTCACCGTCAAGTTCTTGCAAAATTGAGTTTCTTTCTTCTGTTGAACACAAAAGATGATGTTTTAAAAAATGTTGGCAACCAAACAGTTGACGGTAGCCATTGACAAAAAATAAAAAATAGCTACTATGGAAGTCAAAGGTTAATGTCAACTGCCTTTTTACCAACATTCTTTCATTAAAATATCTTTTGTGTTCAACAGAAGAAAGAAATTCTTACAGGTTTGCAAGAACTTGAGAATGAGTAAGTGATGACAAAAATTTCATTTTTGTGTGAATATTAATATTTAATTAAATTCAATATTCACACAATGTAATATTCATGAATTTATTATTACTTCCGCTCAATATCTTAGTTTATTTATTTAGATATCATAAATATATGAATACTATGCTCAGAAAAATACTTAATTTCGAAGACGTTAGTTTTATTAAGGCTGTATTCACAAAACATTTCATTCTAGTACTAAGAGTTCTCCCAAATAGCAGTAAAAGTTTTAAGAGTTTCTTTTTAAAACCTATTCACAAAGCTGCTGAGAGAAACTTTTACTAAGGAACAGAGAGAGTCAGAAGAAAGTACAAACCCAGTGCAGACATACATAGAAAATACACAGTATAAATGAAATAAAACAATAATATAAGAACAATTTAAATTTCTACTACTGTATTATATTGCATTATTGAATTTTTCTTTCTTTTGTTTTATTTAATGTACAGGTATGTTATTTAAAATACATCTTAAAGTAAAGTTTTTTGGCTTTTAATATGTTAGCTATGAGCTATATTGTGCCAAATCTGCAATTGGAAGTTATAAGCATTCAAAACTTACAGTCTCTCACTACTGTCACTACTTCAGCTTCTCATCAGATTTTCTGTCCAATCAAATGCTCTCTAGAATCTGATGCGTCCCATCTCCTACACTACCAATAGACACTGAAGCTGAGGCTAAAATCGGTCACTTTGTTACTGTGTGTTCCAAGGATGCACTCGACACAGGTTAGCTTGAATGAATTTCTGTCAGGACCACTTTCGTCAGATATTATTGACAGCTAGCTTACAGTTTGGACTGGCGGTGGTTCTGTTCTGAGCAAAAAGAATATAAGAAGGCAAAGGCCTGACTGGACTGGAGTTAGGGATGGAGGAGAGTTTTTGGCTCCTGAGTAATGTGATAAAAGCCTCTGATAGTACTGAATGGCGCTTATAGGAATGCTGTGATAGGTGTCGTATTCCTATAGATTAGTGGGAAAGCACAGGTACTGCAGGGAGGAGTGGGAGATAAGCAGAAAAAAAGAAAAGTGCATGAAGAGTGGTTGGCGCTAACTCCCTTTATAAAGCCGCACCACATGCCAATTCCACTGAATCCTTTTTCTTCAGACCGTTGATTTGTCACCATCTGAAGAAGCCCGACATAGAAGTTCATTGCCATGGACAACACTTTAGCTTGTGATTCTTATTAAGTGTGGGTCACATTTCAGGATTCTTTACCATAGCAAAGTCTCAGAGATCCTGACGCCTTGTACTTCTGGAGACTCCTGGTAGGTTGCCGTCAGATATACTGACTCAAAGTACTCTAGGATGTTAATAAATGACTTAAAGTGTTAGTTCACCCAAAGCTGAAACTTCTGTCATTAGTTACTCATCCTCATTGTTATTTTTCATTTGTTTTCACGCACATAAATATCCTCGTTCCTTCATAGAATTAAGGTTGAACCACTGCAGTCAGTTTTAACAATGTCTTTGGTACCTTTCTGGACCTTGAAAGTGTTGGTTATTTTGCTGTCTATGGACGAGTCATATACCTCTCAGATTTCATCAAAAATATCTTAAATTGTGTTCTGAAGATGAACAAAGGTCTTACGGGTGTGGAACAACATGAGGGGGTTAAATAATGACAGAAATTTGAACTCTTTAATGGCCTTGTTTCCACCTATTAAGATGCGTTTTGGTCAATCAGAACTGTGTGACACAAAATACAGGAGTAAACGGGGTCTAAAATGGTTTGAGCCTGTCTACTTTCGACCACTTCCAGATGTCGTCGAAAACACATTCGACCAGATTGCTTCCATAGTGTAGACGCTGTGGTTGAATGTGTTCGAACAGCCACAAAATACTACTCTTCGCCTTCTGACCTAATGATGTTCTCTCACCATTCCTGATTTCTAACACACACTAACAGCATTCGGCTATCAGATAAGAAATGAAAGCTGCTGCTCTCTGTATATTTTTCCATCGTCAGATTTGTACTAGACTTTTGGTCTGAAAACAAAACAGGGTTCACAACCTGTCTAAATGTGCTCGCCACGGTCCATGTACATAATAAAGAGTATAAACTATATAAAATCACATCTATGTCAACATTTGAACGGCTTTATTTTTTACATTTATATCATTAGATATTTGAGTAAGTTAAAATTAGTTGATATTTGCATCTAAAAATGTAATCCAGCAATTGCTCTCAAAAAAATCTTGTCGTTACTGCCGTGCATTGAATTCTGGGGTAGTCTAAGCCGTGAGGGATCCATCTACGCGGGAAATGATGAAGATTTCGAATTGAGACAGCGTTTATCGTGCCGCTATGATGCAATTGTGGCCTAATGTTTAGAGAGTTTTGCATCTCAGGTTTGCATCTCATTACGCCCAACTGAGGTGCCCTTGAACAAGGCACCTAACCCCCAATCACTCCCTGGGTGCCGCAGCAAAAATAGCTGCCCAGTGCTACGGGTGTGTACTTGGATGGGTGAAATCAGACCACAAATTCTGAATATGGGACACCATACTTGGCCACATGTCACGTTGTTAGAGTTATGTCTTGTTTAGTTCAGTCTTGTTTCTTTCTGTTACGTCATGTCTACACCTGTCCTCGTTTGTCCTATTAGTTAAAGTGTTATCACCTGTTATCATTTAGTAATCATTATCTGTGTATTTAAGTTCCTGCCCGTATCTGATTCAGTGGTCGGTTATTGTTTGTGCTATGCACACTGTTGCGTGTCCGTTCTGTGAATCTGTGAATAAACCTCTCTGCTTAGTGTATGCCTTTGTCTCCCGTCAGTCAATACGTTACAGAATAACCGACCTAAAACAGAAACATGATGGACTCACCCGCAGCAGCCCTGCTACTCAGTCCCGAAGCCAGGCCCTACCTGGAATATATCTTCTGGACGCTCCGGAATGACAACCGCTCCGCCTCAGCCTGGAAGCCCGGGGTGCGCGCCGAGGTCAGAGCGGGGATAGATGACTTCGGAGCCCCAGAGTTGAAGCATGCGGGTCGGTCCATCGCAGAGCCAGGAGCGGATCAAAACCTGATCGACCTGTGGTCCGCGGATCCTCTTCCCACCCAAATCCCCACCCTTGAATCTTCCTCGTTGCTGGTCCCGTCCGGAGATCTTCTTATGTCAGATTCCCTGCCTGTCTCCCTGATCCCGTCTCCTCTGCTGATCGCTGTCAGCCCCCTGGATCCGTGGCCACTCCTGCTGTTGTCCAGCTCCTCGGCTCTGCCCCCGCCGCCCTCTCCGTGCGGTTCCTCACCTGCACCTCGGGCTTCCCTTCCACCAGCCCAGCTTGAGGCAGAGTCCCCGGCTCCACTTCAGGCCTCCAGGCCCGCGTCACCACCTCGACCCGTCAGTGCGTCACCTGCACCTTGACCCACGACTCCCTCATCATCTCCTCGGCCCGTCAGCCCGGAAGCTCCGCTGGGTTCCCTCGTCCCTCCAGGTCGGCCTCCGGGGGTCAACGCTCAGCTTCCGTCACGGACTTCCGGGTTGGCGGCTGCACCTCCACCCGTCACCCCTACGCCATCAGCGAGCTCTTTCCTCCCTTCAACCTCCCTGTCATCCTCCGTCACCACAGCATCGCCCCGGTCATCCAGGCCAGTGTCGGCACCTCGGTCCAGTGAGTCAGCGGCTTGGCGCCAAGCTTCCGGGTCGGCGGTGTCACCGAGGTCCATCGGCCGGGAAGTTCCGCTGGTTCCTCCGCCAACCGCCATGGTGCCGTCTCCGGCAATCGGCCCCAAGGTTCCTCCCACCGTCAACGCCACCATGGTGTCGGTGGCCTACATCTCCTGCCGGCTGCCAGTCACCATCACCACGCCCTCCTCCGGAGCCTCCTCCTTCTGTCATTTTCATGGACTTTGTTACGGTGTGAGGATGCGCCTTTCCAAGGGGGGGCGTACTGTCAGAATTATGTCTTGTTTAGTTCAGTCTTGTTTCATTCTGTTACGTCATGTCTACACCTGTCCTCGTTTGTCCTATTAGTTAAAGTGTTATCACCTGTTATCATTTAGTAATCATTATCTGTGTATTTAAGTTCCTGCCCGTATCTGATTCAGTGGTCGGTTATTGTTTGTGCTATGCACACTGTTGCGTGTCTGTTCTGTGAATCTGTGAATAAACCTCTCTGCTTAGTGTATGCCTTCGTCTCCCGTCAGTCAATACGTTACACACGTCACTTTCACGCAGCCTCTGAATAAGGACACAGCTAACTTTTTACACAGATTTTCAATAAAATATCCAGGTCTCCCAGTCATTAACTTTTACTAAAATTCCGTTGTTAAAAATTGTTTAGCTAAAATCTGATTAAAAAACGGGGCATTTATACCTAAAAGCAGGTCAAATTGATCCATATTTAATTCCTTTATTTTTATGCTGTGTTTGAGCAACATGTATGCTTACTATAAACCGTCATACAACGCACGTTCAAATGAAGATGTTCTTGCCTACTCATAAATGTTCAAACTTTGGATTAATTATAAATTTTTGTTTTGCAATTTTTATTGTGCATTGTTTACTACTTTTTTGCTATTTATTCAAGTCCGAAATAATACATATTTCCGATCTGTGATGTAATGAATAATACAATCATCACCCCAAGTTTATTGGTGGTGTTGTCTTATTCAAATTATAAATTATATAAGTAACTAATTATTACAAATTAATAATTACTTAGGTGAAACTGTGCGCTTGACGGTGTCGTTTGTCATCGTACATCCTATACAGTGCGGTGAATTATTATTGCTCTTTATTGTCTATTATGGGTATTTTTGTAATTTAAATAACACGGGTTGTGTTGATATGTGATTAATGACATTTTATTATAATATTACAGCATCCAAATATGCATTTATTTCCTTCTAATTTTTGTTGTCATTGCAGGCCTATATTAACCAAAAAGTGATTAGTGTAGCCTGCTTAAAATAGCATAAAACAGGACAACAATATAGCTGATTACTAAAAATAATCATTTCATGACAGTGGCACAATACATTTTTTAGCCAGATCAAAATAGTAATCATGTGCATGGGTAAATTTGACCTGCTGGTGGTTTTAGGTATACATAAACCTGGTGTAAAAGGGACAGTTCACCCAAAAATGCAAATTCTGTCATTATTTACTCTCCATCCAAACTTGTATGAATAAAGAATATATATATGAATATATTTATTCTGCTGTACACAAAGGACAATATTTGTAACCAAACAGATCTAGCCCCCCTTTGACTACCATAGTATTTTTTTTTTCCTACTATGGTACATTTACATTACATTTAGTAATTTAGCAGACGCTTTTCTCCAAAGCAACTTACAAGTGAGTCAATTAGGGGTTAGGTGCCTTGCTCAAGACCTTAGTCATGGTACCAAAGGTGGAGAGAGTGCTGTACATTCACAATCCCCACTTTCAATTCCTACCAGCATGGGATTCGAACCAGCAACCTTCAGGTTAAAAGCCTGACTCCCTCACCATTAGGCCACGACTACCCTTATAGCAACTACAGCTACTATGGTAGTCAATGGGGGGGTGAGATCTGTTTGGTTACAAACATTCTTCCAAATATCTTCCTATAAATATAGAGCTGAAAGACATCAATGCAATGACTCATAATGGTATGTCACTTTATTACACTTCTTTTCTTGCACAACCTTTTTTCCACTTAGCACACCCAAAACTTTCTTTCTGGCTAATGATAAAGTGGCTTTCTTAATGCTGGACTTACTTTGGAATTTTAGTGAAGGTGATCCATAACATTATGCTTTAGATTATCACCCAGCAATTTTATGATGACATTTACAATGAATGGATGAATAATTTTCTGATTTTTATTGTGTTGCATAAATAATACATAAACTGTAGGCATCCGCACAGAAATGTTCATTTTGAAACGCAAGAGTTTAACTTCATGGAAAAAGAAAATGTGCGTGTGTGTGTTTGTATACATGTGTGCATTGTATATTATATATAAAATGTATGTATATGATGAGAGGGAGAGAGAGGACAAAGGCAAGAGCACAGTGTAACATCAGGGTAGTTATGTTTTAGCATTTTTTTTTATCCCTGCAAATGGTTAGTAGTGGTCACAAAAGGACACTCCAGATTTGCATGTGACCTCATACAATATTGCTACAGGCTCTATACAGTAGAAAACAGGTCACTAATGTTCAACAGTCAGCCATTGTGCATTATGATTTTTCCTGTATGATTACACTTTAATTTTGTAGCGGCATTAAACAGAGCATCAGATATTTATAAAAGAAGCAAAGCCAGTGTTTGTTGTTTGGGGACATGTTGGTATGATGCATAGATGTTACTCAAATACCAGTATTTCAGCATAACAGTAGAAAGTAGTACAAATGAGTTTTTGTAATAGTATTTTAAATGGACATCTTACCCTAAATTTGATCATAAATAGTTTCCTATGCATGTTCATAATTGTTAAAAATAAAAAGTAAGGGGCTCAAGATGAGAGCAAAGACCACATCTGATAAAATGTGCAAGTCAGCTATCTGACATCTGAAACATCAAACATTTAACTTTCGGGAATGCCTGTTCCCAAAACGGTTACAACTGAAACACTATCAACATATCTGAGAAAAGCAATTTTATAATTTATGAAATGCACATAAACAAATTTCACTTGTTTAAAAAAAAAAAGAAATGGTATGTGACAACGTGTCTAAGGTCCCTTCTTCATAGATATCAAATGAACAGTTGCAGGGGAAATGCATACACTGTATAAATAAAGCATACAATAAAACAGAAGTTATATACACAACCTTCCCTGATCAGTTAAGGCCCAAGTGCAGAGGCTATGCAGTCATTCCCAATATCCCATAGTCTACTATGCTCCATAAAAAAAGTTTATGCCAAATGCAAAACAAGCATCCTGACACTTAGGCCATTTAATTATGTCTGCATTCACATATGGAAAGATAGGCAACTATCTAAAAACCAAAACCAAACAAAAAAAAAATCTTCGCATTTTCATCTTGTAGAACAATCTTTTAATACATATGTACATAACTCCTGAATCCTGCCAGAGGCATCTTGTGATCAAAGTCTGTCATTTACAGTACACTGTAAAGTGCACTGGGGTGAGATGTTCATAAAAAAAAGTTTCAGAGATTACTCTGTTTCTGCCAGAGCTGGACTGATGTTCAAAGCATCCCAAAGCCCTCACTCCCCTCACTGATGGCCAGCTTCAGCAGCTTGTGGAGCTCCTCGTAGGAGTCATACGTTGGGAGGCACAGCTGGTTAAAACTGAACAGGAGAGGAGGAAGAGTTAAACTTGCAGTCCTAATTTAAACAGATTTTTCCCCCTATAGATACTTCTGACAAAACTATATTCATGTTGCAAGGGATATATAACAGTAAAAAAAAATATATATATATATATATACATACAAGTAATTTGTAACGTATTTCGTTACATTACTCAAGTTTAGTAACTTAATCTAAATACTTTAGAATACTTTGGGATACTAATAAGTGTGAAACAAACACAAAAAAGGTAATTGCAAATTTTTATCTCACAATTCTGACTTTTCCCCTCAGAATTGCATGATATAAAGTTGCAATTCTGAGTTATAAAGTCAAAATTATGAGATATAAACTCGCAATATTGAGAAAAGTCAAAATGATGAGATATAAACTCAATATTGAGAAAAGTCAGAATTATGAGATATAAACACAACATACTAAATTCACAATTGCAAGAAAAAAAAGTCAGTATTGCAAGTTTAAATCTCGCATTTCTGAGAAAAAGAAGTCAGAATTGTGAAATGCAAACTCACAATTGTGAGGGGAAAAAAAACAAATTGTGAGAAAAAGTTGCAGTGACGAGTGAATTATAAAATGACTCACAAACAACTATCACAAAACATGAAAAGAGTCAGAGTCAGAGAATCACCAATTTTAAATGACATTAAAATTCAAAGTAATCACTTATTTCGTTACTCCCCAACCCTGTGTGTGTGTGTGTGTATATATGTATATATATATATATATATATATATATATACACATATATAAATAAGAAATTGGATATGGTACATATATTTAGCGAAATGTTCCTTTCATTAATTTCACATTTAATTCTGGAAATTGGATTTTGGTCCTTCTGTGGAAGTGAGGGAATGTGTGTGTGTGTGTGTGCTCACCAGGTGTGTGCGGTAGGCAGCGTGCTGTGTGTGGGAGCTGCTATGATCTGGAAGGAGGGGCAGAGAGTGTTGAAGCCACCAGGTGGGAGCTGCGAGGAGCCAGTGGTGAACTGCAACAAACGTGCCAGTTCTTCCTGTGTGAATGATGACACAACTGCCCAGAACCACTTCATCACCTAAAGAACAGGAGAATCAGATAAATTCACACTTTCATCCCCTGCTGTGATATTTCAGCATATTACTGTGAACTCAAACACATTCCCAATTTCAAAACATTATATACAAACTATACAACATAGATAGGCATCAAACACTATTAGATATCATACTAATGTAAATACAGCGCTGTTAAAATATTTGGTACCAGTCTGATTTTCTGTATCTTAGCATATTTTCACACTCTTCAAGCACATCCTATAATGCATAAAAATGACCAGTCGTGAACAAAAACAAAACTTTCATGCATTAAATATATACAGTACATAACACCCAATGTCCCTGTGAAAAAGTAATCGCCCCCTAAGAGCCAATAATTATCTAAACTCCCATTAGCCTCAATTATGTTTTGGTTATTAACATAACGGGAACAAGCATTGAGTCAGTTTTTTCAGGGGAAATTGTTTCTCTGAATACTTAAGCCTGATTGGATCATGTCTGTGCACCTGCAAAGATAAATGGCATTTCAGCCTGCCAAAACTGTCTGGAATGCACCAGAATGCATCAGAATCTTTCGACTGAGGAGCGGCAAGTGTCGACTAGTGCGTGAGAGCAGTAGCATGGCCAGCTACGCAATGCTTGTTCCCGTTATCTCGGGGAACCGAGGTTACGCTAGTAACCAAATCGTTCTCTTTCGATATGGTTCACTTGCATTGCGTCAATTTTTGCTGACACTATGGAGAACACATTCAAATAGTGCTGTGCTACGAGCGCAGAGCAGAGACCGTCCTCGAGCCCAGCCTGAGGGCACTTGGGTCCAGGGCCCTATTTAGGCTTATAATCAGGGGATAATATTTGGAGGCAAAGCCACAATTCACCCAACATAGCAACCCTCAAGGCCGGAGCTCTATGAGACATGGTATCCTAATTCAACAGGACCCCTCAGGGGCCAGGGACTAGCTTTTAAACAAACAAAATCCGTTCTTGAAGTACAGGGACATTTAGGTTATAAAATCTGGCAAAGGTGGATGGCGAGGACCAGCGAGCTGATGCACAGATGTCACCAATGGACACCCCACTTGACCATGCCCAGGAGGAGGCCATTCCCCTGGTGGAATAGGCCTTCTGCAATCCCAAGGAACTATAGGGCAGAGCTATTGTGCCACTATCCAACAAGACAGTCTCTGCTTCGTGACTGGCAGCTCCTTAGATCGGCCTCCGAAGCACACAAACAGCTGCTCTTATTGCCGAAACTGGCTAGAGCGATCTATACTCTGAGGGCCTAGAACGTGCAGAGTAGATGTAACAACTGCTCGTCCTCAGAAAGAGGAGCAGAGAGCATTAAAACTTTGGTTTTAGGATGACTTTACTGTCATTGGGTCCAAACTTAAGACAAGATGCGTTCGCTGAGCACCTGGAGGTCGCCGACTTGCTTGAATGACGCTAGGGCTAGCAGCAGGGCAGTCTTAAGTGAAAGGGTTCGGAGTTCAGCCATCAGAAGTGGCTCAAGCAGAGGGTCTTGAAGCACTTTAAGGACCGTGGATAGATCCCAGGGTGGAACTGTGAGGGGGCGAGGCAGATACAGCTCTCTTGCTCCCCGAAGGAACTTCACAATTAGGTTGTTCCTTCCAGCTGATTGGCCGACAATAGGGGCATGGTGTGCCGCAATGACCGTCACATGCACTTTGAGCATATATGGGGTGCACCATCCAGAAGCTTTTGCAGAAATTAAAGTATTGGCGTAATGCCACAAGAAGGTCTACATTCTGGACCAAGCACCAGTTGGAAAAGAAAGACCACTTAAGGGCACTTCAGCCTTTTTTCAGAGATAGTGTTCAAGGCTCCCGTTGAGGGCTCACAGATGGAGGCTCCAAAACATGGGTTGGGGATAACAGATTGTCCGATCCACTTGGGAAAAGAGGCCCCTCTTTAGCAGAATTGGAAAAAGGGCTGTTGTCAGCAGCTACACTATACTTGGGAACCAACCCTGGTTCTGCCAGAGCGGGGCTACTAGCAGACCTCCCTGATTCGGCTGAGGACCTGAGGGAGCAGAGCTACTTGTTCCTATGACAAGAACTTTGGGCAGTGGAAGTTGTCTTCTGATGCAAAGAGGTCTACTTCCGCTCGCTTAAAGATACTCCAAATCCTCTGCAACATCTGGGGGTGAAGACCACTGGGGACGCGGCATCTGGGAATGTTCGGCTTTACGAATGCGTCATTTCTTTTGTCTCAGCTTGAGAGAGGAAGAAAGTGGGGGAACATGAGGAGTGGGATCGCTCTCCTTGAAAGCCATTCGAGAGCACTGCTGATTATGTCTCCGGATGGCCGCAGGGAAAAAGCGCAGAGTCAGCTGCAACTGCTGAAGTGTCATTAAACTGCTGCTGAGGCTTGTTGTAATCGGTGAGCAAGAAGTATGTCACGCAATGCGAGTGGACTGTATCGAAAGGGAACTAAAGCCAAATACTACCAGTAATTAATTATGACTGTTTTTGCATCCACTTAAGAAAACGGCTTATTCCTGTGTTTGGCAGAAAACATCTTTCTGAAAAATGACGTATACTTGGTTTTCTTATTTCTGGTTTTCTGCAAACTCAATGTAATGACATTAACACGCAAGAAACAATTAGGGTAGATGTTACTGGGTTAACTTCCTTTAAAAAAAAAAAAAAGTTAACCTTTACGAGTACAACAGCTTGTAATTAGCATTACCTTCAAAATGTCATTTACTTACTATACCTTAATTACCCCTAAAAAGTTTATAGTAGTAACATTAGGGTACATATTACTACTCAAAACTTGATATGACGTGTGGCCAAGTATGTGTCCCACAATAGGAATTTGTGCTCTACATTTCACCCATCCAAGTGCACACACACACAGCAGTGATTCTCGGCTCTTAACCAACTGCTTTTCACACCCATCAGCAGTCGAGTACCAACTGCTTCGTCACGATTATTAGGTAAACTGGCACATAACCCTGAGGCTTGAGACCTGAGTAGAGTTGCAACTAACGATTATTTATGTAGAAAACATTCATTCATCTGAACAACATCATATTACATGTAAATACCAGTTACATGTAGCATTTTAAACCTACATTTAATGTCCAATAAAATGCATATTTAACATAACAAATGCATATTTTAGTCCAAATTATAGCGCTTCCATTCTACTGGACTTCATATGATTGACGCACACACTCCTGTCGGTGCTCGCTCTGTGAAGTTTAACAGAAACTCACTTACTGTCAGGACAAGCCTTTCTTCAAAATGGAAATATTTGCATGACTTTCTAACTTTTGCAAATAAGAATATAACCATAAAGATGTAACTTCTGCACAGGGGAAAACACGTCTCCAATGCATTAAACAGCACAGAGACTGGTCAAAGCACCAGACAGGACAAGGCACGTAAACTATGTGCTTATACAGTACGTGCTTAATATGAATCAATCTCATTTTTTGGTATGTGCATTCCTTTCACGCACATATGAAAAAGCACAAACATGGCATTGTTGCCCTTGAAACATCCAAAGCAAAGTGCATACAAAAGCCATGAACTGACCATGCATGGAATTCACTACTTGCCTTAATAAGAGCAAGCAATAAATGAAAATATACTCACATGACAAAGCTCATTTCTCAGCCAAGTAAACCTTAATTGTAGAAAAAGACCCTGCCTTTGTACGAAAGTTCTGGCATGAAACACAATATGTCTGGCACAGAACATAAGAAGGGAACAATGTCTGTGCACACACTCCCCACCTCTCATGGGTCTGAGCTGATCTGAATGAGAACTCCCCTTGTGTCCATGAAAGAAGATCCTTGAACCACAGGGAGGGCCAGGGATAGTTGTATAGTAGCTAGATTCCCTCCGCTAACTACAATTTCACTAGCCACTTCATGGCAGTCCCTGACTGAGTAACCAAACTCTTTTACCCCATTTAGAGTTGGCTCAATCAGACTGAGGACAAGAAACACAACACAGCGTGTCTGGCCAAGGGTGTGCCATTGCATCCGCACCCATAGGTATATTCCCCCTCACCAGACAGAGAAGAACAGAGGACAAACATCATTTTTGTGCAATATGAAGAGATCTATGGTGGCCCAACTATAACTTTCCCACAACCTAACTCACTACCTAGGGGTGGAGCTTCCACTCTCCGTAAAAAAGAGGATTTCGTCTGAGCAACAATTTGTTTGCAATTAAATTGCAGCCCCTTTTATTATTAGCATATGCCACCGTGATAGTATTGTGTGATCTGACCATGTTTCAATGACAAAAAACAGTCAATAACTTGATGTATACAGGTGCTGGTCATATAATTAGAATATCATCAAAAAGTTGATTTATTTCACTAATTCCATTCAAAAAGTGAAACTTGTATATTATATTCATTCATTACACATAGACTGATATATTTCAAATGTTTATTTCTTTTAATTTTGATGATTATAACTCACAACTAAGGAAAATCCCAAATTTAGTATCTCAGAAAATTAGAATATTGTGAAAAGGTTCACTCTAATCAGCTAATGAACTCAAAACACCTGCAAAGGCCTTTAAATGGTCTCTCAGTCTAGTTCTGTAGGCTACACAATCATGGGGAAGACTGCTGACTTGACTATTGTCCAAAAGACGACCATTGACACCTTGCACAAGGAGGGCAAGACACAAAAGGTCATTGCAAAAGAGGCTGGCTGTTCACAGAGCTCTGTGTCCAAGTACATTAATAGAGAGGAGAAGGGAAGGAAAAGATGTGGTAGAAATAAAGTGTACAAGCAATAGGGATAACCGCACCCTGGAGAGGACTGTGAAACAAAACCCATTCCAAAATGTGGGGGAGATTCACAAAGAGTGGACTGCAGCTGGAGTCAGTGCTTCAAGAACCACTACGCACAGACGTGTCCAAGACATGGGTTTCAGCTGTCGCACTCCTTGTGTCAAGTCACTCTTGAACAGCAGACAGCTTCAGAAGCGTCTCGCCTGGACTAAAGACAAAAAGGACTGGACTGCTGCTGAGTGGTCCAAAGTTATGTTCTCTGATGAAAGTAAATTTTGCATTTCCTTTGGAAATCAGGTTCCCAGAGTCTGAAGGAAGTGAGGAGAGGCACACAATCCACGTTGTTTGAGGTCCAGTGTAAAGTTTCCACAGTCAGTGATGGTTTGGGGTGCCATGTCATCTGCTGGTGTTGGTTCACTGTGTTTTCTGAGGTCCAAGGTCAATGTAGCCGTATACCAGGAAGTTTTAGAGCACTTCATGGTTCCGGCTGCTGACCAACTTTATGTAGATGCAGATTTCATTTTCAGGACTTGCACCTGCACACAGTGCCAAAGCAACCAGTACACCCTATATATATAACGGTTTAACGTCTCATCCGAAGGACGGTGCTTTTTGATAGTATAGTGTCCCCATCACTATACTGGGGCGTTAGGACCCATTCAGACCACAGGGTGAGCGCCCCCTGCTGGCCTCACTAACACATCTTCCAACAGCAACCTAGGTTTCCCATACAGGTACTAACCAGGCTCAGCTCTGCATAGCTTCAGTGGGCAACCAGTCTTGGGCTACAGGGTGATATGACTGCTGGCCATGACCCTAATGACCCTGGTTCACCGGCTATCCTACTGATTTTGGTAGCTACTAACTACTACATACTGGGAACACCCCACAAGACTTACTGTTTTGGATATGATCTGACCCAGTCATCTAACCATCACTATTTGTCTCTTGTCACAGTCGCTCAGATGTTTTTGCTAGCCCATTTTCCCTGCTTCCAACACATGAAATTCAAGAATTGACAATTCACTTGCTGCCTAATATATCCCACACCTTGACAGGTGCCACTGTAATGATACAATCAATGTTATTCACTTCACCTGTCAGTGGTTATAACGTTGTGGATAATCCATGTATATAACCCATGTTAGCTGCATACCGTGAAAAACGAATGAAATACATGTTTTTAAAATATGTTAAATCACTCACCTTTTCTCTGAAGTGCCACGACCCTCCAACAATAACAGCGTGAGCTTT
This sequence comes from Zacco platypus, assembly GCA_038088235.1. Lineage (NCBI taxonomy): Eukaryota > Metazoa > Chordata > Actinopteri > Cypriniformes > Xenocyprididae > Zacco > Zacco platypus. The sequence continues at coordinate 2,991,248 of CM076069.1, forward strand.
AAAGTCCTGTACGTTAATATCTCCTGTACCACACATCAATAACTGAGAACAGGACAGAACAGTCAAACGTTTAACTTTTTACACATCGACTTCACATGGGGAGTCTGTAAAGAAAAACCCAAACCGTTAATGGTTCAAACGATTGTTAAAGATGCGGTCACATTTACCAATGCTTTGCGAATTTTCATTTCAATAGGAATCTGTCCGATCAGGATTTAGTGTGAGTGTAAATTTTTTTTTTTTTTAGATTTCGTCATATTCGAGTTGGTCAACATTCACCACATTCAACAACAAAAGCTACTTGATTTGACTATAATCGCTCACTTTTGCCAACTACTTTCAGTGGAAAGTAACCAAAGCCTGCTTGAAAAGCAATATTCATATCATAATTGCGTCATATTCGCATTCTGGCGAGTGTCAGCCCTTTACATTTGTTTGCTTTTCTCCTACTCCCTGTGCTTAGAAACTGTATTTTAATACAGCCAAATTACCAATAAAACTATTCTCATTTACATATTTTTCTGCTTGAAGTGGGCTGGTACGTCGGACCGGCACTTCTATATTTGAATGTATAGCGTTCCCTCACTTTTTCTCTCACTTCTCAAGTTACCAGGACTCTGACCACACACTGAAACAAAGAACCAAGCTATTAATTAATTGTATACATTGCACGTTCAGAGCTTTTATAAGTGGTCTGAACTGAATGGACCAATTACCTGCGCAATATGACTTAGGTCAAATTGTTAAATTTTCCACGAGTGGTACAAATCACCATAGGTCAAAAGTGAAAAATTCTCGCAAAATCTTAGATTTAACGCATTCTGTTGTATTTATTGTGGTAAATTTTGACTAACTTGTAGAATTTATAATAGATAATCTGTTAAGGGAATAGATTTTTCACTAAAGATTTATATTACAGCTGTGGCATGTTGTAGCTATTTCTAAATGTGTAGGTTGCTATTTTTCATGAATGCTATAGATAAAAAGAAAAAAGTTGGACTAAGCATGGTAATGAGGAGCCATCAATGGTCTTACCTGTAATTATATCCTTATTGTAACAAGCGCGATTTCAACCGAAGGGGAAGACAACGGGATGAATATGATTTATAATTGAGTTTTTTAAACAAACATAAGATAAAGACAATGATATCACTGTGATTTTGGCTATATTAAATGTAAAACGATTACTCAAAAGAAAAACTTAGAAGCAACAGAATCTTATTTTTTCGCGGACAGATTGCATCTTCAACTGCTCCTCTCTGCCACTCACTAAACAGGACGGAAAGCAAGACTTCATGCTCGTGGGGCAATACTGGCGAGATAACTAGATAAGGTTTGTTCAAGAAGTCACTAGTTTTGTGTCTGAAAAGTTGATCAATCAACAAAATCGGTAAGTAGGCAACACTGTTGACAATGGACCTTTTTGCCCGTGAAATCATGATAAATTTAAATTCGCTAATGTGACCGCAACTTAAGAATAGACACAAAGTGATATCAACTAAAAGAAACACTGAAAAGAATAAAAATAAATAAATAAATAAATTAAATAAATAATTTGAGTTCCCTTAAGGAAGTATTGGTTGAATGTTTATCAGGGGATGCTCTCATCAAACTGTGGTTTGAAATCCAAAGATATAGAGATATGGTTAGTATGTAGATATATAACACCAGTGTATGTAAACTGAACTGTGCTTAGATAAAATCAAACAGCTATATTAACTATTGTTCTCACCTCCAATTCATTCTCGTCAAATATGGCTAGAAGGTTTTCAGGGACCAGTTCGTTCAAACCTGAACAGAAGAGGTCATTTAGTTCATTTGAGATGATCTTCTCATAGACACTGAATTCAAGAGTGTGATCATGGGCTCTTACCTTTGAGGAAGTGCTCTACTTCATCTCGCACCTGACTGGCTAGTCTGTACTGGGCCAACAGGTTTAAGTAGTGAATTTTATTCTCATTGGTCACGGCAATTTGAGCACCACCAGATATCAATTCCACTACCTGTAACATTATTACTCTGAATGAAGGCACAACTAACATTCACCTGTATCTTCAAATAATAGGGGTGTCCTAACCCGCTTCTGGAAGGCCATTGGGTCTCATTCACTAAACATGCATACGCACAAATTTGTTAGTGAAATCTGTACAAATGTTTTAGCCAAACCTATTTAAAAAAAACAAACTCTTGAACTTACATTAGCGTGTTAAAAACTGCCTAAAATGACAGAAACCATCTTTGGAAAAATGTATTTGAAGTGTAAATTATAGGGCTGCCCTCGACTAAAGATTTTTCTGGTCAACTAGTAGTCGTTCATTTTTAAGTCGACAAATTGCACGTAAATTAATGCCTATAGCCTAATCAGAGTTCACAGCGCACCAGCAGAAGTAATGATTATGAATGCGTCGAGAAAAAACAGCATTGAGATTGCTTTAACGTTTTAATAAACTAGTGTTTTCTGTATTTCCGACGAAAAAAATTAAGTTAATGGTGCTGAACGTTTTGACGTTATTTTGCGTACACACTACTAAAAAAACTCTTCACAGATTCAAAAGATCAATTACTACGACGGACTATTTTAAGTGCAAGTGATCGCACCAGCGCCTCCATGTTAGCTGCCATGCAGTGAGTGCGCTACTATTCAGTAGTCCTCTGCACAAACACTTGAAGAGCCCAAATTTTTCTAGGTTAACATTGGAGCGAGCGACTACTAACATGTTTCAGATGATAAACCATATTTGAGGTTGATCAATGATAGGCGAGGGTTTGGATGTCCTGCCTGATGTACTGTAATTACCATATAGATTATCTGTCCGATTATCTGTGAGACTTCGCCACTTCCTGTGGATTTTTTTTTCTCTGCGACTAAGTGACTAATAAAATTTCGGTTAACTAAACCCCTTCTCGTTGACTAACGGTTAGCCGACTATTAGGGGGCAGCCCTAGTAATTTAATTGTTTAGTTTGTCTCTCATCTTATTAGATTTTATGGAGCCAGCCACCTGGGGGCAATCAAAAAGTTTTGACTTTGAGAGTTTTGAAACTTCAGGTGCGGCACACTTCGTATAAAGACGAATAATCCAAGCTATTATTAGTGATCAAGACCCACTGTCTGACAGAGTTTAGCTCCAAACCTCATTAAATACATTTGGACCAGCTAATTGAGGTCTTCAGAGTCAATAGAAACCAGGCAGGCTGTTAGAGCGGGCTGGAGCTAAACTCTACAGGACGTTGGCAGTCCAGGAACAAGATGCCTTAAGAGCATGCATGCATATAACTGTATGATGATATTTAGAACCAAGAAACAATTTCATGAGGAATACCTTTTCCAGGTGTCCTGATTTGCTATATTTTTCCTCTGCAAACACCAGGTCCATTTCACTGACATCATTGTTCAGAATGAAGCAGACCTTAGTTTTGTAAAATTCCTCATCGTCAGTTTCAAAGTACTAGAAGAGCAAAGAACAAGAAAAATTAAACAAACATCATTTAAATGAATCAAAAGAGAGTAAGTGATGTATTTGCATACCTGCAAACTCCGGACTAACGAAAAATAGATTTTGTTTGTTGGGTTAAGTATGGGAATGTTAGAAACATTCTATGAAACAATACCAATATCTATGGTAAGATTCTTATTACCTATTATTTCTGAAGACAGTCAGTTCCCCTCAGATATACATTCATATAAACCATTTCATGTCAAAAACGTTAATTTTACAAAAAAGGAGACGAGTTTGCAGGTATAATTTGCAAAATTTGCACCCAAACACATGATTGCACATAAAATTATATTCAATTGTAAATGTGGAATGTATCAGTACAGGTTAAAATTTACATTTATTAGAACGCTATGAATCAACTGTCACCTTGTAGTTCATACGTAATCCAATGATCTGAGCCAAGAACGAGCGGGTGAATCGGGCTCGTACCAGCTGCTTGTAGGCCCCACCTAAAGCTGATTCATATAGACATTTCCCCACCACTCGCCCTGCAAACTCATACATCTTCACCCTCAGGAGAGGAGGGCGATCTGCGTTTGGGTGGACCTGACCAAATGACAGAAAAAAGCTCAGCAGATATCAGCTCACAACATTCAAAAGTCAATGTCTATATTATTGCAGTTCACTTAAGGTGAAAAATACATATACCAGGAATCTTTATATAATCTTTACAGAACACAGAGAATCAGTTTTTCTGCTTACAGAAAGCTTATACTGAGACTTACCAAGCCTTGGTTGTTGTCACTGAAGCGTGTGAAAAGCTGGTTATTGGTATCAAACAGAGCTTTACAGATAAGCTCAAACCACTCACGCCTCGGCCCTCCCCAGTCCAGAGCTAACAAACACAGTCAAACACACACACAACAAATTTGGATTTATATGGTAATTAACAGTAAAAAAAAGAAATGGCAAAAAAATCTTAATGGATCAAAAATAGGTTTCATTTTCTACTGTAAAATGTTTGACAAGTTTTGTGAAATGCATCATAAGGATAACCAGTGAACCAACCTTCCTCATCCTGGAACACAACTTCAAAGTTCTTGCTCCAATCAGACACAGAAAAGTTCCGTGTGGCCTTCAGAGACTAAAATGGGGGGAAGCATCTCTTTTAATTCCAATAAAATTCAGTGAGTGTACACAAAAGACATTCCAAGAAATAAATGGGGCAGGTTAGTGTGAGTACGAGTATTTAGGGAACTTTCTATATTGTTATGAAACCTGTTCTATATGGCCCATTAGTAATGATTTGCCATATTTGCTCACCGACTCAAGCAGAGAAGGGCGGCTGATTTTCAGGCAGGTTTTGGTGCGAGGTTTTTTTGAGTGAATGTGTCTCAGCTCCCGCTGAAAAAAGTTCACTTTATCCTGAAAAGTCTCTGATCCTCCTAGAAGACGCACAAATAAAGACATGAAACACACTAACATATCTACATTTAATTGTATTTACTGACTGACACACCAACACTCATACTAACCGATGTTCTTGTGGAGAAATCGGATAAAGGTGGCAGCCATGATATTTCTGTCCTTACAGCTGAGCTCTACTGGAGGCTGAATCCCATCATCTACCACCAGTGTAAGGTATTTATGAACAGGGTCTGGTCCATGGTATGTGAACTGCCAGGGACAGGAGAGAGAACATGAATAACATGAAATAAATAAATAAATAAAAACACACTTACAACCAAAAATGATTCAACCCCTCAGAAACTGTAACCACTTACAATGCAAGCATTTCTAAAGCTCAAAAAGTGATAATTTCTAAGTTAGCAGATATGCCATAATTATTCAACCACTATTCAACATTGCGGTTTATATATCACTTACTAGTATGCTAGCGTACAAACACAATTAAGCCTTAATTACTTAATTAGCTTTAGTTGTGACACATGCATACTTTAACTCATGTATGCATGTACAGGAACATTTCCAAGACACAAAAAGTTCCTACAGATATAGTTTGCAGCATTGTTTGTAAGTTTAAAATGTATGGTACCATAGCAAACCTTCCAGGAAATGGAAGAAAAGGCTGAATTACTTTAAGCTTTCTTTCAGCTAAAAAAAACCTCTTTGATTTACAGCCAAAGACTTGCTAGATGACCCGATGAAAGGAAAACAAAAAAACATGACACCTCGACGAATGTCACCAAAAGAACATAAAAGGCTGACTTGAATATGTTAAAGGGAATTAAGATAGACCTGTGGAGTTCTGAAAGAAAGTTTTATGGAGTGATGAGACCAAACTGGAACTTTTCGTATCACTGGCACAAAAAAGGTATGGCTTATGATAACACCAGCCCCAGTGTCAAACATGAAGGTGGGTCAGTTATGGGAGTGCTTTGCTGCACAAAGTGATAATCTTGACTATGTGACTGAAGTTTCGGGTCATTTTGGCAAAGATTATGATGCCTTCAGTGCATAAACTGAAGCTTCAATGGATCATTGGGCATTCCAGCAGATCAATGATCCCAAGTATACATCTGAATCCACCAAAGAGAATAGTCTTGTGAGGCCTGCTCAGTCTCCAGTTTTAAATCCCCTTGAAAAAATTTGGTGAGATTTCAAGAAAGCAGTGGCAGCACAGAAACCAGAGAATATGAGTGAGATGGAAGCCTTCACAGAAGCTTGTAAGCACTCAAAGGCAACATTTATCTGAGATTAATAAGAGTGAAGGATTCTCTACAAAGTTAGATTTTTTGAATAAATGTGCATATGAATGTTTAGAGCCAATTCGATTTTTTCTTTTCATTTAAACTCAGTAACTCAAGTTTACATTCTCAGAATCACTCAAATATGTATTATTAAAATTTCTGTAATGTTTTAAGGATGCCAGTGTTATTACAATTTTTAATAAGGTCTTGCAAGTTAGAGGGGTACAATTTTGATTGCAAGTGTACATATTCTTGAAAGGAATCATAGTTTTTGCAAGCAGCAAAAGAATGGTGTTTTTTGTAAATTATTAAAAAAAAAAGAGTTAAAGATAACCTTAGTTCCGGGGCACACGCGGAAAGTGAAAAGGCGCCAAGGAATAATTTTCAGGTAAAACTCCTTCACAGAAAATTGCTGAAACACAATATAATAAAAGAGTATCCAAATGAATAAAGAACCAATATTAACAAACAAACATAACCAACTAACCCATTTTCAAAATATTTTACCTTTGGTGAGATATAGCAATAGACCTTTTTTGGTTTCTTGACCTTCTCTGACTGTCCCTCTACAGGGGAGTCATGTTCCTCCTCCTCATCGCCCATGGAGGGCCGTCTCTGCAGGGCAAGCTGGGATGATGCTAGAAACTGCCATGGACAGCTACTGTAAGTGCCCATGTTGTAGAGGTAGGCCTCAAAGTAGATGCTTATGCCTGGAGTAGACACGTTTTTCTCCACACAGTTCTTCTCATTTTCTGTGTAAGTGCATAATGGCAAAAAGACATTGAGTCAAGTTACAGTAATGCACATCCACTCTTCTGAATATTACGTAATCATTTGATTCAACTGTGTCCTGTAACTTTGAGAGGTGTTACCATTGATGCATCGCAATTAAAGTGTCATGATATCCTGAACTAAATTTTCTGAGATTTTAACAGAGTTATGCATGTTGAACATCATAGAAGATGATGTTACCATCCATTAGCTTCAACTGTAGGAGAAATCTAGTTAATTAATTAAACATATCCTGAGTCTGTAACAGGTCTTTACCGCCCTATAACTAATCTAATAGCAAAATATGCCTCAAAAGTTAAAGATGCATATATATTTTTGATGCAGAGTACAAATGTGAACGGCTGTACATTTATTTGTGCATTAAATTATAGCTGTCATGGGACACGTATGTATTTGTGTAATTAACAGCAAGGTTACAAAACCATGTATATTATACGTTTATTGCGTTGCATGTAATGGCAAAGTGCATTTGTGGAAAGCTTTGAAAGCAAAATAAAACTGTCTCAATCAGAAGCCGTTGCCGTGTTGTCAGTCTCCCCTCTTCCCCCTCCACTCCAGATTACCACACCCACTTTTGTAGCATTTTTTTTTTAGCCTTTAAAGTTAGTAATAGTTGTGGCTGCCTAATGTGTCACACTGCCAGTTACCTAACAGACATGTTACTGTACTAGCTAGTGTGCAAGCAAGTTCAAGTTTTACACTACAAAAGCTGCTATAAAATGGGTCTTTGCACTAGGAGCCGCACTCTCCACTTACTAATCCAGCCAGGGGTCTGGAGATGACAGACTTAAGTCAAAATGCATAAAAGAGGAAAATCCTCATATTTCGTGGTAACTGCAGTCTGTCAGACACAGGATTAACCCTACTTAGGATTTGAAAGGGCCTATACAACTTCAAGCCTGACAGCATCACTGCACAGCTGTATGTAGCCCTCAGTCCAGACTCCTGTGCAAGAAAACGTATACGGTGAAAGTCAAACTGGACCACAAAAGAGCTGGAGAGGGTGATACGGCCATATTAACCAACATTCTGGTAACCAACGTTCTTTAAAATACCTTCTTTTGTGTTCAACAGAAGAAACAAACTCATACAGATTTGAAACAACATGAGGGTGAATAAATGATGACAGAATTTTCATTTCTGGGCGAACTATCGCTAACTTACCACTGAGTACAATGATGTCAAACTCCCCATTGCTGAGCGGCTGGTCCCTGTATGAGATGCATGCTCTAAAACAGCCTTTCTTCTTGAAGATGAGCCTCATCAGAACCTGACACTGAGGCTTGTTTAATGAGACCGATGTGCTGTAGCAATCCTCTGAGCTTTCCTCCTCCACTGTGCCCAACTGTAGGAACATTAAGAAAAAGAGATTTGAACACAAACTCAGCAAATTCTACTTGACCTGCACCCACTTTAATGACAAAACATATAACCAAACCTTAAAAGTTTGAACTAAAAACTATGCAGGAAGTATCCTTACTGGGTGGACATGCACGCTGTAATTGACCTCATCCACCAGTGAGACAGAGTTACTGGTGGGGTTGCCATACTCATCCCTCGGTTCTATCTGCAGCGTGTGCTGCTGGCCGTAAGTCAGCACGAGTGTTGAGAAGTGGTACGCTATCTTTGTTTTGGAAGGAACCACTGTACCTGCAACACACATGCATTTCATGTCATGAGTCATCTACATCTATTCATTTTGACTAAGAGAGTAAGTGTCTTGGAATGCACAGCTTGAATATACAGCTTGAGAAAAGAGTTATAAAAAGGGAAGTCTGACAATGGATATGCTGTTTTTCTTTTATTGGCTTCTATACTGTAGAGCAAGCCTATTTTTGGGACTGTAAGCATATATATTGTAACTTACACTGGGAGACAAAAATTATTTGACAACAGCATATTTTACCAAAATGTACCAGCTTGGTTTTGAATCAAAATGTGTTTTTGTTCAAGAGAACAGCAGTTCTTAACATTTCTTTTGATTTTTGTGATTTCTTGTCACTTAAGGTGCTGGAACCTTATTGTATTTATTCAAATTTTCTGATTATTCAAAGTCCAAGCACTGAAAAATGTTCTCTCTCATTTTTTCTGCTCTAAAAAGTGTTATAGGTGTCAGAGATCGTGAATTGTAGAGACCCCAAACTTGGCAGGATGATTCTAAACGTGAGCATCTACTCATACACACAGACACAAAACTGTCTGACACTTGGTGGTGCTATAAAGGGTCCCTTTTCAAGGGAGCTCAATGCTGTGTCATGGTGTTGATGCCATGAAAGTGCGTCCAGCGTTGTGGGAAATCACAGCAATTCTATTGGCCAGCGGAGGTCAGGTGTTGAGGTCGCTCTGTTCCTGTCTGGCTCTCTTCTCGAGGGATGGTAGTCAGGCATCTGCGCCCCATGGTTCAGGCCATCTGCCGAGGCAGCTCTTGAGTTTGATCATGGAGATCGCAGGTTGAGTTGGCGAAAGAGCTTGGGACGGATGTTCTCCTTTCTCTTGCTCTCTTCTCTGACTCTGAGGGCCCCATTTTGGAATCAGAATCTCACTATGCATTTTCTTCCGATCCAATGGAGGTCCTAATGCTGGAAGCATCCAGCTCTGAAAGACTCTGATTAAACTCTGAGGTGTTTAAAGAACTCTGCCGGGCCACAGATCTCAGCCTCTGTGCAACCAAACAGATGGCCCGCACCATTGGCCATTCTATGTCTGCCATGGTTGTCAAGGAGAGGCATCTGTGGCTCAATCTCTCAGGCATCTCTCTGCATTACATGCCACTGCTGAAATCCACACGCATTTGGTGGGTTGGCAGGTGTTGACGTCAAGCTCTGATTGTTAGTGTTGGTGTATTCTTCCTTTTTCTTTGATTGACTCTACAGCAGCCCAACCGATTCTGACATTTTGCACATAGATAGAGAACTGTCTGAACATTAACCACAGCCATTTTGGAGTCTCTAAGTCAATCACTCTAGTGCCACCAATTGTCCACATTTGCATCCATGTTTATGCCATTAACAAAATAATTTTTTCCTCCAATTCCTCGGCTCAAACCGATTCAATTGCACTTTCTCATGGCACAAGATATTGTCGTACCCCTACTGTTAAATCATAATGGTCTCTGGTGTTGTGGGAATCTTTAAAATAATTTATGCTGCCTATGATTATCTCTTATGCGGTTTAATTTTTCATATTGTTCAAATCTTTTGTTTTTAGCAAATTATGCGGCCTAGTATGTTTTAGGTGCTCACTAAACACACGTCTGTTGGCATCCAAAAACAGTACCACAATTATAAAGTAGGGGGATTTTAATCATCGATGAATAATAAAAAAGATTTGTTCCCTCAACACATGAAAGACAATGGAAGACAATGAAGTTCAGCGACAGAACTGTATAAGGGATTCTGAGTAATATTGGTTTATATTTATAAATTGTTTATGCAAATTCTGACATTTCAATGCATTGATGATAGCTTGTATAAAAGTGAGCATTAGGAATCTATACTAGCATTTTACCTGGTTGGAATATCTTGTAGTAAGGGCTGTAGGCTACATTCAGGCCTCCAAGTTTTACTGCTACCTCGTAACGTCCAGCCTTACGTACAGTGAAGGCCACTTTAACTACATTAGATTCAGGCTCTTGAAGGACTTCCTGGGTCACAGGGACTTCTAAAGCCAGCTCTATGTGAGTGATGTTCACCCTTAGTCCCACAGGTCTATGTGCAGGAAATGGCTGGCCATTTTTGTAGAAGAGCTGCAAGAAAGATTTCAAAACAACTAATATAATACTGCAGTTATTTTAATTGAGCTGCACAAAGTACTCAATGTATAGTCAGTACAAACTTTAAATAAATTGAAAAAACAAAACAAAACACAAAAAAAAACAATTTGTTACCTGCACTCGGAAACTCATGGTTTGACCCACTTCTTGTGGCTCTTTCCAGTCCCAGGAGACCTTGCATGAGCGTGGGTCCAAATAATTACCCCGCACATAGTCGTAGATACTGCGGTCCCCATGACGGGTAGGGTCATCATTCTGTAAGAAGCTGACCACACGAGCAGCAAGCTCACACAGAAACTTGATGGTAAAGACGAATGCGATGATGGAAACAGTTATTCCACCTAAAGAGAATAAATGAGCCTTTAAAAACTGAGAATTTATAATTTTTTAATAAAAATTTAAAATAAAATAATATTTTTCCACACAATCCAACAGCATGAAACAGCAGGAAAAGATAAATGCTGTCTTTAAGGATTAATTCACTTTAAAATGAAAATTACCCCAAGCTTTACTACTGTGTGGAGTATGTTTATAATGGATGGATGCACTTTCTTGAGCTTCATACTCGTTGGTCCCGTTCACTGGCATTATAAAACTAGGGTGCATCAGGATATTTATTAATATAACTGTGATTGTGTTGATCAGAAAGAAGAAAGTCATATTCACCTAGGATGGCTTGAGGGTGAGTAAATCTTGGGGTAATTTTTATTTTAAAGTGAACTAATCCTTTAAAAACAGCTGTCAAAACACATTAAAAAGAACTGACTAATACATGTTAGTACTGCAGTAATGATGTAATCAGAGCAAAAATTGAAGAAAAAAAAAAACAATTGTTTCAAATAACTAAAACCAAAGTGACATTACAGAAAAAATAGACAAATAAAAGCTTAAAATAACCTAATTGAATAAGTGATATTATGTATGTGGCTTGTAATCGTCAAGCTCGTGTGAAATAGTACACACTTGTAGTGAAGTGACTCTGATTAACTCCAAATAAATCGCCTCAAGTTACAATTGTAACCACGATTCCCTATGAAAGGGAACAGGACACTGCTTCTTGGATTGGAACGCCATCAGCGTGACCGGTGTCTGAAGCACGAGTGACAGACACACCAATTTTATTGGCCAACGGTAGTCCATGACGTCACTAGCGGAGCGCTTATGAGTATAAGAATGCACCTGTAATACACATCATCAACTCTTTTGTCTGAAGGAGACGAACAGGCAGGCCCAAGGCATGGCAACGAGAAGCAGTGTCACGTTCCACTTCTCAGGGAACAATGGTTACAGTAGTAACCTGAGATGTTACCTTTCAAAGTGGAATTACAATGTCTTGGATTTAGGCTATGGGGAACAAATACCCAATACACCATGGTGAGGGAATGCCTACCTCATTAAGTTGTGAATATGCACAAACATAATGAGCATGGCATAAGTTGACTGTATGGAATTACTTAGCTGGAGACAGAGGGTCAATCAAGGGCACATCCAAAAAAGACTGTCTAGTGGTACCACTTAGAGGTCTTCATGGAGGACCCAGGACCCGTATGGGTTGAGGTCTATATTTTAAAATGTTCAGCTGGGTCCAGGTAGGGTCCCAATCTATTACTTCGGGTCCCGGGTTTGTTTAACATTGTGTGTAATACCTCAGTCGATCAGAGAACACCCAGCTGTAATCAGAGTCAGTCAGCGCTGAGCATGCATTTTGTAATTTGCAACTTGTAATATTAGGATGAGAAAAGTGTGAGCCAGGAAAAAAGGTGAAAAAAAACATGACCGCAGCCATCAGAAGCAGAGCGGGCGGAGTTAATGCAAGGGCATGGTGATTTTATTGTGTGCAACAGTAAATGCAAACAAACTTCAAATCTCAAAAACTGCTTGCAACCTTGCACACTCACATTTAAATAACATTTCAAATCAGAAACAAAATCTGAGCTGAATTGTCACGTGAATGTTTTCCACAACACTCGAATTGCATTAAATGCTTATTTCAGGTTGCTGCAGCTAACAAGCATGTGCAGTCTCAAGCGCATGGACTTTCTTTCTCCTATTTTTAGAATAATATTATGAACCATCTTGTTATATCTAAACATTTTGGGTCAGACTCGGCTCAGAGAGCACAAGTTATTGCAAGTAAGCAATGCTAACGTCAGCAGACATAGCACTAGACAAGCAATTGTTATTATAGGTATTATAATAATGTACCATTTGTGTCATGCTTTCAACAACATACTATTTATCTACTAATGAGTTCTAACATGTAACTATGTCATGTTTGGTCTGACAGCTTATAAATGGAACTGAACAGCTGTGAACTTCGAGATATTAAAGTATCCTAATGTACAATTTAGGTACTATTGTTTAAACATGCATTGAGGAGCATGCATAAAGATTTTTATTTGTGCCTTATGATGTTTATTTGATTTTCACATGATTCATTGACATCACAAGATTGATTGCTGTGACAAATACGAATATATATTCATGCACAGACAAGATTTGAGAACCACAACAGTGAGTAAGATTAATGTCATCATTAACCCCTTAAACCAACATCCCGACAGCCCCTGGTCCCAGCATGCATATGCTGAATAGAAATGAACTATGAAAACATTGTTCAACATTTTTCCTTTTGTGTCTCATGAAAAATGTTATATCGTAGACCATGTAATTCATTTACAAATAAACATTATTTTGGATCAACACAATTAAGCTTTAAAAGTAGTGGTGTCAGTTAATTGACTCACCAATCACGTAAAACATGAGGTCCCTTATCAGAAAGCACAGGGCAATGGTACAGCCAAATATCAGAGCTCCTGCTGAGAAGTGAGACATAAAAAATAAAATATAAATCACATCCTCATGAAATCATTAACACGACATCCTTTTTATTTGCTCTCTGCTTTAATAAAGAGGATATTTATTTGAGAACATATCACAGAAGCAAAACATGATAAAGACAGACGGGTGTTGTCAGTTACCATAGAGAAAGAGTTGGTGCGATCAACAAAAATTTCTACCAAAAAAAACAAAACAAAAAGGAATAAAATATTGAGCTTTTCCTGACTTGGATGATCTTGCTTTTGTGTGAGATGATGTTTATTAAATATGATTAAAACAGCAAGTGATTAATTTCAGATAACAGTTGCTGCAAAAGAAGTTGCGAAAGTTGTTCAGTGATTTTTTTTTTTTTTTTTTTGCTTGTGTTTCAGTGGTTGTGGTTTGAGAGTGTTTCAGTCGCTGGAAGTGAGGAAGACAGATTTCTACGGCGACTGTACCTTCATGGTCTGTGTATGAGTGCTGAACCACCGGCTAATTATGTTTATTTGGACTCAAGTTCTGAGTTATCGGTAAAATAAACATGCTTTACAGATGTGGTTAATATTTCTGCTTTGTTTATTGCATTTCCTCCTCCATCTTTAGTGTTGAGAGTTTGTTGAGATTAAGAATTAGCTGCTGTGGACTACCACAATTGCATGATAAAGTATGTCTTGTTTTTTGGTTGTTTTCTTAAAAGGAGTAGACCAGCCTGTTTCTTATTGTGTATTGAAGTTTTATTAGGGTACAAGCACCATGGATCACGGAAGCACGGTGGCCGCCCAGGCCTGGGTCAGGTTACTTTTGAGCTTTAGTGCAAATATGACATACAAAAATACATAGGCTATAAGCCTATATGTATTTATTACATTGTCATGCCAGTCAGTGGCAATAAATGTGTTAAGTTGCGTGTGTCTTCCATCAAGAATGCAAAACAGACTCACATACACAAAGACCCACACACACACACACGCACAAACACAGACAGAGGCAGAGTGAGATCATAGGCTCATTTGGAAACTGTTTACCAGTTAGCTGTAAGCCAGAAGCCTCAACAACATTTAGAAAAAAAAAACTGTGGCAAAAGCTGTTTATAAAAAGCGGTAACACGCTGCAAATGCATTTGCTGCAGAAACAGCAACAGTACCTGCAGTGGCAAAACACTTATTCTGGTTGAGTACCATCTGTAAAGTTAAGATGAGCCCAAATTAGCTCTCAAAATATTATATTATACAACGTTAAATCTGCTCCCTATTTGAGTAGCTCGATGTAAATGTGAATAAATTCCGACAGTACGGCACATACCAAAAGACCACTTCTCATTCAGCCGCCGCTCAGCGAGGCTATGCACCAGCTGAATCTCGTAGTCTTGATCTCTGCTTCCCTTAGATGCCTGGAGGACCCTCACGCCGGTGGACAGTTTGATGTAATCCTCGTAGTAATAGCCCCACGCTGCCAGAGAGAGCTGAAGCTGGCTGTCAAACTGGGCAAGATCATCCAGGGTAGTGCAGCCCAGGGTCTTCAGACTGCCAAAATATAAAGAAGGGGAGCAATTATATATTAGATAAGATGGTTCAATGGATAGCAAAGTACAGGACTACTGGAATGGAGCCAGTGGGAAGTTTTTGGACATACTAGGTTTTTCCGCCAGTGCGAGAACATTTAATTTTTTTTTAATTAAAATTAACATTATGAGTTTTGGTGACGCACCATTGCTACACTATTTGCTTTATCCATGTTCTTCCAGCCAACTGGGGTATTTTCAAAAGGATAATGTATATTTATAATGCAGTCGACACAGACTTTTCACTTTAAAGAATACCATAAAAAGAAAAGATTTCAATAGATATCGCAATATGTTTTTCTTTTTGCCACAATAATCGTGTAGTTAAAAATGTGATTTCATGACAGTCCTAGTGTGAAGCATTTCACTCAGTTCTCTGATGATTCCCATTTAAATGTTCACGTTATTTTTTGACAGACATCGATGTTGTGACATTCAAATTATGTGGATGGATCGTAAGGTAATAATTATGTATTTTTAGCTGGAAATTATTCAGTGAATTGATCGATGCCCATGAGTGTCTACCGATGCTTTTAGGCCCTGTTTCCACCTGGTATTAAGATGCATTTTGGTGGATCGGATCAGGTCCGATCACATGCTAAATACAGGTGTACATGGGGAGTAAAACGCTTCGAGCTTGTCCACTTTTTCCCACTTCTGGAGGTCGTCAAAAACGCATTCGGATTGTTTTTGTAGAGGAAATGCTCATGTGGTTCAAACAGCCACTAAAGACTGCCTACTGACCTGACGAGTAAGGTAAGTGCACACTAGCCAGAAGGGATTTAAACTTTATCAGCAGAACACCCATTTGGTTTAAAGAAGAAAAATGTACCAAGCACAATATTCTCTCACTATTCCCGATTGCTGACACACTCACAGCGTTCGCTGGTCTTATGGCTGTACAAGGGAAATATTCTTTTCTGCATATTTAATCAATGTTGTTTATACATGATTAATATTTCATAAATAAAGGGTTTCATAAATCTTTAAATAATGAGAAAAATGAAATTTGATTGGTGACACGTGTGTAACCACTAGCATGTATCAGATTTTTTGTTTTTTTGTTGTTTATGATGTTTTCAAAAGAGTGTTGATGGTTTAGGAATGTGAGGAGATGAATTGAAGGTTAAAGAAAGTTTGCTGAAGATTTTTACCCAGTGGAGGTTAACCCACATATGTAGGGGTCAGATCCTGATCGGTGAGCACAAAGGGATGTGTTATCTGTTCGTTTTATGGCTAAGTAAATGGGTTACCATTTACCTTATACGTTGCAAGGTTAGCAAATAGTTTCTCCAACAATGACTTAAGGATAATGACTTTTCTGCCTTTAGAATTAATATGTATGGTTTGACTAAATAAATATTCTGTTTTGTCTGGAGTTCACTTTGTAGCTCTCTGAGGTATGCTTTGGTTGTAAGAGAGACTACCCTGAATTTCGATTTTCAGAAATAAATTTGGTTTGATAATTTTACTATTGAGTGGCCTGATTTTAATCTTATAGGTGAATTTCCACCACAGCTGTCAGAGCAGAAACGAAAGCTGATGCTCTCTGTCTGTTTTCCGTCATCTCTGGACGGGGTCATTTGTAAATTGCGCGAGCTTATTTTGTCCATTAGATCGAAAGATCTAAAAAACCCACACATTTACTCACTCACAAACCCTCCTCTCGATGAAATCAGGACAGAAGTGGTTGAAAGTGGACAAAAGAGATGGATTAAAATAACAGAAACAGGGCCTCAGTTCTAAAATTCCAACCAACAGTCAGCCTACGTTCTTGATGGACGTGTGTGAGGGGTGAAATGTGTTTGATTTTTGGGTAAATATCAAATTTTAAATGCTTTTTGCATTAGTTCATTATACTTTATGGAACGAAGTTTATTTCGTGGCTAAAATAAATGGCACGTTCCTCAGAGACTGCTATGTTTGGCTTATCTAAAGTGTTACATTCAGCTGTCGCAAATTCATTGACTTTTAAAAGTTCATTTTTTACAAGGAAAGTGTTTTTGATGTTTCTGTTGTCACTCGTAACAAAAATATTTTATTTACACCCATTATACTGCAGATCCTGTTGTAAATAATAGTAAAAACAATCACTTTTTAATACTGCTGTTCCATTACTACCCCGCAGATTCTGATGCTTTTGCAAAGTTTAACCAGATGTGGCTTTTTTTTTTTAGCCCAGACCGGTGGAGAATATGGGAATTAGATGTCACTAGCAGGGAGCAGTACTTGCCGGCAAGAGCAGCGACTCTTTTAATGTTGCTGTAGGCCTCTTGACAGCCTCTCTGACCAGTTTTCTCTTTTTCTTCTCAATAATTTTAGAGGGAAATCCTGTCCTTGACAATGTCACTGCTGCGCCATACTTTTTCCACTTGTTGACGACTGTCTTTACCGTTACACAGTATATCTAACGCCTTTGAATTTTTCACCTGATCAACATCTTCCAACAGTTAAGAAAGTTACAATTCAAAAACTGTAATAAAGTTATTGTTGCACCGATGCTACTAAAATCTATATATCGAAAAATGTATTAAATATTTTTTTGCTTTTCCTTTCTGTGAAGGGCAGTCCACACAGAAGCTAAAAGAGTTTATGTTTAATTAAATGCCAGATACAGCTTATTGTGAGACAAAAATACCAGTAATAACTATGGGGAAAAAAAAACATTCTGCTGATCAATAGATAGCTCCTAATGTTGACTAAACAGCAATGATGTGTAAGTGAACTCACGTGTGATAGTAATGCTCCAGGCTTTGGGAACAAAGCCACTCCTGGAAGGCAAAGTCTCTGAGCAGCTGCACGTGGGCCTCAGTGATCTCCCTCCAGTGATGCTTTTCCTTTACTACTTCCTCCAGTCGAGACAGCACACATAAACTCAGCTCCTCCAGAGTCTGAACATCTAAACACACAGGAACATACTCATTCATAAACACACACAAATAGGAGCAAGATGTGACCAGGCGGACAGTAAAAGTGCTCCAACCCTTTGCTCAGCGGCACATTTGTCCGGGAAATGCGATCTAGTCGGCACAAAGTCCAAGGGCTTCGTGTATATAGTGCCACACAACTTCCACTCACATCTGACAGACAAATTTCTTACTCTTATTTCAGCAGAAATTTAACATTCATTTCAACAGAAGTAAAATGCATCATTCAACTGAATTGCGTTATGTTCTTGCTCTGTCCGTGTAATAAATGCACGTCCTTTAATGAGGGTTTTCCTGCACATTTACTTTAGATTCTCAGGTAATGTCATTCTTATTACACAATTTTGCAAAACTAATCAGGGCTGCAGAAATGCATCTTCATATTTACAAGTAAAGCTTCATAGTATTTTCTTTGCTATCAGCCTTTGCTATCAGTAACCTATCAATTTTATAGCACACAATATGTTCCAGGAGAGAAAGTTATACTGGCTGAATGAAGTATTTTTAAATGTTTTATACATAATGCATTTAATTTGATGACAAGAATCACAGTCAAAACTACAGACTTTATGGTTGTGGAGACAAAGAATCACTGTTAAGTGGAGCATTAAAATAGTTTAATGTGTAATGTAATGTAATCTGGCCAACCAATCATTTTTGATCACAACCACATACCCAGAGCAGTTTTATGCCGTTACATGAAACTACAGCTGGGAAATTGCTTACGAGCTCCCATTACAGCAGGAATCACATTGTGTGTGCCCAGCATATTTTGAAATTATATTCTGCTTCTTTCTTCACGTATCTCTCTCTTTCTCTTCTGGCTGCTTGGTCGCCACAGAAGAATTATCCACATAGACATTTTTTTAAATGCTAAATGCCCTTCCTGTGGGATTCCAGGAGTGTGCACTAACTCATGCAACCCCAGCGCAGGGACACACTCACACACACACTCACTCCTATGGCCAATTTAAGCATTTTCAGTAAGTCCAAGTTATCTTCATGTCTTTGGACTGCAGGGAAACCGGAGCTTTTTCTTCATACATCCATTTTTTTGTAAAGCTCTGATTATAAAAATGAATAAACAAAAATGACACTTCTTTTTATTAGTGTATAATTCATCATATAAGGAAATAGGGATGCACGATATTGGATTTTTGCATGTATCCAATATGCTGATATCTTTCATCACATTATGGCCGATAGCTGATGTCAATACCAATATAGCCTATTTTCCTTTTGTTCGGAAAGAACGCCAAGTCTCTCCATCTCTCTATTTTTCATTTCGTTTAGTGTTAAGAAAAACTGACTTGTTAGTACTAAAACATTATAGTATACTTTTTATAATAAGAGTACATTTAAAGCTTTAAAACTACCAATAATAAAATCAATCGCTGCTGGTTTTTTTTCCAGACAGATGCGGTTGTAACCTTATTTTATTTATGGATTTAAAGGGGTCATGAATTGAGAAATCATACAAATTTCCATCAATATAAATACAGTATAAATACAGCGGCAAGAATCCGTTCCTGAACACTTTAGGAAAGGATTAATCATAAACTGTGGTCTGATTTTAATCACGCAATCATAAACAAACTCAATCATACTAAACTATTATTACATAAACAGTTGCACTTTTCACATTTTAATCGAATACGTCGAGTAATCATTGACAATGGAGGATTGAGAAAGTGAATCGCTTTTCTGACCAACTTTGGAGCATCTCTCCACAAAACTCAGTTCTAGTTTATCAAATTTCTGGGTTGTGTTGATAGCTTTCGGGATCAAAGCATGGTTCACACTAGCCAATCTACCTAATGCATTCTAATACACATTCCCCGCTGTTCTTTTTCCCAACAGGCTCTCCCGCTGAGCCGTTGACCGACGGGGAATCCGCAAATATGCTTTTCCCCCCAACCAGAGCCCTGCTGCTTTTGCTGTACAAGGCCAAGATGGAGTAGTAGACATTACTCTTAGTTGCGCAATAATTACTCAACCAGCCATAGTTCCCGGAGGTGATGCAGCTCTTAACGGCACCCGTGTGGCCAGTTCCATGGCCAGAGGGACTTCCCAGGACAACTTTGTGGGAACAGAGGCTAGGACCCCTTCTACTAGGCGCCTGTACGCTCACAAATGGAAGGTGTTTGTGGATTTGAGAGAGACGCATAATGAGGGCTCAGTAACTTGTCTTGTGTCATTCATTTTATCATTTCTGCTCACCATCTACACTTAAGGTGTATGTGGCTGCTATCGTATCATTTAATGCTCAGGTAGACCAATGCTCGGTCGGGAGTCATAATTTCGACATGGCTTTTTGATAGGAAGGGAGGAAGTTAATTCCCCCTTGTCTCTCTATGATGCCTGTGCTCTCATTGAAGCCACAAGCTTGCGTTAGCATGTTGAAAGAGTGTGGGAGACCTGCAGACACTGTCCATTAACCTGACTTGTCTAGAGTTTGGACAGAATGACAGTGTTGTCGGGCTGAAGCCGAGGTGTGGCTATGTGCCTAAGGTGTTTACGACACCGTTCAAAGTCCAAGTTGTTACGCTGCAAGAATTTTCCCCCAGAGGGGTCTGTGACCGAGGCCACGATTGCTTCACTGCTGCGTCTTGTATTGTTTATATTGAGCACTCCAGACAGTTTCATCTATCAGAGCAGATCTTCATTTGTTTGATTGTTATCTCACTCCATTGTGGAAGTGATTGTTTTAGCTTAAGCTTTGCAAGGTGAAACTTTCCAAAATGGGTTTTGGCCTCATTTCCCTAGAGGCATTCCACCCTCATGGGCATGAGGTGTGTCTGTTCAGGATATTTGCATAGCCGCAGGTTTGTCTTCTCAGAACATCTTTGTTAGGTTTTACGATCAAGAAATCCCTTCTTTTGCTTCGCACGTATCATCCATGCAAGAACATTCAACCCAAGCGGCCATTGGCTCATCTCATATGCCTAGGCCACACCCCCTTTTTGGTGAGAGCTGGTTTGTATAGCTTATTAACAGCATTCATATGCGCTGTACTGCTCGAATGCGATATGTTGAATATTGAGGTTGTCACGTTAATGCCAGCAAGGCTGTCATCAGTTGTTTGTTTACTTTTTTATTGAGTGCTGTTGTGTACCATCAATTGTTGCTGCTCCTATTTTGTATGCCTGTTCAGAGCAATGCTTGACTTGCATGAGTTTATATGGGCAGACTAACGGTTGGCTGATGCTAAAGGCGCCCACGGCATGCATGGCTTCCACTAGGTCCACTTGCCAGCATGTGACGTATTGCTCTCGGGTTTAAAGGTTGGGTAGGCAATAGTTTTGTCAAAAGTACCGACCGCGAAACCAAGTCGGTCCTGAAATTTCATCAGATATGTCTGTGATTGGCTACAATAATCAACGCATGGGAGCTTTTGAAAGCACACGGAAGTGTATGAATTTGAAAGTATTTTGAAAGCGGGAGCATTTGAGTTTGACCTGGTACCAAAGTATCAGTACTTCTGACAACAATCAGAACTAAATAAAGCTGTGTGAATGCCCTAGGATGCCATGCCAACCCCTGCCTCATACTGTATCAAAATGATTAGTTAGCAAGTTAGGTGGCTGGTTACCATTTGACATTCACTGCAGACATTAGAGCAGTTAACAACATTAGCTACCTGCATGTGCCAATACGAGACTAAACATCATCATTCAAAATACTTCTCTCTCTCGTGTCAAAACTCAGCGTCCCTGAACACAGCACTTTCTGATACTAATGCTAATTATTTTGGGCCAGTGATAAACTCTGTGTTCTGTGTTCTCGTTTAAAGAAAAACCCAAAAAGATTTTTTTAAATAATTTTCCAGGACAAAACAACAAGATTTCCCTGGACATTTTACAATTTCTTCAATTTTCCATGTGTTCCAGGACGTGTGGAAACCCTGTTAATTAATAGGTTATCAGAGGTACTGCCCAACTTAGTTATCACTATCAGTAAAATGCAATATTAGTTGACCCCTAATGCTACTAAGGGTGTTACACCAGCAAAGTTGATCACGGTTAACTAACTGTGCTAAAAAAATTCAGGGTCAGTATGTAATCACACCGTGATGAACCCGGGCTCATTTGGAAATGCATTACGGTAATGAAACATTTAGAAGGGAAAGATAATTATTTCATTAATGGCCCGAGATTTTTAATTTTTTATTTCTTTATTAAATTAATTTTTTTCTGAGTTTTCATCCGCGACAACCGATGATACATCCCTGAGTACCGCTCTATGCTCAAACACTTTTCTGATGAAAATGTCATGCGACAGAACACTAAATAAGCCAAGTGTGCAATACAGTACAAGACTAAACCTCGTTGGTCAACTGTGTAGAACTAGTCTGTGACCAAAAAAAATCCCCAGATTATTGCTAACATTCCTGCTAGCCTTTATCTTAGAACTAATTTCACTTCTTTAGTCATTTAGACAACTGGTCCCAAGCTCATAAAGTGTATGAAGTCTATTCACCTCAGTTTCAGCAGTTACCTACAGCCAATACATCCTGAAAACTACATGATTACGCTGGGTACAGTTAAAAATGTTATTTTTAAAATTTAAGTATTAGTTTTCATGTATGTCTGCTTATGAACAAGCAAAATGTTTATGTTCGTATGTGATAAAGTTTGTATAAATTACCCCAGATTTCCAATTAATCTCCTTTAATTCTTGAAAATTCTCTTAAAGTGTCCAACTTGAAATATTCCCAAAATTCCCCAGCTTAACTTCCCAAGGAAAGTTTCCACCCCTTTGCAACCCTACGCAGAAGTCACGCCGATGATATAAGTGCTAGACAATACTATAAATATAATATAGCTAGATCTAAATCCGGAGGATCACTTGTCATCTTTATACATCATCATCGACCAGTCCTAAAACCTGCTATATGGTAAAGCACTAAAGCATAATAGACATAACAGTATTTGAACTGCTTTGAAACAATGTGTATTGTGAAATAAATTTGACTAGACTCGACTTGAAACATGACCAGGACATAATACATAATATATAATCCTCCGCAGGCTCTCAAGAGCTAAAAGTGTTCATTTTTAAAGCACTTAACTAACCTTCAAATAAATACTTGTAATCGGATAGGCTGTGCCTCTGGAGCCATTCTTCAATCTGACTTTCCTTGCCTTTCTTCCAGCGCACCTCCCAGAACAAAACCCACAAGACTGAACAGAAGACAAAGGTCAGCAAAAAGAGGCGGTCCATCAGACCATGTTCAGCCTCCGCTCAGACCTCTGTGAGCTCAGAGTCTGCCTCGACTTCTGCTGTCCTATCTGGTCCTGAGCTCCTCTCCCATGTCTTCTCCTGCTGGGGAAAAAGGACAGGATACAAACAATTCAGGATTTGTGAACGATTTTTGCACAGAGCATTCAGAAAGTATTAAAACTATTTGATTTTTTTCACATTTCATTATACTGTAGACTTCTGCTAAAATGCTTTTTTATTCCCATCAATGTATACTCCATACCCCAGCATGACAAAACAGATTTCTGATAACTTTGCAAAGTAATTTTTAGAAAAACCCTGAAATACAATGCATCCGGAAAGTATTCACAGCGCTTCACTTTTGCCACATTTTGTTGTTACAGCCTTATTCCAAAAAGGATTAAATTAATTATTTTCCACAAAATTCTACAAACAATACCTCATACTGACAACATGAAAGAAGTTTGTTTGAAATCTTTGCAAATTTATTAACAACAACAAAAAAAATCAAATCACATGTACATAAGTATTCACTGCCTTTGCTCAATCCTTTGTTGAAGCACCTTTGGCACCAATTACATCCTCAAAGTCTTTTTGAGTATGATGCTACAAGCTTGGCACACCTATTTTTGGGAAGTTTCTCCCATTCTTCTTTGCAGGACCTCTCAAGCTCCAACAGGTTGATGGGGAGCGTCGGTACACAGCCATTTTCAGATCTCTCCAGAGATGTTCAATCAGGTTCAAGTCTGGGCTCTGGCTGGGCCACTCAAGAGTTGTCCCGTAGCCACTCCTTTGTTATCTTGGCTGTGTGCTTAGGGTCATTGTCCCGTTGGAAGATGAACCTTCACCCCAGACTGAGGTCCAGAGCAGGTTTTCATCAAGGATGTCTCTGTATGTTGCTGCATTCATCTTTCCCTCGATCCTGACTAGTCTCCCAGTTCCTGCCACTGAAAAACATTCCCACACCATGATGCTGCCACCACCATGCTTCACTGTAGGGATGGTATTAGCCAGGTGATGAGCGGTGCCTGGTTTCCTCCTCACATTATGCTTGCTATTCAGGCCAAAGAGTTCAATAATTGTTTCATCAGACCAGAGAATTTTGTTTCTCGTGGTCTGAGAGTCCTCCAGGTGGGCTGTCATGTGCCTTTTACTCTTCCCCAGATCTGTGCCTCGATACAATCCTGTCTCAGAGGTCTACAGACAATTCCTTGGACTTCATGGCTTGGTTTGTGCTCTGACATGCACTGTTAACTGCGGGACCTTTATAGGCATGTCCAAATCATGTCCAGTCAACTGAATTTACCACAGGTGGACTCCAATCAAGTTGCAGAAACATCTCAAGGATAATCAGTGGAAACAGGATGCACCTGAGCTCAATTTTGAATGCCATGGCAAAGGCTGTGAATACTTTTTTGTGATTTTTTCATTTTTTATTTTTAATAAATTTGCAAAGATTTCAAACAAACTTCTTCCACGTTATCATTATGGGGTATTGTTTGTAGAATCTTTCAGAAAAATAATGAATTTAATCCCTTTTGGAATAAGGCTGTAACAACAAAATGTGGAAAAAATAAGGCGCTGTGGATACCTTTCCGGATGCACTGTATCATAACACTTAACTCAGTACTAAGTTGAAGCACCTTTGACAGCAATTAAAGCCTCAAGTCTTGTTGGGTATGATGCGACAAGCTCGGCACACGTGGATTTAGGGATTTTCTGTGGAACACAAAAGAGGATATTTTGAAGAACGTTGATCAAACAACATTGGAGTACATTTACTTCCATTGTATGGTCTTGGTCACCTATCTTCCTAATGTTTGTCTGGACAGCCAGCTCTAGGAAGAGTCCTGGTTATTCCAAACTTCTTTCAATTCAAAATTATGAAGGCCACTGGCCATATGGAAACCTTCAATGACATAGCCTTCTCCAGATCTGTGCCTCGACACAAAATGGGGTATAGAGTGTAGACTGAAGTGTAAAAATAAAGCATTTTAGCATAATGTTGACACATAACAAAATGGGAATACTTTTTGAAAGCAGTGAAGTGTTACGGAAGTTGGGAAACAGGACTGTGTGATCTATAAATTTGCAAAAAGCATGCTGCAACTTAACTGAAGGATTTAAAGACACTACAATGTTCAAGATGAGTATGTGTTTAATCAGCCATTAAACACAGTTCACCCAAAAATGAGAATTCTGTCATTAATTCCTCTCCCTCAATTGCTACCTCTGTAAAACAGGAAGCACACATTTTATTTTTTTTTATTTCATTTATTCATTTTTACAGAAGTTGTTGAATATTCCTTTTGTAAAGCTACAGAACTTGTTTGACTCAATGTTTTGTAAGTTTGATTCATGTGTTCATGAAGATCTGAAATAAAACAGAATGAGAACTGAAATATTCTGTGATTTAGTATCTTGAAGTGATCAGAAATGACTCTTGACATGAAGGTAGAGTCTAGAGAGAACAGGGTGTTGGAGGAATCACTTTTTTTCCCTCTTTTGCATCAAACCGCAATTTTTGCAAGTTCCCGCAATTTCATCGTATAAAATTGCAAAAATATCCCGCATATTCCATCGCATTTTTAAGAAAACGTGCCGCATAATCAAGGATTTTTACCCGCAAAAAATTACAAAAAAAATCTGCATTTTTCTGGAGGGACTGATTAACACTTTCAATGCCCAGAAAGCTACTTTAAAACAGTTCATGTGAGCTCAACCTTAATATTGTAAAGCAACAAGAATACTTTTTGTGCACCAAAAAAACAGCTTTTCAACAATATAGTGATGGCCGATTTCAAAACACTGCTTCGAAGCTTTACCAATCTTTTGTTTCGAATCAGTGGTTTCAGTCACGTGATTTCAGAGGCTTTGTTACGTCATAAGTGATTCGCAATTCCAATAGTTCACTTGATTTTAGCACTTTGATATGCGAACGAACCACTGATTCGATTCAATTTGTAAAGCTTCGAAGCAGTGTTTTGAAATCGGCCATCACTTGTTGAGAAGTCCTTACTTTGGCTTTTGGCGCACAAAAAGTATTCTCATCGCTTTATAATATTAAGGTTGAACCACTGTACTCACATGAACTGTTGTTTTAGCGCCTTTCTGGGCATCTGAAAGTGTTCATTACCTTAAACTGGCAATAGAGGCCTCGCTGAGCCATCGGACTTGATCAAAAAATATCTTAATTTGAGTCTTAAGGGTGTATAACGACATGAAGGTGAGTAATTAATGACATAATTTTCGCTTTTGGGTGAACTAACCCTTTAAGAACTTAGCATCCATTCTCGTGAGCGCCTGTCCACATCCGGCAAGAAGGGAAATCTACACGTGCACGTTTTTTGTTTGTTTGTTTCAGCGAGTAAACCAAATGATTACCGCAGCTCCACCGTAATGTAATATGGGTCTTTAAACATGAACATCCTGTTATCAGTGCAGGCTTCAACGTTATATAGTACTACATTGGTGCACAGCACACTAGTGAAGCAAAACACAGAGGAAAAAGTCCTTGAAATGTTCGGTGTATGTTGCCCAACGAAATAACAATCAAACCCTCTACGTTACGTATCTTAAACTCTCATCACAGTGGCATAAACAGAACATATGCGACGCAAAATGATCAAACAATGTCATTCATAGAAACACAGACACACTCAAAATGGGGTTAAAAGTAAACAATACATCAAGAAGTACTATATGATAGTTCGTATAACAATTCATATTTAGACAACAGCTGCATTATTGTCTTTAGATATTTACCTTGATGGATGTCTATTGAGTACCGGAAACACCGCAGTATCTAGCGCAAGAAATGACGTAGGAAATGGCGCAGCGTAAGCAAAACGTGGAATGCGTCGCATGATAATGACGTCAAAGACGCAAAGTTTAACACACGAGGACTAAAGTGAATTTCTCGAGCCGTGATGGTAAAAAAAAAGGGTTTATCTCAACAGCATTTGTTTAATAATGTACATAAGTGCTTTATTTCGTCTTTGGCTGAATGACAAATTGTGTTTTTGTGAATTAGGGGAAACAGAAGAAACAGAAAAAATATGCTACCATGAAAAGAATGATCAGTTCAAAGGATTCGAGGATGTGAGTATCATCGTTTGTTTTATTGTTATTGTTTATCTATAAGCAAGACATGGATTGAGATGCATATACACGTTGTAAATAGTGATAGTGTGTCAGAAATGAGAGAACTGAATGTAGAGGAAAATCAAGTACTTTTATTACAAATCACATTACATTAATTGAGCTTTAGTTCATTAGCCTGCTATTAAAGCGCCTCAGTTTGCTAGTTTACCTCAGTCGTGTTTCAGCTTGAGCTCAAGCAGGTCTTTTGATTGGAGTCATTGAAACATTGACACAATTTTACTTTTATATACGTTTATTCAAAATAATAAATTGTATTGTTAATATCTTATTAATATATCTAAGTTTGGAGTTTCTGTTGTTTATGGAACGACGCACTAGTTGTAGATGTCTTCATCCAACAGTACTATATTGTATATTTGTATTTTTATTTTTATTATCTGTGTCTTGTCTTGTCGCTGTCACTTTGTTGCACTGTGGAGCTTCTGTCACTAAAAAAAATCCTAGTATGTGTAAACATACCTGGCAATAAAGCTCTTTCTGATTCTGATTCTAAAGTCAGCAATAACATTCACTGATTGTTCAAATAAACATTTAACCTTCATATAATCCACCAATTTATAATTTCTAAAAGGAAGTTGCAACCATCTTGTTTTCCTGTTCTAGCCACATTGGATTATGGGCATCAATTGAATTGTACTAGCTTTAGTTCTATCAGCTTCTGCTTAAAGGGATAGTTCGCCCAAAAATGAGATTTCTCCCATTAATTGACCTTCTCAAACAGTTTGATTGACAGGCGATCTAGCCAATCATAACCCCGAATCCGCCGTCTTATCTGACAAAAAACAAAATTTTCAGTTCATTATGAAACGGTGGCGGCACAGAATGGGAAACACTGATTGAATGTTTGACTGACAAATGTGCTAAAGTTGAGTAATGTTATATCATAACAAAAAGCCTTCAACCGAACCGAAAGAGAGTCTGCGCTGGGTGAGTGACAGGAGGTGTGTCTGTGTGTGCGTGATCTCGCTGTCCGAGAGAAGAAAGAGAAATCGCTGCTGGTATCGGTGTATAGATACTGCAGAAAAGCGGTATTAAACTGTTTAACATGTTTTAGTAGAGAGATAGGCATGTCTATAGAAAAATTACATTTTGACTGCCCTGTTAAGAAACATCAAACCTGAAACATTTGGGGTTTTTGGAGCCCCGTTAGCCCATCCCTACCACCGCCCCTTTGTTTATGTAGTAAACACAGTGCAGCACTTCCGGGTTCAATGTCAGAACATGTCAGTTTTGATTTCATGGTGACTTTAGTTTAGTGTGAATTACCTGCGTCTGTGCTGCTGTCATCAGAGTTAAGAGCATCACCTTCATCAATATCAGAGCTAATGTCATCTAACGTTACTTCTGAAACTTTTAATGGATAAAGTATCTGGGCAGCACTGACAAAAGGTGTCTGTGAATGTGTACATCTCGCTCGTCTGTCTGTGTATGTGAGAGACAGAGCAGTAGAAGCAGAGTGTGCTTAACTGCATGCCTTAGAATGTCTGTCAACCAATCACAATGGTGTAATCTTGTGTAAATTACTTAGAAATACTGTAAAAACAGCAGATTATTAGCAACAGCATCACGAAAACATCTGTGAATCACTGTGTT
This sequence comes from Zacco platypus, assembly GCA_038088235.1. Taxonomy (NCBI): domain Eukaryota; kingdom Metazoa; phylum Chordata; class Actinopteri; order Cypriniformes; family Xenocyprididae; genus Zacco; species Zacco platypus. The sequence goes on from CM076069.1 coordinate 3,020,250, forward strand.
GCTCTTTGAACATCTGATAAACCTTTGCTTGTGTTTGTTTTTTCTTTTTTTTTGTCTAGAAAAGGACAGGACGGAGCAAAAGCACAAAAGAAGAAGAAAGAAGACCCATCAGCTATCAAAGAAGTAGAAGTGTAAGTTTGAATTCGCTCTAATATTGTGTTTGTTACCTTTTAGAGGCCACCATGCATCACATGAATGTTATGGAGCACGAATCTTTGCCTCAACCCATCTTACGTTTTTGTTTTTTCAGACCAAAGTATCCGTCTTGTCTGTTCTTTCAATACAACACCCAGCTCGGACCTCCATATTACATCCTTGTTGATACCAACTTTATCAATTTTTCTATTAAGGCCAAGTTAGATGTTGTCCAGTCAATGATGGACTGTCTCTACGCTAAATGTAAGTCCCCACGTTCCTCTCTCAGAATTATTTACAGCAAGCTAATGTGAAGTGAATGTGTTTTGGATGTGTTGATCTCTATGCAGCAATACTGTACATGTTTATACACATACAATTTTTTCATGTGTATATATATATATATATATATATATATATATATATATATATATATATATATAAACACACACACACACGCACAAAATAAATATGTGGTGTACATATACAGATAAAGACAATTTACCAATCCTCTGCGCACATATTGGCTGTAGAATTTGAGTTTTTTTTGAAGATGCATTCATCTGTAAAATCATTTGAATGAATAACTAAACTTTTAAGAAACATCAGTCAGTCAGTCGAGCGTTTTTTATGATATAATTATAGTAACATGTATAACATATATAACTAAAATGTGGCAAATGTAAATGAATGAAAACAGAACTTGGATAATTATGGGATAGTGGTAGTGCTTGAGAAATTATACAGCGTTTCTGTAAAAATGACTTAAAAATCCTAAAAAAAATAATACTGTTTCTAAAAATATAAAACACACTTGTTGTTCGGTTGGTTTGGTCCGGACCAAAAAACAAAAACAAAACATATAGTCCTGGTCCGCTTAGCGTTCACACTGGCATTTTTAACAGCGAACCTTAAATTACTGAACCAAAGGCATAGGGATACGGTCACAACCTGATTGGTCGGCTTTTATGACGTATATTTGGCGACGGATCTCGCTTACCGAACATTCAAAACAACGCTGTGTTCTGGATTAAACGCCATCATTTTATGCGTGAACATGTGCTTTATTTTTACCAGCTGAGAACTCACGAAGAGCTCATAAAATGTTCAAAACATTCAAAACAGCAGCAGGATTTCCTCCGTTGTTTGCAGAAACAAATATTGATGAGGCACTTCACCTCCTCGTTGCTCCACGTTTGCCCTCGACTCATTTTGGATACACCGATCTTTCCGCGTCGTCAAATCATCTGACTTGTAGCGTCGCATCTTGTGACATGACGTCCTGTTTTTGGTTCGTTTACATGTCTTTGGTCCGTGTTGCGTTCATATATCAATCGAACCGCACCAGAGTTCGTTTGGAAGCGGACCGAGACCCGTCTTTTTAGCGGTCTCGGTCCTCTTGTTTGGTCCACACCAGGGTTCGGATGGCAGCGTTCACACATGTTCAAACGAACCGCACTAACTGAGCAATCGCACCAGGGTTCGTTTTAATCGAACCAAACATGACAAGTGTGAACGCACCCTAAGAGGCTGCTGGGCTCATGAATATGGATCATGTTCTCTTGCTCAAACTGATTAGCCTTAGTGAAATGTTTTGAACGGTCATTTTAAAACATAAATGGTTTTAAACTGCAGCCCTTGGTTACTTCTGGGGAATCACACAAAACAAAGAGAGAGTCTGCAGCTAAAAAGGGAATGTTACGTGACAAAGCCCATGCCAACAAATAATCTGAATCGCGGCATATAATTTTTTTTTTTCCAAATATACTTTTCGTTGGAAATTCTTCTTACTGTTAGTATGTCTTGGTGCAGTGTGACCGATCTTCTCTGATACGGTGGTCACCGGTCATTTCTCGGTTCCTAATTCCTCAAACCATCAGATTCATCTGCATAGAGGAGCATGTAGCATTACAGACATTTGTGGGCAAACTGCCCCTTTAAATACTTGAATTTTCGGTCTCCTCCTCCCAAACTAATTTTAACTACAGGTGGCGATAGAGAGGGTGGGGGGGTGGGGGGTAACACAATGAAAAAATTACAACCCAGTCAGTCAAAGTGATGGATCACGATCATTTCAATTTCTGCATTGATTACTAATAAAATATGATCTAATACAAGTCACAATTATAGACAAACTCAGTCTGAAACTATTAACACATACTTTGGTACTTTTCAAGCTAATTTGTTTTTATGCATTTTGTGTTGTTGTTGTTTTTTCCCCATGATCACATGAGTAATGTGTAGTGATTTATTTTGTTTCAGGTGTTCCTTGCATCACAGACTGTGTGATGGCCGAGCTTGAGAAATTAGGGATGAAGTTTCGAGTGGCTTTGCGGTAATACACACTGATGACATACATGAAACAATGATAGTGTCTTTAACATCTGGGACCAAACATAGGATTTTTGGTGTGCTGTGTAAATGTATTTATTTAAATGTCCTTTTTTATTTGTTTAATTGTTGTATTAGTTAGTGGAATAATGAAAGAGCACAATAATAAGCATTGTATGAAAGTAATCAACTATTTGCAAAATAGTATTTTATGAACACATAAGCTCTTAAACATTAACAGCTCTGATAATAATGCTCTTCAATTATTCATTACATGAATCTAAAATATATATATATATTTTTTTTTTAAGGATTTGAATTGGGATTTTTTGCTCTCTTCTAGTACTCTCTCATCATAGGAATTAACTTTGTTGGTCCTTAGGTTTACACTTGCTACAATGTCATAATTTATTTCTTGAATTATAGCCATTTTTCTGTTCAGAAGTCATGTGTGAACACAACCCGTTTTTGAAATGTTCACAGATTGACTTCAGCAATTTGGAGTGATCAGTAACATGAAAAGGTCATAAGGTTAACTGCATTGTGGACAGCAGTGTCATTTGTCGAAAATTACCTTTGTCCAGTTTGACCATTTCAACAGCATTTCTTTGTGAATGATAGCAAAATGATTAAAAGAGTGTTGCATGTGTGAATAGTAGCTTTGCCAGAAAAGATAATATATTACTGTAGTTTTCATATGTGAGAATGGCTGCTATTTCTTCTTGGTTTTTATGGCTTTTTGAACTTTTTGTGCAGGATTGCCAAAGATCCCCGCTTTGAACGCTTGCCTTGCTCACATAAAGGAACGTATGCTGATGACTGCTTGGTACAAAGAGTAACACAGGTATGAGAAGTTTGTCTGCTGTGAGGTTAGAGTTGTTTCAAATTCCCTAATAATTGAAAATGGATTCACAAACAGAACCGGGAGGGCAATGCGGAATTTAGTACTGGAAGCAAACTTTGCAAATGAGCCAAAATGAGTTTTTAAGAGAGAGAACCAATTAAAAGAAGAAGAAAAAAGCCTTCCATTTTGACCCAGGTTTGAACTGAAGCTTAGCGTGACTTTTGAGCAGATGTTTTATTTTTATTTTTTTTAGTTAGATTTACATTTACAGGTATACATAGGAAGATGCTGTTATCTATCACAATTTTGGGACATATATATATATTTTTTAATTATAACTTGAATTATGCACACCTATTGATTCGTTTTTCTTGCTAAGTAAAATGAATATATTTAGTTTATTTAGTATAAACATTTCAGAGTAATATTGATGTTTTGTTGGATCCATGTATTTGGACTATGTTTGAGCAAGTTCCAATGAATTCAGTTCAATTCATTGATTTCAAAGGAGTTTGTACTGGTAATTCTACAATAATTGTTATAAATTTTATAAAATTATATTATATATATATATATATATTTTTTTTTTTATATATATTTTTTTTAATTCTCATTGATACTGAAGATTCATTAAAACTTTACATTATTCAATAAAAATGGATGTAAATGTAGTAATAACATGGTAATAATGATAATTAATGAGAAATTATGGATGTATATATATAAATGAATAAAGTTAGTCATAAGATTATGTTCCAATGCAAAAGTCATATGCATATTTTGAATGCATAAGGATGGTTAATAGATAGAAAAAGTAGAGAGTTTCACAAAAATGCATCTAAAATGAGATCCAGAAAAAAATACAAAACAATTTGTAACACTGTTCTTAGGTACGGGAAGAAGGAGAACGTTCAACATAACTTTTAATCAAATAAATAAACAAACAACAAAACAAAAGTAAAATGGCGGCAGTTCCTCACGGCGACTGCCACCCACACAAACAAAATAAAACACAACATAAAGTCCAGGCCTGGTCCTCTCTCGTCCTTCACTGTCGTCGCTCCTCTTTTATGCTTCCGGAGCTCCTCCGTGAGAGACACGAGACCGGTGTAGCGCGCAGCTGGCGCTCATTATCAATCACGTCACGCCCTGCTCGTCACACAATTAAATTAGATTTGTTAGTTCAGTGTAAACGTAATAATTTGAAACTGTGAAACGCTAATATCAGAGCGATACATATTTTATATTTTGCTCTAATCAAAGGATTCCATTTTTCTCCACTAGCACAAGTGTTACATTGTGGCCACGGTGGACAGGGACCTAAAAAGGAGGATTCGTAAGATCCCAGGAGTTCCAATCATGTACATCTCCAATCACAGGTACTCCAGCTCTCTCTCTGCGTGGTTTAATTAAGAACTGGCTTAACTAACTCTCTATTAATTGACTCTTCTCTAAGCCTAGCCTTAATGTTAATAATGAGGAGTCTAGTTGGGGACTGCAAGAGAGAAGCCTAAGTTGTGCAAACTCCAGAAACTGAATAAAAGCAATATATCAAGTGGGAAATGGTGTAGCTAAAATTTGCTTGGCTTATATTTTTACTAACTATATCTCTTGGAAATCATTGACATTTCACACTACAACAGTTCAGTAAACATGGAGCTTCATAAAAGAATATTCAAAACAAAGCCAAAGCAGGATCAACCGTTTTAGAGCAACATGCAGTCTTCGTGTTTAATTTCTGAATGAATCAGTTTTTTAACAGTTCAGTCGAATGATTCAACGATTAACTTGTAATATTCAAAACACTTGTTGCCACCTACTGGCTCAAAGATGTAACCACTGTTGCTGCCTTGAACCGTTGGGTTACTGAAAATAAACTTCTGCACAGAACCCATGGAAGAATGATCATTTTAAGAATTAAACATTGTAAATGGATGAATATATAGTTTTAGATTTTCTGGCTGCTTTTTCTCAACTAGAGCTGCGAGGGTAATGTATCTGCTGAAGGAGTGATAGTAAATTTAACATCCGTCTATTTTTTTTAATCTATTTGAAAGTCTTTTTTTCTTATATCATTATAGCAAGTAGTAATGCTACAACTATATTTGCTATGTCTCCCAGATGCCTCAAATAGAGCTTTACCCTGCTATAGTTCATTTAAACCCATAAATATCCGTTGTTCACTCGTACATCTGTTGAGCTGAGCCAGCGTGAGTTTGTGTGTTCGCATAGAAGTCAGAGGAAGTGATTTGCAGGTCTTCATTTTTTTAGATAAAGTCTTAAAAATGGCATTAAATTAAATACCCTGTTCATCCTTTTATTTGATTTTTTTTAACAATCAATTTGGATTTTATGTTTGTGTGTTTTAAATTGTGTATATTAATTTGTAGCAGAGGAATATCTTTTCACTTATGTAAATTAATAAAACTGTTGTAACATTTATTTTACAGGTATAACATTGAGAGAATGCCTGACGATTATGGCGCGCCACGGTTGTAGTACAAAGAAGGTTTTTTTTTGGGGGGGGGGGGGGGGGGGTTATTTTTGCTGTTTTTGTGGGTTGCTATTTTCCCAGTCCAGATGCACAGAACATTGATGGAAATTAAAATGAGTGGAAACAAATAAAAATGACCAACCAAAATATGAGCTCTTTTTTGTTATTAATTAGTACAAAGTCCAAACTTGGTACATATGGAGAACAAAACATTCTGAGCAAACATGTTTCATGAATTTATAACAGCAAATTTTCAACTAATATGTGATCGTGATATTGATGTTGTCCACTAGGTGGAGCCACTGAATAAGGAATCTTTTAAGCCTAATCTTTTTTTGTAAATTTTAATCCCTTTTAATGGACATAAATGCATTGATTTGTATAACTATGATTTACTGACATTATGGTTTCGTATCGTGCGCATAGAAATCTGTGAAATGCCTATAGGTCATTAAATGTTTATTTAACTTTTAAAATTGCCAATAAAAAGCTTTTTTTAAGCTTCCCTTGCCTGACGTGAGTAAAGCTACTGCTGTCCATTTAAATGATGTGTAATTCTCTCTATTGCATGTCTGCAAAATGTAGTAACTCGCCAAAAAAACTTAATTTATGCTTCAAAATCTGTCTGGAACAGACTATGCCACCAAAAAAAGTGTTTTTGTCATTGTTTGAGCCACACGGATCAAAATGTTTAGATTTTCTGATTTTCACCTTGGAAATAAGTGTTATATACATAATGTTAACGGTTTTGTTTGCTTTTTTACTTTTTTGTTGTTGACATTGACTCTTCTATATGATACAAGAATGTTAGTTTTGTCTAGCTGAATGCTCTTGTGTATCACACTGAGCTTTTAGTTACAGATTTGAACTCCCATCATATCCCACCTGCCTGGAGTCTGCCATGCAGTTTAATAAAATCACCATTGATAAACAGGTTATCATTTACTCTCTCCATCATAGTCATGTTTGGCTTCATGTGGCTAAAATCATAGCGTTAACCGTATCTGCCGTGCTACACAGGATGACTTCAATGCAATTAAATAGAAGATGGGCATTAAAAAACTAGCTAAATCTTTTTTGCTTTTGAGTGCGTTAATGTCAAATGATAATCCTGTCAGGAAGCATGAAGAACGGGACTGGTCTTTAGATGAGGTAATGGGACAATAGATCAAAATTCCTCAACTCTCTAATCATGATCCAAATTCAATTTGGCTTTTGTCACATGTTTCAGGGTTTTTGTAGGTCTGAGACTTTCTGCAAATTGCAGCCTTTAAAAAGTATTGGATGGGATGAGAGGTTGGTTTAGTGTTAATTGCATGTAATTGACCCTTCGCAAAGACCCGCCCCCTTTAGTTACGGTTGCTATTGCCGACAAGTCATGCGCTCTCACGCCACACATCATGTTCTCACGCAGTGAAAAATACATCCTGGAGCAAAGAGGACACTGACAACACGTCGACAGAAACAGTTTCATATTTAAAATATTGTAATTTTTTAAAGAAGTTTAATCAATAAATAGCGTCTAGTGTGTGTTTAATGTGTGGTGACAGATCGCTGTAGCTCCTCGTGAAGCGATCATCTCTTCATACTAGTTCATTTATAGCATCAAATAAACATGAATGAACATCAGAAGGAATGTTGTTTCAAGACGTGATTCAAGTTCATCAACGTTAATCTACTAACTCCCCTGACTGCTTTGTCGGACAAAATGGCGGATTCCGGGTTATGATTCGTTAGATCGCCTGTCAATCAAACTGTTTGCAAAGGGTCAATAGAGGAAATGTTTGATCCAGCTTAAAAGTCTTATAGGGGTCCATGATTATGATTTCAGTTTTTTAACTTTAGTTAGTGTGTAATGCTGCTATTGCTGTTCAACATCTGCAGTTACGACGCTCAAAGTTCAATGCAAAGGCAGATATTTTCTTTTACAGAAATCGCTGTTTAAAGATTACAACAAGCGACTGGTAGGGACTACAATGAGCTTCTTCACTAACCCTAAAATTTACATAAACCCCGCCCCTGAGAATACACAACAAATGGGGCGGGGCCATGTTGGGCTGCTTTAGAGAAGAGGAAGATTGTTGTAGTCAATCATTTACCCCGGACTGCTTCACAAACGAGGGTCAATTCAACGCTGGATTTGCACAAAAGATGAACGTGACGACACATGCTAGTGATGAGTTGATCAACTCCACAGCAACTACATCAATTTATCCACTAACCGTTCAGAAACGTCTAAAAGTTGGAACTTCTTCCTGAGTCTCTCCATCAGTGCAGACTCCGGTTTGAACAATGTAAGGATGAACACCGTCTGTGTGAGATTCTCCAGCTTTGTTGTTGTTGAGCTGTTAAAGCTCCGCCCTCTTCTGGAGCAGCAGCTCATTTGCATTTAAAGGGACACACACAAAAACTGCGTTTTTTTGCTCACATCCAAATAGAGGCAAATATGACAAGCTATAATAAACGATTTTGAGCTGAAACTTCACTGGAGACCCCAGAGACTGATATTACATATTGTGAAAGGAATTAACAGGTCCACTTTAAAAAGAAAAATTACTTAGATGAGCTTGTTGATTGTGTCTATATTTGTGGTCATGAATGTTATAAATGATGAGAAATTGTTAGAACTGCTGTGTCAATTTCAGATTTGTAGAAGAATACGTATTTAATTTATGAATGTTCACCACCTATAGGTTCATCCATGAGTTATTATTGTTATGTAAGTACTGGCTAATCTAGGACAAGAAAAAAAAAATGTTTTATTGAGCTTCTAGTTTTTATCACCAAAATTAATTTTAAAGGAATAAATTCTTGTTTTTACATGTTTGATGGAAATTGCATTTGATTCCAGATCTTCTGGGTGTTTAAACACGATTGAGGTGAAACGGCAGGTCAGAATATCTGATGGGTCTGATAAGAAGTGGTTGGGAGCAGATTCAAGCCTTCAGCTAATTTTGTGAATCTGTTGAGATTTGTGTTCAATATTTATGTTTAGAAAAAACGTTGATGTACTGTGTTCCCTTCAACGTATTACATTTTCCATTAAAAAATGGTCTTCGTACATTGCCTATTACAATTAGAGAACATGAAAGCAGAAGTAATCCAGAAAGGTCTCAAATAAACCGGAGCATTGAAAATATAGCATAAAATAGAAACGAGAGCATGAGCATTTTTTGGGAATATGTCTGAATGTTGCCATTGTCCTTTTCTTACAGTGTCGGTTTATTAATGTCACATTCTCCTCTCCATCTGGCATTGAAAATATTGAATTACCTTTGCATCAGGCATGAAACGGCATAATCCAAACCAAGGTCTTGTGGATTTGCTGCAGATGGAAAGATTAAGAGATAGTCAAGGCAAACAAACAGTCATCCTTGACAATTGATACTGTGTGTTTATAGAAGAGTTGAGGGACAACGTTAATTACTTCATGTAAATCATGTAACAATCCGGAGGTTTGGATTGAAAACGGAACGAATGCGTAATGTACAAGCTTATCACAATCAACAATGTAAAGTCTGAGATGTCAAGCCAGAATATGGTTCATTGAAACTACAGTACATATTCAGTTCTTCATTTAACTAATGGATTACAAGGTCAGCAAGGGAACAATCACATGCAATGCACACACACACACACACACACACACAAAATGGGGCAGGCGTAAGCAAGGTATAAAAGCTAGCTATACCTGTTTCTGAGAAGTCAGATTGATCACATCTCACTGGAAGTCAAGAACAAAGGTAATTTTGCCAAATTAAATATTTATATAGCACATTCTGATAAGATTTGATGTGTTTTAAAAATGTGAGTCTGGTTCATTTTTCTATTATAGCCATCATGTTTTGGACAAGATATGCTGGAGCAAGTATTTTATTGTTTTTAGTGCTCATTCAGCTCGGAAAAGTGTATCCAAGAAATGACATGACTAACTGTAAGTTGATAATCCATGACTAAATTTTACTTCATATGGAACTGCTACATTTTTGTTGGTTTTTCTGTTATATATATATTTGTATGTGTGTGTGTGTTTATGTCCAAGTTGGATGTGAGGAGTGCGAACTCAAGAAGAACCCCACTTTCTCAAAACATGGCCCTCCTGTCTATCAGTGTATGGGATGCTGCTTTTCCAGGGCTTACCCCACACCCCTGAGGTCCAAGAAAACCATGCTTGTTCCAAAAAACATCACATCAGAAGCTACATGCTGTGTAGCCAAAGAATATACAAGGGTAAAATCTAAAATAATAACTGCTACTGCTATGTTACATCATTTCTTTCAAATGTATTTAATAAAACATGTTTTTGTGTTTGTTTGTAGATAAATGTCAGTCGTGCCACACTACTGAACCACACAGAATGCCACTGCAGCACCTGTTACCATCATAAGTCTTAAAAACGCTATATGACATTTCCAATATACTTGTGTTTGCTTAGTCATATTCCTGTACCTGTCATTTTACTGCAGTGCTGTCGATTCACAATCACTTACTCATTTAAAGTGAAAATATACGGTTAGAAGTTTGCTGTTTACCGTGCCAATCTTCTTTATACTGTAGATTGTTTCCAAGAATTTTAATAGGTTGTCATAATTGTTGTGAACTACATTTGTGCCCTACTTCCATAAATAGCTCAAGAGCATAAAATGCAAGATAACTTCTCTGCCTGGTGTTAATGTAAGCCCTCTTTTGTTGGTAGGCTAATTGCTGACTTGTATTGTCGTCGCTGCTATAAGATTGTTCAAATACATCAATTAAAAATAACATAGCTGCTTTGTTTCTTTTCTCCATGCCTGTTTATAATCCTCTCTACTGATATCCTGATAGCATGTCTACATTGAGCAGACTTAATATGGCAAGCCATTTGGACTTTTATTCATTCTCAGGGTATGAACTTGTGATATCGACAATTACATTTTCACTAGTTAAAATGTTAATTCTTGATATCAGGATTTAGATTTCCACTAGTACCAATGGCAATTGTTGATATCAACAACTGAATTCTTGATATCAGAAATTAAATTCTTGAAATCAACAATAGAGTTTGAATGAGATTTCACTAGTGAAAATACAATTACAGATATCAAGAAGTATAGTTTTTACAAGTAGAAATGTAATTCTTGATATTAGCAATTGAGTTTCTGATATCAACAATTGTTATTGTTACTAGTGGAAATAAAAATCCTGATATCAAGAATTAACATTTTAACTAGTGAAAATGTAATTGTCGATATCACAAGTTCATATCCTGAGAATGGATAAAAGTCAAAACGGCTTGCCATAGACTTATTATGGCAAGCCATTTTGATTTTTATTCATTCTAAGAATATGAATTCTTGATATCAACAAATCAATTTTCACTAATTCTTGATATCAGGAATTACATTTCCACTAGTAACAGTGTTAATTCCTGATATCAATAATTGCATTTCCACTGGTAAAAACTATAATTCTTGATATCTGTAATTGTATTTTCACTAGTGAAATCTCACCATAGGCTGCCATTCAATTCAATTCTATTCATTTCTGATATCTGAAAATGAATTCCTGATATCAATATAATTGATATAAAAACGTCTTTCTTACTAGTAACAATCACATTCATAATATCAGAAATGAACATTTTTACTAGTAGCAATTCAATTGTTGATATCAAGAATAGACATTTGCACTAGTAACAATGCAATTGTTGATATCAGAAATTTGCATTTTTACTAGTTAGATTTGTATTCCTGATATGTGAAACTGTAATTTCACCTAGTAAGAAATTAATTCTTGATATCAACAATTGAATTTGAATGGCAGCCTATGGCGAGATTTCACTAATAAAAATACAATTGTTGATATCAAGAATTATAGTTTTTACTAGTGGAAATTGAATTGTTGATGTCAAGAATTAACGTTGTTACTAGTGGAAATCTAATTCCTGATATCAAGAATGAACATTTTAACTAGTGAAAGTTCATATGCTGAGAATGAATAAAAGTCAAAACGGCTTGCCATATTCATGATATCAGAGATGAACATTTTTACTAGTAGCAATTCAATTGTTGATATCAAGAATAGACATTTGCACTAGTAACAATGTAATTGTTGATATCAGAAATTTGCATTGTTACTAGTAAGAATTGTATTCCTGATATGTGAAACTGGAATTTCAACTAGTAAGAAATGAATTCTTGATATCAACAATTGAATTTGAATGGCAGCCTATGGCGAGATTTCACTAATAAAAATACAATTCTTGATATCAAGAATTATAGTTTATACTAGTGGAAATAGAATTATTGATATCAGTAATTAACACTGTTACTAGTGGAAATGTAATTCCTGATATCAAAAATTCCCATTGTTACTAGTGAAAATTGATTTGTCGATATCAAGAATTCATATCCTGAGAATGAATAAAAGTCAAAACGGCTTGCCATACATTTGCACTAGTAACAATGTAATTCTTGATATCAGAAATTTGCATTGTTACTAGTAAGAATTGTACTCCTGATATGTGAAACTGGAATTTCAACTAGTAAGAAATGAATTCTTGATATCAACAGTTGAATTTGAATGGCAGCCTATGGCGAGATTTCACTAATAAAAATACAATTCTTGATATCAAGAATTATAGTTTATACTAGTGGAAATTGAATTGTTGATATCAAGAACTATAGTTTATACTAGTGGAAATAGAATTGTTGTTCAAGAATTCATATCCTGAGAATGAATAAAAGTCAAAACGGCTTGCCATACACTTATAGCTAGGCTACATTTCTTTGTTGCTATTAGCATAACTTTCTTAAAAAGACATGCGGGGAAAACAATGTTCTCTCAGGGGCTTTCTTTTAAATTGTCTTATGAAATCACAAGCTGCTTTCAAAGAAAGTAAGAAAGATTGATTGTTTTGTGTGTCAGTGGCGCAAATGTCTGTGAATTAAGACGCCCTCACACCGCCGGCCGGAACGTTACTCGACGACAAATTTCGAAAGCTACTATGAGGAAAGATTGGGTCATGATTGAATATTAATCATGTTTCGATGACGTACTTCATAACAGTTACTATGGCGACTGCTTCCCAGACATAAATATTAAATATGTACTGTAGGCATCGCTTTGTAACCTCGATTTTGGGCTTGAATATTAATTAGGCTGTGCTGACGTTGCTAATAGTGAATGCTCGGGTCATGAATATTTGGATCAGGCCTTGGCCGTAGTAGTTTGAGATATTTGGGCTGGTGTGAGTGCAGCGAAGATGGCGGAGGAGGAGGGCAGCGCGACTGAGGCTGTGGCCCTCAGACAGAAATTTCGGGATCTCATCTCCGATTTAAAAAGGAGCTCCGAGTCGACGCTAGACGCCTCCAATAGTTTTTGCCAGGATTTCTGTCAAGTACGACTTTATTCATGCGTTTTTTTCTGTCAGTCTTTGTTCGTGGACGATGCTGCATGTTTGCATCGCTGCACCAACGATAACAAAACTAACAATACTAATACACTCATTCATAAATATGATGGGAAATACACAAAACGCTGTATGCTGGAGAGATGAAGCGTGGTTGTGTTTTACAGTCATTAAATCTGTTTGTTTGTTTGTATGATATGGTATGGTCACCGCTTCTGAAGGCTAGCACATTAGCTTATTGTAGCAGCAGCCTTTACTTTCACTCAGAACAGTCATTGAAGTTATACACATCAGCATATGATCCTAATTATAAATATATAATCTATAAAACCAGCTTTTAACCACGAGATGGTTTTGTAATTTTCATGTCTTTTTTTTTTTTTAAGAAAACAGCTGCAATTGTGGGTTAATCTGTCAAATTCTCTCAGATTAAATTATGCTAGATCCTGTCAACCTGGCCTCCTCAGGAGTAATGCAATAACACTGCACTGTTCATCAGATATTGCATTGTTTTTACTAATTCAGCTGCATGCCTTTGTTATTGGCTTTGGGCCATCACTGATCATCAGAGAATATATATATATATATATATATATGGTTTGGACTCTGAACTGAGATTGAGACTTTTTCTACTTTCAGGTTTTGATGCAGCACGGATGTCAGTGGAGACCAGATGAAGATCCACTTCCTCTGTTGGAGATGTATACGGTCGCTATAATGTGTTGCGCTGAGGCTAGCCCGTTCCTCAGCCCTGAATGTGAACACGTAACAGATGTGCTGGATAAGTTATCATGGTGAGTATAAACCGGGATGGGGTTTGCATGCTTGGTCTTTCTTTTGAGGTTAATATTTGACTATCGTTTGAGCTGGATATGAGGGTTTAACACTCGGAACACGTGGAAAAAATCGATCACAATTATTTTTTTTCAGTATTGAGATCATTATTTTTTTTTGGACATGACCAAAATTACATTATTGGGTTACACTTTATTTTTAAGGTGTCATTATTACAGTATAATTATATATTAACTACATGTACGTACTATAGGGTTAGGGCTAGGATGAGGGTTTGGTTTAGGGTTAATTGCATGTCATTTTGCATCATTTCAAAAGTTTTTGCTATAATAAATACATGCAACATACCCATTATTGTTATTTCTCGATAATATATTTCACAATATAAGGTTTCATAGAAATATCACAATTACTGATACCAGTTATAATATCACAGAAAAAGCTAATACTATATAATTATTGCAATATATATATATATATATATATACATATGTGTGTGTGTGTGTGTGTTTTATTGACGTAAAAATGAATTCCACAAACATTTTAGCCAATAGCGCTGCCTCTGTCGTCTCGTCTGATCACTGTTTCTGAGGCGGGCCTCAGGCAGCCTCTTCACACACACACACACACACACACACACATACACACAGAGCGAGTGCGATTACAGTGAGGATAAAAGTCAGTCCCTCCAGAAAAACGCGGATTTTTTTGTGATTGTTGCGGGCAAAAATCCTTGATTATGTGGCACGTTTTCTTAAACGCGATGGAATATGCGGGATATTTTTGCAATTTTATGCGATGAAATTGCGGGAACTTGCAAAAACTGCGGTTTGATGCAAAAGAGGAAAAAAAAGGTGATTCTCCAACACCCTGTTCTCTCTAGATACTGCCTTCATGTCAAGAGTCATTTCTGATCACTTCAAGATACTAAATCACTGAATATTTCAGTTCTCATTCTGTTTTATTTCAGACCTTCATGAACACATGAATCAAACTTACAAAACATTGAGTCAAACAAGTTCTGTAGCTTGAAGGAATATTCAACAACTTCTGTAAAAATGAATAAATGAAATATAAAAACTTAAATGTGTGCTTCCTGTTTTACAGAGGTAGCTGTACAAAACACACATCTTCTGTTAAATTAAGTGCTTCCAATGTACAAAGTTCAATCTCTTACTGCAGCGTAAATTATTTTACACTCTACTAATATACAGCGTCGTCTGTGGTCCAACACTGTCATGTGACACAGCGGGAAACTGCTTCACGCGCTCTTTTGCGCTTATTTTTGTTGGCAAATGAGAATGATTTGCGTCTTCATCAGGGTTTCACCGCGGGGTTTACAGATGATGTTCACGCGTGTAATTACGTCACTTCATGAGGTTCCCATGACAACGGGGAAAATAATGGCGCTTGTGAGAAGTAAACGCAACATTTTTCAACTTTCTGCTGAGATATATGTGACTTTTTTGCAACTAAAATACAGGGATTATGAAATCATGCTAGCCCCGCATATTTAGCTTGCTGAAATCGGCATTTTATGCGGCGAAAGTGCGGCATATTTGAAAAAATGCGACCCCTGCATAAATATGCGGACTTTGACTGAAAATGCATGAAATCAAGCGATCACATAATCGCGTTTTTCTGGAGGGACTGAAAAGCGATATCTGTGTCATAGTACGTTTAAAGGGATTTCCTACGACTGGCGTCAGTGTTCTTCAGTGCACTGAATCAATGTCATTGATCTGTTACCCAGTTGGCGCTTTGAACGTCATTCGAGCCCTGTGAAGTGGCACTCTAAGTTAAATTAATTTCAACACCTCATTTCATTCATAAAGAATCAGAGTTTTTTAGCATGTTGTGAATGGTTTAATGATGACTCACTCATACAGACAGTCCCTTGCTGCCACGTACTGGCCGAACAATGTAACGGCACTGACTGACAGCCTGACACGCACAGAGGCTGATACAGATGGGACAATCTGAACCAACTGTCAAGATAATAATAGCCCAACAAGCTTATTTATATAGCATAATAATAATGATAATATGCTGAAAATATCGCTTATCACAATATTGAGCCCCTCAAAATCACTGTCCCGCGACAGCCCTATAGGAAGTGACTCCTTACTTCAGTTGTTTTAGTGAAGCTTTTGACTTGCTTGGTGAATGATTTTGCTCTTAGCTCCGAAACCCCTTTTTTTACTGTCTTTGTCTAACCATGACGGTCTCTAAAAAAAAATGCTGGGTTAAAAACAACCCAAGTTGGGTTGAAAATGTTTGCCCAACTTGTTGGATAGTTTTATTTCATTCAACTATTGCTTAAAATACTTACTATTGCTTGCTTATAATTGACCCAAAATATGTTGGAAATTAACATTTATTAATATGTTTAAATAATTGAACATTTATTTATAATTTTAATTAATAATAAGTAATTTATTCAGTTGATTATTAATAAATCTTCACCTTTTATTATTGTTGTTGCTAATAGTAATTATATCTCTGATTTTTAATATCCAACCCATTTTAAGCCAGCAATATATTAATTTTTAAACAATATTTGGGTTAAATAAAACAGTAGCACTTTACAATTAGGTTCATTAGTTAACATGAATTAACAATGAACTGCACATATACAGCATTTATTAATCTTTGTTAATGTTAATTTCAACATTTACTAATACATTATTAAAATCTTGTTAACATTAGTTAATGCACTGTGAACAGAAGATGAGTTTGAGACGGTTCCTGGGGGTTAATAAAGGCCTTCTGAAGACTTATATAATTATTTCCGGCAAACTATCCCTTTAAAATGTAATATAATGTGTGTGTGTATATATATATATAAAACATATTTTGAATGAATAACATAATCATTTATAATTTTGAATCTATTTTCTAAAAACATGTTTTAAAGGCTGAACTGTGAGGTCTTAAAAAACCTTTAATTTTAATTTTAAAAACCCTATAGATTCTCTGAAAATCTGCCTGCTGAGCACTGAAGAGTTACTGCAAGCGTCATGGGAAGAAGAACTGCACATAAATATGGCTCCGATGGTTTAATTGTGGATTCATTCTGTCACAATTATGGGACTGTGTGAATCTGATTTATTGCTTTACCCACTAGATGGCGCTGTGTGCTCGTGTTTTAGACTTGATAAAGTCACCGTAACAAATGATTGCTTTATTTATTACAGATTAAAATAATACCATTACAATAATAGACTCTGTTCATGCTGCCTGTTTAAGCAGAACTGTTGGGTTTTATATTTATACTGATAGATTTTACTGGATCACTTGCTTTATGTAGACTATTTTTCCATATTTTCATCAGAACTCAGTATGTCATTGTCATTCTTTATTGTTTATAATTATATTATTCAGCTGTGCAGCCATTCACATCTGCAATTCTCCCTGTGGTGCAAGGTGTAAAGATCTATTTTCGTTTTTTGTTCACTATTTTACCATTTAGTGCACTGTGTGCCTTTCACTGTACAGATAATAGTGCAGAAGTAAACAAGCGAGTCATTTTGATCACAGTGTAAGGGAAATTACTCAATAGATGTTCTTGTTCCCTGCCAGGAGCTGTCTGAATCTTCTGTTGTCGTTCTCCGAGAAAATTCCTGGTGCCTTATGGGAAGAGTTTCAGTCTTCTGTCAAGGTCAGAGACAAGACATGTTTTTACTAACACAAAGGTAACGTGTAGCATCTGTGGAATTGGTGGATGGACCTGTATCATCAAATTGTGTTGCAGAATGATACTTAAGGCCGTTCACACCAAGAACGATAACTATAAAGATAATAATAAATATATAGATTTCTAAAAATAGTTCTAAATATAAATGAATAGCACTATCCACACGTATAACGATAAAGATATAGAGAAACGATATCATCGGGATCACTTCCAGAATGTTTTTTTTCCAGCTGTTGAATGATAAAACACTGACAGCCAATCAGAATCCATTGTAGTTTAAGGGCTAGCGCATTTAAAATGGCAGACGACATTGCAGAGAAGTTAATCGCAGAGGTCCAGAAAATGGATACTTTAAAGTAAATGGCTGTATGGAAAACAGTCAGTCATAGTATACCCTCGGAATAAACGATGAGAAGTATTAACGATAAGATTATGCCAGGCTAGCGAACAGCGTAACATAATACCACCTCAGGTATCCAGCGCTAGTTTCAACAACATTGACTTACTTCCTTTGAAGCTGCAGTGAAAAAGTTTTTATTCCACTATATTGACTTCGTCAGCTAAATTCACTGTTAGATTAGATTGATTACACTAGCTATTCACTCCAGACCTAGCATGCTGAGGACACCTGCTGGTTAAAGCTGTGTAAATGCAACAAGAACAGTAAAAACATGTTGTACACACTTTGAAACCGCAGAACGTGAGCTTATGTAACGGAGGCCAGCAACATTGGTGCCGTGACCCGGATGGGAGTGAGGTTTAGGGGGGTGAGTGTAACGGAGGCCAGCAACATTGGTGCCGTGACCCAGATGGGAGTCAGGTTTAGGGGGGTGAGTGTAACGGAGGCCAGCAACATTGGTGCCGTGACCCAGATGGGAGTCAGGTTTAGGGGGGTGAGTGTAACGGAGGCCAGCAACATTGGTGCCGTGACCCAGATGGGAGTCAGGTTTAGGGGGGTGAGTGTAACGGAGGCCAGCAACATTGGTGCCGTGACCCAGATGGGAGTGAGGTTTAGGGGGGTGAGTGTAACGGAGGCCAGCAACATTGGTGCCGTGACCCAGATGGGAGTCAGGTTTAGGGGGGTGAGTGTAACGGAGGCCAGCAACATTGGTGCCGTGACCCAGATGGGAGTCAGGTTTAGGGGGGTGAGTGTAACGGAGGCCAGCAACATTGGTGCCGTGACCCAGATGGGAGTCAGGTTTAGGGGGGTGAGTGTAACGGAGGCCAGCAACATTGGTGCCGTGACCCAGATGGGAGTCAGGTTTAGGGGGGTGAGTGTAACGGAGGCCAGCAACATTGGTGCCGTGACCCAGATGGGAGTCAGGTTTAGGGGGGTGAGTGTAACGGAGGCCAGCAACATTGGTGCCGTGACCCAGATGGGAGTGAGGTTTAGGGGGGTGAGTGTAACGGAGGCCAGCAACATTGGTGCCGTGACCCAGATGGGAGTCAGGTTTAGGGGGGTGATTGTAACGGAGGCCAGCAACATTGGTGCCGTGACCCAGATGGGAGTCAGGTTTAGGGGGGTGAGTGTAACGGAGGCCAGCAACATTGGTGCCGTGACCCAGATGGGAGTCAGGTTTAGGGGGGTGAGTGTAACGGAGGCCAGCAACATTGGTGCCGTGACCCAGATGGGAGTCAGGTTTAGGGGGGTGAGTGTAACGGAGGCCAGCAACATTGGTGCCGTGACCCAGATGGGAGTCAGGTTTAGGGGGGTGAGTGTAACGGAGGCCAGCAACATTGGTGCCGTGACCCGGATGGGAGTGAGGTTTGGGGGGTGAGTGTAACGGAGAGCGTCCGACTCCCATGCCAGAAAACCTGGGTTCGAGGCCCGCTCAGAGCGGGTCGAGGGGTTACAGACCGCTATCGTTCGTTGGTGTGGATGTAAATATAGTTATCGCTCTTGGTGTGAATAAGCTTTAACTCAGGGGTCCCCAAGTTCAGCTCCAACCCTGAAGATTAGCCAACGCCAGGCTGTTGATTTATTAAATGAGCTATTTCCTCTCAAAAGTGAAGCCTCTCCTCCATTAACATCCATTAAAAAAAAACGTCTTCTTATCTCCTTCCCTATGTACCGCAGCGTTAGCTAGCCTTACGCTTTTTTTGGCTAAGGTTGCAGGTTTGCAGGTAGGTAGATCTCCAGGAACAGGATTGGGCTCCTCTGGTGCGCATGCGAAAGTGTTGCTTTGAACAGTAAAGACAGAAGACCTTTAAATGTTTTGTTTTTTAAGTGTATTAATTACCCAATGTTTGCTCACTGCAGTCCTCCCCCCTCTCTGGAACTTGACCTAGTCCAGCTCCTCCTCTTTGGACTGAATGAGTGGAGCTTGACATCATTCAGGGCTAGGGTTATGAGGAGGGTTAGGTGTGGCTGGACTTTCAAGCTCCACCTGTTGGCTCTGCACAGTCTCCCAATATTTGAGTTTTAAGATTGTGTGGGTGATTTCTGTGATGCAGATGGCTCACGGCATCCTTCAGGCACATGGAAACTCGCAGCTTCACGCCCTGTTGACTCTTGTGGAGGAGAATGGTGTCTGGTCCAACGCCACGCTGTGTAGCCTTCTCACAAATGACAGTGTTAATGTAGAGCAAGGTAAAAATGCTTTCTTCCATCTATTACTCTTTTATTTGAATGCTCTCTCTTTTAGGGGTCGTCCTTATTTGTTCCAAATTTTGGTAATAATGACTTTCATTTATAATTGTACTGTTACTATTGTTAACTTGTTTGGATGTGCGTCTTCCGTAGTACATGAGTTTTTATCTCGAGAAGGACCCGAACTACTTCATATGCGTGTAAAGCACCTCATCAAACAGAAGCTTATGGATAAAGCTGCAATACTAGCAAAGATATGCGCAGAGTTTCCTGAATTCGGAGGAAAGAAGAACTTTAAACAAATCTACCTCGTATGTCTGTGTGAAATAAAGCCACAACAAGAACTTATGCAAGAGGTGAGGGTCTTTGTTAAAAGTAAAAAAGAATCAGTTTATATTGTATTAATGCTTCAATTATTTACAAATGTATTTCTGCTCTCACGTGTTTTGTTTGCTTTGAAATTATAATCAGGCGTTTATCCACAATTACAGTTTGCATGAGTGGATTGTACATGAAAAGCTCTTCTCTGTTAGTTGAATTTAGTTAGAGGTTTTTTTTTTTAAATTAATATTTCAATAAGATTTAAAATGTATAGCCTTGCTTAACATGAATATATCGGTGGCTCTTTTTTGTATGATAGAATCACTATCATTTTTAAAGGGTTAGTTCACCCAAAAATGGAAATTGTCAACATTTATGCACCCTCATGTGGTTCCAATCCCTGTTGTAGACTTTGATTCATCTTTGGGACACAAATGAATATGTTTAATATTCTCTCATCCTTGATCAATACGTTGAGCTCCTCAAATATGGTAAGCATGGAAGCTCAGTTCTACTTGCTTGGCATGTGAGAACAAACCGCATCGGGCTTCTGTGTTTACCCTGTTTGATGTGTGTATGTGCATTATGTGTGTGTGTTGGGTGTTTATATTTGAATATAATCCTGAATTAAGTGTGTTAAATCATATAAAGCAATCATGTCTCTTCAGAAGACTGGGATTAGACCTCCAAATTCATATAGATTACCTTTACCATGTCTTTTTGTAGGTTTTGATGCTTGAATTTTTTTGTTGCATTTACTTTCAATAGAGGGACAAAAATGATGAGTGAATATTTTCACAAATTTTCATTTGTGTTACTAAAGATGAACGGAATTCTTGTGTGTTTGGAACAACATGAGGTGAGTAAATGATGACAAAACTTTCATTTTTGTGTGAAATAGCCTTTTCATTAATCTGGTATTTTTATTATTATTGAATCTGCATAAGCTTGACTATTGCAATGAATGTGTAAACTAAACTCGCTCTGTTATGTTTGGTAGATAAAGGAGATAGACTGTAAGGAGGCTCTGGACATGATTTGTAATTTGGAGTCTGAGGAAGATGAGAAGGGAGCTCTCGGTCTTTGTACGGCATTTTTCAAGCGCCAGCTTCTCAGTGGGGATGCTTATTGTGCCTGGTAAGACCTTTTTCTTACTCTAAAAGGTGAATTATGTCATTTCTAGTGTCACCTAGCAGAATTACAGAAATAAATCATACTTTCAAACAAGCTTGCATAGCAGCTCCCCCAACTCAAACATAACAAACACATCTCTTACAGGAGATTGTGAAGGCGTGTCCCAACCGGTAAAAGCTAATTTCAATAAAAGATCAAAAATATTAGGAATACTTTTTTGCTATGTGTCATGAATAAGCATCTGAGTTGGCTAACACTCAGTCCAGAGTGAACGTGAGCACCTTGCTTATAATAAACCCATCCGATGGATCTGGCACACTTTTTGACATAACTCGCCACTCCTGTAAACGTTATAAACTTAGGGGCCATTCACATATCGTGTCTAAAAACGCGTGGAAACGCGCTTCCTCGTTCTTTTGCAAGCATTCGGGAGCTTCCGCTCCTGTGGCATCTGTCTTTGAAAAGTGTTCTCCACGACTTCACGGAAGTTTCAATGGATTTCCATCACAGAAAAGCCCTTGCAGTAGCTCTAGTACAAGATTTATTTATGGAGGAGAAAAAAAACTCCTGCACCCCATGCTTCAAATACGTAAAAAGCACAGAGAATTTCACAAACTTATCCAAGAGCTCCGTCTGGACGATGAGAGATTCAAAGCCTATTTCACAGTTGACAAGAACCAGTTTGATGATCTTTTAAGAAAAATTGGCCCAGCATTCTTAAAAGTTGAGATGTTTTCGTCTCGCCGCAGCACAAAAAATGAGCGCGCCGCACCGAATGCGCGTCGCAGCCTTGTCGCTTCTATTTTGAGCTCGCAAAAGATGCAATATGTGAACGGGCCCTTAATCTTTAAGAACGGGTGCATGATGATGCTTTATGGTATTGAAATGCACATTGCATTGCCCTGTCCCTTTGATGTGTTTATGACCTGTTTAATTTTTGAATTTGAATTGAAATTGTGGCAGTGAATTTTGGCTTGCAGTTCTGTAAAAAAAAACTTTTGCTATAGGTTGCTGGAAAGAGACCATTGTCAATTTTCCCGCTGTGGGTCAGTGCGAGCCAGGGCTTTCAACTGGTCGGGCTAGGCTAATAGCCTCGGACCTGTAGCACCTTGCCCAAAATCATGCTGCGTTTCCACCGTCGGGCCAGAAGCTCCACCGCACTTCACTAAAACCCGCCCGTAACACGCCTCTCTGGAACAATGTCACACAAACCCATCATTTCACCAAATCAGAAAACTAGAGAGATCGCAAAAACGGAAGGAACACGATAAAAGTGGCCGTTTCTTGGCATTTTTGTTGTTTACTTAAAGATTTAAAACCCAAGCATCTATGTTTTATAATAACAAGTGATACATTGATTATAATTAATTCATTTGTGTCAAGATTGCACATTAGTCACAGAAATAAAGTGGTATTTACCGTTATTTCACAGAAGAAAAAGGGCACACATACTTATTCTGTTGCATGTGTTTCTGTTTATTTGTAGTCATAGGACAGCATGTTTACATCACATTTAGACCAAATTTACACCAAAAATACGACTTGAGGAACTTTAGCACTCTCTCCAGTGACAGTCCCAATAGTTATATTTTCAGTCAGAGAAACTCCCGAAAAACCCTAATATGGAGAGCTAAATATGGATATCAGACAGTCTGGTATAAAGAGACATATTTGCCATGTTTACTATGGTAACAGCATACATAGTCTTTTGCATCATATATAAATAGTTCTGCCTTTTACGGTGATAAAAATCCACATCGGATCACAAACAGAAGTTATTTCAAACACTCGCTGCTGTCTGAAAGTGAGTTTTGAGCTAATAATGATTTTAAGTCTTTAATGCTGGTGTTAGCTGGTATATGAAATCATCCGCAGTGCTGCCATCTCTAGATTCTGATAAACTCTGCCTTTGTTTGTGACCAAAAAACCCTGTCCGTTTTCCAAAAGACCATGTCCACTTTTGGCCCGACAGTGGAAACATGGCTAATGTTCCAATGGTGCCTGGGGGGGGCTCAAGTTTACACTTTTGGAGGAGATAAACTCATGAATAGTATATTAATAGTAGTCAATGAACAATAAACTGTGTCAAGTGAATGTATTTTGAAAAATCTTTCATACTTCACCTTTAATTTTCAATCACTGTGCATTAGAGCTGTACTAAAAAATGTCAAAATAATTGTGTTGGGGATTTTGCCTGCGATTCACTAAATTCAGATTACGTCAGATTACTAAATTCAAAATAAGTTCAGACTCTGTTCAGTTCTGTTCCCATTGTGTCAGTATATATATATATATTGTAGTGCGTGCATAATTATTAGGCAAGCCAGTATTCTGATCATATATTTTTTCCAATCATTGAATGAAACAGTGATTAATGCTCCTCCAATGGCGCATTTGGACTGTGTCAGCGTCTATTTCTTGTGCACAACATGGATACAACAGGTAAACATGTAAGCTATGTGTACACCAGCTGGGTTCACAGTAGTGTGATTTTAGTTGATCTTCATATTCATACATGAATCAATTGTTAAATCTCAAGACCAATATTTTAGTTTATGCTGTTTTCATTTATTACGTGAGCAAAACCTTCAGCTTTAATTTTTTTCCACAAAGTTCAAACAATAAATGTTTTGAAACTCTTAAATGTCGAAACACACGTTCAAGCAGCAGCACGGAGCGCAATGAACGATCATCTCTTCATCTTTACTACTGGTTATAACACAAAATAAATATTGACATGAGACGGTATGTTGAAAAAAACAGTACAACTTACTGAAATGTATCATTTCTCAAACGTTAAACGCTCAATCGGTTTCAGTTGTGGGAAGTCGTCAGTAAAACAGCTTGAAAACAATGTCACGTAACATTACATTTACCCCAGGAATGACATTCAATGTCCATAGCTCAAAAAAATAACTCTAGAGAGGAGCGTTTAATGAATATAGTGAAAATGAAGTGATTGTGTAACATGTTGCATTTTACATATTCACTCTATTTTTACTTAACCTGTTAGTGTTTGATAATTAAATTAGATTAATTAATTAATTATTAAGTAAAAATAGCAATAACAGTATTGGTATGTAATTGTGACTTTCCCATAAAGTGAAAAACGCCTTATATTCAGATATGCAAAATTATTAGACAGTTTTTTCTAAAGGTAAATGGCACTAAATGAAGATATAACTGACTACAATTCTGAAAGAGCCATGAGAACTGATGCAACACTACAGAAATGTCAAAATTAAGGCATTACCATCGGACAATGAAATGCTCATTGGGTCAGCGGCGTTGCAAAAATGGTTCAATTGAAAAGACACATTAAAGGGTCAGTTTACCCAAAAATAAAATTTCTGTCATTATTTACTCACCCTCATGTCGTTCTACACCTGTAAGACATTCGGAACACAAATTAGAATTTTTTTGATGAAATCCAAGAGATTTTTTAAATCCCCCATAGAAAGCAACGTAATTACCATCATTCAAGGTCCAGAAAGGTATTAAAGACATTGTGAAAATAGTCTGCAGTGGTTCAACCTTAATGTTATGAAGCGACAAGAATACATTTTGTGTGCAAAAACAAAACAAAAATATTGACTATATTCAACAAATTTGTCTCTCCACTGTCATTCTCCTACACTTTTTACGTCCAGCACTTGCAGGTTCTACGTCAGAACGCCGGCTCATTATTGGCCGGCTCCTGCATCAGCATCACACAAATGCTTTGTGCTGCTCATGTGATCAGCTTCGGCCAATACTGAGCCTGCGTTCGAACATAAACATGGAAGTGCTGCTTCATAACATTGAGTTTGAACCACTGTAGTCACATTGACTATTTTATCAATGTCTTTACTACTTTTCTGGATGACGGTAATTATTTTGCTTTCTGTTGGGGATGAAAAAAAAGCAATGGATTTCATCAAAAATATCTTAATTTGTGTTCCGAAGATGAACAAACGTCTAATGGGTTTGGAATGACATGAGGATGAGAACTTAATGGCAGAAATTTCATTTTTGGGTGAACTAACCTATGAGTTCACCTGCAAAATTAAGTGTAAAACCACCAGGAAGTCTTTCCTCGCCACTGCCGCCATTTTCCAGAACTGCAAACTTCCTGATATACCCATCGACTTAATAATTATGCACGCACCTGCAACATCACCTGACACTGAAAAAGAAGTGTTTCGTGTTCCCCGGCATGAAAGAAAACCACTGATCATCATTGTTTTGTTCAGGCTGTCTGGATGACTGTGTAAACTCACTGACTGCACTCTCACAAATGTCCCCGTTATAATCAACAAGGCATAGACACGGTGTGAATCTGAGATTTATTGTCTAGCTTCGTTGATTATAACAGGAGTTTTCATGAACGTGCATAAAATGACGAAACAATTTCGAAGAAAGTAATTGTGATTATCATTTTTACTCATCATGCTGACCTAATGTGTGTACTTGTTAATCATTAAATATGTTTTAGTGCTTGATTTAATTTTTAAGTGAGCACATGATTCATATTGTATATCTTACAGGGAGCTGACACTGTTTTGGAGTAAACTTCTAATACGGCTTGAATCAAAACAGGCCTTTTTGGAGCAATGCAGACTGTTAGCACGCCTATCTGTGAGTGTGTACCATATTCTGCTGCTCATCAAAGTCATTCAGGCAGAGGTTAGAAAAGTTTTTGTTTTCATATCAATGTGTTACAAAACCCAAGTCAACGGCACTGACGATGACATTTTTGTTTTCTCAGGTTGAGAAAAATGGACTCTCGGTGTGCATCGAAATGTGCATTCAAGCACTAAAAATGGGAGTCGATGATAACGAGGGCTGTAATATCAGTATCTGCAAAACAATCTCTTGTTTGCTGCCTTTAGACTTGGAAGTAAAACGGGCTTGTCAACTCACCGAGTTCCTGATAAATCCGTCTCTGGACTCTTACTATGCTGTTGAGACTCTTTTTAATGAGCCTGACCAAAAGCTTGAGCAGGAGGATCCACCGATTCTGAACTCACTACGTTGTGACCTGTTGTTGGCCTTAAAGACGAAGTGGCCTTTCGATCCGGAGTTCTGGGACTGGAAAACTCTCAAACGTCAATGCCTTGCTTTGATGGGTCAGGAGGCAACAGCTATATTGTCTACTGACAAATGTACTGACAGTGAAGACAATGAAGTTCATGACCATGATGAAAAATATTTTCAGCACCTACATTTCACCGATAGTTCACCTACATGCGAGCTCAGTGAGGTTGAAGCGGAAAGAAAGAAGAAAAGGGAAATGAAGAAGATGAGAGAGATGGGATTTGTTTCTGCTCGATTCCGCAATTGGCAAGCTTATATGCAGTATTGTGTTTTGTGTGATAAAGAGTTCCTTGGACACCGGATTGTGAAGCATGCATTGAAGCATGTTCAAGATGGGATTTTCCGTTGCCCGATATGTACTAAAACGTTTGAAACGAGGGTAGTCCTAGAGCCTCATGTGGCATCACACGTGAAACAGTCATGTAAGGAACGTCTTGCTGCTATGGGTGTGAGCAAGAAACGGCCCAGTTTGGACACCAAGTTGGCAGCAGCTGGAGGCACCTTGAAAAAAGAAGAGCACTACATCAAAACTGATGTGAAAGTTAGCCAAGAGACAATTAGCAATAACAGTATATATGCTTCAAACGGTAGTCCCAGCACAAATGTAAAAAGTAAAATGAAATTGTCGTCCCCCAAACAGGGCAACCCTATTCGTGATGTTAGCAACACTGAACAGTGTTCATGCCCTGTTACAAGTTGTCAAAAAGTTTTCAAGTACTTCAGGAATTTGGTTGCACATGTCAAGGCCCACAAAAATGAGCAAGAAGCAACACATTTCCTAGAAATACAGAGCCAGAAGGCTTTGTGCCAGTATTGTCACCGTCAGTTCGTTAATGTGACCCATCTTAACGATCACTTACAGATGCATTGTGGCGAGAAGCCGTATTTTTGCATTCAGCTCGGATGTAATTGCAGCTTTTCCTCTCACGCTGAGCTTCAGATACACAGAAAAGTACACACCCAATTTCGGGCGCAGTGCGCATATCCAAACTGTGAGAGAATATTCAATGAGACATACTTGCTGTATGACCACGAAGCACAGCATTACGTGACGTTCTCCTGCAAAAGTCATGACTGTGACAAGGTGTTCTACACCCTGTCTGAGCTAGATCTGCATCAGAAAGGACATGCAAAGCAAGAAGACCACTCTGCTGTCGATGGGGCCTCACCTTCTCAACTTGAAGAACTAACTCCGACTATTCCTGCCTTAGAGCTGCCTCCAAGCCAAATTACAGAGGTTACTCAAGAGTTTACCCCAGTAGTAACGAAATGCACAGTTGAAAGCTTTGTAGACACTACTCAAGACTCCACAGAAGAGCCTGAGTGTCCTGTATCATGCACAGCTCAGTTGACAGTAAGCAAAAATGATTCCCAAACTGATGCTGTTCAGCCTGATGAATCTGAGACACCTCCTGAAAGTACAAAGCAATCGCATCTTGAATCTTGCTATGTGAAGCTGGAGCCTATCCCCATCAAGTGCAATGATCCAATATATTTAGACGCTGTAAAGAATGCCGACAGCGAAACTCAAACACTCTTGAAAGATAGGAAATTGTTTTCTTTCAAATGGAGTCAGCTTAAGCCTTCCACATTGACGTCGTCTCCCTCTGTGACAAAAACCAACAGAGAAGAAGATCTGACTCATGTGTGTCCTTTCGAAACCTGCACGCGGAAATACAGCACCTCCAAAAGTTTATCGAGACATGTCAAAAATGTTCATTCGGAGGCTTTTGAGGAGTGGAAGTTGTCCAAGAAGTACAAAAGGATTGCAGAAATTGCTGCGAAAAAGTCGTCGTCTGGGCACACGACCGCTAGTTCTCGGATAGTGAAATGGACAAGCCGTTCCAGACAAACTGAACATACTACACTTCTGGACTCAGTGATTGAAAGTCCTTCCTCTGTTTTCTCCAATCACGATAGTATGCAGTCTGCAAGTGCCAAGTTTTGCTCTCAGCTTGAAAACACTCAAAGTGCGGCGACACCAAACCCGACAGATCTGATGCAATTACCGATAACTCAGACATGGGCAGCTCCTTCAATGGAGAATTTGGATTCAGGTTTTCCTGTACATCCTTACCGCTCTACGATTTTATCTGAGAACCAGCAGACAAACCCACCTTACCATTCTGACACGGTCTTAGATTACACAACTGCCTCATCTTATGATGATATCGTCCCCCTTTCTGCGAATGCCCACACGCCCTCAAGTGTGATGAACGAAGCCTCAAAATATGTGTCGAGCTCTCTTAGAGTACTGCACGCCCTTAACAGTGAGCAGACTTGTGACTTGCCGCAGGTTGAATCAAGCGTTAATCCTGGGTTCAGTCGGGTTGGACAAAACCACCTCAGTGATATTTCCATCAGCACTTTGTCTGGGCAGAACAGCAACCTATATTTCCCAACTTTGCCTTCAGAGGCAGGTCCTGTTTCAGTTCAGTCATTGGGAAATTCAAACAAAGAAATCAGCACTGAGAGTACTGAACCATTACTCCCATCAGATGTCAAACATATGCTGAATCCTTTATCCCCTCATTTTAAGGAATCATCAGAAGATTTCTTTAGTGCTCCCCCCCTGACGGGTGAGAAAAGTCCTGAAGATTTTTGTAATCACGAATTGTCGCAGGAGGGAACAGAAGGAATCCCTTCAGATGATCAGAACGTTTCAGGTTCTGGTGAAGCGAGGAAATCCAAAAAAATTAAATCATCTAAGAGAACCAAATGGCCTGCCATAATACAGGATGGGAAAGTCATCTGTTGCAGGTGCTATCGAGAGTTTTCAAGTACAAAGTCACTTGGAGGTCATTTATCAAAACGTTCCCAGTGCAAACCTGTAGATGAAATTGATCTTACTGCTGATTTACCAGTATCATTTCTTGATTTTCTGAATGATCCTGATATTTCAACGGTGCAAATGCCTCTCCCCATGAATGACGTACTTGAGGACACTCACAAATCCTGCGTCTATGCACCTTCAGAATCAAATACCTTTAACAATAACACTTTAACAAGCATGCATGGTGGCACAGATAGCGTTCAGAACACTAATATGTCCTCTCAAGACCCCTCTGAAATGACTAGAAATTACAGTTTCTTCCATCCACCTGTATCAAACGCTGGCATAGTAATCAAACCTGAAGCCGAAATCGCCTCCACAAATACTGGTGAAGATGGCAAAATCATGGAAATCGAAAGGGCATTACAACGTCTTGATTTAGTCGATATACTCAGTCGAGACAAATGTGAGCTCAAATCTGAGAACACTAACCTGCGCGATCATTGCTCTAAAGCCGTCACCAGTGTCAGTGATCAGTGTCCCACATTTGAAGATCCTGATCAAAACGAGCAGAAATGTGTTTTAAAGCCCTTCAGATGTGAAGAAGGCTGTGTTTACGGAGCAATGACGAAAGAAGCTTTATTTAAACACCTTAGCCGTGTACATGACTACAGTGAGGACAGGATAAATCAATTGAAGAAAAACCCCAATAAATTTGCACCATACAGCTGTCATTTATGTTCAAAGACATTTACCAGAACCACAGGGCTTAAAATCCACTACAAAAATGTCCACCATTTTTCAAAAGAAGAAGTGTCTCTGTTAAAAATTGGTCTTGGTTATAGAAAGATCAGAAAATCTACATCAAAGTCAGAAAATGTGCATGCTAGCCTCATCACTGACCAGGGAAAGGACGCCGTATCAGAGCAGTTTCAGCACCGAATCAATCCAAATTCGACTGTTACATCTGTTGACTCAAATGCTAAAGGAGAAGCCAACATTGTTACCAAAAGAAAAAAGAAACGGCCCACACAAAACTCCCTTACAGTTTCCAGCACTGAGACTTCCAGAGCTGTGGAAGACTTACAAAAAAATGTTAATCTTGAAGTACTTCCGGCTACATGTGTAAAACCGCCAAAAGAGCCCTCTCTGACTGCAGAGGATCATGTCAGTGTATCAAATGAACCAGATACAGTTGCGGTGCAAGAGCTGAGCGGTGGAAGTCCGTTTCTCTTGGCCACGGTGGTGAATGCTCCAGACGAAAGAACAGAAAATGCAACTCCACAATCCAACGAGCAGATTGAAATGAATTCAAATGTGATGGTTGACATTCAAGAGAAAACTACAATGCCAGTAGACACCTTTGAATCTGGTGATTCTGGTGATGCGCACATTATGTTCCGGCCGTATCGATGCGTGCATGAAGGATGTGTGGCTGCCTTCTCAATCCAACAAAACCTTATCCTGCATTATAGGGCTATGCATCAGTCAGAACGTGATGAAAAAAGCAGTGCGAAAGAAACTGACGGAGTGGTCCAAGTGCAGGAGTACAGATGCCAAGTCAAACAATGCTCAAAAGTAGTGTCGAAAGTTACCAGTTTGTTGAAACACTATCTTCTGCTCCACAGATGCACCCTGGAAAAGGCAAGTGCGTTGTTATCCGGTGTCGAGGTAGGCACGTTTCAGTGTGACCAGTCAAAATGTTCCGCTCACTTTACGTGTCATTTGAAATACATTGATCATATCAAAAATGATCACAAAGCAATAAAGGTTTCAGCAGATGGGGACTTTGAGAGTGTGGACCTCACATTCAGATGTCAGTTTGAAGGTTGCGATAGGGTCTATACAACCAAGTCAAACCTTCTTCGACATCTTATGAAGAAACACGACGCTACTTTTGAAACCATGAAAGAGAAACAAAAAAGTGCAATTGGGGATGATGCGCAAGCAAAAAAGTTAAGTTCTAACAATGGAAAAGAGAATATTGCAAATAACAATTTTAAAATGAAGAAGAAGAATCCAAAAAAGAGAGAGGACAAGGTCCAAAACGTTCGGCTGGCCTTAGAAAAGCCTGCTCTTAAATCCGTCGATGAAGCATCTGCCATGTGCAATCAAAGTCTTCCTCTACAGTACCCGTGCATGATTGAGAGTTGTGATTCGGTAATGAGCGACGAGCAGAGTATCCTGAAACATTACGCCACTCATGGCCTCACGGATCAGTACATCGAGGATCAAAGAAGCCAGTTGATATTTTGCATGAAAAGCAGTGAGGTGCCCCGAGAAGATAGCACCTCAAAAAATGTGGAGGTGGAGGAAGCGGCGAAGGTTCCCGTTGAAGATCGAACAGACAATTCAAACGTCGCTCCTCAAGATGTCGTTCCAGAGCCTGCAGCGGAGGTTCCGGTTAATGAAAGTTCCACTGCCACAACCTTGCCGGTAGTCAAACGGAAACGAGGTCGTCCACGAAAGTCAGAATGCAGAAACAAAATCTGCGTAGAAAGAAAGCAAAGTCTTCGTAACTGCTCCGGGGAGCATGTTAAATGTATGCTGAAAGTCTCAGGATCCATATTGAACTCATCTAACTCTCAAGGGAACCAAGTAGAGAAAGACGTTGCACTAAAACTTTATAAGCCTTCAGAGTTTGAGACATCTGTCCTGAAGTTCAGCGAAGACGCTCTATCCAATCCATCGAAACGACCGCGGACACTTCAACCAATCATCCAAGAGAGAGACCAAGTCCAGTGCGTTGTTAATTTCCGAAATCCGCTAAGGATTGAGACTGTGAGAAATGTTAAAATTGTTATGTATGAAAACCTATCCACTTGTTCTGAACTTCTGTTGAAGCAACTTCAAGATATGCAGCCCTTGGTCATCCTGGAAAAGGGGCTACACAGTTGATGGTTAGATTAGACACACACAAAATCAAGGCCTTGCTCTCAGGACCACATACTGTGTCACATGCTGCTGACAGGTACATCCAGTTACACTCCCTTGCATTTATAGTAGTTCCAACACCTTGTTTGTTAACAGATTTTGATTAGTGTTTTAGAAGACAAACAACTTTTGTACAATATTTAACATTTTGATGTACCATTACGGTTGTGTTAAAGAACCATTTTGTATTTCTGAAATTCTCGGATGAAAATTAGATGAAAACATTTTTTAAAATGTACAATTTTATGTAGGATGAAAAAAAGTTATGATATATCCCTGTGGGATTTGTATTCTTTTTTGTTGTTGTTGTTGTTTTTGAAAGTATTTATTTTTTAACTTAACAGTAGTGTCAATGTACTTGTCTTCCACCTAACATTCAATTTAAGTAAACTGAATGCTCAGTGTAAATTGTGGCATCCACATGACTGCTCGGTGTCAGATTGTGGTGTTTGCAACTCTGAGGTTGTTTTCTCCAGAAATCAAGAATGAGGTGAGATGATTCCGTGTGAACATTCAATATAGCACAGAATTGAAGGACAACGTACAAAATAAGGAGGGAAAAATAAAGATGTTAAAAGAACCTACAAGTGCGAAGTATTTGTGTGTCGTTTTGTCTGCGTCGTGTTCTAATAAAAGCACGGGCATGGGCAAACGGTGACAAGA
Organism: Zacco platypus; assembly: GCA_038088235.1. Classification (NCBI taxonomy): domain Eukaryota; kingdom Metazoa; phylum Chordata; class Actinopteri; order Cypriniformes; family Xenocyprididae; genus Zacco; species Zacco platypus. Next base: position 3,053,427 of record CM076069.1, read on the forward strand.
CTAAATTGCAAAATTTTGTGATAATCTATCAAAATTCACGGGATGAGGTCCAGTGAATGCAGCTGCTCCGTCTTTGCAAGTATGCTGTAAAAAAGAATTGTCGGTTTAACTTAAGAAAGTAAGTTACCTGGTTGCCTTAAAATTCATTGAAATAAAAAAATTGAGTTAATACAATGAAGGCAATTGACCCTTCGCAAAACCCGCCAGCCATGCGCTCTCACGCCACACATCATGTTCTCACGCCGTGAAAAATACATCCTGGAGCAAAGCGGACACTGACAACGTATGACCAGTTTCATATTTAAAATATTGTAATTTTTTAAAGAAGTTTAAACACTAAATAGCGTCTAGTGTCTCTTTAATGTGTCGTGACAGATCGCTGTAGCTCCTCGTGAACCGATCATCTCTTCATACTAGTTCATTTATAGCATCAAATAAACACGAATGAACATCAGAAGGAATGTTGTTTCAAGCGCGGAAAGACGTGAATTTATCAAGTTCACAAACGTTAATCTACTAACTCCCCTGACTGCTTTGTCAGACAAAATGGCGGATATGGGGTTATGATTGGTCAGATCACCTGTCAATCAAACTGTTTGCAAAGGGTCAATTGGTTTAATCAATAGAAACTCAAAATATTATGTAATCTGAACCACATTAATTATGAAAGTTGATTTGACAAAAAAAAAAAAAAAATCATGAAAATATTTTTTTACAGTGTACTGCTGAGGCACATCAGGATTGATCCAGTCAAGTTTGAGCATCTCTTCTCAGCTCCTGGGAAACAACATCTGTTTTTAAAGGATTAGATCACTTGAAAATTGAAAAATTAAAATTATCCCAAGATTTACTCATCATCAAGCCATCCTAGGTGTATATGACTTTCTTCTTTCTGATGAACACAATCAGAGATGTATTAATAAATATCCTGACGCATCCGAGCTTTATAATGGCAGTGAATCGGGATCACTAGTGTAATGACGAGTCAGCGGGATGGAATCCAAGTGCGAGCTTTATTCAAAGACGTAGTCAGACAGGCAAAGGTCAACTCAACAGCAAACAGTAGTGGCAGGGAACAGGCAGGCTCGTAGTGACAATCCAGGCAAATAGTCAAAAGGCGGCCAGATAAACTTCAGAAACAAAGAAACAGGCAGACAAAACAAGAAATGAACACTCAGAAAAGTAATACAGGGATTAACAAGACTTCGCAAATGACATATGTTAGAAAGGTCTCTTAAATAGTCCAACAAATTGACTGCAGCTGAAACGCAATCAACATCAAGGTATGGGACTTATGGGAAATATAGTGTGGTTGAGAGAGTCCATGAAAAGGGAGGGCGACATCTGGTGGCAAGTGGACGGAAAACAGACCAGATTTATTACAACTAGTATGAGCTTGTGACTCCACATCCATCCATCATAAATGTACACCACATGGGTTTAATAAAGGCCTTCTGAAGCGAAGCGATGTGATTGTGTAAAAAAAAAAAATTTAACAAGTCATGAAGTAAAATATCTAGCTTCCGTCAGACCGCCTTCCATGCTTATGTTACAAAGAAAGAGTAAACTGGAGTCGCGTCAGTTACACCTTTTCCATAAGTTGAATTGGGAAGGCGTTGGATGTAGCGTAAGCTTTGAACTGAGAGTTTTACATTTTCTTCCTAAGTTGAATATGGAAGGTGCTCTGGTGGAAGCTAGATATTTTACTTCATAACTTGTTAAATATGGATTTTTTTTTTTTACACATATGCATTTAGAAGGCCTTCTTTAACCCCCCGTGTGGAGTACGTTTATGATGATGGATGTGGAGCAACAACTCATACTCGTGACTCCTGTTCACTGCCATTATAAAGCTCAGATGCATCAGGATATTTATTAATATATCTCAGACTGTGTTTATCAGAAAGAAGAAAGTCATATACACCTTAGATGGATTGAGGGTCAGTAAATCTTGGGGTGATTTTCATTTGAAAGTGAACTAATCCTTTAAAGTGGAGGGTTGAGGATCAGGAGCTCAGTTCTGAAAGCTTGAGGGAATATTTTGATATTCATATCCCTGCAAGTGTGGACAGTCATCCAACGAGTGCTGCTTCTGCATGAGCTGAAACCCTCTGTGTTAGTGAGTGTGTCAGAGACGAGTGTGGAGTGAAAACACAGAGCAGTATGAGTATCCACGCCACAAGGTTTCTGAACACTCCTGTCACTGCCACAGCTTTTTGGACACAAGTCGAATGCGAATGGCTGTCACACCGGAAGCTCAAGTTTTAAATAAGGATCTTTGTCTTACACAAACACATCGATTCACTTCAGAAGGCCTTTATTAACCCTCTGGAGTCGTGTGGAGTACGTTTATGATCAATGGATGCACTTTTTTGGACTTCAAAAACTCATCCTCCAATCACTCCCATTATAAAGCTTGGATGAGGATATTTTTAATATAACTGATTGTTTTTGTCTGAAAGAAGAAAGTCATATACACCTAGGATGAATTGAGGGTGAGTAAATTATGGTGTGATTTTCATTTTTGGGTGAACTATCCCTTCAAGCATTGTCTATGAAACTGGGGGAATGAGTTATATATATATATATATATTCTTTTTGCACCTGTTTTATCATGGTGCTTATCAGTGCATTTTAAGGTATAGATCCGATTTTAGTGGTTCAAGTAAAGTGGTATATTAACATTAAATCATTTATTCAGACATTACTCTTGTGTATTTTGAACTCTGACATGTGTTTACTTAGAGAGTATTTAATGATAAACATTTTCTATTTTTTTTTCTCTAGTATATCTTAAAATTCTAGGATAATCCACATAGGCTCATATCTGCATGGGGATTTATTACCTTGCATGCAATATGATTCCTATCATAACTCTTCAAACTTGTTCAATATGCCAAGGACAATACCTGTGCAAACTCCAAGGTGTGTGTGTGTGTGTGTGTGGGTATTCCCTACGTTATGGGGACCAAATGTCCCCACAGGTACAGTAATACTAGTAAATTTTGATCTTGTGGGGACATTTTTTTGGTCCCCATGAGGAAACAAGCTTATCATCCATTTCATCCAGAATTATCTTTTTTGAAAATCTAAAATAGCAGAACATTTTCTGTGATGTGTAGGTTTAGTGTAGGGGGACAGAATATACAGTTTGTACAGTATAAAAACCATTACGCCTATGGAAAGTCCCCATAAAACATGAAAACACAACGTGTGTGTGTGTTGATTTAACTGCACCGACACAAATCCTGAGTGCTGTTTTGTTCTCTCTTATCATTTTAATGTTGTTAACAAAGCATTTCGACACAGGCATAATCAAAGACTGATCTTATCATCACTTCCTAGATCAAATAGATCCCTGTAGGATTTCTATTGGGCTTTCATGTAACAACAGTTTATACTTTTCACATATTTTTCCTTTTTTTAATTTTACATATAGTATGACTTGTTGGCATCTTAAAAAAATAATAATAATAATAAAACAGACCATCTTCTACCCTTTTAACAGCTGTCTGAAAATATACTGTTTGTTGCTTGGCAGGTAAAATAAATAAATCGTATTGGCAAATAATAGTAAAGAAGAAGTTCCACTCTTATTTCAGCAGACAAAAAATAAAAAGAGGAATGTTGATTGGTGCAGACGGCTTGAACTACGCCATTGACGTAAATTTACGCACATGACGATATTCACGAACTGAGGGGCGGATTGTTTGTGTAACTGCAGACAGACTCGGAGCTCAACACAGGAGCAGAAGAAGAGTTCAGCACGTGCTCTCGGTTAACTTGAACACAACTTCATCTCACTTTAAAGAAGTGTCACGATGCCAGCCCAAACCATCTGCGGGAAAACCACCTCAGCGTAAGATCTTTTAACACTTTTCACGTTACCTTAAGGAAGTTTTTTGTCATGAGTTGAACTCTGAACTCTGAGCTCTCGAGAAATGCACTGCAGGTTTTCATTGATCGCATTTATCGATGATGTTAAAGTCAGAAAGAGGAGTATGTAAACCAGGACACACTCAAAAGGTTTATATATGAAGACTTCAATGAAATTTTCCCTAAAAAAGGCACTTTTATCAGGCTTCTTTGTTTATGTTCAGTTACTTCACTTTAGTGGCAGTGTAAAGGAGCTGCACATCACTAAATTACTTCATATTCATGTTTCTCCTAATTAAAGGAGACCAAACATCACATGATCTCCATCTGACCCCTATTACTGCTGAAGAATGGGGCAGTCAGAAATAATCAGGCATTTAGTCAACTCTCAGTGCACACATGAATGTGTTTACACCTAATAAAATGTCTCTTATTTGCCCTTACAGCTTATTTTAATTTAGCAAACATTATATGGTTCATTCGAGTACTCTGAGGTGTTTCCTCGAGCATACATTTGGTATTTTGCGCTCTAATTTTAACATGTAAGCTAATTTAAACAATGTAAGTTACAAAATTAAAATAAAAATGCATTTCCTTGACTGAAAAGTGAGCATTAAAGCAAACTGGCAGCCAAATTTAGTTGTCTTTAAAGGTGAACTACAGATCCCCCCCCCCCCCCCCTTGGTTAAAATTTAACAAAAATCAAATATTAGGCAAGTACAAAAAAAAAATCATCCAAGTGTACCTTGGTAGGTTACTTTTAAAATGTATTTCACTACAGATTACAAAATACATGCTTTAGAAAGTCATTTGTAACGTATTTCGTTACTTTACTCAAGTTTAGTAACTTAATCTAAATACTTTAGAATACTTTGGAATACTAATAAGTGTGAAACAAACACAAAAAAGGTCATTGCAAGTTTTTATCTCACAATTGCATGATATAAAGTTGCAATTGTGAGTTATAAAGTAAAAATTATGAGAAATAAACTGACAATATTGAGAAAATTCAGAATTATGAGATATAAACTTGCATGCTAAATTCACAATTGCAAGAAAAATAGTCAATATTGCAAGTTTATATCTCCCAATTCTGACTTTATAACTTGCAATTGTGAGTTTAAATCTTGCAATTCTGAGAAAAAGAAGTCAGAATTGTGAAATGTAAACTCACAATTGTGAGGGGAAAAACAAATTGTGAGAAAAAGTTGCAGTGACGAGTGAATTATAAAATGACTCACAAAACATGAAAACAGTCGTGGATCATCAGGTCATGACAGGACAGTTAAGTTGACAGTTGGACAAGTTTTTTTATAAATTCAGTCATTTTGTCTTATTCAGGACAGAACTAAATAAAAATAACAAAAGTATTAAAATGTTGATGAAACTGAACTCCGCTTTTTCAGACGGTCAGAGTCAGAGAATCACCAATTGCTGTTTAAATGACATTAAAACTCAAAGTAATCACGTTGGTAATCTAAAACACTTTTCAGATGTAACTGTAATCTGATTACCACCCATTTAAAATGTAACTAATGAAATACAGTTACTCAAATTTTGTGTTTTAAATGCGTAACTAAGTTACTTGTATTTCGTTACTCCCCAACCCTGATTATAATAATGATTTGAGGTGTCTGGGAGCTTCTTCAAGGCTGGAGACTGTGTTTACATGCGTCCTCATAATGTGATTATAATGAGATTCAACACAATACTTTGAACAAAATAATTAATCATAATTGTAGCAATCATAATCATTGTAAATCGTGATGTGTGTACATGCAGGTTTTAATCACAAACTGGCAGGTAAACACTTCAATCGCATGTGCATTTTTGCGGTGCTCGTATAAATATAATGCAGTTTATTGATGGTTGAAATGGAGAAATTTTAGGCACGTCAACGGAAAAAAAAAGATGAATGAGGCGAACAAATCTATGAGTTCATCATGTGTTCTGTGCCGAATAATGAAAATTGCATTTAAACGGGAGTGAAAAGGATTCCTTGTGTCATGAGAACAACAGCATATAAGTCCTTACTCTTATTATTGGGAATAATCACGTTAATGGTGCAACGCTAGAATGAGACGGTCAGTTTTTGGTCTCTGGATTAAGTCCGCATGGCTTCATCATAAAGGTCTCCGCACAGTTCCGCTCCCCATCTTCCGGTCGCGGAATTTTGAGTGAATTTTGAAAAAATAGTATATATTATATTTGTGTTAACTCACTTTCTGTTAATGCAACACATATTTTTATATTGCTTTATACAATAGAAATGATTTAAAAACTTATAATAAACAGGAAAGTGACAGATTCAGGTGTGAAGAGGACAGTCGTGTCGTTCAGTTCAAGTTTTGTTCTCATTCGGTGTCAGGATCAGGTATTCTGTATCCCAAGCTAAAGGTGAACCCAAACTCCATCAGGTGACTGAAATGGAGAGGAAAAAAAACCTTGGGAGAAGCTCGGCTCAGTCGGGAGACCAATTCTCCTCTGGCCTAAATGGAAAAGAAATGGATTGGAAGAAGTCACATGGGCATTAGGCGGGAAGAGTTGTGCAGTGCTGGGTAGAAACTGAGAACATGTAATCTGGATTTCTTTATCAGATTCCAAAAGATTATATTACATTATAAAATGCTCATAATCAGACTACAGTTACTATTTTTTTATTGATTACGCGTTATTCTGGCAGTAAAATGGCAGTAAATTATTAATAATTCATTGGATTTTTAAAAAAATTATTTCTTTTAAAATTCTCCTTTCTAAAAAAGACCACTGCTTGTACACTAAATGTTCAGACGGTCTTCCAGGTTTGAGGAATTACACGCAGACCAGCTGCAAGTCATGTGCTTCTCACTGAACTCTGGATCTACAGAAGTCATTTAAAGGGATAGTTCACCCAAAAATGAACATTTTGTCATTACTTGCTTACCCTTAAGTTGTTCCAAACATGTACAGTATGAGTTTCTTTCTTCTGTTGGTAATTAAACGGTTGACGGCAGCCATTGACTTTTTATAGTATTTGTTTAGCTACTATGGAAGTCAGTGGCTACCATGTTAAAATTCTTTAAAATATCTTCTTTTGGGTTCAACGGAAGAAGGAAATGACAATTTAATTTAATTTTGGGGTGGACTGTCACTTTAAGAAGTGTTTTCTCAATATTGAAACATTAGAATATATGAATGAATATATAACAGACACATTATTAACAGACACACTAATTATTATTTGACTTATCATAGCGAGTCATTTATCCGTGTTTTACTGTCTTTGGGAGGCTTTTGTCTTTCAAACACATTAAAATGGATCAATTCGCATCATTTCGTATTTAAACACAGTGCAGGAATTCCCCAATGTTTTTGTTATTTTAACATCTGTGACGTAATATATTCACTTGACGTACACCCTGAGATTTTGAGTGAATAATTAATTACATTTAAATGAAATAAAATAATAAATAATAATCTGATGTTCATTAATGGTTACATATGGAGATAAACAAATAATATATTTAATCTTTTTTTAGTACATTTTTTTTTTTAATTTTAAAATTATTGTAAAGTAATTTATTTTAAATTTTTTGATTTAATTAATATCTTTTCATTAAGCTCACAAACCCCTGCAGTCTGGAAAACCCTGACGTAATGAAATATTTAATGCGTTTCATGCTGTTGATAACAAAGAATAGAATATATATTCTTTCTCTTTGTATTTTTATATCAATGTGGTACAAGATTATCCTATTCAAATCAATATGATAAACAAGTTAGGTCAAAAGTAGTTCATTAGATTTAGTATATTATATCTTTCATTACGTGATGAGCTCAATGCATTCATTTTCATGAATTGTGATGTTTGCAAAGGATTGTGGGTCAGGGCTCAGCATTAACTCTCGCCTGCTTGTCTGGGACAAGTTCTTTTTTTTTTTAAGGGGTAAGTGAAGGAAAATTTTACTTGTCCTGCTGGACAAGTGGCCTGACTAAAACGTCAGTAACAAAAAATAATACGGGAAGCACCAAAATGATTGTTTTTATATTCATTGTAATCGCCGAATGAAAAATGGATAATATATTGAGTCAATGATTCAATGGTCCCTTCATGAAGACAGTCACTGGCTTCATTCTTGAATGAATCGGCCATTTGAACAAATTGGATGAATGAACGACTCAGTGACTCACTCATTTAGACGGTCACTTACTGCCACCTACTGACTGTATGTGTTCTTATTTAAAAGTATCATTGCGTTCTTTCCAACATTTCATATTTGTATATTCAATTTTTTTTTTAAAAATGAATAATTTTTTTTCTTCTTTTTTTTTTGCAGTTGTTATTTTTCAGTGTAAATGTATTCAAGTATTCATGTATTCATCACCTCTCTTCATTAAACAGATGCAACTTCTCTCAACTTTCCTCTGCAGTGGAAAGATGGATTTCGTTGAAATTATTGGCAACAGCCTTACTGTTTTAATTGAATTTAATGATAACATTTAAGAATTTGACATGACAGATGACGCATAGATTTAATACGTTTAAGAAGAAGGTTAAGCTTTACACATAAAGGTTAAAAAGGTGCCCTTGGAAATCAATTTATGGAGGTAAATATCACACATTTGCTGATTAAAGTCAATAAAATGTGATGGAACAGTGTTTGCTTCAGAATAAATTACATTTACACAATTACAATCCTTCTTGTCTTTCCGGAAAAGTAGCTTTTTTTACTCGGGCGAATGAATGACTGATTTACTTGACCGATTTACCAACGCATGACGAGGCTTAATGTCAAGGGCACGATATGCTTGATATGACAAAATACACTGAATCAAGGGCGCAAAGCAAAGGCCTTCAAATTGAGATGGCCTGATGCACCTTCTGTATCATGTGTGGGAGCTGAGGATGTGGAGAGATGTGTGTGAATTTCATCATTTATCAAAACATGATTTTTCATAAAGTCTTGCTTCATTTCATTAATCTCGTAGCATTATTTATGCAGTTGCAGTTCTGAAGTAATATGTAGAATTATGTAGGACTGTATAGCTTGCGCAGTGGCGTGAGTAACTCATTTTGAATCCCTCTGTCTCTCCAGTCAGGTCAGAGAGAGGCTGAAGGAAGAGGTGGAAGGCATGAGGAAGACTCATCCCAATTTCAAACCAGGCCTTGTGGTGTTACAGGTTAGTGGTCACAAGTTAACGGTTTAAATGTTGAACGAAAAAAATATTTAAATTACAACGGGCGACTTCCCACTCAGAATTCTGTTGGAGAAATATTATTTGCTTTTTTATTCCTCCCAAACAGAAAAACAATTTTTCAGGGAGCGCAGATTGTTGGAGACAATGCGTCTCCCAGGATGCTAACCGTTTTCACATGTTTTGGGACTGCTCTAACATTAGAAGTTTTTGGAAAGATATACACAGTATTCTAGAAAAGATTTTAGGTCTTATACCGATGACGTCTTGGGAAAGGAGGAACAAATACATTTTTAGAATAATTCTTGTGTCAAGCAAAAAAAGCCATCACTTGATCTTGGTATAAAACTAACCCTCCACTAATACAGGATTGGATTGATGTTGTTAAAAGTATTTTCAATATGGAGAGAATTACTTTTTTTGTTTGTTTTTTTGTTTGATTTGTTTGCAGATTACTGGTTCAAATGGATTGAGTATTGAACCAAAAACTTTTTTGATATAGAATGTTTGTTTCTCCTTTTGTCTTTTCTCTTTGTGTGATCTGTCTATTTCCTCCTCTCTTGTAAATAGTTTCTGGTGTGTCAAAACTGATGATATTTTAAAGAGATGCATTGAAGTATAGTATGTTATGAGGAATTTAGCACTGGAGTAAAAGTGTAAAGCTGCTAAATTGATGAATGTGAACTGTATCCCTTTTCAACAACTTAAATTACAAAAAAAATAAATGTTGAATGACAGTGACTTAATTATTTTTTTTTCACTAACCATGAAGCGAAACAAACTTTAGTTTTGTTACTAAAATAAGTACAAATGTCAGGGCATGTCAAAACACTTCAGTTTTTAAAGTTTTTTAAATCAGGTTTTTAATGTTGTTTATAACACCACCATGTGCCAGTTCAACACCATTGCTGAGTATTTTCTCCTTAAAACTGAAGTGAAAACATGGTTTCCTACCATCACAAACATGTAACCAATCCCGCCATGTGGGGCGGGGCTTTTCTCTACTTCGTATGACATTTAAAGCATTTCTAAGGATTTTTAGACGGCAGTCGTCTGACTCTGAGATGGGCGAAAAGGAACATGTTTTGTGTAACATTATCAACACATTATTAGCTGTTTAGACTTCAGCTTGACTACGTTATCAATCACGCCAATAACCATTATGTGTCCGACACGATACAAAAATGATTCATTGATTGTAGCCAGCCCTGTATAAGTCGCTGCTCTTCCTCTGAATCAGTCTCTGGTTCAAACGAAATTGGCTGAATTTAGCAATGTTTCCTCTTGCCGTTGTGTAGCGTTTACTACAGTAAAGTTGACCCGAGCGGATCAGGTAGTCTGAGCCGGTGTGATTGATCCCAGTATACTAAATGGTCCATGTAAAATGTGCATCCAAATAGTAGTTCTGCCCGCACATGTGAGGAGAAAACCAAGAAAATGACTAAAATGCATGAAAGTTCTCTCGAAAGCAAATCTTGTTTGAATGATGATTTTTGTGTGTTATAGGTGGGAGACCGAGAGGACTCAAACTTGTACATCAGCATGAAGCTGAAAGCTGCTGCGGAGGTAAAGCCACATCAACAGTGTTTTGGTGTCTGTGCTTAAAGATCCTTCAATCTCAAGACATTATCTTTTCGTCGATGCAGTTTTCAGTTAATGCATGAGAATCTTCACTAAACATTGTTTCTAGTGCGCCTCCCGTCCAATACAACACAATAAACTTTGTGCAGTTTCAACTGTGGAAAGATGTCAATAAAACAGCTTGTATATAATGTCATGCTACAGTTACCTCAGGAAAGCCATCCAATGGACATAGCTCGATAGTTAGCTAGAAAAATTAACTCTATAGATTTTGGTAAGTCGTCTCCACTCAAGTCCTGTAGGAACCGCAGGGGAACTTAAGCTCTACTTCCTACCCCAAAGTCATGTGGAAGAGCACTCAACCTTATTCGTAAAGCCTTTTTTAGGGCTCTATGAAATCTGTTTTATTTTTTTTCCAAATTCTGTTTTTTCCATCATAATTTTCCTGGATTCCTTTTTTTAAAACTCTATTTTCAAAAAGAATGTCTGAATAATTGAAATCATGAAATTTATTCAATTTATTTGTTAAACATTTAACACAATCTTTTTTTTTTTTTTTTTACTAAATTCTGTGTTTCTGTTTAAAGTCATCTGGATTCCATTTTAATAGTTTAATTAAATTTTATTGATCAAAAAACATTTGATCAAACAATTAATTGAATTTATAAAATTACCATGAAATTTTGCTAATATTGGTACCTGATATATCCAAATGAATCGATCGAATCAAATTAAAACAAGATTAAATGGAATCAAATAGCAAGTCCGTGTATAGAAATCTAATTTTAAAATATACCAATATATATTTCTTTACCAATATCAATACCTATCCCTACTTATGATGATAATATATGAAAGTCAGTCATAATTTATAGTGTTACTTTCTTCCGTCATAATTTAGAAATAAATTGCCATTTTCTACCCTGTTTTTTGCACACTAATTTAAAGGGCTATGTCTCCTTTAAGATTTGATATGGGGTAAAATATTTGCATATGAATGTGGAACAGTTGCTGTGGTTTACTACTCACAAAAGATTTAGATTACAGTATTATATTTACATCTTCTCCATAAAAGATTCCTTTTAACAATGTGCAGTATTGAGCATTGTAGTCAGTGTTGAATACATGAATGCAATAGCATGTTTTGTTCAGCGTGAGCTCACAAACTCTATCAAATGCTCATTATAACCAACAAAATGTAGACCTACTGTAAATATGAGATCCCCGGACATGACATGCAGGAAAAAAATAGTAGGCTAAATTGTACGCATGATTTATAAGTCTAGGGAACAAATTGTGCGCACGATTTAGTAAATTGAGGGAGTGAATTAGTAAATCTTGCACAAGATTTATAAATCGATGGAACGAAATAGTAAATCGTGCGCAAGATTTATAAGTCGAGGGAACAAAATGGTAAATTGTACACATGATTTATAAATCGATGGAACGAAATACTAAATTGTGCACCAGATTTATAAATTGAGGGGAACAAAATAGTAAACTGTGTGCACGATTTAATAAATTGGGAACAAATTAGTAAATTGTACGCATGACTTATAAATGGAGGGAACGAATTGGTAAATCGTGCGGATGATTTATAAATCAAGGGAACAAAATAGTAAATTGTGGGAACAAATTAGTAAATCGTGCACATGATTTATAAATCGAGGGAACGAATTTAGTAAATTGTGCCCACGATTTAATTTTTTTTCTTGCTTGTGTGGGGCGCCGTAATAATGACTGTTACGATCTTGATTTTTAGATCGGGATCAATGCTGTACATGTGAAACTTCCACGGACTGCAACTGAGAATGAGGTGGGGCAGATCACACATCTGTTTTGTGTTCGTTAACCGCTGATTCAGATTTTAGTTATGATTAACTGTTTATTCTGAAGGTTATGCGCAGTGTAATTGAAGTCAATGAGAACTCCAAAGTTCATGGGCTCATAGTCCAGCTGCCCCTCGACTCCATCCACTCCATCAATACAGAAAGGATCGTCAACGCTGTGGCTCCAGAGAAAGATGTAGATGGGTACAGAAAATATAATGCAGTCCTTACCATTATGCCATTAAATACAACACATTTTTTAACGAATAGTATTCTGTACTATGTAAATGTTTTGATGTCTGTTTGCTTGCTTCAGTTTGACGAGTATAAATGCAGGGAAACTGGCACGTGGTGATCTTGGAGACTGTTTTATCCCATGTACTCCTAATGGATGTATGGAGCTCATCAAGCAAACAGGTGAGACGGACACTTCAGACCGAATCTGGGAATCTGTCATTATTATAAATGTAATTTGGTCATGACAACTGATCATGCCCAGACGCACCAGGTCTGTTTAAAATTGTGTCCAAATATTCTAGTCTTAGAATTCAAGAACTGCGATGGAGATGCGTTCCCTGTCAAACATAATTCATCATTAAAGACAATAAAATGGCGATAACTGCAAAAAGAAAATAAGAGAAACTTGAATTTTTTAATCAAGACGCATCACTGCGACATCAACATGCATTATCATCTGTACGGTGTGAATTGGCCTTTTTTTTCTTAGTTTTTGTGTCTATAGAAAAATATAAGGAATGGTTAACTCAACAATGGAAATTCCTTCATAATTTACTGCCGTTCTAAACTCATGTGATTTTCTTTCTTCTGTGGAGCACAAGATACTCGAAGTATGCTACAGCTGTCCATACAATGAAACTAAATGTGGTCAAACAGTATGAAAAATGGTATAAAGGTCGTGTAAAAATAATCCATACAATTTCAATTCAATTCATGTACACAAGAACCAAATCAAATGTGGCAACCTGTCGAAAATATCAAACCCTGTTGCAACTCCTTATCTGATCTTGAAACTCTTCATTGTCTGGACAAAAATAGACGTTCTTCAAACATCTGCTGTGTTCCACAGAAGTGTTTGACACGAAGGCAAGTAAACACTGACCGAATTTTTAGGTGAACCGTTCATCTGCCTTAAATGAACTTGAATTATAACAGTTATGGTGATTATTCATAATTTGCATTTCCTCACTGTCTTGTTTAGGTGTGTCTGTGGCAGGAAAACGAGCAGTGGTGATTGGTCGCAGTAAGATTGTTGGTGCACCGATGCATGACCTCCTCCTTTGGAATCATGCTACTGTAACCACTTGTCATTCAAAGACTGCAGACTTGGCCTCTGAGGTGAAGAGCTCTGAGCATTATTATTTCATGTTTTTTTGTTTTGTTGAAAAAAAAATGTAATGGGGTGGAACCGTGGGTTTTGTGAACTGTGCCACCCCTAATATATATATCTCATATATTAGGGGTGGCATGGTTCACAAAACCCACGGTTCGGTTCGTATCACGGTTTTAGGGTCACGGTTTTCAGTTCTGTACGGTTCTTGTTGTTGTTTTTTCCTTTAATCTTTAACACTCCAAAAATTTCCTTCAGCATATGATATATAGCTTATTAGCTTAATTATCCACAATTTAGGATACAGTATTAACATTTTTGTAATGTAATCGTGCACTAACTGAATTTGACTCGACTTTAAGCACATTATTGGGACCATCTCTGAGTAAAAGCTGGTGAGATTTTGATACAGCGAGAGAGAAGACATTGATGATGACATGCTTTTCGTTTGTTTGGCAAAAAAAGGAGCATGTGTATTGTTATCTCTACAGGAACTTGTGCCTTTATTGCACACAAAGATTGAAATTAACTTGCATTTATCAAACTGCCAACTTCAGTGTAGCTCTTACAAAAAAAAATATTTTAAAAGACAAAGAGAGGAACTCTCAAAGCTTTGTCTTTTAAACGAATCAAAATACTTTAAACAAAATAAATAAATATATAATATAATGTAATAACATAAACATCCCCAATGCTTTAGTTATCACTGAGAGGTTGCTTAAATGCTGCGGACAGTAGAAGTTGTTTCCTAACCGGCTCTCTCCTGTTTGTGTTTATCCACACATTGGCCGATGTCTTCTCAAATGAACTGTCATATCAGAAGTGTTTCCATTAGCGTATTGAATGCATTTTGCACAATTCTTGCACACAGTCGCAGTTCTGTCTACTGTTTTATTTCCGTTGTCATCGTAAGTAACATGAAATCCAAAATGTTCCCACACACCGGATTTGAATGACACGGGTGCATCCGCCAATTCCGGGCAGCCTTCATTAGGGGCCGTTCACATATCGCGCCTAAAAAAGCGTGGAAAGCGCGGCCGCGTTGCTTCCATTTTGAGCGCGCTTTGCCGCGCGCCTACATAGGAAATAATGAATATGCGCGTGCAAAAGACACGATATGTGAACGGCCCCTTACTCCACTTTTACTGTCTATATGTATGTTCGTGCGAAACTGTCTGAATACAGGGCTACATTGCGCATGCGTCAAACCGTGCGACACACACACACACAAACCGAACCAAGACAAGCGACCAGAACGGTTCGAACGGTTTTTCATGTACTGTGCCACCCCTATATTTATTTATTTATTTATTTATTTATAAGCAAACGGGAATCTGCGCGCACTGTTCACATTTTAGAATACTAAAATCAAAAGTTTATCAAGTACTCGCATCAGTCTGGTTATGAATATAGCAGCAGATTTATCAAAGATGCCAGCTTTTTTTTTGGTCAGGATTACTCGAGGACCAAGCTGTGATTTTCATTTGTCTATACAATTTTTCCTCTATTTTGAATTTTCTTAACCTACTTTTTCTAACTTTGTTCGATCTTTACCAAAATGGGCACACAGTATCTAGGGACAGTGCTGGCAAAAAGTTATCAAAAGAATTTAGATTTGTCAAAGCGTTGCAAAGATGAAAGTTAATTAACTGGACAGGCAACACCTGATTTTTACGTTGCTAAATGCAATGCTCATGTTTTAACAGTCATTTCAACTCCCTCCACTAGAGGAAGACACAGGATAAGAAATCTTTTAAGTCTATTTTTTCAGTTTCCATCCCTTCGAGTTGAAATAATAAATGCATTGATCTGGTTCATTTGTGTAACTATGATGTATTGATAGTATAGTCTTATATAATATCTGTACATTGAAATTTGTGAAATGATTATAGATCATTAAATGTTTAACTTTTATAGGCCCCAATAAATCATATTTTTCAAGTTGCCAGACATGGAAAAAATATATCGCTGTCCATTTAAAAGAAACTATTTCATTTGTTTTTTCAAGATAATATATTATATCATCACCTGAATGTATTTTAGAATTTCTATCTTGTATGAATCTGAAATGTTTTTTTATATAGTTTTTTTTGGTTGTTGTTGTTAATTTTGTTGTTTCTGTTTTCGCCATGAAAATAGCCTTATTGCTGACATGGCATAAATAAATTATATTATATTATACAATTTCTGTCAGTACACACCAACTATTGTAAAATTTATCTGCTTTTCCAAACTTCTTGAGTCGTGCTCATTGGTGTTTGTGTGTGTTGTAGGTGGGAAAGGCGGACATCCTGGTGACTGGGATTGGTAAAGCAGAGATGGTTCGTGGAGAGTGGCTGAAGAGCGGTGCTGTGGTCATTGACTGCGGTATTAACACCATCACAGGTGTGTTTGTGCAACAGATGCACTTTTAATGCCAGTCTTTCAGTGGGAGTCTACTATGTTTTCAGTTTCATTTACATTTAAAAAGTTTTTTTGTGTGTTTTTGGTTGGGTGCTTTCTGCATTTCCTGTAGTTGTTTAAGTTTTGCGCATGCAAGCTATGTATATATAACTGATCATCAATTTTAAAAATATTATATTTTATTTACATTTATTATAAGTGTGTATATTTTATAAATGTTTTATATATATTAAATATATATAATACATTTATTTTGTGTGTGTGTATATATATATATATATATGATAAATGTATGTAAAATATAATATTTTTTTAAATTGATTAGTTATATATACATTGTATGCACAAAAATAAAGCAACAACTTTGGAGCAATATTGAACACGTGTGCTACATGGATGTTGCTTTGCTATGAATTTTGTTATAAATGAACGTATGAAACAAATGGACAGTGTGTTGAAAGATACTGTAAAACTTTTTTGAAATGTGAGAAAAAAATGCTTGTCATTGCAAAAAGTGCTTGAAAGTTGTTTAAAATCTTTAGAGGGCATTTTCTCAAAAACATGCTTTTTATGACAACTATCCTATTGTGTTTGTAAAGATTTTCTTCTTTTTGTCAGAAGCCGTCCGTCAGACTTGTGAGGATTGTCCGAACTTGTAAAATCCATGGCTCAAAAATATAGTCAGTTAATCGGTTAAATTCTATCTCAGACAGCAGCAGACCAAGTGGAAAGAGAGTTGTTGGAGACGTTCACTTCGACTCAGCCAAAGATCATGCTGGGTTTATTACACCTGTGCCTGGAGGAGTCGGCCCGATGACTGTAGCCATGCTCATGCAGGTACTTTATTCCCGTTCCTCAACGAGATCACATCTGTTACTGTTGTTGTTTGGGGTAGCATGTATTTATTATAAAACTCTTGCTTTTAATTTCACAGAACACAGTTCTGAGTGCCAAACATTTCCTTCAAGCTCAAGAACCTGGGAAGTGGAATATAAGTTACACCAAACTCAACCTGGAAAGACCAGTTCCAAGGTTAGATCCAATTTTCCTTTTCAGATATGCAGAAAACCAGAGTGATAAAAGTGTGTGTGTGTGTGTGTGTGTGTGTGTGTGTGGCCCCACAAGCCACTATTATACAGAGTGACTTTTATAGGAATAGTTGAAACAAAATGAAAGTTGTAGTATTTTAATCACTCTCTTGTCATTCAAAAGCCGAAATCTGATGTCAGTTCACAGTGACCATGGACTGTCAAACATGAAAGTGTTCTAAACCCTTATGGTAGCTTTGACTTATATTTTCAGACTGTTCCTCAAACAAACCAGTTGCATGGCTTCAGAATACTTGCAGCAATTTGCATGTAGTACTGTTATGGTTCATGCATTTCTTTTCAGGGTGGTGTGGTTTTCTATGGGGAGGGGGGTTAATTTATGAACAACTCCTTGAATTAACCAGCTCTTGCAATTTTTCTTTCTTTACTTTTGGAGTTTTAACAATTTGTTAATTTTCATCATGCAGTGATGTTGCCATCTCTCGCTCCTGTGTACCTAAACCCATTGAGTGTCTGTGTAAGGAAATTGGTCTTTTTTCGGATGAGGTTGAGCTCTATGGCAGGACCAAGGCCAAAGTCCAGCTGAAAACAATTGATCGACTGCAGGCTCAACCTGATGGCAAATATGTGGTTGTTACTGGGTAATTTAATTTCTGTCTTTGTTATACTTGGAGATGACAATCAAATTCACATTTTATAGGCATGTATTGGGTTGAAACTTGTGCAATGAAGGAACATTTTGTTTAATGTAGGATCACTCCAACTCCTCTGGGTGAAGGAAAGAGCACAACTACAATAGGGTTGGTTCAAGCACTCGGGGCTCATCTCAGACTGAACGCATTTGCAGCCGTGCGCCAGCCATCACAAGGCCCGACGTTTGGCATCAAAGGTAAGTTGTGCAGTCATATACCAATTGACTCTTCGCCGGTAGTTTGATTGACAGGCGATCTGACCAATCATAACCCTGAATCCGCCATTTTGTCTAACAAAGCAGTCAGGGGAGTTAGTAGATTAACGTTGGTGAACTTGAATCACGTCTTTCTGCGCTTGAAACAACATTCCTTCTGATGTTCATTCATGTTTATTTGATGCTATAAATGAACTAGTATGAAGAGATGATCGGTTCACGAGGAGCTACAGCGATCTGTCACCACACATTAAACACACACTAGACGCTATTTATTGATTAAACTTCTTTAAAAAATTACAAAATTTTAAATAAGAAACTGTTTCATATCAAAAGTAGCCCACTCTGTCTTGTCTGTCGACGCGTTGTCAGTATCCTCTTTGCGAAGGATCAATTGGTTACCACTGAGGTTGAAATTTGTGTAAAAATTACATACCAAGTTTTGTTTACCAAGCATTTGATTTATAGTACCACATGGCAAACAAGTGAGGTCATGATGATTTTTTTTTGTCAGTTTGTATAGCAGTGAGAAACTATGGAAAATTAAATTTGTACCTCAATAGGTGGTGCTGCTGGTGGCGGCTACTCTCAAGTTATTCCCATGGAAGAGGTATTCTCTTTTGTACTGTCAGCTGCAGTTGATTAATAAAGATGTTCGAAATCACGTGTTCAATGATGGTATTTTCTTCTTAGTTTAATCTTCATCTGACGGGTGACATTCACGCAATCACAGCAGCCAATAACCTTGTAGCTGCTGCAGTTGACGCTCGTATCTTTCATGAAGCCACCCAGTCTGATAAGGTAATGTCTGTTCGTTTGTTTGATCACTGAAATCACATTCTGGTGTGATCAGATTGATGTTGTTTGAAATTTATTCCAACTGTTGATTAAAGGGGTGGTTGATTATGATTTCCCTTTTTTAACTTTAGTTAGTGTGTAATGTTGCTGTTTGAGCAGAAACAACATCTGCAAAGTTACGACGCTCAAAGTTCTATGCAAAAACAGAGATTTCTGTAAAAGAAAATATCTCGCTAAGGACTACAACAAATTTTTATTTCATTCTAAAAGTTGTAACTTCTTCCTGAGTCTCTCCATCAGTGTCTGACTCCGGTTTGAACAATATAAGGCTGAACACCGTCTGCATGAGATTCTCCAGCTTTGTTGTTGTTGAGCTGTTAAAGCTCCGCCCTCTTCTGGAGCAGCAGCTCATTTGCATTTAAAGGGACACACACAAACAGCATGTTTCTGCTCGCACTCAAATAGGGGCAAATTTGACAGTTAAAATATCTAAAAATCCTTAACAGGATGGTGGTGTACATATGATATTTAGTTTTCAGGGAATGTCTTTAATATAGGAGTGTCTTGCTGCACTGGAAGAACAAGTTAAAAACAATTTTCCACCTGTTTTTAACTTGTTCCTCCAGTTGCAGTAAGACAAATTACACTTATGTTTATGATAAAATCTAAGTCTTTATTAGAGAAAACTTTAAACAAATTTACTGGGTTTTTTTAAGAATTTTTGGATATTTTAAATGGGAAAACAATTTATTTATGCAGTTTTTTCTTTTGAATTTAAATTAATTCTGAATTGAAAAAGCTTGAACTGATCCAATGGTAGGAAAATCATTTTTGTGTTACATATACATTAAATTAATGCACAATTTTTATTAATTTAATGTATACCCAATGTATTCTATTATGCATGTAAATTTCATGTACTATTATTTTTAATAATTAAAAATGACAGTTGACATATCTATCTTTTACCTTCATGCATGACTCCTGAGCAGTTTCTGTCGGAAGATCATTTAAGTATCTCAGATGTCATGTATGGTTTGTATTTTTAGTGCAGTAGCAGCACTGATTTAGGCCAATGTCATTTAAGTTTGTCTGTAACCTGGTTATGACAAAACAGAAATTTAAAGAACTAAAAACATGGACATGATAATTGTGAGTGAGTCTGAAAACTGGTAACAAATAAAATAATTATTTCACGAAATTACACTTGAAATATCTCGTCCAGTCAGTTTTATTCCTTTTTTTGTCTATTATCAGACTCATAATAGTGCAGAAACAGAAGTTCTTTATCTCCATGACTCCTTATCACAGTGTTCTACGCAGAGCTTTTCTCCAAGATATTAAGGTAGTGAACACGGCTGCGTCCCTAAATGTTGACCTTATGTGGCGAACAGAGTGAGGAAGCGCTGAGATGTATTAATAGTGAGAAGATATGTCATTGAAGTGTGCTGTGAAAATCCAAATCGACAGCTAATTTTCATTCCATCACTGCTCCAGGCTCTCTTTAATCGCTTGGTACCCTTGTCTGGAGGTCAGAGGAAGTTTTGCCCAGTTCAGATCAACAGACTTGAAGTAAGAATATTGTGTGTTTGTCATTTCATAACTACCTCCCTAAAACTCTTGCATTTAATCACTGTAATGCTTTCTATAATGTAATATATTTGATGTTCTTGTACCCGTAGAAACTTGGCATAAAGAAAACGGACCCGAGCACGTTAACAGAGGAGGAAATCACACGCTTCGTCAGGCTGGACATGGACCCCGAGTCTGTCACGTGGCAGCGAGGTGCGATTTGTTCTTAGAATTTATGCTAGAGAGATGAATAAGCTAAAATGAATCTCAAACTGAGTGCACCTTCAAAACCACATCATCACTATTACCTTTGATGGTGTTACCGAACATTATGAATTTGTACCATATATACACATTAAAGTGAAATGTAAATCTTTTTTTTTTTTTTTATTACAGTTTTGGACACAAATGATCGTTTTCTGAGAAAAATCACCATTGGCCAGTCTCCAACTGAGAAGGGCTTTACCAGAACTGTGAGCATCACACTCATCACCTAATGCTTTATATACTGATGAATAAGCAAATTGTATAGATAATCATAAACAAAAAAGCATTATGTATTTATAAATGGTTTAAAGAGCCGAAGTGCTGATCACAGAGTACTTTTTGCTTTTAAAAACATGAGTTACAGTGGAATGGAAAAACTCGCAGTCTCAAGACATGATTCTTTCAACTTCTTTTAACTTTACTTGGTTTTCTAAATTTGCAGCTCTCGAGTGCAATGGTCAAAAATGTCCGTCTAGCGCATGTTTACATAGAAACCAAAGGAAAAGATATGGAGAAAATGCATTCTGTGTTGAACGGCTTAGTTGTGGTTTTGACGTAACCGAGATCTTCTCTGCATTGAGCTGCTCTATTTCTGCAGTGTTTTGAATGAACAACGCAGCAGCGCCACATCTATTGGCTTCAACTGGATAGGCTAACAATCGTGCCACTGATCGGCTGCCTGACGCACATCTACATGTTTCGTTCGAATGTGGATTTTTGTTTTAAATTTGATGAATGTGTGAAATTCCTGAACAGCCCTAAAGGCCCCGATATACTCACAGCAAAGTTCTTTTTCATTCTTCGTTTAGGGTTAAAACTATGTTTGAAATACGTGAGCAGCGATATACTGCAATCGAACACTGCTGAGAGCGACGGTTAGATAAACATGTAAATGTGCTGCACGCTTTCCTCTCAATAACAAAATAAACACAACAACAAAAAAAAGGCAAGGATTTTAATAAAGCATAAGAAAAGCATAGCAGTGGATATGTTAGCACGCGCTCTGTAATTCTCCAGTATAGTCACGTTTATTTATATAGCACTTCATACAATAGACTGCTTAAAATCAAGCAGCTTTACCATAATAAACGAGAGAAACCGTGTCAGTGTCTCGTTTCATGTACAACTTCTACTATAAAGCAGCTCTCCAGTGTGTTCGTGTTTTCACTCGCGGGTGTCTGACCTCCACAGATTGAACAGGAGAAATTTGGCTGGTTTTCACAACAAAACCCAATCGCTTTTCAGGGAGGTCCCACGGTAAAAATCGCTTTCCAAAAGGGTAAAATTCATATTTTTGGTAGGGTTCCCCTGGTAAAAATGTGCATTTCAGGGGCTAAATATCATGTTATTTGCGGTCCCTTCAACCCGCAGTAACAGTGTAAAAGTAGCCCAATTCATTCGGACTTGGCAACACCAGAAATCAACCAGAAAAATTTCCATATGGAAGAAGGCGGAGCCTCAGCGCACACCTACCTATTACATAATCGCCACAAACCAATGCTAGTACAACGGTGTTACCAGCCGAAGCGAAATTTTGAGACTACAAACCACACTCCTTCAAATTACACACAATTACTACTACAAGTTACGCCTTCAACGAAGAAACAAGCGTGGACGTCACTGACTAAAAAAATCCTTTGAAGTAAATTATATATGTACGAAATGTGTGTAAGATGAGCTTATTGCTTTCGAATCTTAAGTATAAAATAACAGCTGGTAGTAAAACAAAATAAATTATACTGTCAAATTAATACAGACTCATGCAATTATAGCTAAACCTACCCCCCCCCCCCCACACACACACACCCAAACCTTACGCTAAACCTACCTCTTTCATAAAAATATAATTTACTGTTTCATAGTTAAAATATTTTTTGAAAATGGCAAAAACAAACAGAATGACTGTGACGTCATACTTATGTTATACGAGCCGATGCCTTACGACTAGGTGGCGATAGTGAAGCTTAAAAAGCCAGGAAAGTGAAATGGAAGAAGAGCAGTTCTAGAGACGACATCAGCGATTTCAGAGGAAGGGGCTCTGATGACATCCCGAATTTTCATTGTAGGGGGGCGGAACTTGGAAATTTTCCGGAAAGTGGCCTGATTTTGTTCGAAATGACATCACATCCATTCGTTCTTTGATTTCGCTTGAAGTTTATCAGGGTCTTAAAAAGTTGACTTAATTTCATGAAGCCTGTCAAAAAATCTGCTGCATAACATTTATAATGTCAAAGATGGTTCGAGCTTATAATACGCAAATTAGTCGGGCTATTAACACGGCTTTTTTAGGTACAAGTATGATCAAACATTATGTCTGACCAGCCAGACGATGTTGGACGCTTCGATGTCCAACAGCCTACATCACTTCAGTTGTCTCACAGTACAAAATATTTAATAATTTTTTTTATTCAATAATTATCTAAACATTAAATTCATAGTGTTCAAAGACAGCTAGACCAAGCTTAAAAAATGCAGATCTCAAAACACGCTTTGACATGGTGTGTAGTTAACTTTTTAGTAACTCACAAGTTATTATAGTTTAACGTTTAATTCTTTCCTAAACGAGCTTTAACTAGCTCATTTCTTTGTAAACTCAATGAATGACGCTAGATCAGTTTGAAACAGGCAGAACATCAACTGTAATGACAAGGAAATTACAAACATTTTATCTTATTCTGTTAGCAGACCAGACCGAGTCATTTATGTTGTGTTTTTGTTTTGCAGGCCCAGTTTGACATCACTGTGGCCAGTGAGATTATGGCAGTTTTAGCTCTCACCACCAGCCTGGAGGACATGAAGCAGAGACTTGCAAAAATGGTGGTGGCCACCAGTCGCAGTGGTCAGCCCGTCACCACGGAGGATTTGGTGTGCTGCTGTCACATGTCTCGTTTTATCTCAGATTAAAGTGTGTAAATGTTGTGATCGTGTAATGTTTGTGTCTCAGGGAGTTTGTGGAGCTCTGACGGTGCTCATGCGAGATGCCATCAAGCCAAACCTCATGCAGACGCTAGAGGTAAGAGGAGTTGTCCTGGGTCGTGTCGTGTACATTTTCTCTACTTCTTGTCACTTTTAGAGTTGTGTCTTAAGCTGTTGTATGAACAATTGTTTAGGGAAACCCTGTGTTTGTTCATGCTGGACCTTTTGCAAACATCGCGCATGGAAACTCCTCGATCTTGGCTGATAAAATTGCTCTGAAACTAGTTGGACCTCAGGGATTTGTGGGTAAGTTACATAGATGATGGCTAACTTTCTGTTATTGTCGTAATTTAAATATATCTGTAAAGAGCAATGTTATTTGCAAACATTGCAACTAAAGTTTGTAAATTAAAAACATTTAATATTAATTATTAATTAATAACAATAATTTAATATTTGCTAAATTGTACAAACCGTCAGTTCTTTGTTTGGATGTCATGGATCCCATCAGCATGGATTTACTCTAGTTGTTGTTTTCTAACAGTCACAGAAGCAGGATTTGGAGCAGATATTGGGATGGAGAAATTTTTCGACATCAAGTGTCGTTACTCTGGTCTCAAGCCTCATGTCGTGGTCTTGGTTGCCACAGTTCGAGCACTTAAGATGCATGGAGGTGGGCCAACGGTGAGTGTGAGAGTAACCGTGTGAGAGTGTGAGAGTTTACTGTGTAGTTTAAAGAGTTGGTTCACCCAAAAATGAAAATTTTATCATTAAAGGGATTAGTTCCCTTCAGAATTTAAATTCTGATAATTTACTCATCCCCATGTCATCCAAGATGTTTCTCTTTTCTTTCTTCAGTCAAAAAGAAATGAAGGTTTTTGAGGAGAACATTCCAGGATGCAAGACGAGCATTTATGGTTAAAAAGCATAGATTTTTTTTTTTTTTTTTTTTTTTTTTTTTTTTATAGAAAGTGATGATGGTTTCTCTAGATAAGACTCTTATTCCTCGTCTGGGATCATGTAGAGTCTTTGAAGCTGCACTGAAACTGAGATTTGGACCTTCAACCCGTTAAACCCCAGTGAAGTTCACTATATGGAGAAAAATACTGGAATGTTTTCCTCAAAAACCTTCATTTTTTCAACTGAAGAAGGAAAGAAATAAATGGATGACATAGGGGATGAGAAAATTGTCAGGAAATTTGAATCCTAATGCATTATTTACTCACCCTCATGTTGTTCCAAACCCGTAAAGCCTTTGTTCATCTTCAGAAAACAAATGAAGATGTGAAATCTAAGGTTTTTTTTATCCCCCATAGAAAGCAACATAATTGCCACATTCAAGGCCCAGAAAAGTAGTAATGATTGTTAAAATAGTCCACGTGACTGCAGTGGTTCAACCTTAATGTTATGTGACGAGAATACTTTTTGTGTGCAAAAACAAAACAAGATTAGTTTTATGCAACACTTTCTTCTCTTCCTTGTCTGAGTCTGCGTTCTGATTCTGATGTAACCAGGAAGCACTGCACTGTGTTTACAACGTAAACAGCGTAGGAGTCTGAGAGGGAAGAGAATAAAGTTAGTTTGCTTCACAACATTAACCACTGCAGTCACTTGGACTATTTTAACGATGTCTTTACTACCTTTCTGGACAATGAAAGATGCGATGACGTTGCTGTATATAAGGAGATCAGAAGCGCTCAGATTTCATTAAAAATGTCTTAATTTGTGTTCTGAAGATGAACGAAGGTCTTACAGGTATGGAACAACATGAGGGTACTGACAGAATTTTCATTTTTGGGTGAACTAACCCTTTAAATGAAAACATTGTCAGCATAGGCAAACATGACATCACATCACTCTTTTGCATATGTACAGTGATTTAATTTCATGCTGTATGACATTTGGCTTCACCTCTTGTACATATAATTTTGTACAGGGAGTTATTAATGTGCATCTTTTCTATAGGTCACTGCAGGTGCGCCTCTGCCCAAAGAATACATTGAAGAGGTACTGTAAGATTTTTTTGTTTTTCTGCTAGTCTGTGATCTTGTAGATAAAGTGATCTTTGAAATGTGTCAGTATTTACAGTGGGGATTTGAGGAGCTTGAGTTCAGTCAGTAGTCTATAATAAAGCACTGGATTGCAGATGACAACAATAAAGCCACTGCATCTCCACAGTTAATTAGTTGTTTGATTACACATGTATATGTTTTCCCCCTTCCATATGTAATGCACTTTGAGAAAAGCGCTATATAAATGTAACAAATTATTATTATGAAACCGCCAGAATCTTAAAAAAAAAAAAAGGCGTGATACTGATTTTTGGTCAAACTGCCTAGCACTACTTGCAGTATATCTCTGTGAGGGATGTTTGGTGTGCTGTTGTCATTTCTGTGATAAAACAAGCTGAAGTGGCATCTTAAGATACTGAAGAATGTATATTTAATTAAACTATAACTTAGAGAAATCACTAGAACTGTTCTGAGTGCTGACATTTGAGTAAACGTCAACTTGATGTGGTTCTGATGATGTGAACTCTTGCAGAATCTGCCGCTGCTGGAGGCCGGCTGCAGTAACATGAGGAAACAAGTGGAGAATGCTCAGCTTTTTGGAGTTCCAGTAGTTGTAGCTGTCAACGCTTTCAAGTAAGACTGCACCTGCTAATGAAACCATACAGTGAAGATATTGAAGATAAATGTATGTCTTATGATAGAGCATATATAGTGTCTTTTGATATTCCCAGTTGCTCAAAGGTGTATAATAGTTTACGATGGACAGAGATGGTTTAAAAATAGTTTTTCCCCCCTAATAACACACAGGACACCTTCTTGCATTAAAAAATTGCTATACAGAGTATTTTTCGTACTTGAACTACCATAGAGCTACACCATTCTGGATAACTTGAGAATCACGATTTCTTTGTTTCAAACAGAGATTACAATCTCCCACGAAAAAAACAAAACAAAAAAATAACATGTAATTTACTATAGGTTCTGACAAAGTATTAATTGAACGAATCATTTCTAAAAATCAGATTGAATGACTCTGAATCAGTGTTTTGAATGAATCTTTTGAATGAATGACAAATTCGTTTCACTTGTCGCCACCTAGTGATTCGTAATGAAGCATCGTTAATTTCAAAAGGTGATTTGCTGCCGTAGACATCAATGTTTATATCTGAACTATAAACTTTTATCCCAGTACTTCTGTGACAATTTGAATGTTTGTAGCACAGAAATGATACTGTGTGGTTAAAAAGTTTGTAAAGCTTCATCAGTGTCGGCGCCAACACAGATGTGAATGCTCCTGTGAATGTGAATGCACAGTGTTGGTTATGATTTCACTTTTTTTAACTTTAGTTAGTGTGTAATGTTGATCATAAACGACATCTGCAAAGTTACGACGCTCAAAGTTCAATGCAAAGGGTGATATTTTCTTTTAATGAAATCGCTGTTTAAGGACAACAAACGGCTGGCAGGGACTACAACGAGCTTCTTCCTGGGTTAGTGACATCACTAACCCCACAATTTACATAAACCCCGCCCCCAAGAACAGCAACAAAGGAATCAAACCAGATCTGTTTGATTCGTGATTGAATTAGTTTGGTTTTGTGAACTAGATCATCCTCATGGAAACTGAAACTTTTTATCTCACGATTTGACCGAATTAGAATTCTTCGAGTTCAAAATTCTTAATATTAAAAAAGGTCAGTCTTTTTTTTTTGCTGAGTTTATATCTTGCAATTCTGACTTTATAAATCTCAATCTCAAGAGAAAAAGTCAATATTACAAGATGTATGCTCGATTGCGAAGGGGAAAAAAAGTCACAATTATACCAATTATTTTTATTTTTTTTATTTTAGTGCCGGAAACAAGCTTCCATACAACCTTCATTGAAATGATCTGCCTCAAAAAAACTAATTATAAATGAAATGGACATTTGTTACATCTCCTGTGAATATTAGGAAGAGCTGTCAAGATGGGTCAGGATTTTGTAGACGCAATGGCGACGCGCAGACTTCAGATTGCACATGTGCACATTTCACACAATTAAAGCCATAATCTGACTAAATCACCATATCATGTCAAAACTTACCATTAAGCCAACAGCATGTTTGACTGTGACTAGATTCATTTCTTTGAGTAAACCTTCTTGATGTTGAATGATATCGGGCATTATTTAGGAATTATGGGTTGGTTAGAAAACTGCTGTACAGCTAATATGCTGTTTAAACTGAATCCTCCGTCTCATGTCTGCAGGACCGACACCAAGGCTGAGCTGGATCTGATCTGTAAACTAGCCAAAGAGGCCGGAGCGTTCGACGCTGTGCCTTGCTCTCACTGGGCTGACGGGGGCGCCGGTGCTGTAGATCTGGCTAGAGCCGTCCAAAAAGCTTCAGACTCACCCAGCAGCTTCAAATTTCTTTATGACATTAAGGTAAAAAAATATGTTGGTGTTGTGGCATTATTATTTTTCTAAATAAAACAAATTTGCAAGTTGGCATATGATTTAAACTCTATTATAAGCTTTACTCTGCAGTCATATTTTACCGATATATCCATGTGCTTGTTCATTTCTGCTGTTATCTTAGTTACCCATTGCAGACAAGATCAGAATCATTGCGCAGAAGGTCTACGGTGCAGATGACATTGAACTTCTCCCAGAGGCCCAGCTGAAGGTGGAGCTGTATAGCAAACAGGTATGAAAAGCGAATTGATTGTGCCCTGTAAAGTAAAGCAGAATAATAATGAATATTAATGAATGAATGAGTAATTAACACAGAAATCACTGTCATGGCTGACAAACACGGGGTTGGATGATGGATGTAGGACTCAGGGGGTGTGGAGAGGATCTGTGTCTCATTCGAGATCCTTAAACATGAGATTGACATTTTGTTTATACAGATTTTTTTTTTGTCTCCCTCAAGGGTTTTTCAAATCTACCCATATGCATGGCAAAAACTCATCTGTCTCTGTCACATGATGCTGAAAAGAAAGGCGTGCCCACAGGATTTGTTCTTCCCATTCGTGACATTCGTGCCAGTGTCGGGGCGGGCTTTCTCTACCCACTGGTTGGCACAGTAAGTAACGTAATATGGGCGTTTTACACAATATATATAGTTATTGTAAAATAATAATCGGAAGTTGGCAATTTTATTTTTCCCTCCCAACCTTTCAAAGTAGTGCTGGACTGTTTGACCAAAAATCTGCATCACGGTTTTCACGTCCCCCTGTGGTGAAAATCAAGTTTTTAATGTTGTTTATATGTTATAATGTTGTCGATGTGGTGTTTTTAATATGCTTTAAGACAAACCATGTGCAAATTCAACACCATTCCTGAGTATTTTCTCCTTAAAACTGCAGTGAAAAAAAATCGCAGTTTGAAATCTTTATTATTATCACTATTACACAAAGTACACTATACTCAATATTTTTGTTTTTAAGATATTCTGAACTTTTATTGACTGGTTTTTGTCGGTTGATCACACAGCACTATCTCAAAGGATATTCATGATTGTTTAAATAACGTTTTATTCATTCATTCCAGATATAATGTGTCAAAACAGTAGCAGTGATGTGATTGGACAACGTAAACTAAATGTTCCTAATTTCATTTTGCAGATGCCGACGATTCCAGGCCTTCCTACTCGCCCATGTTTCTATGACATTGATCTTGACACCGAGACTGGAGAGGTGATTGGGCTCTTTTAAATGAGGCACTTTTATTATGGTATGTCATAATCTGTCATTTAAATGTAGCACATTGCACCCATGAAATGGTACATCTTTTAAAACGGTTGTAATGATTAATTTCTTGTTTAAGATTGATTACAGTTTGTGGCAGTCCACATTCTTTCCAGGGGACTAAAGTCTTCCATCCTCTCAGATCAGAGGTCATTGGTTGTTTATATTTCTAACAGAACTGATGTGTTGTCGTTAACTTTCCATATATTCAGATCTATTACATTTCTCCAGTTTCCTAACGAAAATCTATTTCTAAGAAATATTTTTGCTACTGTACTGGAGCACAAAATAAATCTGTCCATGATATGCTCTGGTCCAGGTGTTTTTGTAAGCGGTTAAAGACCGCTAATTAATATTAATTGTCATTTCTAAAGATTTTGAACACTTGTGTTATTTCAGGTAAGAAGTATATTCTGTCTTTCTGGCTACAATTTAATTCTTGTCAAGTGCCAAATGAGAGTAAGAGAGTAAGTGAGCTTCTGTACACTGAAACATTGTCACATTCTGTTTGAATGTTTATATTGTGTGAAAACAAAATTCAAATAAATTGAGACTGAGCCTGACATGCAATCAATCTCATCTGTGTCTTTTGATTTGAGAAACTGAAAAGCAATAAACTTCACAAAAAAAGTCTCCAATTACTTTGCATTTATTTTCATTGCTATTCAGGAGAAATACTTAAAGAAATCTCTTTAATGATTTCTCTTTAGTTGCTACTTGACTGAATTAAGTGTTAAGATGCTTTTGATTCATAGTTAAATTTATTTATATATATATATATATATATATATATATATAGCGCATAAACATTGGTTATGGAACTATAAGGCACTAGTCAGTTAAAGTATTTAAGATTCACATTTTTACCTTAAAACAAAAAGTTGCAAGTACAAATCTTTTCACAAAAATGTAAAGAAGCATAATCTTCTTTTCCATTCACTTAGCAGAAAGGGTATGAAAGTGAGACGACAATATTGGACTGATGTGATATTTCTTAGTTCTTGACCCTTTGCAAACTGTTTGATTGACAGGCGATCTAACCAATCATAACCCTGAATCTGCCATTTTGTCTGACAAAGCAGTCAGGGGAGTCAGTAGATTAACGTTGGTGAACTTGATAAATTTTAGATAGGAAATCCAGTCTTTTATCTCACTAAAGTTCTTCTGTTTTTACTTGGAGAGTTTAGGAGCCTCTATGGGTCTTGGGGAGATATAAATTTGAGTGTCATCAATGTAACAGTGGAAACTGATTCCATGTTTCCTGATAATGTGGGGACATATACAATAATGAAAATTGGAGCATTGGGGCCCTAGAACAGATAAATGTGGCCCTAATTTGTTTGATTAGACATCTCTTTATTAACACAAACTGGTAGTGATTTGATTTTTTTTTTAAAAATCCCTATAAAATAACGGTAAAAAAACAAACGTGGTCGCCAGAATTTTACCGTAAAAAAATACAATAGCAACATTTTAGGTTTTAGAGGACCTCAGTTCAAAACCACATAATTTACAGGTTTATATTGTAATAATTATGGTTCATAAATCTTCATTAATTGTACAGTAAAAAATTACGTATTTCATTAACTGATATACAGTAATGATAATTTAGCAACTTATTGAAGTACTAATATCTGTTTCGTACCTTTGTAATACACTGACAAGCAGCAAACACAGTGATGATGAGTCACATGATCAACCAAAGCTCATCACAAGCAGCTTTCCACAAGCTGAGGACAATACCACTGTCATTCCCACAAACACTAAACACCATTATGACATTTTAAAAAATCAATAAACATTAATTTAACAACATTCGATGTAACATAAAACCCTTATGTACATAATTGATTAGAAAAAACGGTAACAGTTTCTTAGTTAAACATTAGTTACGGTATTAACTAACGTGAACTTACCATAAGCAATACATTTGTTACTGTATTTACTAAACTTTGTTAGCGTTAGTTAATTCAAATACAGCTGTTCATTGTTTGTTCATGTTAGTTCAGTACATTAACTAATGTTGACAAGATTTTAATAATTAGTATTATAGTGCAAATAGTGAAATAGTAAATACACTACAATAATAAATAGTAAATAGTGTATTAGTAAATGTTGAAATTAACAAAGATTAATAAATGCTGTATAAGTGCAGTTCATTATTAGTTCATGTTAACTAATGTAGTTAACTAATGTTAACTAATGAACCTTATTGTAAAGTGTAACTGAAAAAACTAAGAAGAAACAGCATTATTTTGACAAAAATACAAGCAAATGTGAAGTGTCACTCAGGGAATTGTGGGAATGTCAATTTACAGTTTTTCACTGTAAATTATACTATTATGACTTATTTTTCACTTCTAAAAACTGTAAATTTAAAAGTATTTTACTGTAAAATTACATTAAATGTGCTGTTAGATCTATTACAGTTATTCACTGTATTTAGTATGGAAACTTTCTGTAAACCACAGTTTTTTTTAGAA
The DNA here is from genome assembly GCA_038088235.1 of Zacco platypus. Taxonomy (NCBI): domain Eukaryota; kingdom Metazoa; phylum Chordata; class Actinopteri; order Cypriniformes; family Xenocyprididae; genus Zacco; species Zacco platypus. The sequence goes on from CM076069.1 coordinate 3,085,375, forward strand.
CTACAGTTTTTCACTGTAGCATTTTTACAGTCTTTTACCGTTAAAATCACGGTCATTTTTTTACAGTGTACAAATGTCAATATGATTCTCAAACATTTCTCAACAGAATGCTGTGGTCCAGTAGTGTTGTAGTACTTGAGGCTGGTCTTAAGACCATTTTTTTGAAGGTCTTGCGTCGGTCTCAACCACATTTGTGTCTTGTCTCGGTTTCAGACTAAGAGGACTCAGGATTTCATTTCAAGACCACATCTGCTGGGATATCACTGAACTGCCGGTGCATTGTCTGATTTATTTATTAACATCATTAATGTGATTGGATTTAAAACTTACCGCTTCACATCAATAACTTATTTCTAATTTGATTTCGGTTTAGAAATTATCAAGGGACTGAAATGTCACTAAAATGAATACAAATGCTCACAAAATTCAAGATATTGCACAAAAAGTAGATCTGGATTTTTATATTATAAAGTGATATAATAAAGCAGGATCACGAGAGAGATATTTTCACAAATTTGAGCATAGTTACAAACATGATATTGCTTTGATATACAAACATTCAATGAAATATTTTTAAAGCATTACATTTATTGATTAAAAATAAGTCATTTCTCAGGCGGTAATGCGGATCTTTATGAATTTAAGGAGAGCTGGTCTTAGTCTTGAGTCGGTCTTGGTCTCAGATCAGGTGGTCATGACTACAACACTAGCCCAATGTATCAAAAGCATTAAGGTCTAACAATACGAGAAAAGCGATGCAGCCATGGTCAGGAGGTCATTTGTGACCTTGACAAGTGGCGTCTCTGTACTGTGATGGGCCCTAAATCCTGGAGCAACCTTGATGTCTTGATTCCTCATGACTGTTGGTAAAATGTCATCCACTCTTGATTAGGTCATCTGGAATCCACAAAACCAGTTACATACATTATGACTAGCGTTTTCTGTGCGCAAACACGTGCGACGCGCTCAGAAAGCTGCCTCTCAGACAGTGCCAATAGCTTACTGAACTGAGTTCTCGTTCACATCCTGATTAGGAAGCGGTGGAACTAACTTCTGAAACCTATTACCCATTTCCAAAGAAATTAATGGTACAGATAATTAAAAAAAGCATTAAGCGACTTCTTACACTAGACTACATGAAAGATCTAGTTGATGATTAACCTGTGCAGTCATCCATTTTTTATAACATTCAAGGTAATGGAGACGGAGTCATCGTTAATAAAATATGGCGCTGAAACTGATACGGTTGCTAAAATTTCCACAGTGCTCAATGGAGTTTTATCTGTAGCAGGCTTTCCATTTCAGTGTTTTATTAATACTTTGTATTATTCTAGCTGTATTAAATAGTTCAGGATTTTAAAACTACATAGTTTTATACCTTTAATTCCAAGACGGTTATCTTCTCAAAAGGTATCTGTTTACCTGGCGTGCATTATACATGACATCACATGACCCGATTTGTCGACATCGTCGTAGAAAAAGTCACTGCTTATGTCATTGAGAAGAGGAGAGCAAGACTGAACGATGACATTTATAGCGAAGACTTTTTATGATCTACATGCAACTACTCTGGAAGGGGAAACGGTAGATTTCAATATTTTCAGAGGAAGAGTGGTGCTAATAGAGAATGTGGCGTCACTTTGAGGGACGACCACCCAGGACTATATCCAGCTTAATGAGCTCCAGAGCAGATATCCTCACCGACTTGTGGTCCTGGGCTTTCCCTGCAACCAGTTTGGATACCAGGTTTGTAAATGAAGAAATGCAACTCACCTTCTATTCAGTATTTCAGTTACACTTCAGCCAGATTTGGACATTTTCAAGGGGTTAGTCGATGATTTTATTATTTTTCTCCTCCCGTACGAATTGCCTACTGTTTTTTTGTTTGTTTGTTTTTTGACCGACGCCAATGTCATGTGGTAATTTACCGTCCGAATCCACATCTCTGAGTTTACAAGAGATCAATTCAAAATTCACCGTTTGAATCTTTTTTTTACCACTGTACGATAACTGTTGCGCTTTACTGTAATTTGCATGGATTTTAAAAATACACTTATTACTGAAATGCTGGGAAGTGTTTACAAGAACAATATTTCATCACCGCTCCACCTCAGCGAAAGAAAGAGGGGAAAAGCACGTAAACATTTTAAATGGGCCGTTACAGCAATACAGTTTAAAATTTACAATTATATATATTAAAAATATAAATCAAGCAGCTTTGTTTATCTAATGTAAATAAGAGGCTGCAATAACTTATTTTTTAAGATAAAATGCACAGAAAACCATTTGAACGATTTTAGTTTTAAATGGGAGATTGAAATAAATCACATAATAAATAGGATATTATTTTATTAATTAAATTTAATTTATTAAATTATTATTTTTATTAAATTAAATATTTGGATTATTCCAAGCATTAGACATTATTTACAACAGAAAATTATGCGACCACGTGAGCAGCACGTTTCCGGGTTCGTGGGATCACAAATCTCCGTGAATAAATCGTTTTATCGCTGAGGCAAATTTATTTTTACAGACGTCCAAGTGACAAACAATTACCGTCCGAATAATGACTACATGTGTCTTTTACATAGAAATGGGAGGCTAGCTATGTATTCATGCTATTATTAGTGCTTTAAAAAAAAAAAACTTTGTAGGAATATTGTACATCATTTTTATATTTTATTCTCCCTATTTTGTCTTTTTCCAGGAAAACACAGCTGATGCAGAAATTCTAAATTCCTTGAAGTATGTGCGTCCAGGTGAAGGCTATAAACCTGCTTTCACCATTTTTGAAAAGTGCATTGTAAACGGGAGTGGTGCACATCCTGTCTTTTCCTACTTGAAAGACAAGCTTCCTTATCCAGATGATGATCCTATGTCACTTATGCAGGACCCCAAATATCTGGTCTGGAATCCCATCAGCCGGAATGATATTTCATGGAATTTTGAGAAGTTTCTGATTGGTCCAGAGGGTGAGCCCTTCAAGAGATACAGCAGAAAGTTTCAGACTATCAACATTGAACCAGACATTCAAAGACTGCTGAAGCTGACCTCAAAAACACATTAATTGATCATGTGTCATTACTTAGTCATGTATTAAGAGTGACAATGGTTCTTAATTCACATTATCTTCCATGTTAGCAACATTGTGGCATCATCTCGCTTTCTTTTATATTACTTAATGAGAGTGACACGCCTAAATGGAATGGGTTTCACCTGAGATTGTATATATGAAAGAATTATAGATGATGCCACTAACAAATTCTCTGTAATGGAAATATCTTAATAAAACATTGATCAACACAATGGCGGTTCTGGCTTGCTGCGTGTGCCCAGGGCTGGGTAGTTACTTTTAAAATGTATTTCACTACAGATTACAAAATACATGCTTTAAAAAGTCATTTGTAACGTATTTCGTTACATTACTCAAGTTTAGTAACTTAATCTAAATACTTTAGAATACTTTGGAATACTAATAAGTGTGGAACAAACACACAAAAAAAGTTTTTATCTCACAATTCTGATTTTTTTCTCAGGATTACGTGATATAAAGTTGCAATTGTGAATTATAAACTCAATTTTGAGACAAAATCTCAGAATTGAAAGAAGTCAGAATTCTGAGTTATAAACTCTCAATTTTGAGAAAAAAAATCTCAGAATTGTGAGAAAAGTCAGAAATGAGATACAAACTCGCAATTTTCCAGAAAAAAGTCTGAATTGTGAGAAAAATGCCAGAATTGTGAAATATAAACTCGCGATTTCAAGAAAAAAAAAAAATCTGAATATCAAGTTATCATCACGCAATTCTGACTTTATAACTTGCAATTGTGAGTTTATATCTTGCAATTGTAGGGATAAAAGTCAGAATTGTGAGCTAAAAATTCACAATTATCTTTTTTTTCTTTTTTTTTTTACCTTTTTCACTGTATCGCAAACCATGAAAACACCCGTGGATAATCTGATGACATGTCAGTCGAGATTCAAGGATATGCAAACTTTTGAATGGAGCAATTTTTATAGATTCAGTCATCTGTTATGTGAAATAGCTCATTCAGAACAGTACTAAATAAAAATATAATTTTTATGATCCCTCTTATTTTGTTAAAATTATTAAAATGCTGCATATTCTGCAAGGGGTTTGAAACTTATGAGCAGAAATGTAGCTTAGGATGATTTTCAGACGGTCAGAGACAGAGAATCATTAATTGCTGTTTACATTCAAAGTAATCACTTTGGTAATCTAAAACACTTCTCAGATGTAACTGTAATCTGATTACCACCCATTTAAAATGTAACTGTAATGAAATACAGTTACTCAAATTTTGTATTTTAAATACGTAACTAAGTTACTTGTATTTCGTTACTCCCGTGCATGTGCCTTCACACTGCTTTTGAGCAACATCACGTGAGCAGGAGTATAGAAGATATAATGCATTGCATGACTGTGATTTATAGTTTGATAAGAATATGTAAATGAATAAGGAAAAACAAAGACTGATACACCCAAACATCCATTACATGTCAGTTTTGAACAAGCAACAATGGCTTTGGCTGCTTCCGGAAAGTTTAGTATAATTATTGTTAGTTTTCATTCTTTAAATCAAGTTATAAATTTGTGAAGAAAAAAAAAAATTTGTTTGGCTAAACAAAATCTCATAGGAACTTCAATATTTGCGATATCAACTCCAAATTTGAAACACAACTTGGTTGTCTTTCATTTGATAGCAATTTTAGAGAAAAATATATTTGATAAAATATAAATTATATATGGGCTATAAGATTTTTTTTTTTTTTTAACTTTTAAAATTTAATTTTTTCAAGTGCTTTCACTTCAGCAATAATCTTCTTTAAAACAAACTTAGGTCCAAAGCATTCTTGAATTATAATCATTTAAGTTTGGATAGTGCATTTTCATATCTATTCTCAAAAATATGAGTGACACTTAACCAATTCACTCTAAATACCTGATTGTAATTCAAAGCAAGCAAAATGTAATAAAGAGTTGAAACTGAACTCAATCTTGCTGCGTACATAGAACAATTGTATTCAATTTTCTGCTCCTTTTGTTTTTTGCACTTACTTTTACTTTCAGTACTTAAGTATATTTAACATAAATATCACATACTTTAAAAATTTTACTCCAGTGATTTTCTTAACAGTGACTTTTACTTACCAAATTTTCTGCTAAAATATCAATACTTTTACTCAAGTATGGAACACACACACACACACACACACACACACGGAGAGAGAGCGTTCTAAATGACGTCACAGTGAGAGTGATCGCGCTGCTTCTGTTTGGAATCTGTGTGACGTCAGCTGCAGAAATACTATTCAAGACCGGATTTCTCTCTCAAACTCAGTTTCTCTTAAATCTCAGGACAGCTTCAGGACGTTTCTTCAGCACTGGCGCCCCCTGCAGGGTTGTGGTGGGCGGGTGCAGGGGCTCGACAGCGCCGCAGATGGTGGATGTGGTGTAGTGTGTTGTGTGGTGGGGGGTGTGACACAGTGATTGACAAAAGGAGGACGGGGTGGTTATTCTCTCGAATTAAATAAGCATTAATGGTTTATAGCACCCCACCCCACCCCGCCCTTCAGATTAATGCTTGTTAATCACTGTTTACACCTGCTATAAACCTTATTAATATAACAATAGTTGTTTAATAATAACAAATGCTGTTCATTTTAGTTTTTACATTTCATTAATTGGCATTTTGGATTTCTCTTTTTAATCACTCCATAAATCTGAAAATACTGCCAACAAACAGAATAAAATCACCATGTTTCTAGGAATAAAGTGTTGCATAAAATCAGTGAAATGATTTACAAACCCCTGATTGAAAACCTCCAGAATATATTATTGTTCCAAATATGAGACGACCTTGAATATCAGATGAACCTTTTGATTAAAGGCTTTTTGAAGACCAAATCTCGTCTTTTATGAAGAAAATGCTTTATTTGAAAATAATTTTCATATTGCATATTTTTTCAATTTTCAATTTTGTTTTGAAAGTGGTAAATACTGGTAAAATATGCTGACAATCACATTCAGAAATAAACACTTTAGGAATAACCTGTTTTCATTTCCGGTTCCATTTCATTTCACAATGACTGATTTCTCACTAATTACAAAAAAAAACCACAGATGTTTGAAATGATTTTGTATGTTTTCTTTCCACTAGTCTGAAGAAAAACGTTATGAAAAGCCAAATAGGCCAAAACTTACCAGTCCACATTTACATTTACATTTATTCATTTGGCAGATGCTTTTATCCAAAGCGACTTAGAAGTGAGGAAAACAAACAAGCGATTCATCACGATGAAGCAAACAGACACAGGAAGTGCTCACAACATGAGTTTCAGACATTACTCAGAGTAGCATAAGATAGAATAGGGAGGGAAAAGCAAAGGGTTGGAATTTTTTTTTATAAAGGGGTTAAGTGCTCACGACAGAGATGAGTTTTCAGCTGTCTCTTCAATATTGCCAGGGATTCTGTGTTTTTGATGAAGGTAGGGAGATCATTCCACCAACATGGAGCAGTGAACGAGAAAGTTCTAGAAAGTGCTGTCTTTGAGATGAGGTCTCTGAAGGTCAGTTGGTCATCAAAGATAACTCAAGGTAATTGCTAATGTATCTAGCTGGATGTTGGAATCGTGATCTAGAGTTGGAGTAGCAAGGAAGACTAAAAGATCAGTCTTTGCCAGGTTCAGCTGCAGATGATGTTCTTCCATCCACGTCGAGATGTCCACAGCTTCAGATCTGCGCAGTTACTGTGTAATCATCTGGTTGGAAAGACTGTTGGACAGACAGTTGTGTGTCATCAACACAGCAATGGATGGAGAAACCATGTGCCTGTATGACGTGGCCCAGTGATGTGGTGTAAATGGAGAACAGGACGGGTCCAAGAACTGAACCGGATGGAAGATGTCTTGTCAGTGAAGAAATTGGTGAATTGATCAGCAATTGACGAGGTGGTGCTGGAGGGGGACAGAGGAGAGCGTTGAATGTCTTGAAAAGTGACCGTGTGTTTGTAGCACTGTTGATCTTGTTGTGGAAATATGAGGTCTTCACTGCATGGACTCCACCAGAGAAAGATGAGAGCAGAGACTGATATGAACCTAGGTCAGATGGGTCTTTTGATTTGTGCAGTTTTCTTTCCGCTGCCCTGAGGTTGGTCCGGTGTTCACGAAGAGCATCGGATAACAAGGGGTTGGAAGGAGTAGCATGTGCTGGTCTGGATGACAGAGGACTGATACTGTCTAGAGAAGAAGTTAAGGTGGAGCATAAAGTGTGTCAACTGTAATTTGAACTTGAACCATGTGATCATAAACTCCACCCTCTTCAACACTTACCAGGAAGAGACTGACTTATTATTTCTCTTTTCTGTCATACTGACTCTCTTCTCTCTTGACAAAAGCAGTAAAGAATCAGAGATCAGTGGAGAAAGAAGAGAAACACTTTCAAGAAGGATTTTTGAGACATTTGTTTCTGAACAGACAGCAGATCGTTGTGATTCTCAAGGTGATTCATTTTTAAAACCGTCGTTCAGGAAGTGAAAGTAAAGTTTATATTGCTGGAGCTCAAACAGTGAAAATGGCTTCACTAAATGTTTCTGCTGAAGAACTTTCTTGTCCCGTGTGCTGTGAAATCTTCAAGGCTCCTGTTCTTTTATCATGTAGTCACAGTGTCTGTAAAGAGTGTCTTCAACAGTTCTGGAGAACCAAGAAAACTCAGGAGTGTCCTGTCTGCAGGAGAAGATCCTCAAAAACTGAACCTCCATGTAATCTTGTGTTAAAAAACTTGTGTGAGTCGTTCCTGACGGAGAGAAATGAGACGCGTTCATCAGGATCAGAGGAGATCTGCAGTTTACACAGTGAGAAACTCAAACTCTTCTGTCTGGAGGACAAACAGCCAGCGTGTTTCGTGTGCAGAGATTCAAAACAACACGACAATCACAAATTCAGACCCATCAGTGAAGTGGTTTCATCATATAAGGTAAGACAAATGTCTCTTGTTTCACGTGTATAAAGTCATGTGACATGTGAAGGCCAAGAATGGTGACCCACACTCAGAATTTGTCCTCTGCATTTCACCCATCCAAGATAGAAAACACACATTAGGAGCCGTGAGCAGTGAACACACACACACACACACACTCACTGTGGCTCCTGGGGAGTGATTGGTGGTTCAGTGTCTTGCTCAAGGGCACCTCAGTCATTTCCTACCGGTATTGAGAATTGAACCCACAACCTTCAGGTTACCAGTCTGACTCTCTAAACATTAGGCCACGACTTCTCTTTACTTTGACTCGTAATGAACAAAACTGAGTCATAAACACAGAAATCACATTCATGTATTCAATATTTATCTCTGCCATTTTACTCAACTTCATATGACATTTACTGTGCTGTGAAAAAGTATTTGCCCCATCCTGATTTATTGTTTTTGTGTCTCATACTAATTTAAATCATTTTAATTTAAATCTTAAAACAAAATACAACATAAAACAAAGGAAACCTGAACAAACACAGAATGCAGTTTTAACACCTGTCACCCATGTGATGAACTACTCTGCTCTGATTGGCCCAGTCTGTTGTGATTGTTCGACCACTTACAGGTAATTTTAACCATTGATTCTTCACATCCTCATCCTTTACAAACAGAATTTATTTTTGCAGATGTAGTGAATTAGCTCAAAAGGGAAATATGAATAATTAATCATGACTCATTATAATTAATTAGAAATATTTGAATCAGTTAATCGAATGAACTCGAATCGAATCGAATAAACAATCATTTAATCTGTTCGACCAGCGAACACTCAGTACTGATCGTCTATCAACTCTTCAGGAAGGATTTTCTCCCTGACCACAGAAAAATATTGTTTTCATCTAGCTGTGATCAAATCATTATCAGAGACATTGGTTTTATAAGCAGATCAGAATCAACCCACAAGAATGTGCACAAACTAACTTTTATTAAACTAAATCACAAACACATAGCAGACTAAACACATGCAGACATACAATTCACACATGCAGTGCTACTCGAAAATCTGTGAACCCCTTGCAGAATCTGTGAAAATGTGAATAATTTTTAACAAAATATTATTTTTTTTATTTAGTACTGTCCTGAGTAAGACACTTTACATAAAGTCCACAAGACAAAAAAAAGCTGAATTAATAAAAATGACCCGTTCAAAAGTTTGTGAACCATTGGTTCTTAATGCTGTGTGTGGTTACCTGGATGATCTACAACTGTTTTTGTTTTGTGATGGTTGTTCATGAGTCTCTTGTTTGTTCTGAACAGTTAAACTGAGCTCTGATCTTCAGAAAAATCCTTCAGGTCCTGAAAATTTGTCAGTTTTCTAGCAACTTTTGCATATTTGAACTCTTTCCAGCAGTGACTGAATGATTTTGAGATCCGTCTTTTCACACTGAGGACAAAGTGAGGAACTCCAACTATTAAAAAAGGTTCAAACTCACAACAATCAGTAGAAACAGCAAGAACAAAGACAGAAGACCAGAAGTGAGAGAATGATCTGCTTTTAACCTCTACAGAAGTCACACCTTTGGGTTTTGGCTTGACCAATGAAGAAGGAGCAATTCTCTGGCAGGAGAGTTTCTGTGTTTGAAAGTGACATATAATCTATAATATATAATATAACAAACATACAATGTATTCTATGAGATGGTGACGTCCACCAAAGTGTGAGTCATTAAACAAGGAGTCATTTGATATGAAACAACATTATCTAGTTCCAAATTTCAGGCATGCACAACACTTTACAATATACAAAAAGAACAATATACACAGTAATAATAGACAAAATGTACTGGGGAAATGTGTGTTCATTCATTTAACACATTTGTCAGTGGATTAGTGGAAAAGATGCCGTTTTTTATAGGCTGCATGTCTGCTTCTTGTATTGAGTGAGTGTGTTTGAAGGGCCTGGGCCTGCATGAGTGAAGGGTTGGAGGAGGAACTTTTACAATTGTGTGTTTGATCGATTCAGACGCTACACAGAGCAGAAAACAACATCTTCTCCTCATGAACACAACATGAACAGCTGCAGAGTTTGAGGGTCAAAGGAGACGTTGTTCACGGGCAGCCAATGAAGAACATAGACGGACATTATGCAGATGTTTCCCAGTATGTTTCCCAGTGACGTGAATCCATCACGGAAGTGACACTGGAATTCCTGACGACTCGTTTCGGCAGTTCAGAGTCGATTCTGTCTTGTGAGAGACAATAACTTTATTTCACTATTTTACTTTCAACTTTACAACTTTGCAGATCGTTCACATTCACAGACAGATATATTACACACTGCATGAAAGGTAATATTTGAAAAAGCATTAAGGGCCACTTTAAGACCTTTTAACCAACTTCATGCTGCTGGAAATAAGTGTTATTTGACTGAACAGCTGCAGTGATCAGGACTGGATGTGTTTAGTCCATCTGAACCACATTATAAATACAGTTTCATGGATTTGAGGAATTAATAACTACGGAGGCAAATACATTTTTACGCAGATGCAGATAATATTGGATAACTTTTTTGTTTCAATAAGTAATATTGTCTTTTACAAACTGTACTTTGTGTTTTCTCAGGTTGTCTTTGTTTTTAGGTTTTAATTTCTGAATCAATTTAGTATGAGATGTTCACAAAAACAGAAGAAATCAGGATGAGGGAAAATACTGCATTATATGATCAAATCACTGTATTCTCTTCTTTTCTTCACTGTAATCTGGAGTTTTATGTGTTTTTGTTCAATTCTAGGAGGAGCTCAATACAGCACTGAAGTCCTTACAGAAGAAACTTCAACAGAATAAAAAAATGAAAGGAGAGTTTGAGAAAACAGTTCAACACATCAAGGTGAGGAAACAGAATCAAGAGTCATTTTCATTCCAGCTGTAGGATCACTATATACAGTTATGATCTGAGATATTTCATGGATTCCAGTTGATTATTTCTGTAAATGAGCATCAATCTGCTTCTGGATCCGTTATATGTCGGGTATCCGAGTTTCTCTCTGATATGAATGATGTGAAGTGTTGATGTGTGTCGATTGAGATGATCGAAGTGAACGTGATTTGATTTCAGTCTCAAGCTGAGCACACAGAGCGTCAGATTAAACAGCAGTTTGAGAAGCTTCATCAGTTTCTCAGAGATGAAGAAGAAGCTACAATCACTGCACTGAGGGAGGAAGAGGAGCAGAAGAAGCAGATGATGAAGGAGAAGCTGGAGGAGATGAACAGACACATCTCAGCTCTTTCACACACAATCAAAGACATGGAGGAGATGATGAAAGCCAATGACGTCTGCTTTCTGAAGGTGTGATTTCAGATCATTGGTGGATCATTGGTTCATTGATTGAGTTCTTGATGATAAATGGTGTGTTTGTTCTGCAGGAGTTTCCAGTCTCAATGGAAAGGTGAGTGATCTGCTCCTGTCTCTGGTCTCTCTGGTTCTGATCCAGAGACACTGCAGTTCTGACTCCTGAATGTTCTTCCAGAGTCCAGAGCTCACAGCCGGATCCACAGATGGCTTCTGGAGCTTTGATTCATGTGCCACGTTACTTGGGCAACCTGCCGTTCAGAGTCTGGAAGAAGATGCAGGACATCGTCCAAAACAGTGAGTCTGACTGCAGAAGATCTGAGCTCTCACACAGACTCTGAAATTTAATAAATGATAAAAATGACCAGCGTGTTTCAGTTTGAGAGTCTTCTTCAGGAGATACAACAGACACAATGAACATTTTCAGAAAACATCTCCATACTGAGTGACTCAAACAAAGAAAATTAACAACAGCTGACAAGCTCCACTCCAGACGTCACACTAACTGCTTAAAAGGTTAATGATCAAAATGAATCAATCAGCCAATCAGAAAACATCCTCGTCAAATTCGCATGTTTTACCAATTTCTACATCATAAAAAATGAAATCATCAAACAAGATCAAATCTCTCATTAAAAAAACAATAAACAATATCACAGAAACTCTTTAAGACAGAGATATGTTTCCATCAGCCTGTTTTTATGCGCATTTTGAAGTAAAAAAGGTGGTTTTTGAATTTGACGTGAGTTTTGATCGTCATTTTTAGTCAAACTGTCAGTCTGATCAGTTATAAAAGATAAAGTCAGAAGAGTCTGAAGATCTGAGTTGAGTTTGGAGGTTTTTAGGAGTTACAATTAGAACATTCACTCTCATATTAATAATATTAACTAGAATATACATTTCCTGAAGAAAATGTGAGTGGTGCTTGCAGTGGCAAAACTCGACACTCGTTGCTAGGGTATTTCTAGCCGGTTGCTAGGCAGTTGCTAGGGTGTTCTGAGTGGCTGTTATCGTGTTCTAGGCAGTTGCTAAGGTGTTCTGGGTGGTTGCTAAGGTGTTACTAGGTGGTTGCTAGGGTGTTCTGGGCAGTTGTAAGGGAATTCTGGGCGGTTGCTATGTTGTTGGTACGCAGTTGCTAAGGTGTTCTGGTGGTTGCTAGGAAGTTGTTAGGGTGTTCTGTTTGGTGTCTAGGATGTTGCTAGGTGGTTGCTAGGGTGTTATGAGTTGTTGCTAGGCAGTGGCTAGAGTGTTTCTGGGCAGTTGCTAGGCAGTTGTTAAGGTATTCTGGATGGTTGCTAGTTGACACAGATCTAAAAACTTGGAAGTTTTTATAGAGTTCTTAGCATGTTTTCAGCCTAATTTAACACTTAGCTAATCACTATTAGCATGTAGCTATTCACGTTTGCTAGCGTGAGTCAAATGAGCCGACCCCCATATCTCTACGACGTTCTGATGCAGAGATCGCTAGGGTGCTCGACAATGGTTACTAGGGTGAAGCTAGGAAGTGTTGAAGGTGATTCGTGATTGGCTGTTTGCTGCCCCGAGTCAAACGAGCTCACCCTCATGTTTCTATGACGATATTCCCTTTGATCTCTTTGAATGTAAGTCAACTGAACTTGTTGCTAGGGTGCTCTAAACTGTTGCTAGGGCGTGGCTTGATAGCTTCATGATGATCCTGAGACACTGATTGGTTGCCTGAGTAAAATGAGCCCACCCCCTTGTCTCCATGACAATCTGGTGTGTAGTTTTGTTCAATACAAAATCCATTTGTAATTTACCATAGTAAACATGTGCAATGGTCATTCCTTCACCATAGTGTGTCAATGGGGCAACTTTGGGTGTCTCTTATGGGTACAACTTACACCCCATTGTGAGGTTTGTTCTTACAGAGCCTGCCAGCCTCTTCAAACGTGGAAACCCACATGTTTCTCTGAAATCCTCGCTCAGAAATATGATCCTCATTCATGGATCTACGACAAACGGTGCGGGACGAGTTACTCGCTGAAGTTTGAACAGAAGAATAAATAATATATAAATAATAATAATGAGCTTCAGCTTTCAGGAAAACACTAATAATAATTTCTCAACATAATCAGTCAAACACAAGCAGGGCTGGGCAGGTTACTATCAAAATGTGTTTCACTACAGATTACAAAATACATGCTTTAAAAAGTCATTTGTAATGAATTTCATTAGATTACCCAAGATTAGTAACTCAAATACATACTTTAGAATACACAAAAAAATTGCAAGTTTTTATCTCACAATTCTGACTTTTTTCTCAAAATTGTGTGATATAAAGTTGCGATTGCGAGTTATAAAGTCAAAATTCTGAGATATCAACTTGCAATATTGAGAAAAGTCAGAATTGTGAGATAAAAAGTCACAATTACCTGTTTTATAATCACAAAGAGACTCACAAACAACTTTCACAAAACATGAAAACAGTCGTGGATCATCCAGTGATGAAGGACAGTAAAGATTCAAGGGTGTGAAACAGAAATGAAACGCTTTTTCAGACTGTCAGAGTCGGAGAATCACCAATCGCTCTTTATATTAATTACCGTCACAGTTTACATTAATGTTTAAATGACATTAAAATTCAAAGTAATCACTTTGGTAATCTAAAATACTTTAAGGATAAAATATAATAAAATACTTTTTTTATTATTTTAATTGATGGACACAAATGTCTGAATCACACATTTAATGTTTGTAGTTGATGATAAAACGAGTGTGAAACTAATAACAGCTCTGACAGTGATCAGAGGAAAATGTCTGATGTGTTTGATCAACAGTGTCATAATTCATAATAATCTGTGTTGCTTCACTCTTGATCATTATATGAACATCAGAATAAAAGCATCTGTTGATTGTGTCTCATCAGCTCCTGTGATTCTGGATCCAAACACTGCAGATCCACGTCTCGTCCTGTCTGATGATCTGACCAGTGTGAGAAACAGTGGGATCAATCAACCTCTTCCTGATAATCCAGAGAGATTTGACTGTTATCCCTGTGTTCTGGGATCAGAGGGTTTTAACTCAGGATCACACTGCTGGGATGTGGAGGTTAAAGGGAGTCAATTCTGGACTCTTGGAGTAACTACAGCATCAAACCAGAGGAAGGGATCGGGTTTCTTCAAAACTGATGTCTGGTGTGTGACGCACAGATGGACTGCAGGTTCTAGTTTTCGTGTCGATCAGGATCTTGATCGTGTGAGAGTGAATCTGGACTATGACAGAGGAACAGTGTCATTCTCTGATCCTGTAACTAACACACATCTACACACATTCACAACCTCCTTCACTCACACACTCTTTCCATTCTTCTGGTGTTATCATCGCTCTCTGAGGATCTTAGCGGTCAATAGTCAGTAATTGTTACTCCTGAAGGTCTGGATCTTCCTGCTTTCATCATGTTTCCAATATTTAATCCAGATCACATGACTAAGTGCTGTTGATCTGAATATCAGTACGGTGGCTGTGATTGGGCCGTGATGATCACATGACTGATATCATCACTACAGCAACACTCTCATATTTCATATCAACAGATCAATAGAGTTTAGAAGAAGTTTAAAAATAATTTTACACATTAAGTTTGTGACTTTGCTCATTTTCACATAATTATATATTTTTTTCTTGAAACTGAATGTAATTCTACACAGTTTCAATGAATTTGTAAATGAATAGTTGTTTCAATAGTTGAAATGATAAACACTTAGAAACTCTTGATCAGCAGCATTTATGGATCTAATTTACAGTTTTTTACAATCACTTTGCTTCTCTTTTCAGAACCTTGATGTCATTTTTCAAAACTCTAGACTCAAAACTCAGAACGGTTATCACTTGTAACACAGGCTGTCTAATGTTCAAATCTTTAAAGAAATCTTGCACTTGCACAATCATTGGTTCAAAACATAAATTTTCTGTGAAATACTATTGAAACATGACTATAGATCACCGACACACAAGCAACCGATAGTTTCACTGTGTCATTGTTCGTACAATCATTCAATACTGTAGAACAAAATAGGTGATACAGGTTTCATTATGGTACTACATGTACAGTAAACACATCTGTGTAAAAGTACTGCAGTAGAGAGAATACTACAGACACAGTGGAATCACTGAACAAAGTTTGTAATATATTGATGCAAAACACTACAGTACAATCACAACATGGGTTTATTTGAATCAAAGCAAAAATAATTAGCTATGAAACAGAAAAGAAAAGACGGTACTGTAAAACATCAAATGCAGTGTTCCTCAACTTGCTTGCTTGTACTGTAAGAAACAAAACAGGTGTGATTACTGTACTTCAACATTGTCATTAAATCGTCTGATTCTCGGATCTCATCCTGAGTTTATGAATCCCAGAGTCTTCCTCAGAAAGACAGGAGTGTAACTCCTGTTAATGTCATCATGAGTTCATTCCTGTCAGGTGTTTAATCAGTCTAATTATCTCCTTGTGTTCTTAGTATTTGAGTTCTGAGTTTCTGTTCAGTCGTTGTTGCTGATTTAATGGTTTGTGTGGATTTCTCCTAATGTTTATTTCTGTAGCATATTGTGAACTGATGAAATGTTCTTAATAAGAGCAGCAACGTGAATTTAGTCAAATATCTGCTTCAAAACTCGATTCACATTAATACTTTTTGTCAGTAAACAAGACTTAATAGTTGAAGTGATTTTGCTTCAGTAAATGAATCTTGATTTAAGAAAGTTTAGATATTTGTGCTGGAAAACAAGGAAGAGAATCATTTTTCTGATCAAAGGCACTGCAGACGAGCCTGTACATTAGTCTACTAGTAGAGTTAAAGGTGAACTGCACTGTATTTACAGATTAAATGTGAAATGACATTTTTCTGTTTGTGTAGTAGCTCTATATATTTCTAAGTAATCTCAGTCGAAGAGTAATTTATCTGGTGAAGTGGATTTAATAAATATGATAAATAAATATGAAAAAATATGCAATCTGAAAATTATTTTCAAATAAAGCATTTTCTTCATAAAAGACAAGATTTGGTCTTCAAAAAGCCTTTAATCAAAAGGTTCATCTGATATTCAAGATCGTCTCATATTTGGAACAATAATATATTCTGGAGGTTTTCAATCAGGGGTTTGTAAATCATTTCACTGATTTTATGCAACACTTTATTCTTAGAAACATGGTGATTTTATTCTGTTTGTTGGCAGTATTTTCAGATTTATGGAGTGATTAAAAAGAGAAATCCAAAATGCCAATTAATGAAATGTAAAAACCAAAATGAACAGCATTTGTTATTATTAAACAACTATTGTTATATTAATAAGGTTTATAGCAGGTGTAAACAGTGATTAACAAGCATTAATCTGAAGGGCGGGGTGGGGTGGGGTGGGGTGCTATAAACCATTACAGTTTTTTTCAATTGCTAACAAGCATTGTTCAATACTGAAACCACATTTTCAAAACTCTTCACACAGTCTGCATTACCAGCATGAATGTTGGCCAAACAGTTCATCTCTCCTACAAAACTCACTCAGACCAACAAAACACTGGCAACATTTCTCATTCAGAAAACAATTCATTCTCATTCATTTCAACAACAACAGGAAGCATTACATAATTGATGAACTTTTCTTTTTTAAAGTTTCAATGATTTTCCACATAAATCAGTTCTTCATATAGAATACTGTAACACAATTTCACTTTATTGAAAGCATTTGTAACACAAATGAATCAGAAATGAATCAAAATTTCATTTTTTTTATATGAATATAGTACTTTAAAATTATAACCAAAAGGTGAAAAAAGAGGGAAAAAACTCCAGGGCTGCAATAATAATAAAAAAAGAATAAATAAAATACATTCTACACATTACTGTAACAACATTTGTAGTTGTTGATTGTAGTAAATTACAGTGATGGTTCTAGTCTACTCTCTCTCTTGCATTTGGCCACAAGTTCTCATCAACATCACATCTGATGTCGTCTCCTCCTGGAATGTCTAATCCATCCCTGGCAGTCTTCAGGAGAAATGTCTCCACACTCCGCATTCATTGCCTCCAGTAAAGTCATCTGGTCATGTGGATGGTGGTCATAAACCTTCCACCTCCACGCAGAAAAGAATTCCTCTATGGGGTTTAAGAAAGGGGAGTATGCAGGCAGGTATAATACTGACATCCTGGGATGTGCTGCAAACCACTCTGTGAATGCCACATTATCCCACACAACAATGAAGGAAGGGGAGTTTGATGCCCTTTGGCTTCTCTCCTCTGCTGGCACAAGTCGAATATGAAGGTCATTTAGAAACAAAATGAGCCTCTGTAACAGCAAACCTTCACTGGACATTGCTGCAGACATCGTGATGTTAGCTCCCCTTTGGCCTGGGACCTCCACAGTCGCTCTCTGTCCAATTACATTTCTTCCCCTGCGTCGTGTTTTTGCCAGGTTGAATCCAGCTTCATCCACAAAGATAAAAGTATGTGGAGTTCGTCTGGCTTCCATCTCCATCACCCTCTAAATTGCAAACAGTTTCACAGTAAGTGACATTATGCATCAATGTTTATGTACCCTGTTTGGTTACTGAACAGACATCTTACCTGGACATATTGATATCGGAGTTCTTTCACACGTTCACTGTTTTTCTCAAAGGGTACAGTTGCTTCGTCCTTATTTTATGTTTCTCTAGGACTCTGGCAATTGTTGTTGTGCTGACCATATTCACATTTTCAAAAGTGCCATTGTCTGCCAGCACTCTCTCCCGAATTTCCCGCAGTTTTATTGCATTGCTGGCAATTACCAGATCCACAATGGCAATTTCTTGCGCATCAGAAAAGATTCTGCCTCTCCCTCCTCTCGAGGGCAACCTTTGGATCCTACAGTAAATCACAACTATTACTGTATTGTAATAGGCTTCAAAATGTCAATATGTGTAAAAATGTACACATTATATTGTATTTTACTGTAATGTATAATTCAGTTATCATTAAGGGATGCTCATCTCACCTGTTGTGTTGTCGGAAAATGCGTACTATTGATGCAACTGTTGATCGTGGCAGATTTGGTTGCACCCTTAGACCAGCTTCTCTCAAAGAGAGACCATGATTTACTACATGGTCAATAATTGTTGCTCTTATCTCATCAGAGATCACCACTCTTGGCCTTCCTCTCCTTTGTCCTCCACGCACTCTCCCTCTCTGAACCGCTCTTCTTTGATCCATATTGGCCAACAAATTCTGTTCCAAACTATCCCCTTTTATACTACTGTAAATCATGGTAATGAGACTAAGGCAGAACACCTGGGTGGAATTTCAGCTAAAATTGCAGTTAGCTTGTAATGATTATTTTTTTAATTTTTGGCTATAAAATTGAGAATATTTTAAAATAATTACTGCATAATTGCATGGAATTTGCCATCATTCTGTTTTGAATGTGTTTTTAATCATTTTGAATGCAGTGTGTTACCATTAGAAAAATGTGCTGAAAATACACAGTATTTTGCATGTTGTGGAGTACGAATGGGAAAAGAGTTCCTGAATTTTGAAAAGTGTGGTCACTGAATGCATTTTGTCTGAAAGCAATGAAAAATGGTTCACAGTTTGGTCTGCATTGACTTCTGTTTCGCTGACTGTGTGAAGAGTTTTGAAAATGTGGTTTCAGTATTGAACAATGCTTGTTAGCAATTGAAAAAAACTGTAATGCTCATTTAATTGGAGAGAATAACCACCCCGTCCTCCTTTTGTCAATCACTGTGTCACACCCCCCACCACACAACACACTACACCACATCCACCATCTGCGGCGCTGTCGAGCCCCTGCACCCGCCCACCACAACCCTGCAGGGGGCGCCAGTGCTGAAGAAACGCCGATGAGTGCGCGAGTCCTGAGATTTAAGAGAAACTGAGTTTGAGAGAGAAATCCGGTCTTGAATAGTATTTCTGCAGCTGACGTCACACAGATTCCAAACAGAAGCAGCGCGGACACTCTCATTGTGACAGAACTCTCTCTCTCTCTCTCTCTCTTGATTGAGTTCAGTTTTAACTGTATTTCTTACATTTTGTTTGCTTTGAATTAAAAAAAAGGCAAAATGTTTATTTTAAATTTTAAATGTATAATTTTGAAAATCAAATTTTGAAAATGTAAATTTTAAATCTGATGTACTAATTATACTTTGATCATTCATGTTAATTCATAGTGTTATAATTAATGTAAGAGGCAACTTTAAAATGTTAAAATGTAAATGTTGAAATTAACAAAGAACAACACTTTCATTAACATTTAATGTTACAAACTGACTTTTATTGTAAAGTGTTTCCATTTCATATAAATCCAAACAATCATTCTTAAAATGACCATCATATTTGACGAAATTCACGTTGCTGCTCTTATTAAGTTTCATCAGTTCACAATATGCTACAGAAATAAATGTTCGTTCATCAAAATGTAAAACTCGCTCCACTTCTGAAGCGTCTTTCTCTTTCAGCTGGTGTCATCAGACCACCTGTCAATCACCTGTTTTCTCTGTTAAACGAGGCATTTGACTGGAGAAATAATGAGTTGTGGATGTGAAGATCATTTCATGTTGACTTTAAGAGGATCGTGATGCAGTTTGAGACAGTCTGTTTCATTAGATGAGATTCTCCTCCAGAACATGAACATGAACACACACCTTTACACACTGAAGACAAACTGAAGCGCACTGATATCTGAAGAGACACTGATGATGATGATGATGATGATGATGATGATGGTGCTGTTAAATCTGTTAATTGAGTTGATTAACTGAATGCTCTCCACTCGTGTTAATCAGGTCATTATCTGAACATGCTCCTCCTGAACTGTCAATAAAACATCTTCTCAATAATAAGAGTATCAAAGTATAATGTCATCAAGCGCCGCTGAAGGCAGAAGAGTGGAGCTTGAACATACAAACAAATCCACATGTTTGATAGTGATGATCCTGTTCAACTCCAGATATTTCTAACACGTCAACACAAACACAGCTGACACAAAGACAGATTTTACTGCAGTAAAGAAGCAGGGAGAAGTTCAGTGAGTCAGGAT
This sequence comes from Zacco platypus, assembly GCA_038088235.1. Lineage (NCBI taxonomy): Eukaryota > Metazoa > Chordata > Actinopteri > Cypriniformes > Xenocyprididae > Zacco > Zacco platypus. The sequence continues at coordinate 3,105,765 of CM076069.1, forward strand.
AGAACTTCACCTCCATATCCAAAGATAAGTGTTCATTATTTTTACCAACTCAACTGAATTATTAGCTGAAAACAACATTATTTGAACTATTTTCAACCAAGTGATCTGGACTGAAATGCTTCAATTCAGTCACACAGTGAGATCACATGATCTGAACAGGATTAGAGTTCAACAGAGCTAAAGATGCATTTGACTATTCTCTCTTTTTAAAAAAATTCAGTTCAGCACTTTTTTTAACATCTGCTTTTAAACACACATGTGGAAATTCGGCTGATTTTTGATGCGATCGCAGACAGCAGCGCAAAGATGATTCTGCGCTAATATTTAATGTTATTTTAAATGTTGTAGAATCAATAGAGCCGGAGGCTCAGGCGGCCAGAAGTCTATAAGCCGCTCCGCTTTAGCCGGTGCGGTCATCTCAGGGCAGGCGTTTGGGAGTGTTGCTCAGGTGCAGCTGCCATCTCGAGCTGCGGCTCAGGAGGACCAGTAACTAACACACGTGTCGCTGGAGCTTCTGGATCCACCCTGGAGGTCACCTGACCTGCCTGCACCCATCCATGACCTCCAGGGTGCCCACTCCCAGATCACCAGATGGGAAAGCTCGAGGAAATCAACCACACACCTCTCCAACGGACGGTCATCCTGCCGCAAACCCCACAGGAGTTCCTCCACTGCCAGCATTTTGCAGACCGATTTTGGGGTCCGTCGTACTGTAATGGGTGCAGTGTCCAGGAAGAAGAGCATGGAGGAGGAAGTCTTATCATAGGCCGTTTAATCAAACATCAGGAGAAATCCACACAAACCATTAAATCAGCAACAACGACTGAACAGAAACTCAGAACTCAAATACTAAGAACACAAGGAGATAATTAGACTGATTAAACACACCTGACAGGAATGAACTCATGATGACATTAACTAAGGAGTGGAGGAAAGAACCAACACAAGACATGTGACAAATGAAACCAAACAGAAACACGAAACAATATTTACTGAACAAAAATGAATTCTTTTATTTATCAAAATGAACAGAAAATAGTACAAACTTTGTTTTGAACAAGTATTAACTTAGACATGATTAAAAACATTATTTTAGCTCCAGTATTTGTGTAAGTGTTTGTGTCTTTTGCCCCGTGTGTCTGTGGGGTAAAACACCCCCTCACCCCCTCATACATTTAGAAGATTTTAAACAAAATAAACCACTTTTATCATTTATTTTCACACAAAATCTGTTGCTCCAACAATGTTCAATACAAACATATATATTTTTCTGCAATCGTACACTATGGAGTGGTGAAAAACACAGTTTGGTAGGATGTGTCTTTAACCCGTTGAACTTCTACTCAAGTTTCACACGTATGAACTGATGATGTTGAACTCAAAACATCTTCATAATCTTCTTCCTAAAGTGTCGAGCAGCTCCACACAAAGCTGAAGAACTCAATTAATACTAACTTGATGGTTAGATGTGATCTGATGGACTATTTCACAGCAGAGTTACACTCCTGTCTTTCTGAGGAAGACTCTGGGATTCATAAACTCAGGATGAGATCCGAGAATCAGACGATCCATGAGGATTATGACATCATCACCACGTCAACATTTAGAGTCACTGCATCATTCAGACATCAACAATCAGCTCATGAATCTCAACAATGACGATCAAAAGCTTCATGCTGCAGTGCATTCTGGGTACCAGTGTATACAAAACTCCCAGCATGCACTGCGGCATGAAGCTTTTGATTGTCATTGTTGAGATTCATACACTGATTCTTAATATCTGTGTGTCTGAATGATGCTGTAGTTCAAAACTTTTTAAACTCAGGATTATCAAACTCTGTTCTGAAACTCAGAGATTTCAGTGAATCACAGAAACTTTTTGCTTTTTAAAATTAGATTCATAAATGCTGCTGATCAGTTTCTAAGAGTTTCTAAGTGTTTATCATTTACATGTATTGAAGTGAACAAATGATCATTTAAACTGAAAGAAACAATTATTCATTACAAATTAATTGAAACTGTAGAATTAGATTCAGTTTCAGTAATAATATATTGTGACTATATAAAAATTATGTGAAAATGAGCAAAGTGAAAAACTTGACTGAAATGATTATCAGGTAAATGATTATTATCCTAAAATTGTCTAATAATTGGTGTTATTGTGTAAAGTTATTTTTAAACTCTATTGATCTGTTGATATGAAATATGAGAGTGTTGCTGTAGTGATGATATCAGTCATGTGATCATCACGGCCCAATCACAGCCACCGTACTGATATTCAGATCAACAGCACTTAGTCATGTGATCTGGATTAAATATTGGAAACATGATGAAAGCAGGAAGATCCAGACCTTCAGGAGTAACAATTACTGACTATTGACCGCTAAGATCCTCAGAGAGCGATGATAACACCAACAGAAGACTGGAAAGAGTGTGTGAGTGAAGGAGGTTGTGAATGTGTGTAGATGTGTGTTAGTTACAGGATCAGAGAATGACACTGTTCCTCTGTCATAGTCCAGATTCACTCTCACACGATCAAGATCCTGATCGACACGAAAACTAGAACCTGCAGTCCATCTGTGCGTCACACACCAGACATCAGTTTTGAAGAAACCCGATCCCTTCCTCTGGTTTGATGCTGTAGTTACTCCAAGAGTCCAGCCTGAACTCTCTTTAACCTCCACATCCCAGCAGTGTGATCCTGAGTTAAAACCCTCTGATCCCAGAACACAGAGATCCCAGTCAAATCTCTCTGGATTATCAGGAAGAGGTTGTTTGTTCCTGCTGTATCTCACACTGGTCAGATCATCAGACAGGACGAGACGTGGATTCGCAGTGTTTGGATCCAGAATCACAGGAGCTGATGAGACACAATCAACAGATGCTTTTATTCTGATGTTCATATAATGATCAAGAGTGAAGCAACACAGATTATTATGAATTATGACACTGTTGATCAAACACATCAGACATTTTCCTCTGATCACTGTCAGAGCTGTTATTAGTTTCACACTCGTTTTATCATCAACTACAAACATTAAATGTGTGATTCAGACATTTGTGTCCATCAATTAAAATAATAAATCAATAGATCTGTTTCATTACAGTTACATTCAAAGAGATCAAAGCGAATATTGTCATAGAAACATGAAGGTGAGCTCGTTTGACTCAGGGCAGCAAACAGCCAATCACGAATCACCTTCAACACTTCCTAGCTTCACCCTAGTAACCATTGTCGAGCACCCTAGCGATCTCTGCATCAGAACGTTGTAGAGACAAGGGGAATCGACTCGTTTGACTCGCGCTAACAAACAGGACTACAACATGCTACTCATGCTAGCAGTGAATAGCTACATGCTAATAGTGATTAGCTAAGTGTTAAATTAGGCTGAAAACATGCTAAGAACTCTATAAAAACTTCCTAGACACAAACCCGAACAACCTAACAACTGCCTAGCAACCACCAGAACACCTTAGCAACCACCTAGCAATGTCCTAACAACCACCCAGAACACCTTAGCAACTGCGTACCAACAACATAGTAACCACCCCGAATGCCCTAACAACACTATAGCAACCACTCAAAACACCCTAGCAACTGCCCAGAACACCCTAGCAACCACCTAGCAACATGATAACATCCACTCAGAACACCCAAGCAACCGCCTAGAAATACCCTAGCAACGAGTGTCGAGTTTTGCCACTGCAAGCACCACTCACATTTTCTTCAGGAAATGTATATTCTAGTTAATATTATTAATATGAGAGTGAATGTTCTAATTGTAACTCCTAAAAACCTCCAAACTCAACTCAGATCTTCAGACTCTTCTGACTTTATCTTTTATAACTGATCAGACTGACAGTTTTACTAAAAATGACGATCAAAACTCTGAAAAATCCCACAGACTGTCATTGAACAAAACTGTTCAAACTCCAACTGACAAAAATTCACATTTAAAAGATTAAAAAGTGAATCCAGCAACACTTGAGGAGCTTCAATAAACTCTAGAAATGACCAGCGTGTTTCAGTTTGAGAGTCTTCTTCAGGAGATACAACAGACACAATGAACATTTTCAGAAAACATCTCCATACTGACTTACAAACATCTCCATTGTGATTATATGAGATTGATCTCGTCACGCAACCATAAAATGTCATCTTTTTTCTTTCTTGGTGTTGAAAAGATAAAACAGTACAAGAGGAGCAACACTGATTTTATTAGGAAAATACAACATACCTAGCAACCAACAGTAAATAAAACACCATCAGGGAAACAGACGATTAGTCACATGGATTTAACGTTCGTCAGGAATTATTCGACAAATGTTTCTGTCTCCCATTATTCACTTTAAATCAGTCAAAAACCACCTCAATCGAGCGCAAAAACTTTTTTTTTTACTTCAAAATGCGCATAAAAACAGGCTGATGGAAACATATCTCTGTCTTAAAGAGTTTCTGTGATATTGTTTATTGTTTTTTTAATGGCAGATTTGATCTTGTTTGATGATTTCATTTTTTATGATGTAGAAATTGGTAAAACATTGAATTTGACGAGGATGTTTTCTGATTGGCTGATTGATTCATTTCGATCATTAACCTTTTAAGCAGTTAGTGTGACGTCTGGAGTGGAGCTTGTCAGCTGTTGTTCATTTTCTTTGTATGAGTCACTCAGTATGGAGATGTTTTCTGAAAATGTTCATTGTGTCTGTTGTATATCCTGAAGAAGACTCTCAAACTGAAACACGCTGGTCATTTTTATCATTTATTAAATTTCAGTGTCTGTGTGAGAGCTCAGATCTTCTGCAGTCAGACTCACTGTTTTGGACGATGTCCTGCATCTTCTTCCAGACTCTGAACGGCAGGTTGCCCAAGTAACGTGGCACATGAATCAAAGCTCCAGAAGCCATCTGTGGATCCGGCTGTGAGCTCTGGACTCTGGAAGAACATTCAGGAGTCAGAACTGCAGTGTCTTTGGATCAGAACCAGAGAGACCAGAGACAGGAGCAGATCACTCACCTTTCCATTGAGACTGGAAACTCCTGCAGAACAAACACACCATTTATCATCAAGAACTCAATCAATGAACCAATGATCAACCAATGATCTGAAATCACACCTTCAGAAAGCAGACGTCATTGGCTTTCATCATCTCCTCCATGTCTTTGATTGTGTGTGAAAGAGCTGAGATGTGTCTGTTCATCTCCTCCAGCTTCTCCTTCATCATCTGCTTCTTCTGCTCCTCTTCCTCCCTCAGTGCAGTGATTGTAGCTTCTTCTTCATCTCTGAGAAACTGATGAAGCTTCTCAAACTGCTGTTTAATCTGACGCTCTGTGAGCTCAGCTTGAGACTGAAATCAAATCACATTCACTTCGATCATCTCAATCGACACACATCAACACTTCACATCATTCATATCAGAGAGAAACTCGGATACCCGACATATAACGGATCCAGAAGCAGATTGATGCTCATTTACAGAAATAATCAACTGGAATCCATTAAATATCTCAGATCATAACTGTATATAGTGATCCTACAGCTGGAATGAAAATGACTCTTGATTCTGTTTCCTCACCTTGATGTGTTGAACTGTTTTCTCAAACTCTCCTTTCATTTCTTCATTCTGTTGAAGTTTCTCCTGTAAGGACTTCAGTGCTGTATTGAGCTCCTCCTAGAATTGAACAAAAACACATAAAACTCCAGATTACAGTGAAGAAAAGAAGAGAATACAGTGATTTGATCATATAATGCAGTATTTTCCCTCATCCTGATTTCTTCTGTTTTTGTGAACATCTCATACTAAATTGACTCAGAAATTAAAACCTATAAACAAAGACAACTTGAGAAAACACAAAGTACAGTTTGTAAAAGACAATGTTATTTATTGAAGCAAAAAAGTTATCCAATATTATCTGAACCTGCGTAAAAATGTATTTGCCTCCGTAGTTATTAATTCCTCAAATCCATGAAACTGTATTTATAATGTGGTTAAGATGGACTAAACACATCCAGTCCTGATCACTGCAGCTGTTCAGTCAAATAACACTTATTTCCAGCAGCATGAAGTTGGTTAAAAGGTCTTAAAGTGGCCCTTTATGCTTTTTCAAATATTACCTTTCATGCAGTGTGTAATATATCTGTCTGTGAATGTGAACGATCTGCAAAGTTGTAAAGTTGAAAGTAAAATAGTGAAATAAAGTTATTGTCTCTCACAAGACAGAATCGACTCTGAACTGCCGAAACGAGTCGTCAGGAATTCCAGAGTCACGGAAGTTGTGCATGCCTGAAATTTGGAACTAGATAATGTTCTTTCATATCAAATTACTCCTTGTTTAATGACTCACACTTTGGTGGACGTCACCATCTCATAGAATACATTGTATGTTTGTTATATTTATCAGAGTATAAATGATTATGAATAATGATAAATGATTATTATTAAAATTATATAAATTAGTATGAGACACAAAAACAAGAAATCAGGATGGGGCAAATACTTTTTCACAGCACAGTAAATGTCATATGAAGTTGAGTAAAATGACAGAGAGAAATATTGAATACATGAATGTGATTTCTGTGTTTATGACTCAGTATTGTTCATTACGAGTCAAAGTAAAGAGAAGTCGTGGCCTAATGTTTAGAGAGTCAGACTGGTAACCTGAAGGTTGTGGGTTCAATTCTCAATACCGGTAGGAAAAGACTGAGATGCCCTTGAGCGAGACACTGAACCACCAATCACTCCCCAGGAGCCACAGTGAGTGTGTGTGTGTGTGTGTGTGTGTGTGTGTTCACTGCTCACGGCTCCTAATGTGTGTTTTCTATCTTGGATGGGTGAAATGCAGAGGACAAATTCTGAGTGTGGATCACCATTCTTGGCCTTCACATGTCACTTTCACTCAAATGTGAAACAAGAGACATTTGTCTTACCTTATATGATGAAACCACTTCACTGATGGGTCTGAATGTGTGACCGACATGTTTCTGTGAATCTCTGCACACGAAACACGCTGACTGTTTGTCCTCCAGACAGAAGAGTTTGAGTTTCTCACTGTGTAAACTGCAGATCTCCTCTGATCGCGTCTCATTTCTCTCCTTCAGGACCAACTCACACAAGTTTTTTAACACAAGATTACATGGAGGTTGATCTTTTGAGGATCTTCTCCTGCAGACAGGACACTCCTGAGTTTTCTTGGTTCTCCAGAACTGTTGAAGACACTCTTTACAGACACTGTGACTACATGATAAAAGAACAGGAGCCTTGAAGATTTCACAGCACACGGGACAAGAAAGTTCTTCAGCAGAAACATTTAGTGAAGCCATTTTCACTGTTTGATCTCCAGCAATATAAACTTTACTTTCACTTTCTGAACGACGGTTTTAAAAATGAATCAGCTTGAGAATCACAACGATCTGCTGTCTGTTCAGAAACAAATGTCTCAAAAGTCCTTCTTGAAAGTGTTTCTCTTCTTTCTCCACTGATCGCTGATTCTTTACTGCTTTTGTCAAGAGAGAAGAGAGTCAGTATGACAGAAAAGAGAAATAATAAGTCAGTCTCTTCCTGGTAAGTGTTGAAGAGGGTGGAGTTTATGATCACATGGTTCAAAGAACATGATCAGGATTTGAACAAAACTTAACTCAACTTACAGTTGACACACTTTATGCTCCACCTTAACTTCTTCTCTAGACAGTATCAGTCCTCTGTCATCCAGACCAGCACATGCTACTCCTTCCAACCCCTTGTTATCCGATGCTCTTCGTGAACACCGGACCAACCTCAGGGCAGCGGAAAGAAAATTGCACAAATCAAAAGACCCATCTGACCTAGGTTCATATCAATCTCTGCTCTCATCTTTCTCTGGTGGAGTCCATGCAGTGAAGACCTCATACTTCCACAACAAGATCAACAGCGCTACAAACACACGGTCACTTTTCAAGACATTCAACGCTCTCCTCTGTCCCCCTCCACCACCACCTCGTCAATTGCTGATCAATTCACCAATTTCTTCACGGACAAGACATCTTCCATCCGGTTCAGTTCTTGGACCCGTCCTGTTCTCCATTTACACCACATCACTGGGCCACGTCATACAGGCACATGGTTTCTCCATCCATTGCTATGCTGATGACACACAACTGTCTGTCCAACAGTCTTTCCAACCAGATGATTCCACAGTAGCTGCGCAGATCTGAAGCTGTGGACATCTCGACGTGGATGGAAGAACATCATCTGCAGCTCAACCTGGCAAAGACTGAGCTTTTAGTCTTCCTTGCTACTCCAACTCTAGATCACGATTCCAACATCCAGCTAGATACATTAGCAATTAGCTTGAGTTATCTTTGATGACCAACTGACCTTCAGAGACCTCATCTCAAAGACAGCACTTTCTAGAACTTTCTCGTTCACTGCTCCACGTTGGTGGAATGATCTCCCTACCTTCATCAAAAACGCAGAATCCCTGGCAATATTGAAGAGACAGCTGAAAACACATCTCTGTCGTGAGCACTTAACCCCTTTATTAAAAAAAAAAATTCCAACTCTTTGCTTTTCCCTCCCTATTCTATCTTATGCTACTCTGAGCAATGTCTGAAACTCATGTTGTGAGCACTTCCTGTGTCTGTTTGCTTCATCGTGATGAATCGCTTGTTTGTTTTCCTCACTTCTAAGTCGCTTTGGATAAAAGCATCTGCCAAATGAATAAATGTAAATGTAAATGTGAACTGGTAAATTTTGGCCTATTTGGCTTTTCATAACGTTTTTCTTCAGACTAGTGGAAAGAAAACATACAAAATCATTTCAAACACCTGTGTTTTTTTTTTTTGTAATTAGTGAGAAATCAGTCATTGTGAAATGAAATGGAACCGGAAATGAGAACAGGTTTTTCCTAAAGTGTTTATTTCTGAATGTGATTGTCAGCATATTTTACCAGTATATACCACTTTCAAAACAAAATTTAAAATTGAAATATGAAAAAATATGCAATATGAAAATTATTTTCAAATGAAGTATTTTCTTCATAAAAGACAAGATTTGGTCTTCAAAAAGCCTTTAATCAAAAGGTTCATCTGATATTCAAGGTCGTCTCATATTTGGAACAATAATATATTCTGGAGGTTTTCAATCAGGGGTTTGTAAATCATTTCACTGATTTTATGCAACACTTTATTCCTAGAAACATGGTGATTTTATTCTGTTTGTTGGCAGTATTTTCAGATTTATGGAGTGATTAAAAAGAGAAATCCAAAATGCCAATTAATGAAATGTAAAAACTAAAATGAACAGCATTTGTTATTATTAAACAACTATTGTTATATTAATAAGGTTTATAGCAGGTGTAAACAGTGATTAACAAGCATTAATCTGAAGGGCGGGGTGGGGTGGGGTGCTATAAACCATTAATGCTCATTTAATTCGAGAGAATAACCACCCCGTCCTCCTTTTGTCAATCACTGTGTCACACCCCCCACCACACAACACACTACACCACATCCACCATCTGCGGCGCTGTCGAGCCCCTGCACCCGCCAGTACTGAAGAAATGCCGATGAGTGCGCCAAATGTCCTCAGTGGGTTGTCAAAGTATTTCATTTTAGCACATTTTCCAGTGCCACAGTGTAACATGGGTTGGGAAACACTGGTGTTGAGGACCAAGGCAGTGTTTATTACAAAGGTGACAATCCAAAAATGTGAAAAATGAACTACAAACTTGAGCTTAACATGAAACAAACACCTAAACATGAACTAAGAACTTGACTTGACTGATACCAATAACATGTGGAAATGTATTTCACTACAGATTACAAAATACATGCTTTAAAAAGTAATATGTAACGTATTTCGTTACATTACTCAAGTTTAGTAACTTAATCTAAATACTTTAGAATACTTTGGAATACTAATAAGTGTGGAACAAACACAAATAAGGTAATTGTGATTTTTTATCTCACAATTCTGACTCTTTCTCAGAATTGCATGATATAAAGTTGCAATTGTTATAAAGTTATAAAGTCAGAATTATGAGATATAAACTCTCAATATTGAGAAAAGACAGAATTATGAGATATAAACTCGCAACATTGAGAAAAGTCGGAATTATGAGATATAAACTCACAATATTGAGAAAAGTCAGAATTATGAGATATAAACTCACAATATTGAGAAAAGTCAGAATTATGAGATATAAACTCACAATATTGAGAAAAGTCAGAATTATGAGATATAAACTCGCAACATTGAGAAAAGTCAGAATTATGAGATATGAACTCACAATATTGAGAAAAGTCAGAATTATGAGATATAAACTCACAATATTGAGAAAAGTCAGAATTATGAGATATAAACTCGCAACATTGAGAAAAGTCGGAATTATGAGATATAAACTCACAATATTGAGAAAAGTCAGAATTATGAGATATGAACTCACAATATTGAGAAAAGTCAGAATTATGAGATATAAACTCACAATATTGAGAAAAGTCGGAATTATGAGATATAAACTCACAATATTGAGAAAAGGCAGAATTATGAGATATAAACTCGCAACATTGAGAAAAGTCAGAATTATGAGATATAAACTCACAATATTGAGAAAAGTCAGAATTATGAGATATAAACTCGCAACATTGAGAAAAGTCAGAATTATGAGATATAAACTCGCAACATTGAGAAAAGTCGGAATTATGAGATATAAACTCGCAATATTGAGAAAAGTCAGAATTATGAGATATAAACTCGCAACATTGAGAAAAGTCGGAATTATGAGATATAAACTCGCAATATTGAGAAAAGTCAGAATTATGAGATATAAACTCGCAACATTGAGAAAAGTCGGAATTATGAGATATAAACTCGCAACATTGAGAAAAGTCAGAATTATGAGATATAAACTCGCAATATTGAGAAAAGTCAGAATTATGAGATATAAACTCGCAACATTGAGAAAAGTCGGAATTATGAGATATAAACTCGCAATATTGAGAAAAGTCGGAATTATGAGATATAAACTCGCAACATTGAGAAAAGTCGGAATTATGAGATATAAACTCGCAATATTGAGAAAAGTCGGAATTATGAGATATAAACTCACAACATTGAGAAAAGTCGGAATTATGAGATATAAACTCGCAATATTGAGAAAAGTCGGAATTATGAGATATAAACTCACAACATTGAGAAAAGTCAGAATTATGAGATATAAACTCACAATATTGAGAAAAGTCGGAATTATGAGATATAAACTGACAACATTGAGAAAAGTCAGAATTATGAGATATAAACTCACAACATTGAGAAAAGTCAGAATTATGAGATATAAACTCGCAATATTGAGAAAAGTCAGAATTATGAGATATAAACTCGCAACATTGAGAAAAGTCGGAATTATGAGATATAAACTCGCAATATTGAGAAAAGTCAGAATTATGAGATATAAACTCGCAACATTGAGAAAAGTCGGAATTATGAGATATAAACTGACAATATTGAGAAAAGTCAGAATTATGAGATATAAACTCACAACATTGAGAAAAGTCAGAATTATGAGATATAAACTCACAACATTGAGAAAAGTCAGAATTATGAGATATAAACTCGCAATATTGAGAAAAGTCAGAATTATGAGATATAAACTCGCAACATTGAGAAAAGTCGGAATTATGAGATATAAACTCGCAATATTGAGAAAAGTCAGAATTATGAGATATAAACTCGCAACATTGAGAAAAGTCGGAATTATGAGATATAAACTGACAATATTGAGAAAAGTCAGAATTATGAGATATAAACTCACAATATTGAGAAAAGTCAGAATTATGAGATATAAACTGACAATATTGAGAAAAGTCAGAATTATGAGATATAAACTCACAATATTGAGAAAAGTCAGAATTATGAGATATAAACTGACAATATTGAGAAAAGTCAGAATTATGAGATATAAACTCACAATATTGAGAAAAGTCAAAATTATGAGATATAAACTGACAATATTGAGAAAAGTCGGAATTATGAGATATAAACTCACAATATTGAGAAAAGTCGGAATTATGAGATATAAACTCACAATATTGAGAAAAGTCGGAATTATGAGATATAAACTGACAATATTGAGAAAAGTCGGAATTATGAGATATAAACTCACAATATTGAGAAAAGTCAGAATTATGAGATATAAACTGACAATATTGAGAAAAGTCAAAATTATGAGATATAAACTGACAATATTGAGAAAAGTCGGAATTATGAGATATAAACTCACAATATTGAGAAAAGTCGGAATTATGAGATATAAACTCGCAACATTGAGAAAAGTCAGAATTATGAGATATAAACTCACAATATTGAGAAAAGTCGGAATTATGAGATATAAACTCACAATATTGAGAAAAGTCAAAATTATGAGATATAAACTGACAATATTGAGAAAAGTCGGAATTATGAGATATAAACTGACAATATTGAGAAAAGTCGGAATTATGAGATATAAACTCGCAACATTGAGAAAAGTCAGAATTATGAGATATAAACTCACAATATTGAGAAAAGTCGGAATTATGAGATATAAACTCACAATATTGAGAAAAGTCAGAATTATGAGATATAAACTGACAATATTGAGAAAAGTCAGAATTATGAGATATAAACTCACAATATTGAGAAAAGTCAGAATTATGAGATATAAACTCACAATATTGAGAAAAGTCAGAATTATGAGATATAAACTCACAATATTGAGAAAAGTCAGAATTATGAGATATAAACTCACAATATTGAGAAAAGTCAGAATTATGAGATATAAACTCACAATATTGAGAAAAGTCAAAATTATGAGATATAAACTCACAATATTGAGAAAAGTCAGAATTATGAAGAAAAGTCAGAATTGCAAGGAAAGAAGTTGAGATATAAATTCACAATTGCAAGAAAAAAGTCAGTATTGCAAGTTTTTATCATGTAATTCTGACTTTATATCTTGCAATTCTGATTTTATAAAACGCAGTTGTGAGTTTAAATTTTTGAAGAAAAAAAAAAGTCAGAATTGTGAGATAAAAAGTTGCAATTAACTTTTTTACAATTACAAGGGACTCAAACAACTATCGCAAAACATCAAAACAGTCGTGGATCATCGGTAATGTTTACATTAATGTTTAAATGATATTAAAACTCAAAGTAATCACTTTGGTAATCTAAAACACTTTTCAGATGTAACTGTAATCTGATTACCACCCATTTAAAATGTAACTGTAATGAAATACAGTCACTCACATTTTGTATTTTAAATACGTAACTAAGTTACTTGTATTTCGTTACTCCGCAACCCTGCATGTGGAACAATCACACTTCAATATACAACAACTAGACAAGACAAACATGACCTTCTTAAAGCTTCCTGAGCGCAGCAGGAATACGAAACATGTTATTTTATGTCATATAGTTAGTCAAATTAATTAATAGTAACTTAATACTTAAAACCAGATGCAGAAGGTCCTGCTCCTTTTAGTTACTTTTGTAGTTCACTGTCATGTCTTCATAACAGCAGCTCCAGGACAGAAGGTGGCAGTAAAGAGACACGGATGTTTAGCGACAGTCACAGAATCACACGAAGAAGAAGAAGAGCGGCAGAATAAACGCGTGTTATTGAAGTTTGTCAGTGACAGTGTTTTGAGGGACAGAAATGAGCCAAACTCCAGTAACTTCATCAGTGTCGAAGGTAATATTGAGCACACAAGCGTTCATCCTCATTCTCAGTGATTCACATCTGTTGAGAATAACGACAGTGATTCATATCGATGTTTTTCAGGGATGTTTTGTTTTTAAGTCAACCTCTAAAAAGAGAAAGCGACATGTCGGAGTTGGTGAGAAATGATAAACTTCCCTGTCACCTTACAAATGCTCACCTCATCTTAATTACCAGTTTTATTTATTAATTTTCTTTCTGTGTAGATGGATATTTGATGGACGGTAGTGACGATCGCTTTAGGATCTGTCAGAAGTTATGGGAAACGGTTCAAACGAACGCAGAGGTACATATATGCGTTTGCAAACGCTTGAATTGTCTTATTCATTAATCTATTTTTGATTCTTATTAAAAAAGTATACTTTTACAGGTGATACAAGAGCAGTTGAATAAACATGTGCTTGACAGTCTCGTGGAGTTTATTAAAAGGCATGATCTCGCGAGTTCATCTGATGTGTGGAGACAGAGAGCCAGTGAAATCCGCACCGCTGCTCTGATGCTGGGTATGTGCTTATCCTCGTCCTAATAGATTTTCTGAATCATTGGCCTTAAGTAAGTTTTAATTCTGCGATACCATTTTAAAAAGGGAGAGCAGGAGTACAGAGTAGTGTGTTAAGTTGGAAACTCATATTTAGTTTGGGCATAAATTCGTAAAAAATCATTTACAAGTAAATAATACCTCAAGCTTTTCATGACCCGCCCCCTTTGGTTACTGTTGCTATGTCCGATAAGTCACGTGCTCTCGCGACACACATCATGTTCTCACAGCGAAAAATACATCGCGGAGCAAAGAGGACACTGACAACGTATGAAACTGTTTCATATTTAAAATATCGTAATTTTTTAAATAAGTTTAATCAATAAATAGCGTCTAGTGTGTGTTTAATGTGTGGTGACAGATCGCTGTAGCTCCTCGTGAACCGATCATCTCTTCATACTAGTTCATTTATAGCATCAAATAAACATGAATGAACATCAGAAGGAATGTTGTTTCAAGCGCGGAAAGACGCGAACACACACAATTTATCAAGTTCATAAATGCTAATCTACTAACTCCTCTGACTGCTTTGTCGGACAAAATGGCGGATTCGGGGTTATGATTGGTCAGATCGCCTGTCAATCAATTCAGAGGGAGCAGTCTATCTGTCCGAAATCAATGTTTATTATGATTGATGTCCCATTTCTGTCTACAATATAATAATGTTCATTAATTGCACTCAAATCCATAGGATACAACTTGTTTTAGATGGTCAAACCAGTTTTGTAATATTTTGTGGGATAGAGATTGTAAATCTTTTAAAAATCTTTAGGTTAATCTTTATTAAAGTTACAAATAAACGTTATTCAGTGAAGAGCAGTGAGTGATTTCTTTGTCTTTTGTAGTTTAACATTAAAACACTGACAGAGGCAGGAATATTAGGTTGCTGTCACTTTAAGACTAATGAACGGATCCAATAATGATACACACGTGTTCTTTCTCTGCTGCTCACTTCAGCCGTAACCGATCTTTTAGGCTTATTTTAAATCCTGATGACTGTACCATCCAGCACATAACATTCATTCTTTACTGGAATTGATGTTTGACGTTTATAATTGATAAATAAGGACGTTTATATTTGAATAGCAAAAGGAAATGCAGTGTGTGAAGGTTTAGTTTCTTTTTTGAAAGCGAATGTGGTTCAATAGCCCCACTCTTAGCTCCTCCTATTTCAGGCCTTAGTAAAACCTTTCATTGTCATCTAGGGGTAAATGTGCCGGATCACGCCATGACATTTCGAAGTCTGTGTAGTCTCCTTCAGGATTCTGTCACCCCGTTTGTGGTGTCTGTTCATGCCAAAGAATGTGCAGGTATGTATGAATCTCTCTTACAAGTATATATGCACTACCTTTAATAAAGCTTGAAACACGCAGTTGGATGTTCTTTGGATCTCTGCAGAAGTCTATTTCTCCACGTCATTAAAATACATGCATGTTTTATGTAGTCAGAAACACAGGTGCATGTTTTGTCTCACTTTACACAGTCACTTACTAGTCAAGATTTAATAAAATCTGAATCAAATCTGCTCGATCTATCATCTACTCGTAATAATATATTGAGATCACAATGATTTATGCGTGGCTTCATCTGCATATAAATTGCATTTGCATGTTGTCATCAAGACATGATAACACTGGGGTCAACAATAATCCTTGTCATTTTTCCACAGCTGTGAAGCTCTTGATTAAGAAGGTTCTAGAGCAGCTGACGGGAAAAGGAGTTTCTGTGGATGAAGAACAGGAGGATGAAGCTGCTCCGCTTCAAAGGACGCAGTGTACGATCAGTGCTCTGTGTCAGTGGTACAAGACTGCTACCAAGGTAAGAGAAGAAACTGCTTGAAGGATTAGTCCACTTTGAAATGAAAGTTACCCCAAGCTTTACTCGCCCTCAAGCCATCCTAGGTGTATATGACTTTCTTCTTTCTGATGAACACAATCACAGTTATATTAATAATCAGTCCCTCTAGAAAAACGCGATTATGCGATCGCTTGATTTCATGCATATTCAGTCAAAGTCCGCATATTTATGCGGGGGTCGCATTTTTTCAAATACGCCGCACTTTCGCCGCATAAATTGCCATTTTCAGCAAGCTAAATATGTGGGGCTAGCATGATTTCATAATCCCTGTATTTTAGTTGCAAAAAAGTCACATATATCTTAGAAAGTTGAAAAATGTTGCATTTACTTCACACAAGTAAAGCGCCATTATTTCCCCCTGTTGCCATGGGAACCTTATGAAGTGATGTAATTACGCGACGTGAACGTCATCTGCAAACCCCGCGGTGAAACCGTGATGAAGAACGCAGATCATTCTCATTTGCCACCAAAAATAAGTGCAAAAGGCCGAAGCAGTTTCCCGGTGTGTCACATGACAGTGGGGGCCTATAATTTTGCACTCCGTGAAACTGCGTGTCGGATCACAGACGACGCTGTATATTAGTAGAGTGTAAAATAATTTACGTTGCAGTAAGAGATTGAACTTTGTACATTGGAAGCTCTTAATTTAACAGAAGATGTGTGTTTTGTACAGCTACCTCTGTAAAACAGGAAGCACACGTTTTATTTTTTTATATTTTATTTGTTCATTTTTACAGAAGTTGTTGAATATTCCTTTTGTGAAGCGACAGAACTTGTTTGACTCAATGTTTTGTAAGTTTGATTCGTGTGTTAATGAAGGTCTGAAATAAAACAGAATGAGAACTGAAATATTCAGTGATTTAGTATCTTGAAGTGATCAGAAATGACTCTTGACATGAAGGCAGAGTCTAGAGAGAACAGGGTGTTGGAGAATCACCTTTTTTTCCTCTTTTTCATCAAACCACAGTTTTTGCAAGTTCCCGCAATTTCATCCCATAAAATTGCAAAAATATCCCACATATTCTCTCACGTTTAAGAAAACGTACCACATAATCAAAGATTTTTTCCCGCAACAATCACAAAAAAATCCGCGTTTTTCTGGAGGGACTGAATAATATCCTCATGCGTTCACAGGGTGGCGGCAGATCCTTAAAATGTTTTCATAATTAAAGGCCTTAAAGTATTAAAATGTCTTATTCAGATTTGATGGGTCTTAATATTTTTGCTCACATTACCTCCAGTCTGACGGACCCATGTTAAAACTTCAGTGACAAAAAATAACCAGAGAAGCATCGAAACACAAGAATGATTCTGCAAGAACGATTACATCCATAGATAATGGAGAGTGTATTTAGTAACGCTGTTGAGAGGCTTTAGTGGAGAAATCAAAAGAAATGAGCGTAACGGCACACATGAAAAAACAGAAACTCACTGAAGAAACTGAGGTAAAAATTCAAAATGTTGGTTTTTTTCTTTATAATATGATATAGTTAAGTAACTTGACAGGAGCTATTTTGTCAAATTCTCACGATGGCAAATTATTTAAGTTAAACAAGTAATTTACAGTTTGGACACTATTGACTGTTTTGTTCTGTTTCACCAATGAAAATAGTCCCAAACACAGATCACAGCAGAACTGTTGTGTTTCTCAGAACAACTCTCAGCGTTGTTTTGTTACTGAATGATTCAGTGTTTTGAACGAATCCGTTGAATGAATGATTCAATGACTCACTCATTAAGTGACTTGCCGCCACCTGCTGGTGGTTTAGTTTCTTGTTTAAAAGCATGACGTTTTCCCCAAAATTTCTTTATTTGTATATTCAAAAGTGTTTAAAATATTAATCTCATATTGCAATTGTAATTTTGAGGTGTAAATTTAATTTAATCAGTAACAGCCCTTTAGTGCTTTTATCAAATGTAAGAATTTGACATGAAAGATGACGCATACATTTAATAAGGTTAAAAAATTGGTGTTTATAATGGTAAGAAACGTTAAAATCAAAACTATGCAGATTTAAGTGCGTAAAAGCAGATGGAACACTGAAAATATTTCTTCTGAATTAACTGTTTACACAACCAAAAATCTCAGTGATGCTGTGCTTTTGAGGGATTTTCTATGGGATATTTTCTGATAAGAAGTTCACTGTATATCGTAATAATAAATAGTGATATTTAGTGATTTTAAAAAAAAAATAATTATTAAATATTACATCTATGCATGTAATATAATGTGTAGTCTATTTTATTACAGTTTTGGTCTTAAATTTCATGCAAGGTGGTATTAAAAAGTCTTAAATTTAACTTGTTTATATCTGTAGACACTGGTTCAAGCTTTATAATGGCAGTGAACAGGAAACGAGTATGAAGCTGAAGAAAGTGCATCATAAACGTACTCCACACAGCTGGGGGGGTTAATAAAGTCCTTCTGAAGCGAAGTGATGGGTTTGTGTAAGAAAAGTAAAATACCTAGCTTCCGGCAGACCGCCTTCCGTATTCAACTTAGAAAGAAAGTGTAAAACTTTCGCAGTTCAAAACGCTTACATTATATCCTACGGCTTATACAACGTGAGTTACGCTTTCTTTGTAAGTTAAATACAGAATGCGGTCTGATGGAAGTTAGATATTTTACTTTATAACTTGTTACATATGGATATTTTTCTTACACAAACGAATCACATCGCTTCAGAAGACCTTTATTAACCCCCGGAGCTGTGTGGAGTACGTTTATGATGGATGGATGCACTTTCTTGAGCTTCAAACTCATTTGGTCCCATTCACTGTTGTTACAAAGCTTGAACACATTAGGTTAATATTATTATTTTTTTTAATTTAACCTTATTTAACACTTATTTTCCCAGGAAATGATCCCATTGAGATTCAGAATCTCTTTTTCAAGGGAGTCCTGGTCAGGACAGCAGAATAAAGTTTAATAAAGAATAAAGTATTAAAGAATAATAAAACAAATACAGTGAAAACAACAACATTATCAGAAAAAGACAGTTCAACATCATCTCAACATAATTACCAGCAACATTCAGTAACGGCACATGTGCATTTAGTACTCCGATAGTCATTCATCCTAATTTTAAACTGTCATTGTTGGTAAATAGTCCAATTTTAGTTGATTCTGCAATTTATACCAAGATAAAGGTGCAAAAACTTTAAATGTCATTAATATAACTCAGGTTGTGTTCATCAGAAAGAAGGAAGTCATATACACCTAGGATGGCTTGAGGGTGAGTAAATCTTGGGGTATTTTTCATTTCAAAGTGAACTAATCCATTAACTACAATAAAAATGTTTATATTCTGAAAAAACAGCGCTGTTTGCTGAAAAGGCCTCATTCCAATGTAAAGTAAACCCTGTTTGATGCTCTTGGTTGTTTCTTTTGTGGATGTTTGTATGATTGTATTGCTTAAGAAGTACTGAATGTGATTGTAGCAGCAATATTAGAATCCTTGGATTGGTTTTTAAAAGTCAATTCTAGTTTGAAAGAGATTCAGTTCTCTTGTTTACTGAACTTTGATGTGTTGAACTACTTTAAGCAGAATTATTCGTCTTTTGCAGAAATGCACCCAAGTTTCTCCACAAAGGAAAGGAAACTTGAAGAATGACTTGCCTCGGAGTGCGCCTGTTGTTGTGATCTTCAAAGACTTTGAGGCCTTCAGCCCACAAGTTTTACAGGATTTTATCCTTATCTGCAGGTGGGATTTGTGTAGTGAAATGTGAAGTGTGATGGAATAATATTGTTACAGTGCTTGCAAGGTTTTATTATTCACTGCACATTTTTTTCAATTAATTCAGCTCAGGCTGCTTATTTTACGGAAACTTTTGTAGATTATTTCAGTCTTACACACTCTGTACGTGGACATGAGGGGGCGCCATGTTGTCATAAGTGACAGCAAAGCTGTGGTTTCAGCACAGGTGCACCTTTTGCATTTTTGAAATTAAGCATTGAAGGGTTAGTTAAAGGGATAGTTCATACAAAAATGAAAATTATCCCATGATTTATTCATCGTCAAGCCATCCTAGGTGTATATGACTTTCTTCTTTCAGATGAACACAATCGGAGTTATATTTAAAAATATCTTGATCCTAAATATCCTGACCGTACACATACTGCACAAGTTGTATGTATGACGCAGGATGTAGGAGTATCGTAAGCTTAGACGCCTCTCAAGGTTGAAACAAATAGGGCTGGGCAACAAACTCAAGCTCCTCTTCTTATATCGACATCAACATCCTCTGACATTTCTCTTTAAAAATTCTCATTTTAGACTTCTAATTCGTGAATAGTGTTTTGTTTTGCTCTATCAATACGTCATGTGTCGGGTCAGGGGTTACTCTTATGCTGAAAATAGATGCCGTCTGCCGGAAGCTAGTTATTAAATATGGATATTTTTCTTTCAAAAACCCATCGCTTCACTTCAGAAGGCCTTTATTAACCCGCTGGAGCCATATGGATTACTTTTATGATGGATGGATCCATTTTTTGGGCTTCAAAATCTCGCTCCCCATTCACTACCATTATAAATCTTGGACGAAGCAAGGATATTTTTAAATAAATCTCCAATTGTGTTTGTTCAAATGAAGATAATCATATGCACCTAGAATGGCTTGAGGGCGAGTAAATTATAGGATGGTTTTCAGTTTTAGGTGAACTGTGTCTTTAATTTTACCCAATAACTACCCTATTAACTATTAATAAGCAGTAATAAGGAGTTTGAGGTAAAAGTTAATAGTGAGTACCACTATTAATCTTTACAAGATTGCGTTTTTGTTTCAAACACCCATGCGATCTGATTCCTAAATTACAACGATTCAACGATACAACGAAACCTTTGACAAAATCATCCCGGAGCATTCAAATCTGTGTTTGCGCTGCCGCTGAGCCGGCCGTTGTCATGTACAGTGTAGATATGAAACGGCTTTACAAACCTTCTTTTCAACCACACAGTATTGCTATTTCTGTTAAAAATATTAAAATAATCACAGTACTGAGATAAGTTTATCCTTTGGATTTTAACACTGATGTCTACGGTAGCGATTGAAACTGAGTAAGGGGTCGTTCACATATCGCGTCTTTTGCCTGGCAAGCGCGCTCAAAATGGAACCGACGGCTTGTTTTTTCCAGGCGCACCTGTGCCGTGGCGAGATCTCAACTTTTTAGAATGCCACAAGTGCACCGCAGGTCATGTGACAAGAACCATCCAATCAGCTTCACCCTTTCGTTTACCCTAACGGTCGCCTAATCACCTCAGACGAACGCAGAGCCGTTGTGCAGGAGAGATGGTTTCAGGGCAGAAGCTCTGTTTGAGGATGCTTGGGCCAATTTTTCTTAAAAGATCATCAAACTGGTTCTTGTCAACTCTGAAATAGGCTTTGAATCTCTCATCGTCCAGACGGAGCTCTTGAATGAGTTTGTGAAAATCTCTGTGGTTTTTACATATTTGAAGGATGGGGTGCACACAAACACTGCGGGAGTTTTTTTTTTTTATTATTCTTCTCCATTAATAAATATTGTACTAGAGCTACTGCAAGGGCTTTTCAGTGATGGAAATCAATTGAAACGTCCGCGTAGTCGCGGAGAACTCTGTTCATGGTTGCATAGCAACAATAGACGCCACAGGAGCACAAGTTCCCGAACGCTTGCAAAAGCCCTTGCAAAAGGAGGAAGCGACGCTTTTTTAGGCGCGATATGTGAACGGCCCTAACTCTGCACTTCAAAAACGATTGTATCAATTACATTATTCCACTAGGTGGTGACAAGTGACTGTTAAAATGTTTTTGCCATTGAATCATTCATTCCAGAGACTTATTCAAAAACACTGATTCATGCAGTAATGTGAGTCACTGAATCATTCATTCAAACTGATTTTTTGTTAAATAATAATAATTCATTCATAATAATTAAACATTTTAAAAAAAAAAAACTGCAGTAACATTTTTAAAATTATTACTTAAAATATTTAAATATTTTGTCAGAACCTCTAGCAAATTACATGTTGTTTTGTTTAGGTGTCTGTTCTGAATCATGGGAAAATTGTGTAATGTCTATTTGAAACAACAACCTCAATTTATCCAAATTTGTGCAGCTTTAATAGTGAGAAGTGACCCAAAAATCTAGGCCCAAAGCAAAACTCAAACCTTTCATGTTTACAGAACCTAATCCTGATATCTGAGATTTTAACACCACTGCTGTCTTTCGCCTGCCTTGAAAGTGCTAGTATTTGCAAGAAATGTTAACACCGTTTCATTTCTTAAATTATGATCATGATCTGAGAATCCCTAATCTTTTTGACCTTCCTAACAGTCGATACGCCCAGGAGCTTCCGTTCATCTTTATTTTCGGCATCGCCACGTCTCCCAGCGCTATCCAGCACAGGCTGCCCCACTCGGTGTCGTCTCTGCTCTGTATCGAGGTGTTTCAGTCTCTCTCGTGTACGCAGCATTTAGCCTCTGTTTTTGACAAGGTGAGTAACCGTTGTGATTTGTAACGCAAGTTGACATTTTAGTGCTTCAATAATTTCCTCTGTATTCTCTTTTGAATTCTTTATTATTATTTTTTTGTTTTTTTTACAGCTAATTCTGAATTCTCAGTTTCCGTTCAAGCTGAGCAGTAGAGTGATTCAGGTGCTGGTGGGCATCTTCCTCTACCATGACTTCTCTGTTCAAAATTTTGTTAAGGGGCTACAGGTGAGCCGACACTTATAGTGCCATGATTGTGGACGCATGTGTGTTTCAAATGGCATTTCATTGTGGCATGTGTACGGTTTAGGGCTGTGCAATATGGACAAAATAATCACATTGCGTTTTTTTTTTTTTTTTTTTTAAATGAATATTGCAATTGCGATTTATTTTGCAATTTTGTTTTTGCTTTTTCAAACATGCTACATTCTGAATGTGTTCAGTGCACAAGAAGTACATAACAAAATGTTTCACAATAAAGTAACTGTATTAACAGCTTCATAAACAAAACTGTAATTAACTGTCTTTAAAAAAGACAACATAAAATAAATTAAGGTTAACTAACCTGAAATTCAAATTCAGTACTCAATTGTATTTCAGTGCACACATTTCACAATGCAGTAACACACTGTACAGTAGGATTGACTGCTTGATAAACAAAACAGTAAAAAAAAATGTGTCTTAAAAACAGACAACATGAAATAAATTACGATTATTTCACCTGCTTAAACTTGTATTCAACGCCCGCCTTACATTTCTCATACAGCAACTTGTGTGAAATAAGTGCAGCTGGTATCTTTTGTCCAGTGTTTGAATCCAAAATTCTCTCAAACGACTGATGTTGAATTTCTCTTTGGTACCAAATCATTTTTATTCTGAACTGCATCCATATTTTTTCTTCTTTCCTCCCGTTTGCCTATTCTGTTCTCCTGCTTTGCTTTGTTCTAATTTGTGCCGAGTGAGCTCTGATTGGTTAACATCTTAAACATGCGCTCAATAACGTTGCAGTATTCTGAATTCAAATATAAATAAATTAATTAATAAATAAAATTGCAGACTTATGCGATTTAGCAATTGCATGTGCTCAAATTGCGATTGTTTTGCGATTAATTGCCCAGCCCTAGTACGGTTTCTTTGTTGATCATGTGATCAAAGGATGTTATTGAGAAATGAATATCGGTGACAGTCGTGAGACTTATGTCGGCTTGACAAAGACAACATTCTGATCTGCTATTTAAGCTTATTGTTCTTCCTCTGAGACTAAATTTTAAACAGTATTTCCTTCTAGGGCTTTCAAGCTGAAGCCACCAAACTCTGCTCAGACCTTCAGACTGTTCTGACTCTGTGTGTTTTCTAACCGATCCGACTTAAGAGTTTCGTTAAATGGATGGTCAAAACTACAAAGTCCCGAAGACTTTATTTGAGGGGGACAAAACTTTTGTACAATAAGAATGAAAGTGGATTTAAGCTGTCTATCACTAGCAAAGCTTAATGACTAGGACTACATGCTAACAACATGCTAATTAATGTTATCAACTTGTTAAAACATGCTAGCAACATGTTAATTAACTTTATCGACATGTTAAAACATGCTAATTCATGCTGACAACATGCTAATTAATGTTAATGCTAAATCATGTAACACGTTAATTAATGCTAATTCATGCTAGAAGCATGCTAAAACATGTTGGCAACGTCCTGAAACATTAGAAGTGTGTTAAAACATGCTAACAACATGCTAATTAATGTTAACAACTTGTTAAAGCATGCTAGCAACATGTTAATTCACTATCGACTTGTTAAAACATGCTAATTCATGCTAACAACATGCTAATTAATGTTAACAACTTGTTAAAACATGCTAGCAACATGTTGCTTGCATTTTTAACAAGCTGTTTGTATTTCTTAACATTAAATTATGCAAACAACATGCTAATTAATGTTAATAACGCGTTAAAACATGTTATCGACATGTTAATTAATGCCAACTATCTAACAATTCATGTTAGAAGCGTGTTAAAACATGCTAGAAACATGTTAGTGACATGTTAATTCATGTTAACAAATGCTAAAACATGGTAGCGACATCTGGTATTGGAGGTATTCTGGTATTAAAGCACATTTCTTTCATTACGGGTCCACACGTTGGTCCAGTTTACACACAATTTGGCATGCATTATCCCAAGATCCTTGTGATTATCAGTGTTGTGAAGATATTATTTAAATAACCTATATCTGCTGAACAAAGTCCAAACGGAATTAAACTTTACATGTGAACAACAGGAAACATGCCACATTTCATCAATTTCTAAGGCTTTGGCGCTAACAGCAAATTCTAAATGCTTGTTTATTTGTAACTGTGAATGAAAGATGTAATGCCGAGTTCTTGGTAAAGATATCAAGTAGTATTGAGACAACTATTATAAAATTTGTATTGTTATTATAATTATTGTCAGGCTAGTACTATCAACTTAATATTTTGAACTACATTTCATTTGCCTTCCCCAATTTCATAACAACGACATCACATAACCACACTTGTGACCCGGACACACACGTATGAAGATTGACGACTTTTTAAATCTGACTACAAAATATATCCCACATCAAAACTGAATTGCAAGGTGATCTTTTCACAAACTGTCAAGACTGCGTGTTATAAAAGACTCAATCTTATACAGTTGTTCAATCTGAAAATGGCGTTGTTCATTTGTTTCCATAGTACATAAATGCTATATTTTAAAAACATCATTAAATCTTTCATTAATGTAATTAACTTTTTTTTGGTACGTGATAGAGGGTGGTCCAAAATCTGGCAAAAGATTTAAACACAAGCCAGCCAAAGAGTTGAATACCATTTTTTGTTTTTATATTTATTATAAATGCTCCATGATAGAACATTATTAACTTTATTGTCTAAAACATTATTATTATTAATGTGAGGTTGGATGGGATTGGATAATACTTCAGGAATATAGATATGTTGCAAACACTGCGATTAAATCTTTTGTCTTGCAGTTCTCCTTGTTAGAGCATTTTAACAGCCAGCCTCTCAGTGTGCTCTGCTGTCAGAAGAAGGAGGCTTTACTTTGTGCAAAGATGTTGAGCCAACAAAATGTGGAAAGAATCCGTCACCTGCCCTCATTCATGAGGTAAACTGAAATGTTCACTCCAGTAAAGGGCTGAAACAACAGTTCTGTAACTACACAACACCTGTCTCTGTAGGTTTGTGGAGACTCAGGAGCCCCAGGAGCAGGTGCAGCTCCTGACCAGTGATGCACATGTCAAGGTAACTACTATTACTTATTATTATTATTATTATTATTATTATTATTATTATTATTCAGGGCTGGGTAGGTTACTTTTAAAATGTATTTCACTACAGATTACAAAATACATGCTTTAAAAAGTAACTTGTAACGTATTTCGTTACATTACTCAAGTTTAGTAACTTACTCTAAATACTTTAGAATACTTTGGAATACTAATAAGTGTGGAACAAACACAAAAAAGGTAATTGCAAGTTTTTATCTCACAATTCTGACTTTTTCCCTCAGAATTGCGTGCTATAAATTCAGAATTATGAGAAATAAACTTGCATGCTAAATTCACAATTGCAAGAAAAAAAGTCAGTATTGCAAGTTTATATCTCCCAATTCTGACTTTCTAACTAACAATTGTGAGGGGAAAATCAAATTGTGAGAAAAAGTTGCAGTGACGAGTGAATTATAAAATGACTCACAAAACATGAAAACAGTCGTGGATCATCAGGTCAGGACAGTTCAGTTGACAGTTGACATTTTTTTACAAATTCAGTCATTTTGTCTTGTTCAGGACAGTACTAAATAAAAATAACAACATTTTTATGATCCTCTTAAAAGTATTAAAATGTTGATGAAACTTAACTCCACTTTTTCAGACTGTCAGAGTCAGAGAATCACCAATCGCTGTTTAAATGACATTAAAATTCAAAGTAATCACTTTGGTAATCTAAAACACTTTTCAGATGTAACTGTAATCTGATTACCACCCATTTAAAATGTAACTGTAATGAAATACAGTGACTCAAATTTTGTATTTTAAATATGTAACTACTTGAGTTACTTGTATTTTGTTACTCCCCAACCCTGTTATTATTATTGTTCCACAATAGGCCATGAAGTTGACTGAAATGTGTCTCAAATTCTGTGTAGTACCTGTTTTGTGAGCAAGAAATACACCAGAACTCATGCTGGAGCTGCTCGACGAATCGTAAAAAAATTGCGATCTTGATTCAAGCACCCACGCAATCTTATTTTATTAAATGATAACAATTTGCCCACATCTATTAAACCTTTGACAAAATCATACTGGAACATTCAAATATGTGTTTGTGCTGAGAGAGCGCAGTTTTGAACCACACATTAGTTACAAACATTCTATTCGGCTTTCACACTCCACACAAACTCTTGAAGAGCGCATATTTTTCTAGTGTAAAGTTGCGTCTACTTGCATGTTTCGGATGATAAGCCGTATTTGAGGTTGATGTAATGAGAGGCGAGCGTTTGGATGTCCTGTCTGATGTACTTTAATCACCATACAGTTGGTCTGTCCGTCACAGACTCAAGATTCAAGATTTTTATTTGTCACATACAGTTATATAGAGGATATACAGCCAGTAGTGAAATTTAAATCAGGTCTTCTTCCAGATAATAATGCAATTATTATAAATACTAAACATAATTAACAATTTAACTGTACAATATAAATGTATAAAGATAAGATAGAATCTCTAATAAAAAGAAAAAAAAGATTTTTTTTTTTTTTTTTTAAATAGCAGCAATGTAAAGTGAGATTTTTTTTTTTTCTTTTTATTGCTGCGAAGACCATGTGACTTCGCCACTTCCTGTGGATTTTTTTCCCTGCGACTAATAAAAGTTTGTTTGACTAAGCCTCTTCTCGTCGACTAGTGGTTATTTGACCGTTAAGGGCTTGCTCTATTGGAAATGGTAAAAATTTTGAATGTAAGCAATAAACTAATTTTCTTTTGTGATTTTGTCTTTTTTAGGATGTATGTCAAAAATTACTGAAAAACCTCCATAAATACCACAAAAATTACTATCCAGTTCTTCGGTGTCTACACTCTTTGACATCATCACTGCCTAAGTTTCCTCTCGGAAAGCACGTAAGTAGACATGTTGGCTAGACCTTTTTTTTTTTTTGTCATATTACATGTACTTACTTTATAACTGTAAATGATGCATATTTACAAGCAACCAAACCCTAACTTTATAGTAAGTACATGTTGTTAATTAATATTACTTGATCACTTCATTTGTTTTCACTTCTGGGTCATCATTTACTCAAAAGACAACATGGTCAAATGATCTTTTCTTCTTCAGAACACATTCTAGATTGTATAGTTTGAATCTAATCCAGGGGCCGTGTTCATAAAACATCGTAAGGCTTAACGTAGATACTAACTTGCCCAATTTAGGAGAAACTCTAATGGGCGTGTCAGTCTGAATTTTAGGACTCCTAAATTGTTGCTCAGAGTATTTCACAAAGCATTATAGCGCTAAAACTAGCTCCTAAATCTGTAGCGTTAGTAGTCAAGAGGACTCCTCCGTCACTAAGACCAAATCACAAACAATCCTAATCCACCTAAAGACACTGAACACTGAGGCAACAGAACCTTGGGTGCTGAACCTCTTCTTCATTTACACAATACATATTTTGATTCATAGATCTTAATCTGCGATGACGTTACATAAAGGTTCAGTAATGTACAGGCAAAATGTATTGAATGATTGAAAATAATGTCCCATCGTCTGTGCTGATGGTCTTGTGGGCAGCTCAGGTGACTGGAGTTCGAGTTCCGTTCACTTTCCCTCTTCCACTTTGCTTCCTGTCTACTCGCTGTCTTATAATGAAAAGGCAAAAATGCATATTTGTAAATAAATGTATAAAAATAAAAATAATGTCCTGTTAGTTGGTTTAGTTGGGGGGTATATATATATATATATATATTCTTCAGTCTCTCGAGACGCAGACAAGTAAGAGGGTGATAATCGTCTGAACATACTTGTTTAATAAGTGACAATTAGCCTACATTTTAAAACCTTTATGTGAATATGGCAACATGATACCTCATTCTCCAATATATCTGATTAAATCGCTGCACACAGTGATCGGCTGATAGGGGAAGGCGTGTTGACATCATCCATTGCAACGAGGTCAACCCGGCCCTTCTCTTGGCTTAAGACATCTCTCTATTCCTTAGTAAAAGTTTGTCTCAGCAGCTTTGTGAATGGGTTTTAAGAGAAAACTCTTAGCTAAGGACTTTTTTTCTCTTTAGGAGAACTCTTAGTGATAATATAAAAGGTTTTGTGGATCATGAAATGGTGCATGAAATCTCTGCAGAAACTCTTTCACGGTTACTGTTAGATTTATATTGTTAAACCTGTCTAACGATTTTTGTCAATCCGGTTTCATTTTTTTGGCTGTCATGCAGTGAATCCAAAAAAAAAAGAAGCATAGAAACGGGACTTAAACATTTAAACAATTTAATCTAACTTTTAATAACTTCTAATTAAACATAAAAAAGTGACCTTTTTTGATAATGTATATAAAATTCTTTTCTTTTCAGCAGAATTAAGAACTAAATGAGTGTTTAATGTTCATCACATGTTCCTGTTCCAGATACGAGAACTCCATGTGTCCTGCATTGAGAAGAATCTGTGGGAGACCGAGGAATATGACTCAGCCATGCAGCTTCTGAGGTACCTCGGTCTAACTTTACCTTTTGTCTTTTTAGTAATTATTTATTTATTAGGGCTGATTTCTCATTTTTATGAACTGTTATCAATTCTTAAATCCCAAGAA
Source organism: Zacco platypus (assembly GCA_038088235.1). NCBI lineage: Eukaryota > Metazoa > Chordata > Actinopteri > Cypriniformes > Xenocyprididae > Zacco > Zacco platypus. Next base: position 3,135,226 of record CM076069.1, read on the forward strand.
TCGATTAGTCTGTTCTAGTACTGGGCGGTTTGACCAAAAATCTCTCACATTTTTTTTTTTTTTTTTTAAGGTTCTGCCAGTTTCACTGTACATCACGTTTTTTGTCACCTTTATTTTGACATATTTTACTGTCAGGAGTGCAGGGGAAATATATAAACATTGTAATACAAATATAAATGAATTAAAAATGTAATCAAATCAGCTCATAAAGCTAACAATTTACTTTAAAATGTAATCAACTGAATTTAATTAAATTAATAATAATAATAATAAGTAGGCTACATTTTTACTGTGCAATTTTTATAATTTCAATGAAGACCTTTGAGTTTGTGTTTTAATAAACGGTCTTATTATTATCTCTATTAATCAAAGTACACACTATTGTACAATGGTGATATTTATGTTATTTGAAGTTATTCCGAACTTTTATTTTGACAGGGTCGTGAAGACCTTTGACTTCCTGTGTATATAATACGAAAAATGTCGATAGTTTTATTAAATTGAATGGTGAAATGTTCATAAAGTGACTGTAAGAGCATCTCTGCAGATGAAGTTCATGTACATCATCATGTGCTTCAGTATGTGTAGCAGATGAAACTGCGGCGCTCATTCATACAGACTTCACATTTCAATAGCAGTATTTTTAGCTTTAGTATTCACAGACTCTAGTCCGTATCGATATCTGATTCATTGTACAGCCCTACTTTTGATTTATTCATCCACAAATTGCCAAATTTTGTGACGTTTCACTTTACACAGTAAGTTCTTGTGACCGGATTCCGTGGTTTCATCCATGTTTTCTGCATCACAGAAATCATATGGCTCGACACGGTTTTTGCATGAATAGTTTTGTGAGTTATTTATTGCTGTTATAAAGTTGTTTCCATTAGTGTAAGAAGGGAATACTCTCTATACGCTCTACATAGCAGCTGTTTCAGCTGTGCACCGGTGTGGCAGTTTTTGAAAAATATATATCGGCCTGGAAATTGAAACCGGTTTACCGCCCAGCACTAGTCTATCCTGTTTTCGGTTGATGAAGGAACATTGTAATGCGCCTCCCATCCAATAATTCACAATAAGCTTTATTATACGATATGAAACCTCAGTCTCAGATTTCAAATTCAGTCCATTTTATTACGAAATACAAAAAATAAACACCGTTTTGGCGCTGGTTAATGTGGCGTGAAGTGGCAGCACGGATCGCGCCTGAACTGATCGTCATTGAAGATGATCGATGATAATGAATCATCTCTGCTTTAATACTAGTTACAGCGTGAAATAAACATGACTGAACATCTGAAGGTATGTTAAAAGATGCAGTACAACTTTCCGAAATCCCGTCTTTCCGTCTCGTGTAATCGCTCACTCTGTGATAATGTAAGCCGTTTTATTGACAGTAAATAAAACATTTACCTCAAAAAAACCATACAGTGACCATAAACTCGTTGGTCAGCTAGAAAAAATTTTTTTTCTTGAGAAAATCTGCCATGTACTGTACCTGATATATATCCAGAATGATCCAGATTAGAATCGAATTGAATAGCAAGCTTGTGAATCGAAATCAAATCATGAAATTTGTCAATTCCAGCCCTATTATTTTTATTTTGTCTGGAATTATAAAATCTGAGTGTTTTGTTCCATTCGATCGTGGTTGACGTTATTCTCTACTGTTACTTTTTCAATTATGTTTTCTTAATTTTACTGTACAATAGTGTGTATCATTGCAATATAAGATAGATCTTTATTAATTTGAGAAAATATATTTTTGTAATGATAAAGGATGTTGTGAGGAGGCGATTGTCATGGTCAGGTTTTCCGTATTTTTTTCCGATCAGTCGACAGGCACTGAAGTGAAGTTTAAATGCCCCTAAAGACACGTCACATTTGATTTTCTTCAGTTTACACTGTATGTATGTTGTTTTATGAGTCAGTGGTTCCAGTATTTATTCGAGGAATTGCTCCAGTTTCAGCGTCACTCTTGATTTTATTTTTTTTCCTCAGGATTCTTGCAAAAGATGAGCTGGTTGCAGCTTTAGAGAAGTGTGCTGAAATTCTTAAATCTGCCAATACCAAAAGAATGCAGAATGTGCTGCAACAAGTGGAAGATTTTATTGGCAGATTGGGAGCACTGGAGGGTAAGTCAGCACGTGGTGTTTCCATCCAGAATGCAAATCTATTTTATAGAAAAAAATCTGAATATCACAAACTTCCATTCAGTGTGTTCAAGTGAACAAACTAGTCTGCAGAAATTGGCTAAGAATGTGAAATGCCTCATGTTTGGGAACAAAAGTGTGTCGGTAAATGTAACGAATCATTTTAATGCCAGTCTTTTCAGAATGACCATTTGGAATGATGTAAACTCTGATGTAAAAATATTGATCTGCTGATATTTTCTCGTAAGTCAACATGACCTGCAAAGTCACGTCACATTAAGGAATTTATTAGTTCATTTATAGTGGTAGTTCATGCTCATTTTCTTATCTAATAAAACATTTATCCAGCTCTTACCTGAACATTATGCTACTATAATATTAAAGGTTAACAACTGAGCCCAAACTATTAGCCTAAATTCAATCACTATTTATTTTTATATAATAAACACTCAAATAACAAATGCAATCATGTAAGCTACACAAGGCAGTTTTTGCATTAACATAAATATAATTTATACACAGTGGATGTCATTTAACCTTCATTTAATTTAAATGTACATTAAATAATGAAGACATCACTATTAAAGTGAAGTAAAAGATAATGAATATATAGGCTAATACAGTGCATATATTAAGCGAAAGAGTTCATTTCTCTGGCGAACTAACAAGCTGTGGACACTGAATGGCTTTTCATTGACGTCTTTCTGAAAAACAAACTTTATACCTTTCGGTCCATCTGGAAAGTGTTCAATGACTTTTTAGAGAGTGTAGATGGTGACTCCTGTGGAATTGGTGAACATTGAGAGTATATAGACATGTTATTACTGTTTTTTTTTTTTGTATTATTATTTATTTGCTTTATAATGTTGTTTAAAACTGTGTGACTGTTTTAGAAATCAAATTGTTCCAAAAAAAAAGTAATCAGATGCCCAATAAAGACCTTGCTTCGTCTGTCAGGTGTCACGTCAGAAGAGTCCTCTGGGGACGGTGTCATCTTGGAGAAGAACAGAAAAACTGATCTCTTTCAGCTTCAAAAGGTATTTGTTGTCTTATTTAGCTAAACTGGAAAAGAGTATAAGTAATCCTATACCAAAACATTAGTAATTACTAATCATGATATTTATGAAGATCTTGCAGCTAGCTAAAATACCAACTAACCAGCAACATCTAGTGATATACTTGAGTTGGTTTCAGTGATTTTATCCACACTGGATGTGGCACAACACCACCGGTCACATTATTTCTGACATACTTCATGTGAGTGTGCTACGTTCACCAACAGATCAAATTCATTTGAAACGTTCACTTTGACGCGTCAATCAGCTATGTGTTATTTTATTTTTATTAGTGTCCTGAAATGACTATTCATTGGTACTTGTACTGACTACTGAAATTTTGGTATTGTGGGAAAACTACAAGTCCTCAGGCCATGCTATAAATCAACTACACTGGCTTCAGCTTTGAAAAAAAGAGTATTGGTGTATTTAAAATGAACTGTTGACATGATTCTGTGCAGACGCTGCTGGAGAAAGAGTCCCGAAGAACAAGGAGAATGAACCCATATGAAGCGCTTCGAAGCGAGGTGATGGAGTTTGTCGACAGTCTTGTGAGGTGAGAGGACGGCACTGTGAGCACGCTGTGATTAATTACTTGCTCATCTCACAAAATGCTTGTGGTCTCCGTTCAGAGAATACCTGACTCCAGCAGAACTCCAGCCTCTCAGTGAAGTGTGCTACTACAGTTCCTCCGGGGTCCTGCGACAGCGACTCAATGTCACCCCTCGCACGTCCATTCAGACTGCTCTCAGTCACCCTTTCTACTACCTGCAGGTAACTGACCACTGATTCTGAATAACCAGTTGTATTCTGTGGGTGTGAATTAGAGCTGCAACTAACGATTATTTTTTCTGTCGACTAATCTAACGATTTTATATATATATATATATATATATATATATATATAAAATGTTTCGATTAGTCGAACAATGGGACACGCCATTATGCAATAATACGATTTGATTTTGAGTGGTAGACATTTGAACTTTAAAATGAAGAGTGTCAAAGACTTTCTCTACAGTCTTAAAAGAAACTTTCATAGTGTTCAAGCCATTGATCAAACGTCTCCTGAACCATGTATTTTTCCTGTAATGCAGGGAATTTTGGCACATTGTAACGCTGGTTTGTGTCGAGCAGGCGCGTGGTCGGCGCTTAGCGAGCGCGCAGGGCGGGTATCAGGAGCGCGAGCAACTGAAACCTTGCACGTGCGAAAGAGAACGTCCGCGCACATCCAAATAAACTTCTTTGAAATGTAAAACTGATTTTCGTTCGCTCTAAATATTTTCTTATTTGCGAGACGAAGATTTTCTCCTCAACCCAGTTCACGCAAAAATTTGGCAGAGATCCAATTCCACAGGTGGTACACCATTTCGGTTCTGCAAAGGGAACAAAGGACCATTTTATTTGGCCTCTGTTTAAAGTATTCCCATACTTTTGATAATTGTGGTCTGGGTTTTTGTGATAGAATGGAACTTTCTCCGTTCCCAGGAGCAGAAGCCGCCATTACGCGAGATGAATGTAAACAGTGTGACGCAGATTTCACACACGTCGACGTATTTTCGTAGTCGACGTAATCGATGACGTCGACACGTCGTTGCAGCTCTAGTGTGAATCGTCACTGGTCTCATGATTCCATTTCACAATGCGTTCAGTGTTCAATATTACTGCACTTGGCTACTTTTTCGTCAATGAACACAAGCTGTCAGATAAACACTGATCAGTCATAACATCATGAGCACTGACAGGTGACGTGAATAACACTGAGGATCTCTTCATCACGGCATCTGTCAGTGGTGGGATATATTAGGCAGCAAGTGAACATTTTATACTCAAAGTTGATATTAGAAGTAGGAAAAAAGGGCAAGCGTAAGGATTTGAGTGAGTTTGACAAGAGGCAAATTGTGACGGCTAGATGACTGGATCAGAGCATCTCCAAAACTGCAGCTCTTGTGGGGTGTTCCCGGTCTGCAGTGGTCAGTATCTATCAAAATCGCTCCAAGGAAGGAACAGTGGTGAACCGACGACAGGGTCATGGGTGGCCGAGGCTCATTGATGCACGTGTGGTCCGATCCAACAGATGAACTCCTGTAGCTCAAATCGCTCAAGAAGTTCATGCTGGTTCTGATAGAAAGGTGTCAGAACACGCAGAGCAGTCAGGGTGTCCATGATGACCTCTGTCCACTGCCTGTCCAGAGCCAACAGTGGGACGTGAGCATCAGAACTGGACCATGGAGCAATGGAAGAAGCTGGCCTGGTCTGATGAATCATGTTTTCTTTTACATCACATGGATGGCCGGGTCCGTGTGTCGCTTACCTGGGGAACACATGACACCAGGATGCACTATGGGAAGAAGGCAAGCCGGCAGAAGCAGTTTGATGCTTTGGTCAATGTTCTGCTGGGAAATCTTGGATCCTGCCATCCATGTGGATGTTACTTTGACACGTACCACCTACCTAAGCATTGTTGCAAACCATGTACAGCCTTTCATGGAAACGGTATTCTCTGGTGGCTGTGGCTCTTTCAGCAGGATAATGTGCCCTGACACAAAGCAACAATGGTTCAGGAATGGTTTGAGGTGTTGACTTGGCCTCCAAATTCCCCAGATCTCAATCCAATCGAGCATCTGTGGGATGTGCTGAACAAACAAGCCCATAATTCAAGGAAAAGTTCATAAAAAGGATGAAAATTGTCATTTACTGCTGCTCATTTTATGTCAAACCTGACTCTTTCTAATGTGGACCATGAAAGAAGATATTTTGAGAAACATTTCAGTTAAAGTCGATGGGATACAATTTTTGCTTGGTTCAGTAACGCTTTATTTTACAGTGTCCTTTACATATGTTACATGTACTTACCATAGTAATAACAGTAAATAATGCATAATTGCATGCAACTAACCCTCACCCTAACCCTATAGTAAGTACATGTAGTTAATTATTATTATTACTCAGTACTTAAATAAATAATTACACTGTAATAATAAGCACATTTCCATTACCCTTTAAATTACTAATTGAAAATGTGCTCAATGGAAACACGTCAATTTCGCAAAAAATCCCATATTGTAAATAAATAAAAGAATTACGCTCACATGAGGTGGTTTTTCAAGCAATTCGAAAAAGGAATATTTCATAAAACTGCAATGGAAACAGTTTTTTCGCATTTACAATTCACCTGTCGTATGTAAACGTCGATCATTCTTTAAGATGGTGCGGTATGTTTGGACAGAAGACGAGAGCTCTTCATTGAACTCAAAGACAAAGATATTACAGGAATACTGGATTCTAAACAACACAGAAATGCCAAAATTTGAATTGATCAAGACCTCGAAGCAGATAGGAGGGAGAAACGCCCAGAAACTCCTCATATGTGGTGCTCCCAAGTATAAGGAGTTTTCCTTGCTATAAATGCTTGGATGACACTCGTACGTCTCTTTTGATTAATAATAATGGCTAGTGCAGTGGCTGGGATATACCTAAACCTACCAACATTACCATGATTTTTGTAATGACTTGTTGCGAGAAGAAAAAAAGACGTTTTAGTCGCATAACATCAGTTAATGGAATTGCTGTCGTTTCGCAAAAGTTTTGTGCAAATTTGCAATGGAAACATGGCTTACGACACCCATTCATTTTGATTCTGTCTTCTGTTGTTGCTGCAGAATGAAGTCCTGAAAACGAATGCTGGCACGATCTCCAGTGTGGCTCCAGACCTCTGCATCGTGTACAAGCTTCATCTCGAGTGTGGAAGACTCATTAATCTGTATGACTGGCTTGAGGTATGAAGAGGTTCAGTTCACTTCACAGTTGTGTGGGTTATGTTTCTCTCACGGTGTGGATGGGAACGGTCATTGTTTGTGATATCTCCAGGCGTTTGCGACTGTGATGTCAGCTGCTGAGGACCAAGACGCTGATTCTGAGGAGTATGGCAAATTTGACAGCCTTAAGCAGTATCCTTTTGACATTTTAAAGTGTTCTTAATTTATTTTAACTATTAAAAAGTACTGTTACTGCATTCTTTAGAGGTAGAAGCTGTCATAAATGAACGCTTTCCTTTTAAACAGGACTATGAAAGCAGGTTTTGTATTGTTCTTAACATTAACAGTGCTCGCTTCATTCAGGCTGTGTCCGAGATGGAATTTCTTGGCTTCATTAAATCAACGAAACAGAAAACTGACCATGTGGCAAGACTGACCTGGGGAGGTTGTTGAAGAGATTCATTTCCTGAACACGAGACTTTTATCAAATAGTTCAAATGTCTTTTGCACTACAACTGTATTTTGTTCTGTCAGCTGCATTACATGTTACTATTATTACTGTTTGTGTTAATGTTTTTTTTTTTTGTTTCATTTAACATTTTTGTTAATTTACTATTGGAATAAAAAAAAGTACGGTTTTAATGTCTCTGTCAAATATTTTAATTGGATCAAACTATATGAGCTAATAAACATGAAAATGAATTTGAAAGATCAATGTTTTTTCATTTTTATTACAATATTTGAATGTACAGAAAAAAACTGCTTTATTTACAGGAAGTAGGAGTGGCAATATTAAGTAAATGTTCGAAATTAAATTTATAATACAACAATACAGAAAATTAAAATAATTATAAATAAATAATACAATTCCAGAATTGTTTTTCAGGGTTTACATTTTAAGTCAATTTACTTGACTTTTATCGGCATTTGTGATTACAGTTGTTGTTTTTTTTTCTTCTCCCAAATAGTTCCTCAGCAAGTTTTACCTCATATCCTGGTTTTCCAAGACTGTGGGAAGCCTGGATCTTAATAACTGGTGTTTAGGTAGTTAATAAAAAAATATTCCTTGATTTTGAGATGTTTTGCTTATTTTAAAGTATATATTATAAAGTATATATTTTTTATTTCTTATCATTTCACGTCACCTTAGTGACCCTAAGGTCACTTCAAGGAACTGTAGAGACCCCCTGTGACACACCACTAAAATTCAGGAGGAAATACATTCTCTCGGACAAAGAATGTAAAGAAAGTGCTGGCTGAAAATGATTTGTAAAAACTTTGCATCAGGATAGGCTGTAAGGGAGCAGTTATGTTTATTACATGCTCAGAATACTCAAATTTCCTGATAATTTGCTCACCCCCATGTTATCCAAGATGTTTTTCTTTCTTCGGTGGAAAAGAAATGAAGATTTGAGGAAAACATCCCAGGATTTTTCTCCATATAGTGGACTTGACTGGGGTTCAACGGGTTGAAGGTCCAAATGTCAGTTTCAGTGCAGCTTCAAAGATCTACATGATCCCAGACAAGGAATAAGAGTGAATCCGTAATTTCCTTAAAAAAATAAATAAATAATATACTTTTTAACCACAAATGCTCGTCTTGCGCTGGTCTGTGATGCGCCACGCATTACGTAATCCTGCTGGAAAGGTCACGTGACGTAGATGGAAGTACTGCTTTAAGGCTAAAAACTCCATCTCGTTTTCTCCTCCAACTTCATAATTGTCCGATATCGTTGTTTTACCTTTTTTTGTAAAGGATGTTTGTCTTTGCACGTTCGCTTTGTAGACACTGGATCGGTACTTCCGCCAACGTCATGAGTGACCTTTCCAACGAACAATACGAGCATTTGTGGTTAAAACGACAGAACTATTGCACACGTTCATAATTATAGCAACATTCACAATATAATGAGCACAAAAGTATAGGCCAATTATGACAGTAAACATTAATAAACATTTTAAAGGCACCTTAAAATGAAGTGTAAGATAAACAGTTTATTGTCCCTTAACGGGAAATTTTACATTAAATGTGGAAAAATATCTGATATGATTGACTTATTCATATATTGTTTACACAGGGTCGGGGAGTAACGAAGTACAAGTAACTTTGTTACGTGTTTAAAATACAAAATTTGAGTAACTGTATTTCATTAGTTACATTTTAAATGGGTGGTAATCAGATTACAGTTACATCTGAAAAGTGTTTTAGATTACCAAAGTGATTACTTTGAGTTTTAATGTCATTTAAACAGCAATTGGTGATTCTCTGACTCTGACCGTCTGAAAAAGAGGAGTTCAGTTTCATCAACATTTTAATACTTTTAAGAGGATCATAAAAATGTTGTTATTTTTATTTAGTTCTGTCCTGAACAAGACAAAATGACTGAATTTATATAAAAAATTGCCCAACAGTCAACTGAACTGTCCTGTCATGACCTGATGATCCACGACTGTTTTCATGTTTTGTGAGTCATTTTATAATTCACTCGTCACTGCAACTTTTTCACACAATTTGCTTTTTTCTCTCTCACAATTGTGAGTTTGTATTTTACAATTCTGACTTCTTTTTCTCAGAATTGCGAGATTTAAACTCACAATTGCAAGTTATAAAGTCAGAATTGGGAGATATAAACTTGCAATACTGACTTTTTTTCTTGCAATTGTGCATTTAGTATGAGTTTATATCTCATAATTCTGACTTTTCTCAATATTGTGAGTTTATATCTCATAATTTTGACTTTTCTCAATATTGCGAGTTTATATCTCATAATTCTGACTTCATAACCCACAATTGCAACTTTATATCAAGCAATTCTGAGGGGAAAAGTCAGAATTGTGAGATAAAAACTTGCAATGGCCTTTTTTGTGTTTGTTCCACACTTATTAGTATTCCAAAGTATTCTAAAGTATTTAGATTAAGTTACTAAACTTGAGTAATGTAATGAAATACGTTACAAATGACTTTGTAAAGCATGTATTTAGTAATCTGTAGTGAAATACATTTTAAAAGTAACCCACCCAGCCCTGTGTTTACATCTCAAACGCTGCACTTTTAACAGGAATCTGACAGTTTTCCACTGTATAAGTCGAAGACATTATCTTTTGGTGGAGAGTGAGTAATAAACCCTCATGTAATTATAGAATTGTAGCACTGTTTAATCGGTTCTCCTGGGAGGCTATTGTTTTTATTTATTTATATATATTTTTATTGATTTAGGCTATTCTAAAACGCACATGTTCAGTAGATTTAGTCGTCTTTAAAACTGTCTCGAATTCTCTGGCGGCTACTATGAGCAATTACGACGCAATAAAGCACATTTTCAAGGGCACCTCAAATCCCCGCCCCTTATCGACGCGATTGGTTAGTTTGTTCCTTCTAGACTCCTCATTGGATGAAACACTCAGCGTCAGGGAAACCGCCTCCGCCATCGGAAGACAGCGGCACTGGTGAGGAAAACGTGCTTCCTGTTTGTATAGTATTTTGGCTTAAAACAGCGCTGTTCTTATTCAAGATAGATGTTTAAATATGTTTCTGAGTAAGAAGTAAAATATGAAAAAATCACTTTTCAGGGCGCTTAATATGAAACAGAGAAGCCGTGTTGTTTTGTTTATTAGCATAGCGCAGTGTTTTGATTTCTAGCTCGTGCAGTCTGTTTTATAAACCTCTCTCTGTTTATCTGCTGTTTTTTAAAATTAAACCACAAATGTTTTCATACACTGGAAAAGCTCTATGTATATAATTTTGCCATTACAATGTGAGTTAAAACGACAGTTTGACTCAGTCACTGCAGTTCACATTCTTACCCACAAGGTGTCGCCCGAACATCACGGTTTAAGCTCGTCTCAGACTAAAACACGTTTGAGTTGTTTTAACTGAGAGCAACTCGCATTGACATGTCTTAAAATATATCAAGTGTCATTGTTTTGTCTCCAGACGCACTCAGTAATGTTTTTTTCTAAGGCACATTTATTAAAGATACTAATCCCGATTGAACTAATCCTAAACCCTGTCTGTGAAACCGGGTTTTAAGTCCAGAGTAATGGGGTTGTGATTGATCCGTAACAGACATAATGAAGCCGTGCTGGAAAGTGTGGTTCAGCAGAAGTTTGAGACCGTATTGAACAGCTGGGTTTTTTTCACTTATTGTAAAGTACATACATTTTTTTTAAAGACGTTTAAGATTCAATGTGGGCAAATGTGTCCCAGGAAAAGTCAATTACTTTGTGCAATTTCCTTCCTTCTTTTAAGATGCTCTTTCGAACATAATCTGATAACAGGAATCATGTCACTTTGGGATAGTGTTGCCAAGTCCGCAGTTTTCCCGTGGATTTGGGCTACTTTAACACTGTTACTTTTACATTTATTCATTTGGCAGACGCTTTTATCCAAAGTGACTTACAAGGGGAGTGAATAGGGGTTAGGTTTCTTGCTCAAGGGCACTTTACTCATGGTATTGAAGGTGGAGAGAGTGCTGTTCATTCACAATCCCCACCTTCAATTCCTGCCGGTGTGGGAATCGAACCAGCAACCTTCAGGTTACAAGCCCGACTCCCTCTCCATTAGGCCTCTCTACCCACTCTTGCTGCGGGTGGTTTTTCATGTCCGCGGGTTGATCTCAAATAACATGATGTTTAAACCCTGGAATGCAAATTTTACCAGGGGAACTCCACCAAAAATGCAGATTTTACCCTCCAGAATGTGATTTTTACTTGGGGACCCCCTCCTCAAATTGTGATTGGGCTAGTTTTGAGCAGCAATTGGGCGGGTTTTGTTATGAAAACCTGGCAACCCTGCTTTGGGTGCATTAAAGCAAGAGGAACGTACCAAAAGAAATTCTGAAAATCACATTAAAGGGTTAGTTAATCCAAAAGTGAAATTTCAGTCATGAATTCCTTAGCCTCATCTCATTCCACACCCGTAAGACCTTCATTCATCTTTGAAACTCAAATGAAGATCTTTTTGAGGAAGTCTCCGTTCTCTCCCTCCAGAAAGCGTTCAAGCCCCAGAAAGACATTATTAAAGAAATCCATGAGACTCCAGTGGTTTAACCTCAATTTTACGAGCTGACACGGGTGCTTAGTGCAAAAAACCCTAATTTACCACTTTCATCACATATCAAACACGTGTTCATGCAACATCCGCTCTCGCGTGTGTCGTGCTGCTCTCGTGAACATGCATTGGAGATTAAATAAAGTGATGAATTGTGTTTTTTTGCACAGAGCTCTTCATAAAACTGAGGTTAAACCACTAAATTCACATGGATTACTTTAATGATGTCTTTACTACCATTTTGTGGCTTAAAAGTGTCAGTTGCGTAGCTGTCAATGGACGGACAGAAAGCGCTCAGATTTCATCAAAAATATCTTAATGTGTGTTCTGAAGATGAACGAAAGTCTTACAGGTGTGGAACGACATGACGGAGAGGAATAAATGATGGAAATTTCATTTTTGTGTGAACAAAACTCAATTTTGCTAAGTAGACTCTCGGTTCCCCACTGTATTTGAGAGACTCGTGTTTTTCAGTTGAAGTCCGATGGCAGCTACACAGAAACTGGCCTGTTTTCGGTTGCCTCCCCTGCCGACCATAGGGGAGATTATCAAACTGTATAACCTGAGAGCGGAGAAACAGCTTTCTCAGAACTTCCTCCTCGACATGAGACTCACAGGTATGTCCATCTCAAAATATGTTTACAAGACTTGATAGATTTCAGTGAAGTAGCACAGTGTTTATGTGAACTTTTTACAACATGGATTGTATTTCAGATAAGATTGTCCGGCAGGCGGGAAACCTGAAGGATGTGCATGTGTGTGAGGTTGGACCTGGACCTGGAGGTCTCACCAGGTCTATTCTGAAAGCTGGAGCAGCAGACGTATTGGTGGTGGAGAAGGACACACGCTTTATGCCAGGATTACAGGTTTGCATAGTAATGTATTTGATAGAGCGATAAGAGCTTTTGCACACATTACAATTCATGAAAAAGAATTGGTGATAATGAAGAGTCTAAACACACACACACACACAAATTTCGGAGGTGAAGGTATTGATGGATATACATTAATCAATCAGGATGATAATCACTGGGAGACCACAGATGATTGTCATTCACTGTATTGCATTTGTAGAGTCAGATAATATAAATATTTTTAATATAAATTATTTTTCATAATCTGTTTTTAATAGTATGTTTGCACAGTGAGCCTCAGAGTCAGAAAGAAGCTGTAAGTAATGTGTGTGTGTGTATGTATATATATATACACTCACCTAAAGGATTATTAGGAATACCTGTTCAATTTCTCATTAATACAATTATCTAATCAACCAGTCACATGGCAGTTGCTTCAATGCATTTAGGGGTGTGGTCCTGGTCAAGACAATCTCCTGAACTCCAAACTGAATGTCAGAATGGGAAAGAAAGGTGATTTAAGTAATTTTGAGCGTGGCATGGTTGTTGGTGCCAGACGGGCTGGTCTGAGTATTTCACAATCTGCTCAGTTTCTGGGATTTTCACGCACAACCATTTCTAGGGTTTACAAAGAACGGTGTGAAAAGGGAAAAGCATCCAGTATGCGGCAGTCCTGTGGGCGAAAATGCCTTGTTGATGCTAGAGGTCAGAGGAGAATGGGCCGACTGATTCAAGCTGATAGAAGAGCAACTTTGACTGAAATAACCACTCGTTACAACCGAGGTATAATACAAATAGGAAAAAGAGGCTACAATTTGCACAAGCTCTCCAAAAGTGGACAGTTGAAGACTGGAAAAATGTTGCCTGGTCTGATGAGTCTCGATTTCTGTTGAGACATTCAGATGGTAGAGTCAGAATTTGGCGTAAACAGAATGAGAACATGGATCCATCATGCCTTGTTACCACTGTGCAGGCTGGTGGTGGTGGTGTAATGGTGTGGGGGTGTTTTCTTGGCACACTTTAGGCCCTTTAGTGCCAATTGGGCATCGTTTAAATGCCACGGCCTACCTGAGCATTGTTTCTGACCATGTCCATCCCTTCATGACCACCATGTACCCATCCTCTGATAGCTACTTCCAGCAGGATAATGTACAATGTCACAAAGCTCGAATCATTTCAAATTGGTTTGTTGAACATGACAATGAGTTCACTGTACTAAAATGGCCCCACAGTCACCAGATCTCAACCCAATAGAGCATCTTTGGGATGTGGTGGAACGGGAGCTTCGTGCCCTGGATGTGCATCCCACAAATCTCCATCAACTGCAAGATGCTCTCCTATCAATATGGGCCAACATTTCTAAAGAATGCTTTCAGCACCTTGTTGAATCAATGCCACGTAGAATTAAGGCAGTTCTGAAGGCGAAAGGGGGTCAAACATATTATAAACATAGTATAGTGTTCCTAATAATCCTTTAGGTGAGTCTGTGTGTGTGTGTGTATATATATATATATATATATATATATATTTATTTATTTTCCTCTTACAATGTACGATACTTAATTCAGCTGGGTCAGTATTGTTTTATTTTATTTTTAAATAGGCTTAGTAAGCATGTATGTTGAAGTATTTGGGTCTTCTGTTGGTTTTTCAGCTTCTGTCTGAGGCTGCCCCTGGAAGAATGAGGATAGCACATGGAGATATTCTCACATACAGACTGGAAAAAGGCTTCCCAGCTACTATAGCCAAGACATGGGAAGATGGTAAAGCAATGGATTTCAATAAATAATTATGGCATCCTTGGTAAATATGAGCAACACTGGCTGTGACAAAATGCCTTTACTTTTTATCTTCTTATCCACAAGACTCTAATATTTAATTAAAATCTTACACTAAAAGATTTAAAAATAAATAAATGTCTGCCATTATTAGGGCTCAATTATTAATATAATTATATATTAACTATAATTATTAATTTGTTCAATATCTCTTTGATTTGATAACAGTTCATTATGTGTAATAATGTCATTGACAATAATAGCGTCATTGTAACATATGTTACATGTATTTACCATAGTAATAACTAGAAATTATCCTAAACCTAACCCTATACTACGTACATGTAGTTAATTGTCATTTCTCAGTACTTAAATGTATAATTACACTGTAATACCGACACCTTAAAATAAAGTGTAACCACATATTGCTATTCTTTTTCTAAATTCCTTCAGATTCAGAGATCCACATTCGTGAACTTTTTTCCTTAGTTCATGCCACATGACAAAACTGTTGTCAGTGAAGCATTTTTTTGTTGTTGTTTTTGAGTTGTGCTTTTCTGGACCTTTTAATGGGACCAGTTATTCTTAGTCCCACACTATGATCACCTCATATTTATACCCCAGTGAAACAGGAAATAATATCTTGCTACCAGTGTTGAGGGTAACGCATTACAAGTAACTCGAGTTACGTAATCGGAAACTAGTAAAGTAACGCATTACTTTTAAATTTATAACAAAATACTTTTTCAAATAAGTAACACAGTTTTTCCCATTTATTCACTGACAGCTCTCCATGTTGAGATAAATAAAGTGGCGAGGTGTTGTGTGCGCTGTGTGAACATGAAGGTTATTGTAGTTTTGACTAAATGTGAGGATACATTTACTCATTTACTACTACTCCTGCATCCTATTCTTCTTCAATTCAGAAAGTCAGCACAGCAGAAAGGTTTGTTTGAGGTGCGCCCTCTACTGTACAGGCATGAATGTGCATTTCCTTCAGCCTGAGGCTTATTCATTTCACTTTTGGTGTGAAAAGGCCTTTACATTTGCCAAAAATGTAACACTTTTTTTTGGTTGTTGTTATCAAAACAAATAAACAAACAGCCCACATGAGAAAAAGTAAGACAGAAGGAACGTAACGCATTACTTTCCATAAAAAGTAACTAGCAGAATTAGTTACTTTTTTAGGTAGTAACGTGATATTGTAATGCATTACTTTCCCCAACACTGATTACTGCTTCCTGTGTCATGATTCCCTAATTACTCTGAGGGGGTCTGGAAACATATTTCACTTTTTACTCTTAAGAATTTCTAAGGGTGCCAGTAATTTCGAGAAACATATTTTAGAAAAAGAATATTATTAATTTTTTTTTATCATATTTGACGAGTGCCAATATATTTGTGGATGATTTTTGTATATATTAAAAGGTTAGTTCACCCCAACTGAAATTTGTCATTTATTCCTCAGCTTCATGTCGTTCCAAACCAGTAAGACCTTCGTTCATCTTCAGAACACAAATTAAGATATTTTTTGATGAAATCCGAGAGGTATGTGACTCGTCCATAGACAGCGATATAATACTTTCAAGGTCCAGAAAGGTACCTTAGTCCACATGCTCTGTGATTCTCCATGTGAGTCTACGCCAACTCAGTATTGGCCAAAGCTGATCACGTGACCAGCACGAGGCATGCGTGTGATGCTGACGCAGGATCCGGCCTATAACAACCTGGAAGCGTTGGACGTAAACAACGTATTAGAATGACACTGAAGAGAAGAGATTGTTGAGTAAAGTTGTATTCTCGTCACTTCATAACATTAAGGTTGAACCACTGCAGTCACATTGACCATTTCAACAATGTCTTTACTACTTTTCTGGACCATGTTGCTTTCTATGGGGGATAAAAACAAACAAACTCGGATTTCATCAAAAATATCTTAATTTGTGTTCTGATGATGAATGTTTTACGGGTGTGGAACGACATGAGGGTGAGGAATTAATGACAGAAATGTAATTTTGGGGTGAACTAACACTTTAAATATATAAACAGAATTTGTTCGACTCCTAAAGTGTCCTGTCTGAAATGATAATATTTGAGTCTATTTGAAATGATTATCAATAATCAGAGAAAATAGACTTATGTATTCGCTTTTCCATATTTCCCCTTGATCGTGTCCAGATGCAGCAGTTTAACTTTGTTTTCAATCTGTAAGTTCTCTTGTTTCACATCATTGTTCAAGTGTTTGTTTTGGCTGCCAGTTCTTGCTCGAATTTGGTCCAAGCGTTAAACCAAATCCTTCAAATTGTACACTCCAGACCCTCCATCGCCGCTCTGTTCAGAACAACCACTTCCTTACTTGCGCTTGTATTCAATCTAATGAATGAACGCATTTTTTTTGTCCAGTAGCATGTAATGAGGTTAACTGATTAGCAACTGAGTCTGGTTTGTATTTGTAATGTAACAACAGCTTAGCAAAGGTCATGTATTCTCAGCTGCCTGTGCTGATGTTTGGCAGGAACATAATTTGAGTGCTCTGTTGATGTATAGGTGTCTGTAAAGGTTCTTTAGCGTATGAGTTTGTGTTTCAGTGCCCCCCAACCTGCACATCATCGGGAACCTGCCCTTCAGTGTGTCCACTCCTCTCATTATAAAGTGGCTGGAGCAGATGTCCAACAGAACTGGGTCCTTTATGTTTGGACGTACAAGGCTGACACTGACCTTCCAGAAAGAGGTGGCTGAAGTAAGTTGAACTCTTATACCTGGAGTTGTTCTGTTTGGAGACAAAGTTTAAAAGAGTTTAGTTTACAAATATAGTTGCTGTCCAAACAGGGGTCAACAGCCAGTTGTTTTTCATGAAATTGATTGATCCTATCTTATTAGGGCTGTGCAATTAATCATAATTGGCAAAGACCCGCCCCCTTTAGTTACTGTTGCTTTGTACGACAAGTCATGTGCTCTCACGCCACACATCATGCTCTCACGCCGTGATAAATACATCGCAGAGCAAAGAGGACACGTCGACAGACATATGAAACAGTTTCATATTTCATATTTAATATATCGTAATTTTTTAAAGAAGTTTAATCAATAAATAGCGTCTAGTGTGTGTTTAATGTGTGGTGACAGATCGCTGTAGCTCCTCGTGAAGCGATCATCTCTTCATACTAGTTCATTTATAGCATCAAATAAACATGAATGAACATCAGAAGGAATGTTGTTTCAAGAGCGGAAAGACGTGATTCAAGTTCACCAACGTTAATCTACTAACTCCTCTGACTGCTTTGATGGACAAAATAGCGGATTTTGGGTTATGATTGGTCAGATCGCCTGTCATCGCCTGTGAAATTTCAATGACATTTAAAATGACTCCTATCATGAAATAAGACTTTGATCTCATCACCCACCTATAATATTTCAGTACTGAGCAAAATAATCGTGATTATGTTTTTTGCCATAATCGAGCAGCCCTATTATCTAATCATGCCAGAACATTTTTATTGTGACCAATATCGCATATTTTATGAGTAGATACTTCTTTTGAATTACAACTTATGTGGCCATTAATTAAGTATATAATCTGGATGTACTGCATTTGTCATTGTCATGTGACCTTACCGGCTGCAGTGGCATCATGTGATTGCAGCGTGTCCACTGGATGTTTACAGAATCAGTGTAAACATACGGAAGTTTATGGAAATAGTGGGTCCTATGACTTTTTGCAACGGTTTTATGAATACTGTGAATTCAGTCATATTACTCTTTTTCACATACTGTTTTTCACAGCATGCATATTCTGATGTAGTCGTTATCAACACCTAGCAGCAATCTAGAACAGGTTATAACCTTCTAAAAACCTGCACGTAAAACACTGATTTGGTGTTCAGAAACATCGCAGTGAGATAATAAAGAGAAATCTTGTGCTAATCTGAGCTGTAAGCACCTCTGAATGTCCTTTTGTCTTGAGTTAGTTTATTTTTAACAAAGACCTTGATCATTTTCAGTTTGATCATTTTGCTGCACTTCTTTTTTTCTTTCTGTTTTGGAAAGCTGTTACAATGTAATTCAGCTTGCGGCAAAGCACTGCTGTTCATTTTACATGCAAGGTAATGTTTACACAGAACTCCTAAAGGCGCAGTAGAACAAAATTACTGTTTATTATGGAGAGAGTGGTCACAGAAGAAACAATTAAATAAAACCTATACGGAGAATATAAAAATGATATACTATGTATAATAAAACATATTTGTAGAAGTGTGAGCATCAAAGGGTGTCTGCAGATCCTTAAAATGTAATTTGAAGTATGGATTTTAATCAAATAATTGGTGTTGAACGTTATGCAAGAAATTATGTTTTCATAAAACCAATAACTGTAATGACATCTTAAAGGATTAGTTCGCTTTTAAATAAAAATTAACCCAAGATTATCTCACCCTCAAGCCATCCTATGTGTATATGACTTTCTTCTTTCTGATGAATACAACCGAACAAATATTAATTAATATCCTGACGCACCCAAGCTTAATAATGGCAGTGAACGGGACCAACGAGTATGAAGCTGAAGAAAGTGCATCCATCCATCATGAACATACTCCACACGGGTTAATAAAGGCGAATAAATAAATAATAAAGTGAAGCGATGCGTTTGTGTGAGGAAAATGTATTTAGTACAACATTAAGCTGAAATATTTGAGCAATTGTCAGTATTAGGATGAAATGTTTAGGGAAAAATGCCTAGAATTTTGCCCTTTTTTCTTGCTGTGATATTGGTCTTGAATGAACCCTTTTGGACATTTTTGTCTTTTTCAGTTTTGTTTTGTTTGATCATTTTGCCTGTGTTAATATCAACTGCGTAGATTTTGGCATTGGTGTGTATTTTTATCAGAATTTTACTATTTCACCCTCATTTCCTTTAATAAATCTATTTTACACTAAAAACACAAAATAGTGCCTCTCAGGACCTTAAGGGCCATTTAACTATAAAATGATAATCTTTGTTAATAGGCTTTCATTCTGTTCAGTTCATTCAATTAATTTTTATTTATTTATTTTTTTTACGAGATGGTGCCATTTTTCTCAGGTTTGTCATATAAAACAAACACTCACTTTATTCCTGTTTTCTGCTTCTGCATATTATATGTTGGATAAATTATGCAGCTGTAATTGTGTGGGTGTTTGGTGTGTAGTTTTGCTGACATCTAATCAGGGAAATTTGGTACTGCGTCCAAACAAAGTCTTACTGAAAGCAAATTTTTTAATAATAATTTTAAATAAATTTAGATTCATGGCTTTGATTTTCTAGCAGTTTTAGAGTTCAACATGTTTCATAAAATATATATTTTATATAAAATAATGTTCATAAATAATTATAATTTTATTTACTTCAACAATAATCTGCCAAGGGTTTTCTTTAAAATGAAACCAAACTTAAGTCTGTGCTCCAAGTTTCCATTGTTTTTGGACATTTTTGTCCTCTTTGGACCTATTTGCAACCTTTTTTAATTGAGGCAAAAGGGTCTTAAAACATCTATCTAATTGAACCCATGACACTCTTTCTCCCCTCTTTAATTTTAGAGGTTAACAGCCAGCACAGGAAGCCGTCAGCGCAGCCGTCTCTCCGTGATGGCTCAATATCTCTGCACTGTCAAAAGCTGTTTCACCATCCCAGGACGTGCCTTTGTTCCAAAACCAGTCGTAAGTCTTTGACTCTTTCTTCTTCCATTTACATTTCTGTATCTCTCTGTGTTTGACTGCTCGTGTGGAAGGATGTGGGTGTTCGCTCATTAGAAGAGCACAGAGTCAGTGTTTCTTTAGATATGGAATCAGAGATGGAGACGCCGTGTAATGACGCCCGCAGGGCATTTGGTGCGCCGCTCTTTTGTTCAGGGTGGAAGTGAGAGCCACGCTTGAGATTTTAGCCATGCTGCTTTACTCCACTGGGTTGTGTAGGGCTGAAATTTTGGGTTTTGGGGAATGCCAGGGGTTTGTGGATAAAAGAGGGCTCTTATGATAGAAAGTACCTTACGCATAAAGTTCCCTTGTCTGTAAATATTTTATCCAGCCAGAGTGCTTTTGAACGAAGAAGAAAGGAAAGTGGGACGAATTGAGCATTCTCTTGGATTAAATGGCACGGATGATTATTTCATTGCGCAGCAAGGCTTTTACACCACTGATGAAAGAAATCTGCTGCTTCATGAGGTTTCACACAAGAAGTTACTGAAACATCTCCTCAAGATAAAACATTGTACAAGAGTGATAAGCTTAATTGTAGTCTTTGGAAAAAAACATATAGGCCATTCGCCATCCACTTATTTCTTGGAAGACAGATTTCTTGGTTGACTGAAATGGTGAATTTTATATTCTAAAATGTACATCAACTAATTAATACATTTTCAAATGTTGCATTTTAACAAATGATTTTCTTATAAACCATGTCCATATCTATGAAAAAACACAAACTTAGATTTTGGTGGGTTTAATAGGTACATTTACCCTACTTGGTATAGTTTGTTTATTTATTTATTTAAATGGGGTAGTTACTAATTAAGCATCACAATTACTGTTGCTCATCTCACTTTGTTTGTGCTGTGAATATGACTGAACTCAAATTGCGTGGTTCATTGAGAAAATCTGATTTCATTATGGCGGACAATAAAATGGGCCAAGAAGTCGAACAGACTTGGGTTGAAGGAGCGACCCGAGCCGGGACCTGAGTATTGAGCTTTTGATGTTTTTGGTGTTTTGAGCTTTTCAGAACCATCTAGCACATTAGCTAACCACCCAGAACACCCTAGTAACCGCATAATTAATGCCCTGGAATTCATCCAGAGCACCCAAACATCCCTGTGCCGAGATTTGCTCTGGCACCATTCACATTTTCTTCAGAACACGTTGGCCCTAAAGACTGATAGAGCCGATGTGTTCTGTTTGCACTTGCATTAAAAACGGCGAATTCTCTTTGATATTAGTTCAGGAACGTAATACTGCAACTTTGCCTTTGCCAATTTATTTGCTGTACAGAGCGGTGGTGTTGTAACTGCCATCTGTGTTCAAGAGTCTCACCCTAGAGGACTGAAATCAGCACTAGCTGTGTGTGCCATCTTTGAGTTGGCTGTGGTATCTGCAGACTTCTTTTATTAAAGCCAACATGAAATCATTTAGTTTCTCAGGGATCAACCATAATCATCTTAAATAAGATTATCTGATCCTTATAGTAATGGATCTAATTTGTTGAACTTGTACATCCTTTTTTTATGCCTTTAAATTCTTAAAAAACATTTTTTTTTTTACATTTAAAATGTAAAGAATTCTACTTTTTAATGAAATATATTATTTCTAGCAAATATGAAAATGCATTTCTAAAAATAAAAACTGATAATTCTTTTGTTTTGGGGCAAAAAGTGTAATAAAACATATTTATAAATATGAATATTTTTGGCCCATGATAGGAATATAATGATCCATACTTTTCTTAAAAGTAATAAACTACTAAAAGCAAACAACGTACATAATCTAATAATAGCAACTCTCATCATGAGCACAAAACAAAGTTAACTAGTAATTTCAAAAGTTTTTGTCTTTCCTTGCCGTCTCGAAATAATCTTCCAAATTATAACATTGTTTATTACGTTGTAAAGAAACATCTTCTGATGCTACACTTAATTCTTTTACTGCTCTTAATAATGCAGAATTTATGGGGAAAAAGCAAAAGGTCTAAAGGCGTCATGCGTTAACTTGTCACAAACCTGGTTTAGTTAAAGGGAACCTATAATAACCCCTTTCACAATGTAAAATAAGTCTCTGGTGTCTCCAGTGAAGTTTCAGCTCAAAATCCCCCACAGATCATTTATTATAGCTTGTCAAATTTGCCCATATTTGGATGTGAGCAAAAACACAACGTTTTTGTGTGTGTCCCTTTAAATGCAAATGATCATGTGCTCCAGAAGAGGGCGGAGCTTTAACAGCTCAACAACAACAAAGCTGGAGAATCTCACACAGACAAAATGAGGATTGTGTTCATCCTTACATTGTTCAAACCGGAGTCGACACTGATGGAGAGACTCAGGAAGAAGTTCCAACTTTTAGACGTTTCTGAACGGTTAGTGGATAAATTGATGTAGTTGCTGTGGAGTTGATTCAACTCATCACTAGCATGTGTCATCATGTTCATCTTTTGTGCAAATCCAGCGTTGAATTGACCCTCGCTTGTGAAGCAGTCCGGTGTAAAATGACTGCATCGACTACAACAACTCTTCCTCTTCTCTAAAGCGGCCCAACATGGCCCCGCCCCCTTTGTTGTGTGTTCTCAGGGGCGGGGTTTATGTAAATTTTAGGGTTAATGATATTAGTGATGCTACCGTTGTTACTGTGTCTTCTGCAGCTCTTGTGTGGCGCTTTACATCTTTAGCGCACGAGAGAAGCTTCGCGCACAGAAAGAAAAGTCTTGAATGGAGTGTGTTTGGCTCTGGATAAAAATATTAGAGATTACAGATCTAACACTGAAATATCATTACCGTAAACAACCCTGAGCGCTTGTGGTGTGTTCAGCTCTGTTGTTCTGACACACTGTTCACTTTAAACTACAGAAAGGGTAAAATACCGCAATTATAAACCTAATACTACTAAGGGAGTAATAATCCAGCAGGGGGTCGAAATTCGGCACAACACCAGAACCGGACCACGTTTCGCCATAGGATACTGCTGGCTTAGATGGTTATGGCAAAGATAGGCTTTCATAAAATTGAGTCAGCTTGGCCAGTTAAGATGACAAGAAATCAGAGATTACTATAAAAATCACTGTTGAACTTAATTCACATTACTGGTATTATTGTGCATGATTTAACGTTGAATGTTTTAAAAGGGATTTTTTTTTACACATATTTTGCAGGGTATCGTAGTCATACTTGCATTATTGTTGGCCAATGCCCAAAACTATCTGAAATAAGTAGGTGCAAAGTTAATAGGATTTCTGGACGCTTTAGAGAGAAGATGCGTCTGGGAGTAAGTTGCCACACATGTAGTCTAGCACACAGCCTCCCGTTATGCTCTTGTCAAATTAACTGGATTAGAGAACTGAATATTGTGCGGCTGGTAATTAGCAGTAGCTCATTCACTGTATTTAGAGAACAGTCCTGAATTGCTCTGCACTACATTTACACTATGGATTGAATTATTAGATTCGCCGTGTTTCATTTCCCTGCAGAACTCCTTTGTAAGGTCGCAGGGAATTAGCTGCAGCGTTTCCGAACGGAACGAGAAGAGTTGTGCTATTTATAATCATGAGCATTAGCTGATATCGGCATGCCACAAGGGGTGTTTTTTTTTTTTTTTTTTTTTAATGTGGCTTTTTTTCCGTCTGGCAGTGTGGACGCCGCAAGGCACCTTGTTCTGTCACATTGAGTGACTGTGGTTGTCCTTGAAGGCTTGTGTCCACGGTGATTGGCCGTGTGTTGTATGTCCTCAGGCCCACGGTGCACTTGCTGGTCTCCTCTGTCACGGATCGCACTTGACACCCCCCACCTGGTGGGTTGAGGCTGTAACCTAAGTGACTGCTACAGGAAATGTTAATACGTGGCATAAAGTTCTCATTTCTTGCCTGTTTGTCTTATTCAGCTGCTGTGCTGTCAAATGAACTTGTCATCGCCCACATTGTGTCTGCTGTCTGTTAGATAGAATAATAGCATCCTTTTAGAACGACTGAATGAATGTAATTATCGTCTCCTCGTCATCAGATGCAAAAGTGGTTCAGTAACCCCCCCTCCTTCTCCCCCACGCGTTTCACGAGCGCAGGCATGGGCTGCCGTCCCCTGAGCTGATGCGTGTACGGAGGCAGACGCGCGGCCAGCTGCTACTGCAGTGTCCTTCCCACACACAGAGGATAGAAAGCGCGAGTAAAGAGGGAGACGGCTCGAGGATGGGCTCATGACAGAGATTGATCTGAGAGAGAGTGAAGCGTACCTCGAGCAGATGTTTGTCTGGATATTGAGAGGAATGGCTGCGCTGGGCTCCGAGGAGATGATCCCGCACAGCTACACTTGTGGGGCGATGACATTTGCAGATGATGTGGGGGCAAAAATCAGTAAAAAACGACATAAAATGAGTTTTAGGATACGTACAAATGGCCACCCAGGAAGTATTTTGTTTTTTAATCCTTGTAAATGTGTCTTTGAGTGTTAAGGGCTTTAGAATGGGCAGTCTTTTTTGAAACAAGACGCTTAATGATCATCCAATAAGCAAAAAGGCCTGTAAAAGTCATTTAGTTAATTAGTCAAAAGGTGTAGGAACACATTAAATTTCTTCTAGAATGTAGTTTAACTACAAAGGATGTAATACAAGTAATATTTTTTCGACTCTAACATTACTGTCGGCTTATCCTATAAAATATTCATGTTTCTTTCAAATTTTCATAGCACAAATATGTTTCAGCTTTTATGTTTTTGAATGCTAGTAATTTAAAAAACATGCAATGTCTTATAAAAAATTATAGTAGTAGTGTTGTATTTGGATCACACCATTTTTTTTTTAATCTTATTTGACCATTTATAGATCAAATTACTCCCTGCACATAAAAAGGTGTAATTTCAACAACCATTATATGACATTTTAGAGCTTTTCCTTTTATGTCCATTTTAAGGATCATTAAACTCCTTTTCTCCATTGGCTGTTGCACAATGGGACCATCACAGAAAGTGAAACCACACAGAGTGAATAATGGGGTCAGATTTGTTATAAGTAGTGTTCCATTTTAATAAATGGGGTCAAATGATGTATCAGGGGTAAAGGAAGGTTATTTCAATGTCTCAGAATACCTGCAGCCTTTCTTTTGATTCAAGTTGAATATAAAAATGTCCTATTATATATAAAATGCTTTGGATTTTGAGCAAATATAGTAGATTTGACTAAAGATATCTTGCAAAATTGCAGTTCCAGTAAGGTATGTTTTATTTATTAATATATGTTTAATAATTTGTTTCTTTGTGTGTGAGTGAGATGTTTAAAAAAAGATTTAATGTAATTCATTTAAGTTAAGAGGTTTATGTTCTATGCAGCAAGAACTACACTGAAAGAAAATTGGTATTTCTGAAGCAATTTTTACTCAGAAATTGCCAGTAAATTTCATTATTAAAAGTAACACATTGAATTAAACCGTGATATTTTGGAGTAGAAAGAAATTATATTTTCTTGTAAAACATGCTTCAGTAATATTTTATTTACACCAGCATTTTAAAAAGGTCCCCCAAAAGTAGAGTGGTTGCTTGGACGGAAATATCTGATTCTATGAAAATATTGTTTTCATGTAGGCACTTTTATCTTGGCATTCTATACTGCCTGTCTCAGCAGTTCACAATGCACCAAGCAAGGGCAGTATCATCGTGTGTGTGTGTTTGTGTGTGTGTGTGTGTGTGCGCGCACAGACCCAGGAGTGTCTTCAGCAGGGCAAGGTCATCTACAGTGTCTGACAATCATATTCAGTTTTCCACATTGTTCTTTAAGAAGATAGACTGAATCTAAAATAAAATAATAATGATAAATATAGCCGCAAGCAGTAATTATCGGGGCCAAGAACACCATGAGTCATGTGGCTGGGAGCATCAGACCAACTGCAACAATAAGCATTTAAAGACATTTTAAAATGATTTTAGGCAAAATGGCTGAAAAGTCATAAATACAGTCACTAGTAATGATTTAATGAGTTATCACTTTTGACCAGTAGGTGGCGCTCTGACCAAATTGATGTGTGGTCAGAGTGAGGCGAGTGTGACGCATACAAAGTTTGGTGTTAATATGCCAAAGCGTTGCAGAGACACAGCCCCAGAGTCATTTTGGCATCATGCCTCAAATTTGTTGCTGCAGTATACGAAAACGGTTTCGTCTGTTGACACGAAATCCATAACTTTTTGTCAGCAGTCTGAAGATTATCAGATTCCAATTTGGTGATAATCAGACGAACGGTTCGTAACAATATGCCAATGCGTTCTAAAATCGTAACATTTTTCAACAAAATTTAAAATAGCCAATGCCAAAATGTCCGATATGGATAAATTTGGCATTGTTCGACTCGGTGTGCAGTTTTGTGATTTTTCTTTTTTTTTTTTTTTCTTTTTTTTTGGCCAAAAAGGTTTTTTGGAAAATTCAAGATGACGGAATTCTGAATAGAATCGTCTTGAGCAAAGGAATCACATGATTTTGTTTCTAGCCCTTACGGTTCAAAAGTTATTGGCATTACCGTAAGTGCAAATTTGGACAGTTGGTGGCACTAGAGCGATTAAGACTTGCTCTGGTGACAGTTCAGACTGTCCTCTGTCAGTGTGCCAAATTTCATAACTTTCCCGCAAGCGTTTCCCACAATGCCATAGACTCCCAGAGCGGAAGAAGAAGAAGAAGAAGAATGCTAACGATTACAGTAGGTGCCTGCACACCTGCGGAGCTTGACCCCTATAAATAAAAATGCTTGCTATTTGAGGGCTGCTGACTGATGGGTTATCTATGGACTTGGCCTGCCATTACTGCTGATGGGGTTTTGATGGCCGATGAAGTTTAATCAGTTGAGCTGGTGTTGCATGACAGAAATGATTTAACTAGCACCTCATATTTGCTTGAAGACGAGTAATTCACCCTTGTGTACTGATACAAAGAATATGGTGGTTACAGTAGGGTTGGGAGTGTGCACGTTTGCTTGGATGCAAAAAAAACTGCAGTTAACCTCTCAATAGGCTTGTGATTTGAGGTTATTGCGAACACATGAGCCCCAGTCCATGGATCGGTCATTACTGCAGCAGACGGCAATGACCTTTGAAATGAATCACAGAAGATTTCACCTCATTAGATCTCTTATGGGAACCACTTTTTTTTCACTAAGCTGTTATGTAATCAGGACTGAATCCCCCTAATAAAGGTTATATGAGGGTTTGTTTTCTTTGAACAAACATGTTTGTTGATATGAATGAACTACATGGCATAAAAATTCACATGAAGAACTAAGGCCCGGTTTCACAGACAGAGTTTAGATTAAGCCGGGATTAGTTCAGTTAGGACATTTAAGGGTGCGTTCACATTTGTAATTCGGTTGGTTTGGTTGGTTTGGTCCGGACCAAAAAACAAAATCAAAACATATAGTCCTGGTCCGCTTAGCGTTCACACTGGTATTTTTAACAGCGAACCTAAAGTTACCGAACCAAAGGCATAGGGATACGGTCACAACCTGATTGGTCGGCTTTTATGACGTATATTTCACGACGGAGCTCGCTTACCGAACATTCAAAACAATGCTGTGTTCTGGATTAAACGCCATCATTTTATGCGTGTACATGTGCTTTATTTTTACCAGCTGAGAACTCACGAAGAGCTCATAAAATGTTCAAAACAGCAGCAGGATTTCCTCTGTTGTGTGCAGAAACAAATATTGATGAGGCACTTCACCTCCTCGTTGCTCCACGTTTGCCCTCGACTCATTTTGGATACTCCGATCTTTCCGCGTCGTCAAATTAATTAACCTGTAGCGTCGCATCTTGTGACATCACGTCCTGTTTTTGGTTGGTTTACATGTCTTTGGTCCGTGTTGCGTTCATATATCAATCGAACCACACCGGAGTTCGTTTGGAAGCGGACCGAGACCCATCTTTTAGCGGGTTTGTTCCGCACCAGGGTTCGGATGGCAGCGTTCACATGTGTTCAAAAGAACCGCACTAACTGAGCAATCGCACCAGGGTTCATTTTAACCGAACCAAACATGACAAGTGTGAACGCACCCTAAGTGTAGCTTTTATGAACATGCCTAAAAAAACATTACTGGTGTGCGTCTCGAGACAAAACAGGGACATATTTTAAGAGATGTCAGTACAGGTTGATTTCAGTTAAAGCAACTCAAACAAGCGTTTTAGTCTGGGGCTCGTCTGTGAAACCGGGGGAAAGTGTAATATACAAATATACTTCATTTAAATGCACCATCCTTTTAAGAACTGGTTAAAGTTTACAGTTTATATATTTGTGCGTCTTGATTTATGAAATCCACAATTTTCAGCACAGCTCAAAGAATACATTTCTTCGCTCTCAGTGGTAATCTAGAAAGCAAATGAATGCTGACTTTATTTATTCATTTTTAATGTTGTCTAAAGATACAGTAAATGGAATATATGAAAGAATGTGTGTTCCTTACAGCCTGTTCTATTATGTCATTTGTTGCTTGAGACTGTTTTCCTCACATGAACAGAACAGCACACATAAATTAAATAAGAGTTAAATGTTTTTTTAAGAACATATGCTTCCACCATTTTTTATTAATAAAAATATAACTACTTGCACAAGCACACTGAGAGAACAGTACAGAAATATTTGAACCATATCCTCTGCAAAATTAAGAAGTGCGGAAGCATCCACCAAAATATAAGCTTCATTTATCCAGTCGGGAATCATTAAATTGGCCACCGAACAAAAACGAGGACCTGTCTGTTTCGTCTGGGTCATATGAAACTTTGTTTTTTTTGTTTTTTTTCTAGCGTGCTAATAAACAAGCTGCACCGTAACGATATATGAAGAGTTTGTCTTTATAATTACAAAACCTCTATTGGTAATACTATCTACAGATGATCATCTTTATTCCAGTGTTTCTTTTAGCATGTTAGGCTAACAAAAAATAAATTGCTTTCAAATGAGGTTACACAAGTAAAGGTGTAAATGTTTGTCTTCTTATAAAGAAGATTTGCTGTGAACATGCTTGGGTGTTGGAACAGTGCTCTCAGTAAATGAATCAAAAGATAAATGCAATCTTTGCAGAGCAGTGATGAATATGAAATCCCAAAGCACAATTTAAATGGTCTCAGTCCCTGGTGAACCTGAACAGTTTGTGATCCTGGGATCGTTGTGCTTTGGAATTTTAGGGGGGGGAAGTATGCAAATTGGTCAACTATATATTTATAAATTATCTCTCATTACAGATGACAGTCTTTGAAAAACTTTAAATCGTCTTGCATTTGGCAAACAGAACAGTACACCTGTACATACATTTGCAAAGTAGTCATGAGTTTGGCACATTCACAATTGTAACATTTCAGTGCATCGTCACTTTTGGAGGGTAGGAGGAGTGCTTATTGCATTTGGTAATGGTGCATGGGCAGTTGTTATTGTCCAGGAGCTGGCGTGGTCTGCTGAGGAGGGCGTAATCTGCCCTAGAGGGGCAGCACAAAGCCTGGCTGTGCCCACTCAGCATGCCCGCCACCGCCTGCAGGGGGCGAGCTGGGCCCAGCCATCTGCTCGCCTGTGGGAATCTGCTTGAGAGGAAGAATGCGCTGTGCCATCCATCACTGCCAAAGCGCTTTTTGCCAGAGTAGAACAACACTGAAATTGCATTCCTCCCTTCAGCAGCATAGAAACGCACGGCTGCATCCAAGCAAATACACACTTACTCGACTCTTGGCACAAGTTATGTGTGCAGGGGAGGGGGGGGGCATGCTTATGACGGGCTACATGCATTGGCAAATTGGCACATGACATGCAACTGTTCTGGCTGTCAGAGGCGGCATCCGTAAGCGCTCAGGGATGGCAAGCACTGAGGGAGGTCGAGGATGACGATGTGAAGTTTCTCGCTCTTAAAAGAATATTAAAGGGTTAGTTCACCCAAATATGAAAATTATCCCATGATTTACTCCCTCTCAGATCATCACAGGTGTATGTGACTATCTTCTTTCAGATGAACAGAGTTTTATTTAAAAATGTCGTTGCTCCTCTCAGCTTTATAATGATAGTGAAGGGGGGGCCATTTTGAAGCCATTTTTGAAGCCAAAAGCATTCATCCATAATAAAAGTAATCCATACGGCTCCAGGGGGTTAATAAAGGCCTTCTGAAGTGAAAAATATCCATATTTAAAAGTTTATTAACCATAATTAGCTTTTGGCAGACGGCCGTATGCATCGATCTGTGGCGTGAGAGTAACCCCTGACCCGACGCATGATTCGATGGCGAATGCGGAAGCGCAGAGGATGGAGAAAAACCAAACACCAGACATGAATTAGAAGTCTAAAACGAGAAAGTTTAAAGAGAAATGTCCTTACGAGCTTACGAAACTCCTACATCCTGAGTCATACGTCACGTCAGGGTGGCGCACGATCATCCGCTGGTGGCTAGTTATTTGAATTTATAAAGTTTCAAACATGGATATTTTTCTTTTAAAAAACGCATCGCTTCTCTTCAGAAGGCCGTTATTATCCCTCTGAAGTCGTATGAATTGCTTTTATTATGCATGGATGCGTTTTTCGGGGCTTAAAAATGTGCCCCCCTTCATTCTCAACCATTATAAAGCTTGGAGGAACAAGGATATTTTTAAATAGATCTCAGATTGAGTTCGTCTGAAAGAAGATGGGATGGCTTGAGGGGGAGTAAATCATGGGATGATTTTCATTTTTGGCTGAACTATCCCTTTAAGCTCTATGGGCAGCATCTGCGTTATGCTGACAGAAATGTTGACTTCTTCCGTGTATATTTAAAACCCGCATTGATCGAGTCTGTGAAAACAAATGAGAAACGTTTTACGCCAGTAACACATTTGCAGTAATAACAATGGAAGCAAGGCGAGCAGCACCACAAATAAACCACTGTAAACATATAACTCTTTCCCTTTCTGTGGTAATCGACAACATGCCGCAGATGATGCCCATAGACGTTAAGAATAACCTGAAATATTCCTTTTACGGTGTTTGTTTATTTTTTTTTTAAAGAGCCCCGTGTTGGCATTTGGAGACATATGGCTGTATGTTCAAAATTTGGAGAAAAGCAAACGTCATTTGGCAAAGGAGATTTCCATCGAGAGTGGACGTAACCATATTGCAGCCTCGGCAGGTGCCGTGGAATTACTGCCAATTACTGAAACTCGGATCTCGTCTTATCTATGTCTCTAAAGCAAAACTGCTGCACATATTTTGTCTCCTCAAGATTGGAGTTGGTCAGCAGAATAGGGACCCTCACGTCTGAGAGAGAGCGAGAGGGTGTTGCAGAGGCTTTGTCTCCAGACACCGATCCCCTGCTCCTGGCTGGAGTGATTCATGACACTCATCACAGAGAGGACCACCATCCTCCGAGTGCGCAGAGAGATACGACCCCTAGACAAAACACGCACTTGGATGTACAATCCTGTCTCCATGGCAGTGAGGAGCAGAACGAGTAGAAAGCACACATGCAGCACGGTATGCGTATGAATGTGTGTGACGGAGCGGCAGGAAGCTTGCTTTTGTTAAAGTGTTGAACAGCACAACATCACATCGTCCATTTGACGTAACAAGGGGCAGTCTCCTCTCAGCCTCCGTATGGATTTCCCATACATGCCTGACCCAGCAACCCCTATTCACTCTCTCCTCCCACTTCTCTCCAAACAGTTTCAGCGGTTTATGAACTACAGCTCTTTAGGCACAGGCTATATGGCTACAATTCAGTCTACATCAGGCATTCCACTGCATTATGCACAGGCTCCAGAAAGCATGCTTAGGCAGAATATCAATCATCCTATCAGCTACCAAAATAAGCATTAACGCAACCATTAACTCAAACAGAAAGAAAAGCAAAGAATCTCCCAAACAAGGGCTCTCCCACACGGTTGCCTCGTAGAGACGTATTGCCATCTTACTTTAAACAGAGGTTACCAAACGATTGTTAGCAGCTAAACGATTGCTTCTGAGTTCAGATCTTTGGGAAGGGGAAGGGGAGGGGGGCGGGATTTGAAGTAGCAGAAACATTTCCTTGTTGCTAATCCGTTCCCAGAGGAACACTTTAATAAGATTTACTGGGATGCTGGATATGTGCGTTTATCATCTCGCTACTGCAGCGTTTCTGCCACTCGCCACTCGGTATTCACAATCCGTCTGTTCCGAGACGACGCTTCAGGGAGTACTTCCACCGTTTGTGCTTGCTGATCTTAAAAAGGAAAGAGGTGGAGGGGAGAAGGGAAAGTTGCGGTCCCTCTCGCCCCTTCGTTTTGTAATCGAGTGGCAGTGCATCGCACTTGTCCTGCTCCCTCATACGTAGTCCTGCAGGCTGTAGCCGGTCTTGTTATCCAGCGGAGAGAGGGAGCAGTACTGGTGCTGGAGCTGCTCCTGTTGCTGCTGCTGTTGTTGCAGCAGTTGCTGTTGCTGCTGCAAGAGGAGTTTGTCCGGAGGGAGAAGTATCAAATCCTGCGGGCCGTGTCGCTTACCCGAGCAGGACAGACAGAAAATGGATCCACCCACGAAAAGGAAACCAGACGAGATGAAGGCTACGTAGACGGCGCCGCCCGGCTCGAACTTGTTGCTTTCGGGCACATTGGCGTCTAGGAAACTGACAATCACCTCGTTCGTGTACCAGGAAGCGGGAACGAGGCAGAGGAAGCCAGAGGCCAGAAAGCAGGTGCCGGCCGCCATGGCCGCGTGACGTTTAGCGCGGCGCCCCCCGCCCCACCGAGTGCACTTCAAACCCAAAGAGGCCAAACACAATCCCAGTGCCGCCAACACGCACGACAGCACCATAGTGGTGCGTGCCGTCTGCAGGTATGCGGGCAGCGCCAGCACGGAGTATTTTAGCGTGCAGCTGAACATGCCCGTGCTGTACCAGGTGCAGTCCATCCACAGCCCCTGCATCTGCGAGATGGCAGTGATGATGTTCGAACCGACATCCGCGCTCACCTTCCAGTTGGGCAGTAACGTGGCCACAGTGGCACCTAGGATGCCTAGCAATGCCAGCACGAAGGCGAAGATCTGCGTGCCTGTGGACGCCATCCTGCCGCGTTCCTTAGCCCAGCCAACATTCACACAGGCTTGCTTCGTCCCCTCTCCTTCGGCTGCGACTGCGACGGCAGAGACTCCTCAGCACCGCCGCCTGCCTGAGGAAATAAGTGAGAGAATTAAACGAGTGTCCTCCTCCCCCAGTGTACTGGGAACAAAGAGAAGCGTGCGCACAGGATGATGAGGAAGCAGGTTCCTGACTGTGATTTTCTATGCCTTTCCTGCTCATGCCTCACACTCCTACTGAGTTGTGAGCAGGAGGGCAGTACATACACGCATTGTTGCGATATTTGATGACTGGAGTCCGATTCAGTTTTTCCAAACGGTCAGGTAAATGAAATGCAACACAACTAATAGCACACAACTTGTCAGCGTCTTTCGTTTCACTACAGCAGAAATCCTGTAGATTATGACTCATAGCGTGTTTATAATACGGAGCGGAATGCAGAAATCCTGTACTTACCTCGGCTGGTGCAGAGCGAGCGATGACGCGTCAGGTTTCCGAGCAAACACATACGTACAAACCCGCTAAATACATAAACAGAGTATGAACGCCCTTAGATGTGTTGTTAGCGATCCGCTCATGTTGTCAGCAGCGGTGTATCAGAGGACATCAGTGATGGAGCGAAGCTGCTCGAATGATGCTCGACGTCACGCAGCAACGGTCGGGCTCAACTTCACGCGCATGAAAGTCTGTTATTTGCTCCATAGGATCGTCTATTATCGCATTTATTAAGCTTTTTGATTCGATTTCACGGCAATGTTGAACGCTTTAACTTCTCACATTGGGTTTTTTCCCTCATAGGAAAAAAAAAACAAGCCCAATTTTGAAGGAGAGTTTGATTTGTTCATGTTTTAATGGTGTTTATTAGCTGATTTAGCGGCATAGATTAACGTTAAATATTTCTATTAAATAAAATCATGTATGTTTTGCGGTTAAAATATGTAAATGACCATGAAATTATTGCCCCTTACGAAAATTAGCCATGGTTTTGTTATTGTATTTGTGTTCGCGTATTGATTACCACACTAATACTACAGTCAAACTGAGGTTTGTGTGGTAAAAACCATAGTTAATTTGCTGTCACCGTCGAATAACTACAATAACCATGTTTTTTGGTTTTATACACAAAACTATAGTTATACTGACATTTTCTTAAGGGACTAGAGAAACAAAACTGCTATATATTAAGCTTTTTTTTTTTTTTTTTTTTTTTTAATTTTATCCTGTAAATTTGTCATCTTGTTCTATTGATAGATATTTTTTTCTTGTGTTCTATGCATAAACCTCATTTTCTAACAGCCTTTTTTTATTATTATTATTATTATTATTATTATTTATTTATTTTTTTTAATCAGAGTAGGCTATATGCTATGTGTTTTAATTTTTCTTAATTCATTTATTATTCTCTAAAGGTAAAGGTAACCTATACCAAAACTCCCGTGTCCCTTTTTCTGTCACACAGCTACACAACTGTGTAATGTTAAATGGGCACGTGTGTCCCGCTCACTCGTCACTATTATAAAGAGTTTTACTATAGTGGCAAGGCACCACTCTCACCCTAATCGTAATATGACTATCCAGCGAGCAGGAACATTCACTCTGCAGGAGGATGAACTCACAGCTGCTGCCCCTATAAACCCCTGCACCCCCACCCCTGCCGTCCTCCATCCGTCCTCTCCTCGCTGCAGGGTGGGAGTGGCTATATGGCATTGGTTTAGAAATGACAAAGAGGGCAACGAAGGACAAAATAGATCTATCTATCTATCTGTTTTTCGCAAACAAGTTCTGTTAACTCTTATCAGATTAAAAAATCGTACACCGGTGGGGCATTATAGTGAGGGGTTAAAGTGCTGATGCTTGAATTGTGCTGAAAAATAAATAAATACATGTGTAAGGGGTCCCGTTAACATGTCCAGGGAGTGTGGATGTGTCGGGAGCTGACGTGTGAAGGCACTGAAAGCAATTAAATGGATGGTGCCTCGATTTTATCACCTCTAGCTTTCATGCGCTGTTGACATCGAGATTGTCATTTCTTCAGGGAAGGGGTGCTTTTTTCTTCCCTATTTGCTTGTGTGCTTTTTTTATTGTTTAGGATGAGATCCATTTGTTTGTTCACAGTTGCTGATGGAGTCATTTCATTACCCTGCTGTAGCTGTTTGCCTGTAATGCAGATGTCAAAATGGTCTTATTGCAACTGCTACAGAAATGGCCGTTTAAATTCATGATAATAAATGGAAATTACTCTCTGCTGTGCAAGACGGGAGCGCATGGGTTTCCACACTGGTTTGATTTATCGCCTCTGCTTTTTCTTGTGAATTTACCGTTCGATGAAATGCATTCTTAAAGTGTTTAAATATAGGGCTGCTGCTCGTTCGGCCCTCTTGCCATGCTTGTCTTCAGCCACTCACCTTAAAAGCCTGTCGTTTCATAGGCTGTTCTCCAACAGAATCATATCTGAGAAGCTCATCAGTATTTCCCATCAATGCCTTGGGCGATTCGTGGAGCGTGGGACGAACCATTCCTACAGTAAAAACAAGCCTCTCTAGCGAAATCCCTGTCAGCTTCCACTGGTTACATCCTCTTTTTCTGCTTCTTCATCTGAGGCGAAGTAAGAGTGGTTGTCTTTTGGAAGTGCTGTCATGATTAATGTATCCATACTCATTGCAGGAGTATTTTCTCCTTTCCCATTCCCATCCGCGCACTCCATTGTTCTCTGGCAGTTATGTAAAGGAAATAATGGTTTCTCAGATTGCCCTGAGGGACTGCCACCTCAATCTGAGCATTCTCCATTAGAAATGACAAATTAAACTTCACACCCTTTGTATTAAAGTAGCACTTCTGCTCAGGTGCAAATGGTGCTGCGTTTTTACTTGCAATGTGTGACGGTTGTTAATAACCTTAATGTGTAATGTTTTTTTCTCTTGTAACAGTGAGGAATATCGTCTGAGAGAATTATGGAATCGCAGGTCGTGGTAATGTAATGTGTTTTCAATGGTCGGTTGCGAGGAATTGATTTAAAGGGTTTGAAAAATGAATCATTAATGAGTCATTAATTACTCACCCTCATGTCGTTTCAAACCCGTAAGACTTTCAATCGTCTTCAGAACAAATGAAGATCGTTTTGATGAAATCTGAGAGCTTTCTGTCTCTCCATTGACAGTCTACACAACTATCACTTTCAAGCCCCAGAAAGGCAGTAAAGACATCATAAAAGTGATCCTTGTGACTCCAGTGGTTTAACCTCAATTTTATAAAGTAGGGCAGCCCCCTAATAGTCGACTCATTGTGACTAGAACAGGTTTGGCCAACCAAGATTTTATTAGTCGACTAGTCGCAGAAAAAAAAAACTCCTCAGGAAGTAGCGAAGTCATGCAGTCCATGAGGAAGAGATCGTTAAAGGGTTAATTTACCCAAAAATGAGATTTCAGTCATTTATTCCTCATCCTCATGTCGTTCTTCACCCGTAAGACCTTCGTTCATCTTCAGAACACAAATGAAGATTTTTTTGATGAAATCCAAGGGTTTTTTATCCCACATTGAAAGCAGCGTAATTACTGTCATTAAAGGTGCAGAAAAGTAGTCATCGTTAAAGCAGTCGGCGTGACCGCAGTGGCTCAACCTTGATGTTATGAAGTGACGAGAACACTTTTTGTGCGCAAAAACAAAACTCTCTCTTCTCTGTCAAACTCGTACACATTTGACACAATTCAGTGCTTCCGTGTTTACGTCTGAATGCCGGCTCATTATCGGCCGGCTCCTGCGTCAGTATCGCACGCATGCGTCGTGGTGCTGATCACGTGATCAGCTTTGGCCAATACTGAGCTGGCATTCTGACGTGGAAGTGCTGCAACGAAAATACCGCAGGAGAAAGAGGGGAGAGACGAATTTGTTGAATAAAGTCATTATTTTTGTTGTGTTTTTGCACACAAAAAGTGTTCTCGTCGCTTCATAACATCAAGGTTGAACCACTGCAGTCACGTTGACTATTTTAACAATGTCTCTACTACTTTTCTGGACTTTGAATGCGGTAAATTACGCTGCTTTCAATGTGGGATAAAAAAAACCTTGGATTTCATCAAAAAGATCTTAATTTGTGTTCTGAAGATGAACGAAGCTCTTACAGGTGTGGAACGACACGAGGGTGAGGAATTAATGACAGAAATCTCATTTTTGGGTGAACGAACCCTTTAAGCTGAAGGTTCTCTCATAAGTCTATTTTATCAGGTTGGTTCAGGGTATTTTCTAGGAAAGCTGCTACATATATCCATATATAACTTTATCTGCTTGCTCTTAAATCCTATTTCTTTGTGACTTGTTGGATACTTTAAATGTACCTGGT
Organism: Zacco platypus; assembly: GCA_038088235.1. Classification (NCBI taxonomy): domain Eukaryota; kingdom Metazoa; phylum Chordata; class Actinopteri; order Cypriniformes; family Xenocyprididae; genus Zacco; species Zacco platypus. The sequence continues at coordinate 3,172,955 of CM076069.1, forward strand.
CAAAATTTCAGACGCTTGGGAGTGTTTCAGTTTAAAACCAGCGTCCCGGGTGGGCTAAATGACATGTGGCCAAATTGATTTCCTGAATGTTGGTTCTCCTCTTGCACAGCCGAGGCAGATGATTCGATGCTTTCTGAAAGCTCTTGTCACATCTTCACTTCTCTGTCACCTCCAGTCTATTGCTTTTTTTTTTTTTTTGTAGCCTTAAACACCAGAAAGGAGCTTCAAAGTCTTGTATTCTGCTCATAATTTATTTAAAGTGAGCCCAAGAGTGGAAGAATCTAGCCGAAGTCAAGAGTCCTGCATGACTGCGACTCAACCAGAAGAGTTTATGCTAAACCACAGTGTGTCACAGCACAAATCACCTACAACTGATTACAATTCTTCTGTTCATCTCCATTATAGAGGCATTGCAGCACATTTTTATCATTTTCAGAATCCACACTCTGGAAGAGTGAATGACGCACAGGTATAACGCACCGCTACACGTCTCTAACCGGTTCGGGAGCTGCGAAAATCCACACCACAATTACATGAGAGAGACGGGCTTTAGCCTGGGATTAGCAGGTGTCTGTGACGGTTTTGCATAGAGAATCAAAGAAAGCTGGAGCATCCCTCTACAGCAGCGCTACACTTTAGCTAGAAGAACATTTAGGAAGCAACAATGTAACGAGACTCACTATTCACATTTGAAGAGGCTTGTTTTGATGGTCCTTCAAACAGGTGTTACTGTAGCAACCGGCTTGTCATCGCGCAGCATCACGACTGCCTCCTCTCCCAACCCTCTGCTAATCTTCATGCGTATATTCCCGTTTTCACGCTAGCTTCCAGTCTGTTTCTCCCCTTCACTGGAGTGGGAGTAGCTCTTGAATGTGTTCTCTGACTCTAACACTGTTGTCTGTGTGTGTGTGTGTGTGTGTGTCTCATCGCCCCGCGGTGTGCGTAGGTGGATGTGGGGGTGGTGCACTTCACTCCGCTGGCTCAGCCCCAGATCCAGCAGCCCTTCAAGCTGGTCGAGAAGATTGTCAAGAACGCCTTCCAGTTCCGGAGGAAGCACTGCCGCAGAGGGCTCGAGTAAGCAATCCCCAGGCTTTCCATCAACTACTTGTCAAAACTCCTCTCTCTTTGCCTCTTTTCTCAATGTTTTGGTACCAATAAGCAATGGACCTCATTCAGGGTAGACGCCATATTCACAGGTGCCTGAAACAAGGTTGTGAGAGAAGTAAAGTTTAATAACTTGCTGCTTTGTGACATCTGGAGTTCATTTTCTACTCAAAATGACGTTCATACTCAAAAATCGTCCAACGAATGTTACCGTTGTCGTGTATTGTGATCAAAGTTCATAGGTGTTTGGGTGGGAACTACGTTATTTCTATTATGTAGATATGTTGTCAAGTCAAGTCACCTTAACTTATATATCGCTTTTTACAATGCAAATTGTGGCAAAGCAGCTTTACATTAATAATTGGCAAATAATTTTTGGCTTCTTTGGCAGCTCCCAAAGAAAATGGTGTCATTGTGCAGCTTATTCTATATATTATTGATTCATTTCGTTGCAAAGATCAATAGTTATTAGTCTAGTTAATTTAGGTATATCAGCACTGGAGAAAACAGTGACGTAATCATCCGGCTCAGATCAGTTCACATACAACGGCGCCAATGCAGGCATATCAAAAACACTGCTGAATATCAAGCAAGTGTCCCCAACTTAAGCAAGCCAAAGGCAACAGCGGCAAGAACCAAAACTCCAACAAATAGAGAAAAAAACCTTGGGAGAAACCAGGCTTAGTCGGGGGGCCAGTTCTCCTCTGGCCAACAGTGAACACTTGTCCGATACTCAGAGTTACAGGTCATTAAACTGATTTGGAATCGCAACAGTCAAAATATTTAATCCAGTTCCATCTAGTTTAAGATCTTTTTGATCACGCCGGTATGGGACGGTTTGTTTGTCTACACTATCTACTGTATTATATACAGACACTTAAAGAGCGTGGTTTAATGCAGTGTTATATTGATTGAGTCAAATGTACATAAAGTAAACTTCAACTAAATAGAAATTGCTCGGCGAACTTTATCTTGTCAAGTTAGTTACTTGTTTTCTTACATTTTTCTTAACTTAGTTAAGTAGATTTTACTTAATTCCATATGTGAAATTTGCTTACGTCTGCATGCAAAAACTAGCAAAAGAAAAATTAGGTCAATTTTGCTGTTTTTTTCCCAGTGTTCATCCAACAAAACATACGTCTGTTCCAAAAAAAAAAGTACATTCGGGGGTGTCCTGAAGCTGGTGCTGATCAATGTGTTTAATAGAAACAGAGTTACAAACTTCCAGGCAGGTTTGAGCTGAAGATGGTTCTCCAGGAGCAGGATCGGACACTTCTGATTTGTGTGGACAAGGAACTTGTGAAAACAGGTTGTTTAAAATAGACATGAACTGCAACCTTAAGGGTTGAGAAAATGAGATTTCTGTCATTAGTTCCTCTCCCTCATGTAGTTCTACACCCGTAAGTCCCTCATTCATCTTCAGAACACAAATGAAGATATTTTTGATGAAACCCAGAAAGTTAGTAAAGACATTGTTAAAATAGTCCATGTGACTACAGTGGTTAAACCTTAATGTTATGAATCAACAAGAATACTTTGGTGCACAAAAAAAAAGACTTTATTCAAAAGTTTCTTCTCTTCCCTGTCAGTCTCCTACTCTGTTCACGTTGTAAACTAAGTGCAGCACTTCCAGGTTCTATGTAATGTTGTAACGGTCTACAACATCAGCAGCGTCGGGGAAATTGTAGAATAAATTCATTATTTTTGTTTTGTTTTTGCACTCAAAAAGTATTTAACCACTGCAGTCACATCGACTGATTTAATTATGACTGTATTACTTTTCTGGACCTTGAAATGACTTTGCTGTGTATAGGGAGATCAGAGGCTCTCGGATTTCATCAAAAATATCTTCATTTGTGTTCTGAAGATGAACAAAGATCTTACGGGTGAAGAACGACATGAGGGTGAGGAATCAATGACAGAAATTTCATTTTTTGGAGAATTAACCCTTTAAGACGGTCAAACCCACCATCTTCAGACTGCCTACCCAGAGATAACACTTTACTTAAAGCCTTTGCTTATAACACAGTATAAAAGTGTTTAATGCATTAATTATACCTTGTAATGCATTGTATTTTCATGAAAAATTGTAACCACAGTTATAATGCATTATAATACTTATCTAATCATTTTACAGAACAAAGTAAAATGCTTTAAAACAGCCAATTTCAGATGTAATCTGCAAATATTATAATGCATTTTAACTTTGGTTCCAATTATTTATGAAAATATATAATTCATTATACACAAAGGCTTTAAGTAAAGTGTTACAAAAAAAGATTGGAAGTGACTTGGCAATTGTGCGTCATTGGGAGAACATCTGTAATACAAACAGCTGCATAAACCGCACGTGTCGCTGCTCGTTTGAGGAGCACTAAGTGAACATCCGCACAGGCCGCACAACGCCACTTCCGTGCCACTTTTCAAGTTTTCTACGTTAACTCATAGTGTCAGCGTGTGAAGTGTTCTCCTCTTTGCTGCAGGATGCTGTTCCCAGAGTGTCAGCGGCAGGAACTGACGGAAGAGTTGCTGCGCAGCGCTGATGTGGATCCCACACTGCGGCCCACAGAGATCTCTATTTCTGAATTCAGGGCTTTAGCAGACGCCTACAGCAAGCTTTGTGAGGAGAACCAAGGCCTCGTCGACTATGAATTCAGAGAGGAGCTGAAACTCAAGCATCAGGCGAAGAGAGACCGCAGCCGTAAAGGGCTTCACCTTCATTCCACAACAGAGGAAATTGTTAATGGCAACCACTAACACAGGAAACCAGACTCTTTAATGGTGACCATCTGAGCAGCTGGCATGAATTTTTCAATTTTTTCTCGAATGGATGCATATATATAAGGGCAAGGTGGGGAAAAAACTTAGAAGTTGCCAGGAGCTTAAAATAAAGTCATGGGAGATATCATTTAAAATCCTTGTTTTCACATAAAGCTGCTTTATAAGTAGGAAGAAAGATTACATGAATCAAATCGGGCTCCTCGTCTCGCTCTCAGTGCTGAACGGAGGAAGAGACGGGGGTTGCCCAGAAAACCTGTCATATCATAAAACAGCTCTGGGAACGCTTTAATCATTTTACAGGAAGAAGCTGACATCCATCTGTCAGAGAAAAACATTTGCCATCGTTACCGAAGAATAATTTGACTTTGATGACTAAATTATTTAACATAGTCTTTGGATGTGTGCTAATAAGATTGATGTTCTTTGCGTCTCTATGACCTTATTCTTGTCTTTTAAAGGGTTAGTTCACCCCAAAATGAAAACTGTCAATAATTACTCGCTGCGGGTTTGAAATGACATGACATTCATCTTCGGCACACAAATGAAGATCTTTTTGACGAAATCTGAGCGAGTTCTGTCCCTCCATTGGCAGTCGACGCAACTGACACTTCATAAAGAGGCCGTAAGAAACGATCGCGATCGACATGAGGGTGAGTAATTTTGGGGAGCTAACGCTACACAACGAATGCTGAAAGCGTGATTGATTTGTGTCACTTCTCAGTGTATGCACTTTATTACTTTGTTCATCAAACAGCAAAACAAAGTTTGTGCTTTTCGCAGATTACAGAGAGACAAAAGTCATCCAGCAACATCAGACACCTTTTATTACAGTTTTTGACTGTTAATTTGAAGAGTTTATATACGTTTGACACTTAAGTCACAGTAATCCATGAAAAAATAATATTTACACATTTGAACATTCTAAAAAAGGACAACGGCAGGCTTTATTTCAGAGGTACATTTACATTCCTGATCGAATGTTTACAGCTGAGTAAACAAGTATCCTGCAAAATCCTCAACCCAACCGTTTGGATTCCTTTCAAAGTGAAATATATTTATAAAAACTTGCTAATAAATAAAATGTTTTATACAAAGCAAATCCATGATAGAAGCAATGCTTATATTTAAAGCAAGAAATGTATGTAGTGTCCAAAACACAAGGCAAAAACCTGACAAAATTCGGTTTTGTTTTCTTGATGTGTGTGTGTGTGTGAAAACACACATGCCTTTGTCCTCCTTACACAGCGTAACTAAGACCAGTAATTTGGTTCTCTGGTGCAAAACAGTTGCTATGTGGGCAGTTCAGTAAATTAGTGCTGTGGATCGTGGAGAATTACGCAACGCTTACCGCCATCTTATTAAAGCTCTGTCGAACTGTGGCTCCACAAAGAATGAAAATAAGACTCTGCATTGACTGGCCTTCAGTCGCTTCGTGAAATTGGCTGACCGCTTTGGAAAGGCTGCGTGGGATGATGCGGCTCCACACCAGATCAAGCTTTGCTCTGAGGTGGTCAGGTGACACTACGAAGCTGCTGCGTTCTTTGCCTCCGTGGTGTTGTCATAGAAGAAATCCTCGTTGACAACAGAGGTCAGGCTCTGCACGCTGAACTCCTTCTCCAGTAGTGAGTTAAGGTCCACACTGTTTGCCATCATCTCTGTCTGGCTGTCCAATGAGTGGCTGTGTCGACGCATATTCAGCAGGGCCGCCTGGCTGCGTCTGAGGCTGCCCGTGCCTCTGACAGGCTTGCGTTTGACTGCGCCGAAGTGAGCTCGCTTTACCGAAGACCGCCTTTCTGGAGTGTCCACTTCCCCGCTCTCCGGCTGCACGCGAGGAGCAGGTGCCTGGGAGACTTCCTCGGTCAGCCGAAGCCTGCAGAACTGGGCTTCGATAGCACTGGGATTGCCTCGCCACTCCGGCTGCTCGTTGCTCTCCTCGTCCTCGTCACTGATGATGCTGGATTCTTTGAGGCCACTCTGTGACGGCTGATCCAGAGGAGCGCTGGCACTGCTGGTGGTTCCGCTGCTTACACTGGCTGAATCGGAGTCAGGTGGCCTCAATGGATCAAGGTTGTGGTTGGAACTGTCGTTTGAAGGAAGTTTGGAGAGCAAAACTGCTCGAGAAGAACCTGTGGTGCACACAAACAGTCATGGATGTTAAGATCTTAGAGGAAGAATGAAATGCACGTCAAATATCGTTGATACATCAGTATCTCATTTTGACAATTGACCAGACTTTTGTTCTTAACTCTTAACTTTTGTTTTGACACTTCAGAGCAGTGGTTTTCAATTCTTGTCCAGGAAACCCACTGCTCTGCACATCTCCTATAGTGTTGTCAAAACTACTGACTTCGGTATTTAAAATTATAAAAATGTGCCAGGATTTCCTCCTTGCATTTTGAGCGCCGGTGAACGGATTCTTAAACACCTCTGTTCAGTTGCTCAACAGATGTTTTTGAAGCGTTGATCATTGTAGCAATCACGGACACATTGTAAATATAGCTGTGAGCAGCAATTATCAGAGTTCAAGCACATGCATAAAAAGATCTAATGTTTTAATTAGCATGTCTGAAACCATCTCGATCATAGATGGAAGACCATTTACAGCCAATAAACGCAATTTACCTCAGGAAATTTATGATTTATAAAGATTTTTAACAGTTATCAAGGTTGAGCCAAAAAGCTAGGACCAGTTCGCCAAATTTGGTTCTTGAAATATATCCACTAAAAGATGCCTGCTTTCAAATACGCCCATGTGTATCTAAGAGCGTGAGAGATGTCTATTTACATGTTTTTGAAATCAGAGGCATGTCTGTTGAGCTTCTGAACACAATGGCCAATCAAAGGAGCTTAAGAATCTGGTTGTTTTGACAGTCCTGACACATGATCATCAGCTCATTAGAGATCCATGAACTGAACTGAGAAGAGAAGACAGAGCGGTGGGTCTCCAGGACCTGGATTGAAAACCACCGCTTTAGAGTACACTTTTTGACGCTACGACTGATAAATGGCTGACAGCCACTCAATTAGCTGTTGATGTCTACCATTTTGTCTTTTTTCCTTTCAATACTAGTTATAGAATGGTTAGTTAATGGACTTTTGTTTCTGTTCTCGAAATTCACAAGCCAGCTTGTGATGAAGTATTTTTTTACCCGTTGAAGTCTCTGATTGTTGTGTAATGTTCAGCTTCAACACTTCCACTGAGACTCGGTATCAGACATGGAAGTGAAGGGGCGCTCACACTCACCTAGCCTCGCAGAAGCTGGCAGAGTTTTCCGAAGCGGACTCAGACGCTTTTTACAGACTCTCTCCGACTGTTGCTCAACTTTTTGCATGTTTTGACGCAAGTTCTCCCGCAGGATGGAACGCATCACCCGGATGATGTTGACTTTGCACTCTGGAGTGCTGCAAGAAAATGTCGAATGTTAAGCTCTGTACAGAATAAAATGGGACACTAAGTTTATAAATGACCAAGTAGGTGATTCCCACCTGCTACACAGCTGGAACACAGTCTCCGGCCTGCCCTCTTTTTGTGATTTGGTGTGGATCAGCTCCCAGATGCAGTCTGTGTCTTCAGACAGCATTAAAAGACAAGCTTTATTATTTATGCAATTACTAGCGTCTCTATGAGCTGAAACAAGCCAGATGTGTCTCTCACCTGCAGTATTGCCCAGTCTGACCTGCAGCGCTGACAGCGGAATGAGCCAACGAAACTTGAATGGATCCTGATCTGCATGAGCGGATCTTGAAGTTGGCTGCCAAACAAAAACATACACATTGAAGGAATTTATATTTTTTATAACAACCTGTACAATGTGAATGTCTACAACTTCAAATAACCAAACATCATTTATAAAAAGAAATCTGCAAAAACATTTTTTTTTGCAAAATCTGCATATTTGTGTCTCAAAAGGATGAATACTTAACCCTTGTAAGCTGTTTGTTCAGAACGTACACTCGGAGACCCCAGACAATAAAATGTGATTATGAAACAATTGTTCCCAATTTATTAATGTTTTTACTCTGTATTTGTGCAGTGTTGGGGGAATATATGGCATGTTTTAAATTTATATAAATGTTTTGGTCAAAAAAAACCCCAACCCTCTATGTAAAATTCACTTTAAAAAAGCTCCCCATTTATAACAGATAACATGGACAATTTACCATGGTTTACAGTAAGATTTTTTGACATCTTTTGGAAAATAGAGCTTTAAAATTTGATCACAAAAAATGATCATTTACTATGCTTTTTGACTAACTGAAGGACATCTTTCCAGAATTTTTTCCTGTTGGATTCATATATCGACATATTAAGAAAACACAATAACAATAAAAATCACTGTTTGTCCAAGTTCAGCATTTTTCCGTACTAATTGTCTCATCCTCAGCCGGATCATTTTGCATTGTGGATGTTTTAAAGGGTTTCCACTTCATTTCTGTCTATGTGCGTTCTTCATTATTTGTGATTTTGAGAATTAATTTTATGCATTTTTGAGAACAGCCTGGGTGTGACTTTTCCCCCCACACTAACATAAAACAAGATACCATTTAAATTAATTTAATTTATTTATTTGTAGATCTATAACGAGTTACAAAGTTCTATGCCATTTGGTTCATGGGAACATTTTTTTTTTTTTAATTTCAGCAAATGTCATTTGGGGTAAAAAACAAAAAAACACCTCGAATAGCTTACAAGGGTAAAACAAATAATGTCCATATTTCTAAACTTGTCACTGCATCCACCTTATTTTTCAGCACAGAAGTAAGGTGATTTCTGAGTCATTAGCCGCTACAGGGAAATAAGAATGTCAAAGTGCAGTGCTACAAACCAGTGTGTTTATATATAAGACAGCACATTAGAATAACATGATAAGAAATACCAGTTTGCACTATTAAGCAGCATAATGAGCTGTTTTGCACAGTTAAAAATAACTGGAAGTGAATGACACCGGAAGCCAGACACGTTAAATTTACAAATGGCCGCAGCCGCTCTTACCTGAAAAATAAGGTGGATAATTCATGAAAAAAATGACAAAATGAAGGGGCCGTGTTAAAGAGCTGCTAACGCAAGACTCACCATCTTCTTTTTCACTTTGTTGTTCTCCCTGTACAGCAGAATCACAGCTCTCTTAAAAACTAATGACACAAATCAGAGTCAAGCAGATATGTTAATTTTAGAAAACGACAGAATTCTTCGTCTTTGAGGCTACACAACTGCTGCCAAAACAAGCCCAACATACTTTCACAAGCTATAAAAAGCTCAGAGCACAGTTCAAGCCGTTGCGTGACGATGGAACTTAATATTTCTCTGAGGCAATATATGGGAAAGAAGTAGATTTGTGCATTTGTTTAAAAACAACTAATACATCAAGGTTTCATGGGAAAAGAGCAAAGCCTCACCAAAAACAGTCAGCTCGGGATCCTTTTTCATACGGCCCAGCGATGGGAGCGGGTTGAGCCAGATCACAGAGGAATGCATGAGGAACTGTCCCATAGAAATCTCTGTGACCTGGGAGAAAAAGCGGAAGAGAGAGACAACTGAGTGTGGAGTTAAATCGGGGTATTACCCTGTGCGTTCAGACTGTTGATGCAGCTGTACCTCTTTCTCAGAGCCGCTTTGCTCTGCTACCAGCTGGTCAAATACGGCACCATAGTCTTCATAGATCTTCTGCATCTCATTTATGTGGCTCGCAACTTTTTCCATTTCCTTAAGCGCCTCTGTGTGAAGAAAAAAACATTTTAAGACACATTCACACTGGCTTTGATTCCAGAATTCACACCAAAATGTTGACGGACATCAATACAGAGCTGGAACGCACAAAAAACCCAGAATTTGTCTTGTGTTTAGCTCACCCAAAAATCACAACTGTCATTGATGAATGATATTATTGTTTATTTTGAACAATTTCCACACTGGCCCCTGGTCACGTTCATCGCATGAAAAGGGCAGGTTGGAGATTTCCTCAAAACACGCTCTTTAAAGGGTTAGTTCATCCAAAAATGAGACTTCTGTCATTAATTCCTCACCCTCATGTCGTTCCACACCCGTAAGACCTTCCTTCATCTTCAGAACACAAACATTTTTGATGAAATCTGATTTCTCTCGCTCCAACTGAACTTCAGCGAGAAACAATGAGGTTCATTCTCGTGTTACGTGACACGTTTGAGCTTCAGCGAGACGTTTGTTCTCACGCATCAAGCAAGTTCGGTTGAGATTCTCTTTATGTTCGCTGATCAATGTTTAAATGTGAATAAAAGCCTTAAATTTGTTAAGCAAACTCACTTCAGGAAATTTAGCCCCATTTACACGGATTGGTTTTATGATCTCTTGAATGAGATGCGTCAAATCGTCAGTCAGGTATTGTCATAGCTGTCTATGGAGGAACAGAAAGCGCTCAGATTTCATCAAAAATATCTTCATTAGTGTTCTGAAGATGAACGAAGATCTTACGGGTGTAGAACAACATGAGGGTGAGGAATTAATGACAGAAATGTAATTTTTGGGTGAATTAACCCTTTAAGTTTCAACAACCCTCCACATCAGGAAACTGCGCAAAAGCAGCCCCGTCTGTGTGTGTGATGTACCTGTGAGGTGGTAGTGTTCCTCACTGTCCGCGTCCGTGAGAGACACCAGCTCGCGGAGCAGCAGGGGGTATTTCAGCACTCTCTGCACCGGTTTGATCAGGTAGGACTCCAGTGTGGTCGAGTGCTGCTTGGTTGGATTCTTCGCGTCGAGGAACTCCTTAAAGGATCGATCTGTTTTGACTGGAGCGAAAAGACAAATCATAAATTAGCGCCACCCGCTGGGCCAGAACCAGTGTTTTCTTGATGGCCGCTGCAGGTAAAATGGCTTTAGGCAACGAACACAGGGCACAAAATCCATCCACAAGGAGGCAGCACAGCCTGTCTGACGCCTCGTTCGAACCACTGCGGTACAAACGCAACACTGCAGACGGTGAACAACACCGAGGTGGTTATGGAGGAGCATGTCATGAAGCCTTGACTTGGCGGGAGTTTGCGAGGGGAGCTCAACACCACCACCTCAACCGCACGCAGAATGATGAATGCACCGTCGCTCAAATCAAGAGGAGCTATTAGAGCAGTAATTGAGGCACTCCTCGCCCCAGATGGATTGACACTTCAGGGAGCAATTGGCAGGCAATTAACACGTCGACACAAAAAAGTCGTTTTCGCTTTGCGAACGGAAACCTTGGCACAACAGAAGCAGTGTGTGAGAATGTATAATTACAAGCACCGCTGACAGACGGCTACACACAGCCCTGTTGTTGCGTCTGCAGAGCGAGCGTTGCGTTTCGTGTCCTCACCCCGCAGTGGTTAAACAGAGCGTGTTGGGGTTTTTTATAGCCATTACAGTGCAATTTCTGCGGCTGCTCCGAGGACTGCTCTCATCTTGTAATGGGATGAATTAAAAAGGAGGATGAGATACAGTTTTCCACTTTGAGTGTGGGCAGGGCAGCCTCTCATTCATTTGTTACCGGGCAGGCTGCCCGAGATGGAAAACAAGGCTAATGTTGCACGCATAAATTAAGTTCAACATTTATAGTCAGTAATCATCATTAATACTCAGCAGATTATGATGAAAAGATAAACCAGCGGCTCTTGGTGTTGTGACATTGCAGCATAAAACAGGACCCACACAGAACATTAAATCGGTTCAATTATTCTATTTTTAATAGAAATAGTCTATTCGATTTTCATGCTCCCAGATGTGAAGGGGTAATGAGCAGAGCCGTACCTCGTTCCAGAACCTTCTGCACTTTAATGTGGTTGGCGCAAAAGCCGCTGTATAGTTTGAAGTGCTCTGCGTAATACAGAAACGAACAACCCAGAGAGAAGAGCAGCTTCTAAGTGAGGAGAGAAAGAAAGACAGCAATGATGCGTCACGAATCAAGAAGCATGGATGACAAGTCTTTCGCTCGAATCAGAATTGCATCAAAAAAATTTAATGTTACCCGCCCCACATGTCACTCCAAACCGCTTTGATTTTCTTCCATGAAGCACAAAAGGAGATATTTTGCAGTGAATGTGCTTGAGCGGCTCTAATGAAACCATACCGGGCTCCAAAACTGACAAAAATTCATTAAAGGGTTAATTCACCCAAAAATGAAATTTCTGTCATTAATTCCTCTCCCTCATGTCGTTCTACACCCGTAAGACCTTCGTTCATCTTCAGAACACAAATGAAGATATTTTTGATGAAATCCGAGAGGTATGTGACTCGTCCATACAGATAAACACTTTCAATGTCCAGAAAAGTAGTAAAGACAGGGTTAAAACAGTCAGTGTGACCGCAGTGGTTCAACCTTAATGTTATGAAGTGACGAGAACACGTTTTGTGTGCAAAAACAACAAAAATAACGACTTTATTCAACAATTTCTTCTCTTCCCTGTCATTATCCTTATGCAGGTGACGCGCAGCGAAGACACTGATCATGTGATCAGCACGACGCATGCGCGTGATGTTGACGCAGGAGTTGGCCAATAATGAGTCGGTGTTCTGACGTACAACCTGGAAGCGCTGGACGTGAACAACGTTTGAGAATGACACAGAAGAGAAGAGATTGTTGGATAAAATCATTATTTTTGTGTTGTTTTTGCGCACAGAAAGTATTCTCGTCACTTCATAACATTAAGGTGCAGTCATGGCGACTATTTTAAGGATGTCTTTAGTAACTTTTCTTGAAAGTGTTGGTTATATTGGCATCTATGGATGAGTCATATACCTCTCAGATTTCATCAAAAATATCTTAATTTGTGTTTTGAAGATGAACGAAGGTCTTACGGGTGTAGAACGACATGAGGGTGAGGAATTAATGACAGAAATCTCATTTTTGGGTGAACTATCCCTTTAAGAACAATAAACAAAGCCCATGTGAATCATGCACTATATACAAAGTCATACCAAATTTTAAGTTTTTTAATTGAAAATCTTTCCCTCGTTTGCACATCCAAACTTTTTCACATTTCACTAAATCAATACATCCTTTTGTGTTTCATGGAAGAAGAAAAAAACATGAGTAAATGATGTCAGAGTTTCAATTTTTGGGTGATCTATTCCTTTAACTTTCTACTAAAATGCTCAAAAAAACTGGATGAAATAGTTATAGCAAAAAAATACAAAGTAGAATTGCATTTGGTCTCTCTTTTTTATGTAGTGATTATTTTACCAGGAAATTAAGAATAACAGACATACATTTACATTTGATTTACAGTAGCCTATTTAAAAAAAGAGGACTTTTTCTCATTTTAAAACCCCACTGGTCTCATATTTTGCAGATGAGAGTATGAATGAAAGCCATTTTGCAATGAATGCATTTGGCATGTCCACCTTGAATTGCACAGGGGTCTCCAGCGTGTGGAAGTTGGGGGAGGAACTAATCTTCTCCTCCAGCGTCTGCAGGAAAACTTTCTGGAAGTCCAGCATCTCTGGAAGGCTGCCAAAAAGACTTTCCATCTGGGAAAAGGAAACCCACAACCATTAATCAGAACTTTCAAATATTAAAAACATTCCTTATAAACAGCATGCAAACAATAGATTTCAGTGAGCAAGGCTGTTTGACAAAAAACTTTAATAAAAAGGCAAAAATTACATAAAAGGGTCTAATTTAGTGCTTCACAGATTCCATTTAAATCTGCAGATTTCGTTTCAGCTTTCCAGCACAGACCTCTTTCTGAATTGTTATTGCCACCAGTAACTTAAGAACCAGCGCTAAAGCCGCTTTATGTTTAGCCCCGGTCGAATTTGTGCGAGGCCATGCTCCAGTGTCCATTAACGGGGCTTTAATATGGCCTACTACTCGGCACATATTGACTGATCTTTCCTCAGGGACATCCTGAGACATGTCAGGGTCATATCCAGTTCACTGGGTGTCAGTCTGGAAACTGGCAAGTTAAACATGTGAGTCTTTGGCATCAGTCACAGTCGAAGGGAAAGTGGGGACATGCAAGCTTGTAGCAAATGACTGTCACTGTGCTATCTGTGACAACTCAATCCAACACTGAGCCGTTGAATCCAGCTCATGTATGGCTTCAGCTTTACCTCGTCTTGGGTGAGAAAGGTCTCCTTTTGTAGGGGCTTCAGGTAAATTTCAAACAGGCAGTTCAGATCCTGTGTAGAAGAAACAGAGGAGAATAAAACAACCTGAGCACTCTTTGAATTAGCTTTTCAAATCTCCAGAATTGACCCTTCGCAAAGACCCGCCCCCTTTAGTTACTGTTGCTACGTCCGACACATGCGTCACACATCATGTTCTCACGAAGTGAAAAATACATCGCAGAGACACTGACAACACGTGAAACAGTTTCATATTTAAAATATTGTGATTTTTTAAAGAAGTTTAATCAATAAATAGCGTCTAGTGTGTGTTTAATGTGTGGTGACAGATCGCTGTAGCTCCTCGTGAACCGATCATCTCTTCATACTAGTTAATTTATAGCATCAAATAAACATGGATGAACATCAGAAGGAATGTTGTTTCAAGAGCGGAAAGACGCGAGTACACACAATTATTCAAGTTCAAGTTCACCAACGTTAATCTACTAACTCCTCTGACTGCTTTGACGGACAAAATGGCAGATTCAGGGTTATGATTGGTCAGATCGCCTGTCAATCAAACTGTTTGAGAAGGGTCAACTGGCACACAATATCAGGAGTGTAATCTATTTTGCCAGTGTTGTTATTTTTATTTATTTATTTATTTTTTTTGTGAAGGGTGTTCGTTTGTTGTTTGATTCATATTTGACAGCATATTTAGCAGTAGATACTGTATATTACACTGCTGTAACGTTAATACACAGATCTAATATACACATGCAATGTCTTTACTTGCTGTATATGTTCACAGACATAACCGACTGTTTATGTGAACTGTGCCTGTTTTTGATATCACCTTGTGTGTATTTGACAGTTTAAGTGCAATAAGACGTGAAAGAGAACTTAGTTTAATACTCATGCGGCATGTCGTCTGACATCCAGCTTTCTGTGCTCGTGCTTTGGATGTGTGCGCTCAGAAAACCATTTATCAGAAGTTTAAACTGTGATGGCTTTAAAATGCATGCAGATAATAAACTTCAATGATGACGAAGAACTGCAAAGTCGCATGAGTGTGACCGCGATAGAGATGATAATCTAAATCAAACAGATGTTTTGTTCGTTTTTGGCAGAGAATCCGAGGCACGAGTTGTACAGGCTCCGCCCTCTTCTAGAAAGTGGGATGGGGAGCAGCAGCTCATTTGCATTTAAAGATACATGCACAAAAGCAGCATGTTTGAAACTTCACAGACACATTCTGGGGACACCAGAGACTTATATTACATCTTGTAAAAAGAGACATAATAGGATAGGTCCCCTTAAATGCACAGCTAGCCATGGATTATCCCATATGTACTGAATAATTCAACTCTCAAATAAAGACTGAATTGTATCAGATCTGCTACACTGCTGCTGCAGAGAAAGTATGGACTTGCTACTGCTAACAGATACACAGACACACTGCTGTGAGCATATTAGATACGCTGCTGCATAAATAGACAAACATAAATCTCGTAACAGATCTAGGCAGGTGGAGCTGGGGGAGGTGGAGGGGTTCAGAGGAACTCTGATAAGGCGCTGCAGGACTAGCTTACAGCAAACACCGAACCAGACTATTTTAAATGTTGAGCAAGCAATCTCATTGGCTCAGCAGAGGCCAATCAACTTGTGCCATGCGGTAATGATGTGATTGCATGTAAAGGATCCATCAATCTACGCCCGATAGATATTTAAAATGCACATGCACATATCTTTCCTTGATATAAATATCAAAGAGCATCAAAAATTAGATTTGTTTGAATTTTGTTATAAAATTGACAGAATTTAATAGCTCAGATTTTGTTTCATATCAAAAGTAATTAAATGTGATGGTTTAAAGCAAAGCCATTAATCAGGGAAATTCCTGTTGCAGGCAGGTTTAAACAGCCAAAGCCGCGCCCTGACAGCTCCCAACCCTGCACTGTGTGCTGTGGCCATGTTATGGCATCAGCAGACCCTCGGTGCATCAACCTGAATATTCTCATTAGGCTGATTTATAGCAGTCTGCCAGTGCCGATGCAGCATATCACAGACAAATAGGACTCTGGGATGGTGCTCACCCCCCATCCAACAAATCACGGACCACTGGAATAATCTGACACCTATTAACCATGTGGAGCACATTATAACAGAACAGTTTTAATTCACTATGAACATCAGCAGGGTAAAGCTGGCAGCACATAAACGACCACATGCGAGTGTCGGTATTATTCAGGAAACAGATAAGAGGGGAGGCGTTTCATTTTTCACAAGCAGGAGTTAATTAATAGGCGGTCCTTCGGGACTCAATCCATCAAACGTGTTTTGCTAAAACAGCCATTTTTCACCTCATGGGTCTATCATTAAAAATTGAGGTTTAAAACTAAACTAATGTGACATCGAGATCAGCACAGCTCTGGATAAATAGGTGAAACCGTTTTAATGAAGTCAAAGTATCGTACAGACGAGTGCATGGATTTCTACTCGACGTGAGCTCATTTCTTTCTGTTGAACTATGTTAATAGGGGATTACAGAGTCAGTTCTCACCTTTACGTAGGATTTCTCGGTGTCCACTAATTCCTGGATGACCTTGCGCAGTCTCTCTGTGGCAGACATATGACGCGGGCAGGGCCTGAGCATGGGGGCCTCTGGCCCCGTGTGCTCCTCCTGGCCCTCCATCAGACCTCCAGAGCCGTCCTGGAAGGAGTGGTACAGCGAACACACAGTATCCACACTCTGCAGGAGACACAATTAAGATTATTAAATTAGATACCAATGTCAACCAATCCATAAAATATATATATATACACACACACAACTTTTTTTTTTTACCGTGTATATATTTTGAGAGAATCTACCTGTATTTACATGTAGTACTCATACAGCTAATTCATACAGCTGTGTCCACCAAAGCATTTTTTTCTGAGGCTAGCATATTTTTCCAGTTGTTTTCAATGGGAGCCCCGCATTTTTAAAATCCCAGGAGCGTAGCGAGGCGCTGAGCCTCTATATCACGCTGAAACGCTCACCGTTTTTTTACTGGTCACCATGAGTTGAAGAATGTTCAACTTTGGGTAAAATGCAACGCTCATCACTGTCACTTTTTACCCAGCCATCCAATCAGAGTAGAGGAGGGTGGGACAAATACAACACCGACCAACCGAGTGCCTAGCGTTTTCAGCTGGCTAAAAACGCTTTGGTGGACACACAGCTTTAAAGATCATTCATGCCAGTGCCATTCCATTCCAGTCATTCACATGCTCTAAAGTTATAACCCAGTTTAATAAAAATATCAGAGGTATTTCTGTCAGGGCCACCTCAGTCAAAGATAATTGACAATTAGCATACAGGTTGGATTGGCGGTATGGATCTGATCAGCCTTGCACGCATTACAAGTAACTTGAGTTACATAATCAGATTACTTTAAGTAACTAGTAAAGTAACGCATTGCTTTTAAATTTACAGCACAGTAACACTTACAGTTAATTTTTCAAATAAGTAATGCAATTTACTGCGCCCTCTACTGTACAGGCATGAATGTGCATTTCCTTCAGCCTGAGCTTTATTAATTTCACTTTTGGTGTAAAATATTTGCCAAAAATTGAACTTTTTTGTTGTTATAAAAACAAACAAACAGCCCAGCGTAAAAGTAACTCTAAAGTAACGTAACACATTTTCCATAAAAAGTAACTAAGTAACATAATTAGTTACTTTTTTAGGAAGGAACACAATATTGTAATGCATTACTTTTAAAAGTAACTTTCCCCAACACTGCTCTGCACTATATAAACTGACCGTTCGTAAATGGAAAATGCAGTGCAATATAGATTAATAAACATTTTGGGAAAACATGCCTTTCCCTGAGCTGTTGTGAAGTACCGCTTGGAACGTGATGAGAAAAAGATTGATTGTGACAGAACTGGTCCATATAAGATGTTTGTGCAAGTATTACATAATTTACTCTGGATCTACACCCCCGAGAGTCAGTAGCGGCATCACATCTTCTTAAACATTGTGAGCGGTTTCAGAATAATAAATCACTGATGATTTGGAGGGTCACATCTCATGTGTACGGCTCTGTCAGCATTTACACTGGTAAAGATTCCAGCCAAGTTCTTATTAAGGTCGTACATCAATACAAACAGCAATATCGCTTACAATGAACGTCTCAAAATAAAGGCTTCAGCATCTCAGTTTCAGCTCTCAGAGACCTGTGAACAAGCGAAACAGCTGACAAGGACAGATCTGTGACCACAGGGGACAAAAACAACACCAAAGCACTTTTCTGGCTTTAAACCAGCCAGACAAACTCCGTATTGAACAGAGCACATCCTGCTGCTGCAGAAATACATAAACTCAGCACTCTGACCGGTCTTAACATGTGCGTTAACTTGAGTCCTGTTGACCATAGACCTTACAACAACCGATCGATATACAGGAGACAGAGAGCACATTACACTGCAAAGTGTGTGTTTGGTGACTCAGAAAGAAGAGAAAATGGGATCTCGAGAGGAACTTCTGCAATTCGGTTTAATTACAGCACTGTGGTTTCAGAGTCAGTTTAGTGTGCCGCGAGAGGAATAGGTAAGCTCAGCCGCAATCTTCTGACAGAAAGCTTAGCTATGGCAGGGCCAAAGTAAACACTGGGGCTCCCGGGATATCTTCGAAGACATTAGTTAAACAGAGATTAAGGAGCCTCAAAAATAGCACAGTGAAAAATAAACATTGTGCATGTAGGTTGCATGAAATATGCAGTGCGGACACATCTTGCACTGACGTGAAGTATAAATAGCATGAACTGTACAAAAACAAGCAAAAAATAAAATAAATATGTTCATGACAGCAAGGGTAAATTAAATTAGTAATTATAGGCAGAGTGAGCATGTGTCAGTGAGTAAACTGTGTAATCTAGTTGCAGAACTACAGTATATTTAGAAAGGGTCCTCATATGCAGCAGACATACAGTACATACAGTAATAAAAAGTTAATTTTCTTCATGGCAAGTCAAATAAGATTTTTATTCATAGCAAATTTATCCAGATATACAAATGTCTATCATGCATGTTGGTGAATTGCCAATGTATTGAATAAAATGTGCCATTTGACCCTTTGCAAAGACCCGCCCCCTTTAATTACTGTTGCTTTGACCGACAAGCCATGTGTAACCCCTCCCCCGGAACCTACTCGACCCACTCTGAGCGAGCCTCGAACCCGAGTCTTCCGGCATGAGAGTTGGACGCTCTAACAAGGAGGCTAAAGGCTGCAACACCTAGCATCTGTCGCTAGAGCATCTCTTGAGGTCAGAGGAGTGAGGTTTACTCGCACAGCAACTACTAGCTGGCCTCCGTTACACTCACCCCCCTAAACCTCACTCCTATCCGGGTCACGGCACCAATGTAACCCCTCCACCCGGGTCCTACTCGACCCGCTCAGAGCGGGCCTCGAGCCCGGGTCTCCCGGCATGGGAGTCAGACGTTCTAACAAGGAGGCTAAAGTTTTACTCGCACAACAACTTGCACTGCTTTGTTGGACAAAATGGCAGATTCGGGGTTATGATTGGTCAGATCGCCTGTCAATCAAACTGTTTGCGAAGGGTCAATTAGGCCCTTACTGCTTTGTCTTTCTCCGCTTGAAACAACATTCCTTCTGATGTTCATTCAAGTTTATTTGATGCTATAAATGAACTAGTATGAAGAGATGATCGGTTCACGAGGAGCTACAGCGATCTGTCACCACACATTAAACACACACTAGACGCTATTTATTGATTAAACTTCTTTAATATGAAACTGTTTCATACGTTGTCAGTGTCTTCTTTGCTCCAGGATGTATTTTTCACTCCGTGAGAACATGATGTGTGGCTTGTCGGACATAGCAACAGTAACTAAAGGCGGCGGGTCTTTGTGAAGGGTCAATCATCAAATGAAGCATCTGATATCTGCTTTGGGGTAAGTTGTGTCAGTGGCTCAACCAAGCTTTGCCAACAAACACAAGACAACATACTATTACAAAATTGTTTCACTGACTATCTTCAAATATACCAAAAAACATTTATTTTCCTGTCTGTCTGATGGAGCTGACAATAATGCAGATCAAACTTTGGAATGGGATCAAGAACTAGTAAATCTGGCATGTAAAAATGGGGATGTAAAAGTGGTGCCAATGAAGAACCACAACCCTATTTTTTTATGGACACTTTCCTCTAAGTTCAGTTAACAAGAGACAACCAGAAATGTAATTAGGACCAGGGGTGTAACGATACACACAGCTCACGACTCATACGACATTACCTGTGCTCCACAGAAGAAAGAAAAGCAAAGCGGTTTGGAATAAAAAAGGATCTAAATTATAACAGAATTTTTGGGTGAACTATCCCTTTAAGCAAAAAATGACCCGACTCTTCCCAGTGCTATACGTTCAAACAGCCAAGATTTTGGGATATAATAAAAACTCCAGACACATAAATAGAGGGAGGCAGGAGACATCGTGCTGACGCATTAATTGAGCGCCCTGTTGGAGAATCGGCGGGAAACCCCAGCCTGGCACAGACCGATAACAGTAATTGTGGCTAGTGTGTGTGTGGTTAGTTTTGCTGCGGTCTCCAGGAGGTTAAGAGAAGCTCTGCAGGTTGTGAAGACTCCATACAGGTTCCTGTTAAACTCACGAAAGCACCTGAAAATGATCTGTGAGGCTACACACATTCACATACACCGAGTGTGAACTGGCTGCTTAAATTCATGCCAAGTCACTGTGAGAATCTGACCAGCAAACAGGGCAAACCTCCAAATATAGATACAGATAAAATACAGAACGATACTGCATAGTGGTAACATAAAACCTCTCTGTTTGCATGCCAGCTGTTCTAAATATCTAATTAAGATATAATAAATGAACCATGTGGAGGTGAAAAAGACAGCAGTGCAAGACACAACATAGTTGAAAGCTTCAGTTCTCGTTTTCCTCCTCTCAAGTCCCCAGATGACGGCTCCTCCAATGCTGTGACACCAGCTGTCAAAAAGCTTCAGCCTGACAATCTTTCCTCCTTGACAGAAAATTTTCACAGCTCACGGTTTGCAGAGGAATAAAACTGCTTGGCAGTGCACGTTTTGAAAGCTTGTGATCCGAACGGCACAATTAGCCCCACTCAGACCTTATTAACATCTGTTTCATGTTACCTGAATGATGGACAATACTAAACAAAGACGGGGCCCAGTGCATTTTGAAAATGCATTACTATCCAATCATCAAACGCTCTTTTGGAGGTGGTCAGGGCACATCTGGTCACAACTGCATTTGAAACAGTACATGAAAAACATTAAATCACTCATTTTCTAAAGCGCTCTTATTTAAATGCACCACTTCTGCCTAGAATCCCGTCTTCTCAACACAAAAATCTGTAAGAATGCCGCTTATGTGTACAGTACATATACTCAGCGTTCGCCAGTGGAAACATAGCCGTTTTAAATCCATTTAACGGCGGAAGGACTGTGGTGTTCGTGTCTACATGAGTTTCAGAGCGCTGCTTTCTGTAAAAACCCTGGAATAAGCCGTTTTCTGAAGGGCATGTAAACGGGGTCACAGTCCAACAGCGGATAAAGATTCAGAGGGAAGCAGCGTCTCATTGACATGCCTTGGTTTCACAAGGTTCTTATCGAGCCACTAAAGCACCATAAGTACAGGCGAAAAGTCGCGGCTAAACTATGATTCACTCATTTCCCTGAATAGGTCAAACTGGTGGAAATGGGTATACAACTTATAAACGTATATTACCATGTCCAAATGAAATAAATTTGGCACACTCAAATGATCTGTGAGTCAACTGGTTTTTAGTGAGCATTCGACTGTGTTAAAGGTGCAGTATAGAAGATTGTTTGCTAAAAAATTAACAAAAACATACAGGGCTCAACGCTAAGGATTTTTTTTCTACTGGCCCAGTTGGTTCAAAAGCCTAGTTATTCTTTTAGTTGTTTTTGCCCCATGTAACCTTAAAGGTTTTGACAACAAAAACTACTAGTTTATCAGACAGTCAGTAATAAAATAAGAACAAATAATCAATTATGAGCAACAGCATAAATAAATACAACAGAACAAACACATAAAATGAAATTAACAGTTCTTTTCAGGTTTTTATGCAGGTCTAAACTAGATTTTCAGGTACTGAAATAGTAATGAAATATATCACTGCATAAACATAGATTAACCCTTATTAAAGTTATTCAGTCAAGAGCAGTGAGCGATTTTTTTTTTTCTGTCTTCAAACAGACAGCAGCAGGTTTTTAGGCTGCTGTTACTTTAAGAGCTGCACGGATCCAATATGCTGTTACACATGCATCTTATACCACGTTTACATTCACTTTAGACATAACCAACTATGTTTACGATGATACTTCACAAGAGGGGCGGTTTGATATAATTTTGAGTAAATATGTGCGTCCAAGCTTAGGAAGACATGAAAGAGTATTCGCGTGCAGTGAGATTCAGCGTTCTGGGCGCACGCAACTAAAGGGGGCGGGTCTTTGCGAATGGTCAATTGCCTGAGAAGTTTGCACTAGTTATATTAAAGTCCCGCGTAGTCAATAATTTCATCCCTTAAAACTTATCTTTGATCACCAAAATGACAAATTTAAATGTTTTTTCCTGTGAAAAAAAATTCCTCATGCCTTAAGATAGCTTAAATGTAACTCTACACCATTGCTTCATTTAGTATACACGGATCTATGAATATGCTAATTAGCCCCGCCTCCACTCGCTTGCACGAGCTCAGAGATCCACTCGGTCAACTTAAATTCAGAACGTTTACAATAATAATTTTTAATTTGAGCTGTCGGGTTGGATTTCGAAGGAAAATATGGACCATCACATTGGATCACTCAAAAAGGCAACTATGTGAGGAAACATCCATTGTTAAAAGAAGAGTTTACAAGCAAAAAGGAAACGTGACCGAGTCTATAACAAAACACAGAGATGGCGTCAACTCCCGAGACCTCAAAGGATTTAAAACGGACCTGGAGCCGGCCTTTTTGCTCGACAGATATCTAGCAAGGCATTTGCGAGTAATGCCTCACCACAAAAGGGTCAACACTTCTCGCACATCCCTGTCTGCGACCATCACTACACCTGCAGTGTTTACAGAGGTCTGACAAGATCATGAATTTTAGTGAAAAATAGTGGTAACAAATGAAAGCTACGCATTTTACAGTACTAATTATTATTGTTTTATTTTTGAAACAATGTTTAAAAACGCATAAAATTATTCAAAACTTTTTAAATAAACAAAATTAAAACACAAATACAAATTATAACATTATCATTTGCTGGTTTCCTCCTAACATTAAATAGGCTCAATCTACTATAATCCATCATTTACTTGTTGTATAAACAATGAAATAATTCATATAAATAACCTCAATTAAATAACCGCATGAATATTTCAAAATATTGATCCTACAGTAAGAGTGCTCATTTTTATGTGAGGATCGATCCTCTCAAACACCAATATCAGTATTTCAAAGATTGATTCGCCCTAAAAGAAATGCAATCAAGTGGTCAATAGAGACACCTTTGAGATGCGTTGTCTCATGTTCTGACCCATAAATACACTCACCATGAAAAGCAGCCTATAAAGTATCCTCCAGGCAGCTATGGCCTGGTACTTTGTCCTTCTGGCCAGAGAACTGCTCTTCCTTCTAATCTTGCCCACCCTGAAAGTAGGCATGGTTGTTGAGTTACTCTTGAGCTCAAACACTTGCTCCACGTTAACTCAAGACATGTCTTCTTCCTCCAACTCCAAGTAAACAATCAAGCATTTCCAAAAGTTCTGAGTGTTGGGATAGTTTTCTTTTTTAAGCTTTGAGTGCTTTCTAAAAATCGATCACTAGCTGGTTTTGCGCACGTACGAGCTAGACTGAAACTGCTGCTGTCCACTGAAATCTGCATATCAATTGCTGGCTGGCATGACCCCGCTGCAGTTTCCAGAGAGCATAATGAAGTGCTCAGACAGTTTGCAAACACTACCAGCGGCCTGGCCTTTCAATAACATCAACACAATGGAAACGTTTCTGGATGGCCTGTGAACACTAAGGCTAACGTTACCATGAATGCTGAAAGGAGAATTGTCTGAAAATATTAACCAGAACCACAGTCACAGAGGAGAATGAAAAAACATCCATTTTATTTTATTCTTTTAAAATATAATCTGCTTTTAAAGTGGTCTCAAAATAGTCTGAAATTTTCCATAAACATAAACATAAACTCTTCTTGTTTTGGCTCTGGGCTATCACATAGCTCCCAGGCAAATGTCATATTCTTAAAAGTATTAATGTCAAAACATAAACAATTACTGCCTGGTTCTGCACAGTAGACAAAATGAACCAATATGATGGCCGTGGCCTCTCATTTCACATACAGGTCGTGTAACACTAAACCCTGGCAGGATCTCAACAGCACAAACACACAACCAACAAACACTTGCATCCTTCGATCTAAACAACATTTCTTACCAGCCTAGCCATGAAACAGTATTTATCAATAAATACTGGACATTCCCTTGCTGTTCCTAACAAGGGGAGTTACGAGATGACTGACAAGACTATGGCAGAGGATTCGCTGCGCAACAGAGCCTAAGCATCTGATAAATGTTTTATCATGTCGAATGTACGCTCAGCACCACCGTTCCCTACACAGAGAGTACATGTGATCACGAATTCGAAAGCGAAAGTAAAACGCGAGCTCCCTGATGCGCTACATACAATAGTCTGTCTCCTAATATCTAACCTACCTTAGGCTGGGCTGTGTGTGTAGTTGTAACCAGTCTCTGTTTTGGTCTGTGTTTGCACTTGAATATTGAGAGAGTAAGTTATATGTTCAATTTGTGGAAAGGAGATTAATTAGGAGGTCACACACAGCCTCGATCAGAAGTTCTGGAAGCTCATAAATCATGTACAGTAAGGTCTGAAGAGACTCGTATGAAATAATATGAAGCCAGTCAGTTGAGTTTGTGGCAAAACCTTTTACAGTGCTTGTATATTGCTGCCTTTCAATGCATATGATAACTCATACTCAGGAAGTAGAACTGAAATTAATTACAAGATGATTAGTTAAAACATTTCAAAAAGCACCTGCAGATTTTTCCACTCGTGAATTTTGTCATTGAGGATTTCTTAATACATTATTTTGGTAAATGACAAATTCTTGTGAATCAGACATTAATAGTGTGCGTTTGTACAAAATTTGGGTATCACTTTTTATAGCAAATTTTAGCATATGTTGTGCTTATTAGGCGAGGCAAAGCCAGGCATGGCAAGTGTTTATTTGTATAGGACAAAATACATTCAGCTTTGCTTTCCCTGGCAGCACAACAAAGATCATTATACTCAAATTTGCTCTTCTGAACTTTTACTACCAATGCAACTGTTTATTAATAAATAACAAGAGAGAGCTGCCTCTGCCCTGCTCTTCCCCCCAGTTCTCTAAAAGTGCAAAGTGGGATATATCTTTTGGGGCATATATGATTAATACTTATTAATGCACACTATTTAAAAGATCCTTTAAGTCTAGTTCCCCACAAGGGCATTTTTAGAGCTGCGCAACATACTATAATACTCATTAAACCGACATTACCCAAACAGAATTGAATATGTAATAAAAGGAGATACTAAACTCTAAAAAATGGGTTAAAAACAACCAAGGTTGGGTTGAAAATGGACAAACCCAGATATTAGGTTGTTGTAACACAATGAATGGGTTGTTTTAAATATTTGACCCAACCTGGCAGTTTTATTTAATTTAACTATTGTTTAAAAATTACTGTATTTTTTGCTTAAAATTAACCCAAGATTAACATTTATCAATGTTTAATTAATTAACATTTATTAATAATTTTAATAAATAATAATTAAAAAATAACAATTTATTAAATTGCTCATTAATAAATGTTCACCAACTGATTATCATTGTTGCCTCTGGTAATTGTGTCAGATTTTGTGGGCTCATTTTAAGCCATTTAGTAATTTTTAAACAATAGTTGGGTTAAATAAAACTGCTCAGCACATTGGGCAAACGTTTAACCCAACCGCTGGGTTACAACAACCCAATATCTGGGTTTGTCCATTTTCAACCCAACCTTGGTTGTTTTTAAACCAGCATTTTTTTACACTGTACAAATACTATCAGTTTAAACTTCTGCCACTTTATTAGCTGAATGAAGCAGTAACAAATAACAAATAGTGGTGACTTCTCTAAGGTTGCAGGATAGAGACTGTGGGAGGCAGGAGGATTAAGGTTCTTGTATGTCTGCCAAGAAAAGGATTATCCTCATTTGGCATATTCTGTGGGCAAGGTGTTAACTAACGCTAACTCCCTTCCTAAAGTCACCAACAACAAACAGCTAGTAACTCTTGCGGTACTTAAAGTTGGACATACCGTTGGACATTTCCAACAAACACAGAGCTTGCATAGAGAGCTGCTCACACAACAAAATAAAATAAAAATATGAGAAGCCAAGAGGATGTAGTGTCCCTGGAGAAAGCGTTGGCCATTGCTCAGAGGAAAATGTCCTGTCACAGCGTAGTAGAGCTCTGACAGGCTGTGATTCATCCCTGAGGTTACAGCAATTGTGCCATGTAGCCATCTTCTTTTTAAAGCCCGATAAATAAAGACACACACACATAAATCAAAGTGGATAGCCATGCGATCCTAACGGCACTTGCACTTATATGCTCTAGTGCACATTTTAGACTCTTATTATTCTTCAGCATCCATTCAGTTTTTAATAATGAAGCCCACTGTGTCAAAAGCAAATGTAAGCTTTGTCCAAGTGGTTCAGAAAAACAAAATACCATTGTGACAATGACAACTATTGAATCATCACAGTTGAATAATGTGCTCAATCAATGCAGTCAATGGAGTTAAAAAACTATACCCACATAAATGCTCAAATTATTTGGTCAAAACTGAATAGGCGTCAATCCCCCCTCCTAAAAATTCAACAGCATTTGATACCATGAAAACCGGTCCCTCTGCAGGCTTCTGGCAGGCCACGCAGGCAGCAATCTCCTCTAGCAGTCGGGCCAGCTTGTTCTGAAGCAGCCGATGTAGAGTGAGAAGAGTGGAGTTGAGGAAGATGTCCTTGCCTTCCTTGACACAGTCCGGCCAGAACCAGCACATGGTAAGGAACGAACAGAGAAACTCGACCGGCGAGTGCTCACAGAGGCAGAGCTCGATGAGCGCGGCGAGGTAGATGCATGGCCTGGCATCCCGTTTGGTCTGCTCTGCCATTGGAGCCGACCCCGTCCCATGGGCAGCGCTGGTAGACTTAGTTGTTCCTCTCCTTCGGAACTCTTCCCGATCTCTGGCTGTGTACAGGACTGGTAAATAAGCCCAGATTATTAGTCAGCTCACAGCCATATGCTGACTGACTGGCTTAGTCATTCCCATCCCCCTAGTTCAATGCTAAACACTGGGGGGTCTGGAAGTTGGAAATTAAGGAGAAGCTCCCAAACTGGCATTTAAGATCACTTTGCTTGGCTCAAGATTTTGCTGCAAAAGATACTCTGTCCAGCCCCCCCCCCAAACAAAGTCACTATTTGGTTTTAAAAAGGCAAATACTGAAATAGTCTAAGATTGGATCATTATTGCTGTGATTGTTATGTTTCAAGCATATTATATGTTTGGGAACAGTTCTTTAATCCCTAATTAATGGAGTGAGTAGCTTTTTTCATTTCTCATCTCTCGAGGAGACTTTACAGAGCGCTTGAATCTTGCATTGTCAATGCAAGATCTTGACCAGAAATTGATGGAAATGAATGTTGAGATGTTATTTCCATCAAGAGATGCATCAATTTTTGGTCAAGATCTTGTCTTGACAATGCAAGATTCAAGCGCTCTGTAAAGTCTCCTCCAGCACATCCCAAAGACTTACACTGAATTTAAGGTCTGGACTCAGAGATGCCAATTCATGTGTGAAAATGATTCTTCATGCTCCCTCCCAACCATTCTTTCACAGTTTGAGGCTGATGAATCTTGACAGTGTCATTCTGGAATATGGCCATGATGTGTCTTCCTACATGGTTGTTTAAAAAATGAAAAGCTACACACTCCATCAAACATATTGTACAACATGCTGGAAACATAAGAATTACTGCAATAATGATCCAGTCATGAGCAAGGTTTCCATCCAAGGAATTATTTTGCGAAAAAAGAAAAAAATGTTTATTTTCTGTTTATCTTTAGCGCATAAATTCTATGTTGATACTTCAAATGTCGCAAAAATTGGTTTGGAGACACTTTTTGTTGAGAAAAGGGTCTTTAATGTGGTGACACGTGACAGAATTAATTTTTAGTAATTGTGTTGGATTTTTTTTGTCAGTTTTACTAATATTTTGAATTAGTTTTTTATATGTATTTTTATTATAAATATATTTTTTTTCATTTTGATTTTAGTTAAAGTTTTAGATTTTCTTAGCCTATACATGCAGTGTCCGTGGTGTTGCTCTCATTAAAGTACCGTTTCTCTGTAGTTCAAAGGTGCATCACAAGGATGAGGAAAATCTTGATAAAAATAAGTGGGGTGTCTATCAAATTAAGGAAGAATGTTGGAGTTTTCAACGCTGACAAAAAAGAAAAGTAAAATAAAATACAGAAATGTTCCTTCTGTATGTGAATAAATAAAAGCAGTCTACCGCCATAAAATCGTGAGTCTGTCTCGACTACATGACAAATAAAAAACAGAAACATGACACTTGTAAATGAGATGATTTAATAAGTGCAATTTATTAAGCAGCCTAAAATAGTATTTTATTTGAGATAAATTAGGAAAATAAAGTGGTTGACTCCAAAAGCTCTAATAGAATTTTAGAAATGTAATGTGATAATAAGCCTCAGTTTAGCTAATGCAGACCATTAAAAAAAAGGTTAAATACACAAATAAATGTTTTTGATCGGTTTGGTGTTATTGAATTCTGAAACCAGAACGAATAACTACTCTGCTTTGAATGCGATATATACTGTTGAATGGCGTTAAAGATTGTTGCAAAATGCAAAGACTGAATATTTCAGTGTATCAGTCTTTTTATGGACCCTTAAAAAAAAATTAGAACCAGACAAATGATCTACTCCGTGTCAAAACTTGTGCTTCGTCAAATAAAGGCAGTAAAGTCCTGTCAGACGAGGTGTTCCACCTTATATTTCCATTTTAATAACATTATATGAGAAAGAAGCAACACTGGCGAATTTCAATTGTCTCATTACTCTGTACATTTTACAAATATTTGGGATGCGAAACATACGAATTTGCGATATATACGCACAATTGTGTATGGAAGCGGCTCATATTTAGCGATATAAGAAAACTTTTGCGACAATGCATTTTTTTTAGGGATGATGTCATCATGCAGACCATTTTATCAGTAAAAGGCCAACTGGATAGAAACAGGCTTGAGACGGCAAATATTTTTGTGCATATTTGCTTTGTCAATAACAAAACATCGCAAAAACTGGATGGAAACTTGGCAATTTTGCCTATTTAAATCCAAACAGTGACTTTTTTTTCTTTCACAGCAGGGTGATGTCTTTTTTTAATGATCAAGACATCCCAGCTTTATTAGCAAAAGTGTTTTGACAAGCCATCTTTGAGATAAACTTAAAAGCTGAGCTAAGCCCATAGCCTGATATTTAAGAGTCTTTTTTTGTCAGATACTACAGCCTCATCGCCCAATTAGAAATAGGGTTCATTTCCTGATCCATCTCTTTATGGCAGATACAGAATCTAGGAAACTGAGAGAATATGTATAAAAATGGTCCTGGATGGCAGTGAAGACTCCATACAGAGTTACAGTCATGCTAAAATACACTATACAGCACCAGTTACAGTATGACGTTATACACAGTAAATACGTGAACAGGTTTATACCGCTTTTCCAACGTCAGGCTGATTGGTTTTCTTTTTGTAACCATTCCATTCCGTGCTGATCCGGGCCAGCTGGTACAGTTACGGCTTCATTTCCCACTATGGGGCTGATACCGGGCTCAAGCGGAAACACAAATGGAACCGTTCTATACAATTCTAAGAACAGTTCGTCCCAAAGGTGGCTATAGAGAGTCTAATAAGTTCGTCTTTCTTTAAGACTGTTCATAACATTTTAAAGTCAGTTACATACAGTAAATACATATATTGGTCTAAAGTAATACCAAAATGTAAGACTACGGCCGTTCACTAGGAACTCAGTTATAGGAAATGGCCACTAGGATAGATCCCCGAGAACTAATTTCTCCCTCTGGCCATTTTCTGGCCCCAGAATTAGGTAGGTTTACATGTCAGGGACTACATCTTATACATTTACATTTACATGTATTCATTTGGCAGACGCTTTTATCCAAAGCGACTTACAAGGGGAGCAATTATGGGTTTCGTGCCTTGCTCAATGGCACCTTAGTCCTGGTATCGAAGGTGGAGAGAGTGCTGTTCAATCCCTGCCGGCGTGGGAATCGAACCAGCAACCTTCAGGTTTCAAGCCCGACTCCCTCACCATTAGGCCACGACTACTACTACAATCTTATTGGTGAAGGAAAACACTGAAAAGCAACAAAAAAAAATTTCAGGTAACAATCAAAACTCAATAGATGAGAAGGTTGGAGAAATTTGGAAAGTGGCGCCTAACACTCAAATAATGTCAAGGTGAGAAAAAGCTCCCATTACTTTTTAGTTCGTTCCACTGATTCTGAAGACGGTGCTATTCAGGCATTCTCTCTTTCTGTTAGCTGCTGAAGTGTTAGATCAGCAACTCTATGAATTCGAGTGCAAACAGACCCAGATATAGGCAGTAGATCTGCACAGAGACTCACAGTTTTTCCCTGCAAACAATAAAAAACCCTCTCCTTCTAATCCACCAACTCATCAGATCAATTATAGAAGGACAGTTGAAGTTTCTTACATCCAAAAGCAAAAAAGGCTTTGAAATAGTGGAGAGTTCATTAACATGAACCCAGAAAGACAGCCTACAATGTGTAATATATAAAATAACATCATATCCTGCGGTGCTGTGTACCGCAAGCACATAAACGCACCCAGAGGTCCCGACGTCCGCATGAATTCACCATCTGGAAAACTGGATCAAAAACTAAACATCTTAAAACAAGTTTTTCCACTGTTATTTATTCAGTGGGACGGCAATAAGCAGTGCAACCCATCAGCATGAGCCTTTAATTAATACATTTGCACATCAAGAGTGGAGCAGGCTTGCGACTCAAAGAGAACTAAATCTCTATAGATGTCTAGTTCACTGCGCACAGCTTACGGCTTCAGAAACAAGCAGACATTAAATCAAAATCTTCAAGGGACTCTTCACTTTCAAATCTATAAATGCAATCCATCTTTTCCTATGAAAATATAAACAAACAGGGGACTTCTGAAATTCCACGAGTCTAGAGCGCATGTCTATGAAGCGAACGCACTCGGCGGCGCCTTTATAAGACACACCTGACTGTGATGTAAATATCTAATCAGAAAATTGTGTTGCTGCAAGAGGATCAGCTGTTCATTGCGAAATATGATAAATAAGATTTTCTGTGAAATTATTGTTGGGATGGTATAAATAGAGGGTGTTCAGAGATTGATGTTTGGTTGATTTAGAGCTGTAGAACTATAATTCAATAGATGTTTTAAATTAAAAAGCAAATAAATAAGGGTGCGTTCACACGACAACGCTATGCTTAAAACAGAAGTTGTTCCTTTGAGTTGAGTTTTCTGCGGACAGACTTACACCACTGTCAAAACGACTAAAACAAAGCTGTTTTCTGCTGCCAAGCCATTAGGTGGCGATGAAACACTATAGATGTAATGCGCATGTGTATGACGTCATTGTTTCCACAGATTTGCGTTTTTGTTATTTACACGGAGACCGAATTTGCACTTTGAAACCAGTTTTCAAAAGTTTGCATTTTCAGGCATCCAAAACGCTGTTGTCGTGTAAATGAACGGCCAAAACGCATTAAAAAGTTGTACATTTTTAGTTGAAAACAGTGTCATGTAAACGGCCCCTTAATGACCACAAAAGTTAGTCAGACACTTGTGGATGTGACCACACTGAATTCAACTGACCCTTCGCCGGCAGTTTGATTGACAGGCGATCTGACCAATCATAAACCCAAATCTGTCATTTTGTCCGTCAAAGCAGTCAGGGGAGTTAGTAGATTAACGTTGGTGAACTTGAACTTGATAAATTGTGTGTCCTCACGTCTTTCTGCGCTTGAAACAACATTCCTTCTGATGTTCATTCATGTTTATTTGATGCTATAAATGAACTAGTATGAAGAGATGATCGCTTCACGAGGAGCTACAGCGATCTGTCACCACACATTAAACACACACTAGACGCTATTTATTGATTAAACTTCTTTAAAAAATTACAATATTTGAAATATGAAACTGTTTCATATGTCTGTCGACGCGTTGTCAGTGTCCTCTTTGCTCCAGGATGTAATTTTTAATGATGTGTGGCGTGACAGCGCATGTGTCGGACATAGCAACAGTAACTAAAGGGGGCGGGTCATGAAAAACTTGAGGTATTATTTACTTGTAAATGATTTTTTAGGAATTTATGGCCAAACTAAATATGAGTTTCCAACTTAACACACTAATCTGTGGCGGGTCTTTGCGAAGGATCAATTATCAAATGAAGCATCTGGTATCTGCTTCGGGGTAAGTTGTGTCAGTGGCTCAACTAAGCTTTGCCAACAAACACAGGCGGGTCTTTGCGAAGGGTCAATTGTCAAGTTTGCCCTAGTTACATTAAAGTCCCCCGTAGTCAATAATTGTATCCCTTAAAACTCTTTTTGTTCACCAAAATGACATATTAAAAAAATAAAAATCTTCATGCCTTAAAATAGCTTGAATGTAACTCTACACCATTGCTTCATTTGGTATACACGGATCTATGAATATGCTAATTAGCCCCGCCTCCACTCGCTTGAGCTCAGAGATCCGCTCAGTCAATTTATTGAGGTAAACGCTGCACAATGATATGATTAGCCTTTTGCTTGACTACGTTATCAAACAGCTAATAATGATGTGTTGCTAATGTTACACGACTCCCTTGCTTCAGAGAGGTCATAGTTAATGATATGCTAAAGCCTTGGTTACAAGTGGTGTGTGAAGGAGAAAATCATCAGCAATGGTATTGACCTGAACTTGCACATGGTTTGTCTTAAAGCATATTAGAAATCACCTTGATTTTCACCACAGGAGGATTTCAACAACTCTGACACAATGACAACCGAACAACTTGTATCTTGTTTTGGCCTTTGATTTCACAAGGTCGAGAAATTGTTGGTAGATTTTAAAAATTATTACACATTTGAAAAATTGCATTAATTATTACGACAACCATCTCAAAGAGGGGCTCTAGTGTGATGATTTATATTAAAGACATGTAAATTCTGAGTGTCATTCATTAAACTGTGTAATTTGTACAGCCTAACAGAAATACCCATTTCATGTGTGGAAAAAAAAGTTATTACATATCTATATTCATCACTACACTGAGTGCCTAAAATTAGAATCACGTGCTCCAATTAACTGAATGAAATGCAAATGAGTAGTAAATAATTAAAGAGGATTGCCACACCCTATATAAACCTCAATAACATTGTATTAAAATCGGCTGTATTAAAACATTGCACAAAAATGGCACTCCGGTCTGACAAATAAAAAAACGCTTCCTGGGATAGATGGATGGAATTAAAGAGGAACCCAAACTTCCTGTGCAGTGTTAAAGCTACGCTCACACACAAAAGCATGCCTCGAGTCCTCTCCTTCAGCCCAGCATGCGAGGACTTATCAAGTTCAAGTTTTTCTGTAACTCTTGTCTTTGAGCGTTCAGCCTTTAGCATAAACACAAGCTCTTGTGTTGGTGACAGTAATAAGCGAGCAGTGTGAAGGCCAAAGCTCCTTGAAGGGTGTAATTACTGAGTGATAATGAACAGTGACAGACGAGCTTTGACAATGCAGCTGCTGCTCAAAACACACACACACACACACACACACACACACACACCTTCTTTTGGTAGTTTCGTGGGGATTTTCACTGTTTTATACTGAGGTAATGCCATTTCCTACCCCCAAACCCTCGCAAAAAACATTTAGTACTTTGAGATATGTATTAAAACATTTCATATGTTTATTAATCTGTTCTAATTGAGGAGATATTTGTGAGCACCTCGACAAAAGGACGTGGACACAAATGTTTACTCTACGCTGCCAATCAATAAAACAGAAATTAAATTCTGCCCGGATACCAAACTGTGTTTGTGAAATGATGAAAACTTTACCTTGCTGTGCTGAACTGTTCGATGGTTGTTGTATGGATCCTGAAGACCATCATCTACAGCCAAGCCTAAGATTTCTTCCACACAGGACACATCTGAGGACAAAGAACACATTATTCACTATTAGTAAAAACAGGTTAAACATTTATTTTTATGGTCACTGTGTAGCACAAATCCAGATCTTTGTGTGATATCACATACACATTCTAAAACTGCATTAGAATTGTAGAGATTCTCACAATCAATTCACAATCAGCGGAGAGTGAACTATGGTAACATACAGTGAAGAATAAAAGGCATTGATGCTTAAAATAAAATTCTCTCTTTCAAAACAATTACGAGACTCAGGGAATATATGGGATCTCTATATAATTGCCTTTGCTTGTGTCGAGAGTCACGTGTTTTGGTGGAAATCCAGCAGAGCAGATGCTCTCAGTAGTAACTGCACAGTGCTTTTCTCATGTCTGTGCAGTTCACTAAAATTAGCTTCAACATATCTGCCACTACAGCGCCTCCGCAGGCAAACAGAGGTTCCTGCAACAGTGATACACAGGGGGTGTTGCTTTAAAATTTAGAGGCAAGAGAGGCAGTGCCTCCTCAAAAAAAGTCAGACTGTTCAAAAAGTTTAATCTGGATCAGAATGATCTGGATTTGGAAAACCCACGCTATTCAGGTCCGGTTGCATGAAAGCCTTTAAGTTAAGAAAACCCTTAGTTGTAAGGTTACAGGTATCCTTAGTCAAACATGGATTGCAAGAAAAAAACCTTAAGGCTGTCACTAAGTATTTCCCTCAATTGTTTAAGTGTTCTCTTAAGTTCTGCGTTGCAACAAAGTCCTTAGTAATCATTTAGCCCTTAAAAAATTAAGGGATGAAAACAGGCTCCTTAAGTCATCTGCTGAACTCACGATGGATGATTTCATGTTAACTGAAGATGAGGAAGTACCGATGTGTATTTTTAGTGATCAAAAATAAGCCTGTTGAAAGTATGACGTGAAACAGCGTGTATTGTAAAAAATAAAATTGAACGAACACAGCGTTTTCATATTTTTATCACTTCCACTATGCACTGGAATCTCATGCTAGGCTTTTGTCCTGTGCGCAAGAGTGACTGATTATAGCGGCAGGCTTGGGTGTTTCTCACTCTTTAAAAACAAAAAAAAAGTGTTTTTTTTGTTTTTTTTTTATCCTTGGTCCAGTTTTGGTTGTACTCATAAACAATGTGCTTGAAATATTCAGGCTGCTCAAATTGTACATGGTAAACTTGTTTAAAAGTCAGTAAACCATTGTGTTCTGTTTATTGTGGGTGATTTCGTAACTATAGCAACTGCTTCTCCATTGCCGTGTTTTACCAGAAATTATCGCAAAATGCTTAGTATAAACACTTAGTTAAGACGCAACACTCTTAAAGAAATCGCTTGCCTCAGGGATTTTTTCCCTCAGCGATACCCCACTTAAGAGGTTTCATGCAACCGGGCCCTGGATCAGGTAATCTATCTTTCTTTTGTGCTGGTTTTTCAAAGCAAAATTGGATTGGATCACCCTGATCCAGTTACAAACTTTTTCAGAAGACAAAATGTGGATTACTAGTGCTCTACAGAGCCCCTAAAGGGACATGTTGATAGAAATAATCTGAGATGAGGGGAAAGAAAAACGCGAGAAATTTTGTGTTCGCTCGCAAAGAACTTTGGTTCATCTCTTATGATTGTGCCAATGTAGTTTACAAAGTGATAAAAAACCCACTTTGAATCAAACAAATTATTTTTTTATCAATCTCTTTTTTACTTTACAGCAGGTTAACGAAAGGCTAAATATGTAGCCTAATGTCTACTTCTAATTTATTACTTTAACAGTTAAACCAGAGCAAAATATGTTTATGTATTTTACATGATAAAAATGTATTTTTTGACCAGTTTTAAAGTTTTATTACATTTTTGTTCCTGAAATCCACCCTTCTAAAGGGATCAGTATAATCCTGATTTTTTGGATCAAAGGTATCCCAGTCTTACAAAAAAAAAGTTTTGAACACAAACTGATGATTTCATTCAGATGAAAACAAATATTGAATTTTGTGATCCTTTTTTTTTCTTTCGAACAAGCCATTTTCAAGATTTGATCCAATCTGACAGCCAAAATCCGATCAGATTTCTTTTGAACTACTGGCTTCAGAAGGTTGCGGTTTCGATTCTCAATACCGGCAGGAAATGACTGACGTGCCCTTGAGCAAAGAACCGAACACCCAATCGCTCCGGGTGCTACAGAAAATGCTCCGTGTGTGTGTGTGTGTGTGATCACTACTCACTACTCCTAATGTGTGTGCGCTAACATGGATGGGTTAAATGCAGAGGAAAAAAATTCAGCGTATAGGTCACCACACTTATCCGTCACATGTGACTTATTTTAGTACTGCAAATGTTTCTTTTCATTGACACAGCTGACGTGAGCTAAGCAGAAAATTGTAGCTTCCAGTCAATATCTTTTTTCAGTTGCTGACGTATTTATCACACTTGAATTTCTTGTAAGTTACACTTGGCTAACTAGAAACACACTCCTCTAGGAACTCATTTATTGTTGGTTTTTTTTTTTTTTTTGCAAAAAGAAGGTTATTCCATGCAACACTGTCTTGAAAGAAGAAACCAAACTGGATCCAACCAGGACAGAGGGAGAAGTGCACAGCCCAGATGCACAACAAGAGAATATTTATTTACATATTTATTTTACATTTAGTCATTTAGCAGACACTTTTATCCAAAGCGACTTACAAGGGGAGTGATTAGGGGTTAGGTGTCTTGCTCAAGAGCACTTTAGTCATGGTATCGAAGGTGGAGCGAGTGCTGTTTATTCACAATCCCCACCTTCAATTTCTGCCGGCGTGGGAATCGAACCAACAACCTTCAGGTTAAAAGCCCGACTCCCTCACCACTAGGCCACGAATACCCCTAGTCCCTAGATTTTCATCCTAAAAGAAACTGTGGAGACTACAATATTTAACAAACTACAGTCTCTGTCATTTTTTTCAGGTTCCTGATGCTTCAAATTCTTGATAGTTTTCCAAGTTGTTGCTCTCCATGTTGCTAAATGAATATGAATATACATATTCCCTTGCGTACAAAGGTGGTTTGATGCAAGGAAGACTGCGTTTTAAAATGTGGTTCCTGGAAAAGAAAAAAATGTGTCATCTTGGCTCCTGAACTGGTTAAGCTTGAGTCTCAAGTAGTGATGGAACAAAATCTGAAATTTAGCGAATGGTTATGCTCATCTTGATTTTGTAATTTCATGTGAATTTTAACAATTGTGAGATTTAGTCAGTCAAAACTGTTTCGAGGTTAATCAATCTAGTTTTGTGTCTGTGGAAAATAATAATCTGTGACAATAACAGAGTTATGCTGAATATCAAAGGTTTATGTGTGTATTTGTTAATGAGGGATTTGCGGACATCTTAATGTTTTTAGATTTGTGCAGTTTCGGGGGTAAATTTAGACCTTTGAGGTAAGATGACCCCACCAGAATTGGCACACAAGACCATGGTGATTTTTTTCAGTTTCCTGATGCTTCAAATTCATGATAGTTTTGCAAGTTGTTGCTCTATCATGGTTTCACCCCATGTTGCCAAATGAAGTTTGAAGGGTGGTTTCAATGACACTGCACAACTACACAGGAAAACCATAGTCCATACTCATTCTCTTTAGCTGTGAGTATGAAACAGCACTCATCTTCCTTGTCATTAAAGAAAATACAGTGGTCATGATATCTAATGAAATCCCTGATAATAAGAAAGTATGAGTTTTTACTACAATGAAGATGCACCCAAGCACAGGCCGTTTGTGTGGCCTGAAGCGCCACGTAGCTTTAGTTTAAACCACCGGGATGAATTTCACACATCTACACTAAACTACAATACAATAAACTACACGTATGTTCTGGACAAGCGTGTTGACATACCTCTTTATTCTAAAGACTGAATATTTCTTTCATGATGAGCAATCTATGATGCATTGTGTCAACTTTACGAAAGATCTTGGTTCATTTCTTTCTCCTTTCTGATCTTAACATCTTCCCGCCGCTGTGGTGGTGCGGTGACGAAATATTGTTCTTGTAAATACTTTCCAACATTTTCATAATAAACATAGGCCTCTCTTTAAAGTGCGTGCAATTAAACCGAAGCTCAACGCTTAAACAGTGCTCCGCAGTGGCCAAAGGGGATTCAAACAGTGAATTTTGTATTGATCTCTTCTTGTAAACTCAGAGATGTGGATTCAGACAGCAATTAAATCCCTGAACAACCTTGGTGTTTGTCAAAAAACTGTAGGTAATTATGTTGGAGATTTTTGCGTGGGTGGTGGGAGAAAAACACAGACATTCTGTATTTGGATGGTAGTAATCACAGACTACCATCAAATAGCTTTTGCCGCTCTTGTAATTGACACCTAATTTTGATCAGAAATGACCTTCTTTTTCAATTGGTTGCCAATCTTTATTTAATTTAAACACCTTCCGTTTTATTCTGGTATTTAATCCCAACTTCAATTCAAACAACTTCCAATGTCCAATAGCTAGTTAGCGGACTCTTAATTTTATCAACGCACAGGTGGCAAAATAAAGCAAGTATATACATATATTTCTTTGTGTGGTTTGAAACAAGGAAGACTGCGTTTTAAAATGTGGTTCCTGGTAAAGAAAAAAATGTGTCATCTTGGCTCCTGAACTGGTTAAGCTTGAGTCTCAAGTAGTGATGGAACAAAATCTGAAATTTAGCGAATGGTTATGCTCATCTTGATTTTGTAATTTCATGTGAATTTTAACAATTGCGAGATTTAGTCAGTCAAAACTGTTTCGAGGTTAATCAATCTAGTTTTGTGTCTGTGGAAAATAATAATCTGTGACAATAATAGCGTTATGGTGAAAGGTTTGTTAATGAGGGATTTGTGGACATCTTAATGTTTTTAGACTTGTGGAGTTGTTTTTTTGATGTGAAAAGGTAAATTTAGACCCTTGAGGTAAGATGACCCCACCAGAACTGGCACACAAGACCACGAGTGGAATGTATTTTGCTAGTGTTATTATTTTTTTATTTAATACTTTTTTAATGGATAGTATTATTAGACATAGATTTTAGGCATCTTTGGTATTCATTACACCTATTGTTAGACCAATTGAGTGAAATCGTACAACTGGAATTATATCTTCAAATAAAATATTGCCAGCTAGATATGTATACATTCAAATGCCTGTTTATGAGTCAAAGTAAATTTAGCTTTCATCGCATACAACCACTGATCTAATAGCTTAATGCTAAGAGACCATTATTTTAAGCTTTGCAAAGTTTGTTAAATAAGATAAACACACACTCTGAAAAATGCTGGGTTAAAAACAACCCAAGTTCCGTTGAAAATGGGCAAACCCAGCGATTGGGTTAAATGGTTGCCCAACGCAGTTTTATTTAACCCGAATATTCTTTAAAAATGGCTGACTTAAAATGAACCCAAAATAGGTTGGAAATTAAAAATCAGACACAATTACTAGAGGCAACAATAATAATCAAAAGGTGAACATTTATTAATAAGAAATTAATGTTAATTAATTAAACACTAGTTCATTTCAAACATATTTGGGGTTCATTTTAAGCGAGCAATACAGTAATTTTTAAACAATAGTTGAGTGAAATATAAGTATCCAGCAGGTTGGGCAAACATTTAACCCAACTGCTGGGTTAGTCCATTTTCAACCCAGTATTTTTTAGAGTGCATAATTACATAATTAACAATCACAATGAACTGTCTTGAAATGTTAAATACAGTTCATTTATCAATCATGTGTTTCCAAGTAAACCATTTAGCATATTATATAATCAAAAATATGGAAAAGTACTAGCTCTTCTACTTAAATGTATATTGAATTGGACGTGAACCAATAATAAGAAGTGAAATATATACTGCAATGCTGAAATACATCTTCTTGGACCCACTTTTTATTGGTCGTCTTTAACTACAATGTACTTACATATTTGTCATGTCATTACATTGTACTTACATTTAAACTACTTAATTACAAAATGTACTGCATTTACACTGTTGACCAGATCCCAACCCTAAACCTTCCTCTAGCTCTAACCCTACCCACATCTCAACAGCAGCAAATGTGAATCTGGCAATAATTTTGAAGAACAACATGCAAGTACACTATAAGTATACTGTATCAAATGCTTACTTTTATAAAGTAATTGCTTAATAATTAAAGACATCTAAGATAAAGTACCTAAACCTTCAACTGATATTATGGGGAAAAAACAGACAATCGTGTAACCAGTTCTCTGTACATGAAAACCATGTTGCTCACTGATCATAAAAGATGCTTCGTAATTAGACAAAAGACCTACCAGGCAAGCCCAGAAGCAACCAGGGTTCAAATCCAGCACGCAACACATGCTATTCACACTGCTTTCTGTTTACCAGTGATATAAATGACTGAGTCAGTACAGACAACAGTCCACTTTGAGGAAGTCAGGGTGAAGGAAATTTGGGGAGGAAGTTTACGGGTGAGGTGTGACAAGTGTCAAATGTCTACAACAGTAAGTGTGAACTCATAACAAATAAAGAGAAAGTTGTCGTATATATGTATTTATATGATATATTTAGGCCATGTTTGATAAATAAAACACTGCCTCTTCAGACTCTTATTTTTAGAAACAGATATCATCTGATGTTCAATACTGCAGCGCTACAGAGATGAACAACCAGGAACAAATACAATTTTTAATACTTTTTATATTAATTTTGCAGCATGTTAGCTTTAGTGCTGGATTGTGGACATCATTAGAAAGTGATACTCTTTTCTCACCAGCTGTCATGTAGGTGAGAAATGTAGGTGCCCACCTTGGTTAAGGCATTTCTATTTGTATCTGTTGCGGCTACAAAACTATTAAGAGCAGCACAGAGGTATAAGAGTTGTGAACTCGCATGTGAGCAGGAAACTGAGCTGCTCATGTCATTTAGAAAGCGGTTAAACTGCTTTCTAAATAGGTCACACTTTAGTTTGGGGAACATGGTTTTTGTCTCAAACTCCTAATTTACTGCTTATTAACCCTTTAAGCCCTGAAGGCTTAGCAAGGAGAGTCAAAAGGTAGGTATCATTTGAAACTGAGAAAAAAAATTACATTTGGATGTTCTCATGCTGAGAAAATGCAAAAGATACATAATTTATTTTATTTTTTTACAAAGGAGGACATTTATTTTTGGTGACGTTCCCCTACTTGTGAGCAGCATCTGGATCAAATTTTGTGGTGATAGCTTAAAGAAATTAAAAGTTACAGTATTTGGAACCAAGGTAGCCTTTTTGTTAAGCCCTTGACACCCTCGTAATGGGCAATTCCTCCATGAGGAATATCTCGTGATCGACTGAAAAAATTATGTTGATTTTGGAAGAAACTGTAAGAAACGATGTGTCATTTTCTACAATCTGTGCATGTTTCATGAAGTTACAAGCGAAAACTCCAAGTGAAAACATCTGATTTTAGTTAGCATCTGCGCCTGTGGGGTTTCATGCGTCATTGATTTTAGACTCATTTTAATCGTGAGAATCTTCTGTACTGTAACACTTTATTTTACAGTGCCATTGTTACATATGTTACATGTATTTACTATAGTAATAACTAGAAATTATGCATAATTACATGCAATTAACCCTAAACCAAGCCCTCATCCTAATCCTAACCCTATAGTACGTACATGTAGTTAATTGTCATTACTCAGTACTAAAATGTATAATTACACTGCAATACTGACACCTTAAAATAAAGTGTAACCTGATTCTCTTTTCCACAATCGGAGCATGTTTCATGAAGTTGAAATGTGACATACGTATATTATTTACAAACAGGTCTCGTTGGGTTTAGTCAAAGG
Organism: Zacco platypus; assembly: GCA_038088235.1. Lineage (NCBI taxonomy): Eukaryota > Metazoa > Chordata > Actinopteri > Cypriniformes > Xenocyprididae > Zacco > Zacco platypus. Next base: position 3,215,122 of record CM076069.1, read on the forward strand.
TTTAGTCTCTTAAGTTTAGTCAAAGCCCAAAACAGTTATGCTACTCTGTGAGACCCTTCAAATGACATATTGCACGATTATCTGAGCTGTATAATGTTTTTTAACACACTGCAGTACATAGTACAAAAAAGTATTTAATGCATTGTGAATTTATTTTTCAGCAAATAACTCGGCACTACTAAGAGGTTTTCAATTTGGCAGACTCCACGATTTCAAATGACACCTATTTTGTGTTGGTCAAGAAGTTTTGAAAAATATGATTATTATTTTTTTCGTTGCTAGGTGACGCCCGCAGGTGGTACGCAGGTGGTAAACGACACACGTTAAGAGTTATCAAAATGTTTAGATACATTAAAATCTGAGTTTCTAAACTTTAAAATGATACCTATTTTGTGTTGTTCCTGTCACTGCTTACTTAGTAATTTGATTATGTTTTTTGCGGAGGGTGGCGTACCGCTGGTGATACACTTCGGACTTAAATGATTAATAATAAGTAAAGTAGTTGTTGTAATAGGTAAATTTGGGTATTGGGTTGGATTAAAGGATGTAGAATAAGGCATTAATATGTGCATTATAAGTAAATAACCAGCCAATATTCTAGTAATATGCATACTAATAAGCAACTAGTTAATATTAAGAATTAGTCCCTAAACTGAAGCGTTACCGAAATTTAATGGTCTGAATCATGTAAAGTGTATATATGACAGATTTGTGTGAAGGTGAATGAGACGTCTTAGTGATATTGGCAGCACTTACTTTTACATTCCAGTTCTGCATGAATATGCTCGGTACTTACAGGCTTAATAACTCGGCACTAACCATTACATAACTCTAAACCTATGTTAAGTCAATGTAGTTACTTTAAAGCAGGGGTGTCAGACATACGGCCCAATCCGGCCCGGGGGATGATTTGAACAATAATATAAAGTAGCGATGCATCAATCCGAACTGTTTTTAGATTTATTTTGGACAACCTCTATTCTGGACTTGCAAACAAAATGCTTTGCCCAAACAGTCATTTGTGCAGAAATATTACGTGTATAATATTATTATATATTCTATAGATATATATATAGATATAGATATCTTTAATACCTTCCAGGGCCTTGAAGTTTGGAATGACATTTCACTTGCGGTGTGGACCGACATGAGGGTGAGTAATTAATGACAGAAATATCATTTTTGGGTGAACTAACCCTTTAAGGCCCAGGTATACTTCAATTCACGTGTTCCACTCGTGGAACTTCACATTTTGTTATTGAGCACTGAATTCACTGTGTGGGAATACATTCACGTGCCGACACAAAAACTGAGCTGCACACAGTCATCAAGCATTTTTCATCATGTACCTGTTGAGGACTTGGCTCTTTGGTGGTTTTGGAGGTTATCCCTACGCAGAGGCCGTGTGTTTGCAGTCTCCGAACTGCTCCGAATGGAGGGCGGATGACGTTTCACGATCAGTTGCAGACTCTGATCATTGAATAAAGTCTGTATCAGAGCCAGGTCCAGAGAAGACACCTCACAACCATTCAGAACCACAATCTCGTCACCGGGCCTCAGACCTATCAATGATATTAAACAACAGGAATGAAGGAAACGAAAGTTATAATACCCTTCAAAAGCAATTCGTGAAAAGAACGGTGTCTTCACAACAGGAGATTTTTTGATCTAAAGGATTTTTCTAACACAGCCAATAAGCATAACCTACATAAACTCAGAGATAAAAGCTGTAACTTCAGAAGCAAATGTACCTTCGCTGAAAGCAAGCCCATCAGGGAGAACTTCACTGACAACGATACGGCTGTTTTTGAGGTTGTCTACATAGCCTGTAACAGCAAAGCCTTGAGGAATAGAAAAAAACTGTGAGAAACGGCACACATCATAAAGTGTCATCAGTCCCCATGAGCTTAAAAACAGCCACTTACCGAAGTCACCAGTTAGACTGGGTCTAGACATGTGCAGAGTGTAGACGTTCAGTTGGCAGACCTCCAATTCCTCATATGTCTGGAGTGACAAAGTGCAGGTAAGTGCACAATCATGCAGTTCACCAGCTTTAGACTTTTAAAAACCGGGCTGTTATCCAGCTATTGAACATTTTGAACAAGCTTTGCCATCATCAATATCTTACCAAGTTCTGCAGAAGCTCATCAGCTGATGGTGTTGATACCTCCATCATGTCTCCCACACATCTTCTCAGCCTTAAACAGTGCAGGCTGGGGTCCAGGCCCATGACCTAAGTGAGGGAGATCGATCTTAAGATTCAGCCCTTTCCACACAGGTGGTGGCGCTAGAGGGATTGAGTTAGAGACTCCAAATCTGGTATGGACACAGTTGAGACTGGCCTCTATCAGTGTGCCAAATTTCATAACGTCATGTCGATAACAATAACATTAAAAATGTCCATTTTTCAGCCGATATCGATATGTGGCCGATATATTGTGCATCCCTATAAAATCTAAAATCACATGACTTCAGAATAGTTGGAAAATAGCACTGAAATGTAGGTATGTTTTTGTTCCACAAAAGGAGGTCATTTTTGTGTGGAACGAGAAAATTTATTTTGGGTGAATTATTTGTTAAATATAAAATTCTTTGACAACTCAATATATACATATATATATATATATATATATATTAGGGGTGTGACGAGACCCCTATCCCACGAGACGAGACACGAGATTGGGTTCACGAGACGAGATTTTTATAGTATTTTTAAGAAATCCTCAATAATGAAACGTATGCAGGGAAAAGTCTTTTATTCAACTGAAAATCATAAAATGCAAAAATGTTGGTGCATTTTGAAATCAACTTGTAATGCATGTCATTTTACTTTTAATGAATTATTTGCAGTAAAACAACATGCAAACACTGCTAAATGTTTTGCCACAAAATCAACCAATTGTTTTCTGCCCTGTATAATTTCACATGAGAAATCTCATTGAACTTCTTTCTACAGATTAAACATAAATTAAACAGTATAAATAAAATAAACATATAAATAAAAAATTCAAATAACACTTTAAGTGTCACTTTAACTGCAGTACAAAGTTGACCATTTCCCAGTCACTATTGATTGTGTGGCTGCAACTGTTATATAGCTCTGCGTACACCGAGAAGTCCAACCATTAGCAGTGATAGCGATGCTTTCTGCCTCTTTAGGGGCCGTTCACATATCTCGCCTAAAAAAGCGTGGAAAGTGCGGCCGCGTCGCTTCCTCCTACTTTTGCAAGCATTCGGGAGCTCGCGCTTATGTAGCGTCTGAGCTTTCCATGTTTTGTTAGGGAAAGGTCGAAGATGATCGGTTGGTTCTTGTCACATGACCCGCGGCGCGCTTGCGGCATTCTGAAAAGTTGAGATGTTCTCATCTCGCCGCGGCAGGAAAAAACGAGGTAAATATTTTTCCATTTTGCGCAAATAAAAATGCGCGCGATATGTGAACGGCCCCTAAGAGTCTGTACAACCTTGGCCGAGGTGTACGGCATACTTTTCTTACTCGTGGTACGAGATCTCGTCACACCCCTAATATGTATATATTTATATATATATATATATATATATATATGCATGTATGTACGTATGTGTGTGTGGTTGGCAAAAACAGAGCATTGGTTTTCAGTGTAAATGCCACAAAAAACACATCTAAAACTGGAAAGATCTTTGCGATTGACTGTACAGATAGATCTGATAAGAAAACTGAGGTATATTTTTACAGACTGCCGAAAGCTACAGAAAAGAGAAGTAAATGGATCCCTGCGATTCACAGAAACGACTGGACTCCAGGCAGAGAAACGGGGATTTGCAGAATAAAAAAATGTATTGTGTGTTACTCTATTTAAGTTCCTCCCAGTTCACTCTCAATTGTTGGTCGTTTGTTTGCATTTGTTTTACGAACACATTGTTACGCTTTATGTATTTACCTGAGATTACTTTTTTATTAAAAGACATGCATTGGAACCTGTGGACTCTCATCTTCATCTTCTTTGTGGCATTGTGTTCATGTTGTATTGCAAAACTCTTGCTGCTTTTGAGGTGGGATACGGGTAAGTTTAGGAGCAGGTTTGGTGGTATGGGTAAGTTTGAGGGTGGGTTAAAGGGTCAACTGTGTAATTATAGATGTAATTACAGAAATTAACAATAGATGTAATTATATGTAGGTTTTTTATAATAGAATTACAATGTAAAACACATACACAAAAAGTGTACTGTATCTAATTATTAAATTAAAAGTTAGTACATAGTGCAATAAAACAAAATATAATATAGTGGGTCCTTTTAAATTGTAAAAGTATTTACTGTTTTTACTGTATTTGTAATCAAAGAGACGTCTTTCAAAGAAAAGGTACAAAATCTTACAGACACTTTTTAACGGTAGTGTGTGTGTGCTCACAGAAATAAACTGACTGTGTGAAATTAAACTGTGTGAGAAAAGAAGCAATGTCAGCCTGCTGTCACAGATTTCAGACTAAGACAGCTGTCACACAGAGGGCATAATGTCATCTATTAATGAATTTCCCTAGATGTCGTCTTTTATAATGTCACCCAGAGCATCAGATAAAGTATACAACCACAGACAAACACAATAGTGCGTCTGCGTGTCCATTCAGACGAAAAATGGGTGTGTTGGTAAATCAAGGTAATTAATCTGAACACTGTGTTAATTTTTATTTATTTATTTATTTATTTTAATGCACTGATCTTACCCTGCAGGTCTCAGCCAAGACATCCATGACAGTGTGATGACTTTTCAGAAGAACGGTAACCGTCTGGTAATTTGGCATGTAGACGCATGTTGTGTTTTCCTGGCTGCAATCCCACTGGCTGCCTTCAGGTGGCATGATTGAGTAAACATTAGCCAAACTACCCAACCGCTGTGAAAGAAAACAAAGAGGATGACAAAGATTTATCAGGACAGTACAAAGACTTTTTGAATATTACTTCAACCCCAAGTTAGTTAGTTACCTATTAATAACAGTTTATTTATACAGGTGTGTTTAAAGATGGATTTAATAGGACTTCCTTATAAATCCTAAACTATAAATTTATCTGATCTAGATAGCTTTTTATGAACCAAGGCAATAATTCAAAGATTGAATAAAAGTCTACTAAAGCATCGCACTGTTCCATGACTCATGACTATGACGTTCAGTGGCTTCGCTCTGTGCTTATTTAAGGATGTGTCACTAACAAACAAAACACACCATGGTTCTTTCATTGGGGATTAAGTCTTTGGTGTTGGAAACAAACATGAGAACACGCCAGAGAAAACCTGTCACGTCTCAGTTCCACAGGTACAGACTGTCTACACATCCCACTCAATGAAGTAATGGCCTTTTTTTTAGCAAGCGAAAGAGTTACCAGTTGTATAACCCTCTGTTTGTCCAGCGAGTGGTGTGAATGAAGCCCTGACCAGCAGAAGAATGAGCGTGCATTCATTTAACACAGCAACGGTCAACTTTCCAACAGAGCAGCCAAGGGCAACCGCCCAGTGTACACTCCTCAGTGTGTGGCTCTCTGCACCAGAGCCTTGAATTCAGACTTTCCTCTACAAAAGTGGGAAAAATCATTTACGGAGGCTAACCTCCACCCGGAACATGCTAAAGATGGAATGATGAAGAAAAGACACTTGATGTCGAGAATAACCACGGTCTCTTAGCAACGTCAGTGTGTTGGTCACCATGCATTACTGAAGTGACATACAGTGAAGAACCATGGACAGTGCTTCAGAGAAATCACATAATTCTAGATGTTTCTCATTCCATAGAACGTGTTCGTTTGAAACCATATAAATCAACAAAATCAGACACTTTTTCTCCTCGTGGGACACACACTGTCTCAGTTCCGGACCAATCAAAATTTCACCATTAATTAGCTACGGTCAGGGCTTGACATTAACTTTTTTGCTCACTAGCCACTCAGCCTTTTCACTGGTCACAATTTTGACATTGATATCATGGGGAAAAACTGCCATATAGATATCTCATAATTTGGCAGCAGGTATATTAGGCTGCCGTCACTTTAAGACCTGACGCACGGATCCATTATACTGTTACACATGCGACTGTGTTTACACAAATACTCGCCAAGACCGGCATTTTGACACTGTTTTGTGTTTATTTGACTGTTTAAGTGTAATAAGCAGCTAAATTTAGTACTGAAAGGCGGCTTTATGTGCGCACAAGATCTGTGGGAATGAGTAAAATTTAGGGCTCCCTCTAATACTCAACTAAAAGTTAGTCGACAAGACGAGGCTTAGTTGACCAAAAATGGTATTAGTCGGTTAGTCGCAGAAAAAAAATAACTCCACAGGTCGAAATCACGCAGTCTGAGACGGCAAGAAATCCGAACATTTGCGTATCATTCGTCATTTATCGACCTCAAAAACGTCTTTTCACTTGAAACATTTAAGCTGTAGCAACTCTACAGGTCCGCTCGCTCTAATGTTATCCTAGATAAATGTGCGCTATTATTTGGCACATATCCAAGTGTTTGTGTGGAGAGAGCACTCGCTACATGACATGGAGGCGCCGGTGCCATCTCTTGTATTTAACTTAAAATCATTTTTGGTCATACAGATAAGAGTAATCCAACATTCGAAACTGTAAATGCTTTTATTTCTGTAAACTCACAATAACAACAAAACATTGTGCTTTTGTAAAATAATGAAAACAAAATGGCCGTTTCGGTCTCAAGTGAACATGAGTGCGTCACAAAGATGAACCGAAACTCAGCGTATATTTGCCTCACAGACATGAGAAATGTATCTATGGAAAGCTTAAAATGTTTATTTTTAAATGAACCAATTGAAATATAAAACAAAAATTCTTAGATTATGTAATCCTAATGAAACGTGCATCTACTGCGGAGATGACGAGTCAGCATCGTCGACTGCAACTGGAAACAAATTAATAAATTTTTTTTTTTTTTAATTACATTTGCCGGTGTGCTTAAAGGCTCATCATAATGATTTATATGGTTTATTATTATAAATGCATGATTGACGAATTGTTTAAATGAACGACTACTAGTCGACAAGAGAAATCGTTAGTCAAAGGAAGCCCTAGTAAAATTATTCACAATAACGCCAAAATATCAACCCTGTAACAGCAACAAAATTCATCTGGAGCAAATGAATGGAGTGGGTTTGTGTGTCACTCGCTGTCGGAGAGATGAGAGAGAGAAAGTGCAGCTGGTGTCATGCATCTCTTCTGCAGAAAATGAGTATTGAAAGCATTTCAGATCGACATGTGTTGCACTTTAATAATTATAATTATTTCAGATGCCATTTTAAAAGACTGCAATTGAAAAATGTATATATTATATATGAAATCCACCGCATTTGGCGGATTGGTGGGTGTTAATGTCAAGCCCTGGCTACAATCATTTTATTTTTTTTAGATATATACGGTGAACAAAAAGATATTACTAATATAAGTATACTGTGTAAAGTATAACATTTAACCCAGAAAAAAATGTTTTTCTAGTGGCAGAGTTTTAACATACCTTAAAACTAGAAGGAGGAATGGTACCGAGATGTCCTCCGCTATCACTGTCAAAGACCTAAAGCAAGAAGGAAAAAAACGAATCACAGCACAATGTCAATAAACTCTTACTCATAGTTTGTGAGACAGAACAGAGCCATGGTTACAAACACTGCAGCAGACAAACTATCATTTCGTTGCTAAATAAAACCTCAGTAAAGCAAGTTTCCTGTCGTGAATCTATTTTCATCTTGAACAAAAGCTTTGAGGCTGGAAAAATAGAGCATTATAACGGTTAGGATGATGAACAGTCATGCAATCTCTTACAGTTGAGGTCATTGTATTACAGACACAAGGTTGCTTTTTAAAATATTCACCCTCATAGTTTCTCTGCAGTGGAACAGTCCTTCACCGTCCATTAATCTAACATAAACTATTGTTAGCCTTTATAATAGATTGCTTGTGATGTTCCTCTTTTAAGTTACTATGGATATAAAGGCGTCCCTTTCTGACATGTGGTCATATACATTTTTGACTTTTTCCCTTGAGGCCACTTATAATGTTCATTTTTCCGGATCTTTTTCCTCTCCTTGAGCCTTAGAGACAGACAGGGTGTTTTGGGCTGATTTGCTTTGAAGACCTGTAAACAACCTCTCGGCATGCGAAACGAGAATTTTTTGAGGCTCGTTCATCATCAAGCGTGATGCTAATGTAAAAATGTTGATGGAGCAAATGAATGTAGTTAAAGGGACAGTTCACCCAAAAATGAAATTTATCCCTATCTTCTTTCAGTCAAGCCCAATCGGAGTTACATTAAAAAATATCCTGGCTCTTGCAAGCTTTATAATAGGAGTGAATGGTGCATGGGATTTTGAAGCCCAAAAAAACGCATCCATCCATCATAAAAGTCCATGGGGGCTCCAGGGGGTTAATAAAGCCCTTCTGAAGTGAAGCGATGGGTTTGTGTAAGAAAAATACCAATATTTACAACTTTATAAACTATAATCTCTAGCTTCCATCCGCGAGTCTAGTTCCGACGGAAGAGTGAATTTAGTCATTACGTCATGCTTCGGGTCAAATGCGGAAGCGCAGAGGATAGAGCAAAACAAAACACCGGTCATAAATAAACCAGTCTAAAATTAGATTTTTTTTTAAAGAGAAATGTCGGATGAGCTCGAGTTTGTCACACAACCCTATTTATTTGACGCCAGAACTCGATTCTCCTGAATGTGTGGACGAACGTTGCCGGAAGCTAGTGATTATAGTCTATAAAGTTATAAATACGGATATTTTTATTACAAAAACACATCGCTTTGTGTCAGAAGGCCTTTATTAACCCACTGGAGATGTATGGATTACTTTTATGATGAATTGACGCTCTTTTGAAAGCTTGGAAGAGCCAGAATATGTTTTAATATAATTTTGATTGCGTTTGACTGAAAGAAGATAGTCATATACACAAATAATGGGATAATTTTAATTTTTGGGTGAACTAACGCTTTAAGTGTGAAGAGAAGATAGGATGAACTGAGGTCGAAAATCTAAAAAAAAAAAAAAACACCAAGGCAAAATTTAATTCCTCTGGACATACACTACAGTTCAAAATATAATGTTTTTTGAAAGAATAGCCCTAGAGTCAGGATTGACTGTAGCATAGGAGCTAACCCGTGTTGTCCAAAGTGTCGGGAATTGCTCAAGTATTATACACGAACAACAAACGACAAACCGAACAAGGAACAGAAGTAACAAGGGCTTAAATATACAGGGATAATCAACATAACATGGAACAGGTGTGTAACTTAATTAACAACCATGGAAACCAACTAGCAATGAGAACAGAAAACAGGGAAAATGAAACTAAACAAATGCACTATATCAGCAAGGAGTGAAGCAAAGGAATTTGGACACTGACATTTTACACCACGCGTCAAAGAGCTGTCGCCAAAAAAAAAAAAAAAGTGTCACATAGGCTACATTTGAAGGTGCAAAAGCCGCTAAACGCCGCCTTCGTCAAAAATGAGTTGATGATATTGAGCGAAGGCTCAAATTCGCTATAAATACGCTAAATCCCGGCGTCAGTCCGGTTCATTGGCAGAAACCACTTTCCTTTGTCAGCAAAAGCCTCTAAGTCCACAGAAGAACCAATCAGAAGACGCAAATCGATTTCAGAGTAGCAAGTAACACTGTTCCTTTTGCTGCTGTAAAACTAATAGAAGCTATGTCTCAATGTCCAAAGTTTATTTTTGCAAAAAAACACAAAACAAAAAACATGGATTTAGCTGGTCTTGCAGCAAAAGACAGTCACAATGGTTAAATACCAAAAAGGGACATTTTTTAAAATAAGGCATTTCAATAATTTACTAAAAACCTTTCTATTGCCTTCATTAAAGTGAAATTACTGAACCTAAAAATAGTATCCTGGTAAAAAAAAAAAATGCTCATTTAAAAGAAAACATGACAGATGGACTTAGAGGTTTTTGCATTTGAACTCTTCATTTATTTTTGTAGCTTACTTTAGAAAAAATAACAGTCCTGGTAACTTTATATCATACTTACACATACCTCTGTGCCAGTTTTGTATTTCACTGCTGGTATATTAATGCAATTAATTTGATTTTATTTTTGCATTGATGAGCTAATTTGTGCTCATAATCATTAAACTAGTCATAAAAGCTCACATCTAGAATAAACACATCAGTGTACACTATTTTATGTATTTTTTTTTTGAACTCTCCCATCCAAGCAGCAGGATGAGAGATGATCGTGGGCTTTCAGCACCATCACCTGACTATTATAATGAGACAAATTAAGCACTACATCGTTTCTCGTTTATTTTAATTCTGAAAAAAAAAAATACAAATAAAACATTCGACCAAGACTAGTTCTTGTGTAAAATAAATATTGGTAACAAAAATGCCATAGATAGGCTACTCATAATTCTAAGGTAATGTTATCTCTAAATTGGAACAAAGGGAATTTAATTTTTGTTTTTGTTGTGAAAAAAAATGAATTCATTGTGTAATAAACACTGCAAATCTTGAATTCTATTCCTGAACCTGTTTAGTAAATGAAGTCGAGGAGTCAACTCCACTGAAAAAAACACTGAAAACAAACATCTCTAATGTTCACTTCTTTTATTTCATTTTAACTATATTAAAGACAGTAATATTGTGCTACAAAACAATACGATTTTAAATACTGTAACTGTTGTCTATTTTAAAATGTTTTTTAAACTGTAATTTATTCCTGTGATCAAAGCTGAATTTTCAGCATCATTACTCCAGTCTTCAGTGTCACATGATCCTTCAGAAATCCTTCCTCATGAAACAACGCATCATCCATTTAAAAACAGGTTAAACAGGTTAATCGGGATTAATGTCAAGGACAAGTAACTGATGATTTGCTAATTAGTGAAAACAAATGTGGGCTAAAAGATTGATTGATGTTCTCAAAACTAAGTGACAGACAAAGACGGGAAAAAAGAAACAAAAAAGACACTTTGACGTGATGGCTACGACAGCATCCTTCGCAAAAGGTTGGCCTGTTTAATATTTAGCAACTAGCATAGGGCTCTTATAGCAACCATCTGTGTGTCGCTGCGGGGTAGAGTATAGCAGGCTGCAATTTACCACATATGGCTTTTAATAATTCATAATACATTTCTCCCTCTGTCTGTCTCCACACCTCTGCCTTCTGTGGTGTGAAATTAAATTGGGGCTTGTTAGCCAAGCTGGCTGGATCTCCCATTACACGACACATGTCAGGGAGGGACAGTGACTTCGTGACAGTGATTGGATACTTTTTTTTTTTTTTTTTACATTTCTCTACTGGATGCTACTGAGATGTTGTTGGGATTCATTTAGTGACAAAAATAAAAATTTTACTCTTTTTTTTTATAAGGGTCGAAAATTGCCTCCTGGAATTGGTTTTCAGTGGCATTCTCTGTAAGTTCGAACATAAAACATCATGTGGTTCATTTATGTCAATTACTTCAGTTTTTAAATGGTCACTGTAGGGTCAACCCTTAATTATAAAGGCAAAAAATAGGTAACACTTTATTTTACAGTGCCATTGTTACATATGTTAAATGCAGTAACTATAGTCTGTACTATATACTATATTCTAATAACTATAAATAATGTATAACATATACGTATAACAATTACATACAACTAACCCTAATCCAAACCAAATCCAAACCCTATAGTAGGTACATGTAATTAATTAACATTACTCAGTACTTAAATGTATAATTACAATGTAACAAAGACACCTTAAAATAAAATGTTAGCAAAAAATGTTAAATATTCCGCAATTGTGAGTTTACATCCCACAATTCTGACTTTATTTCTAGCTATTGTGAGTTTAAATCCCGTAATTCTGACTTTATTTCTAACAATTGTGAGTTTAAATCCCACAATTCTGACTTTATTTCTAGTAATTGTGGGTTTAAATCCCGCAATTCTGACTTTATTTCTAGTAATTGTGGTTTAAATCTCACAATTCTGACTTTATTTCTAGCAACTGGGAGTTTAAATCCCGCAATTCTGACTTTATTTCTAGCAATTGTGAGTTTAAATCCCACAATTCTGACTTTATTTCTAGCTATTGTGAGTTTAAATCCCGTAATTCTGACTTTATTTCTAACAATTGTGAGTTTAAATCCCACAATTCTGACTTTATTTCTAGTAATTGTGGGTTTAAATCCCGCAATTCTGACTTTATTTCTAGTAATTGTGGTTTAAATCTCACAATTCTGACTTTATTTCTAGCAACTGGGAGTTTAAATCCCGCAATTCTGACTTTATTTCTAGCAATTGTGAGTTTAAATCCCACAATTCTGACTTTATTTCTAGCTATTGTGAGTTTAAATCCCGTAATTCTGACTTTATTTCTAACAATTGTGAGTTTAAATCCCACAATTCTGACTTTATTTCTAGTAATTGTGGGTTTAAATCCCGCAATTCTGACTTTATTTCTAGTAATTGTGGTTTAAATCTCACAATTCTGACTTTATTTCTAGCAACTGGGAGTTTAAATCCCGCAATTCTGACTTTATTTCTAGCAATTGTGAGTTTAAATCCCGCAATTCTGACTTTATTTCTAGCTATTGTGAGTTTAAATCCCGTAATTCTGACTTTATTTCTAACAATTGTGAGTTTAAATCCCACAATTCTGACTTTATTTCTAGTAATTGTGAGTTTAAATCTCACAATTCTGACTTTATTTCTAGCAATTGTGAGTTTAAATCCCGCAATTCTGACTTTATTTCTAGCAACTGGGAGTTTAAATCCCGCAATTCTGACTTTATTTCTAGCAATTGTGAGTTTAAATCCCACAATTCTGACTTTGTTTCTAGCAATTGTGAGTTTAAATCCCACAATTCTGACTTTATTTCTAGCTATTGTGAGTTTAAATCCCGTAATTCTGACTTTATTTCTAGCAATTGTGAGTTTAAATCCCGCAATTCTGACTTTATTTCTAGCAACTGGGAGTTTAAATCCCGCAATTCTGACTTTATTTCTAGCAATTGTGAGTTTAAATCCCACAATTCTGACTTTATTTCTAGTAATTGTGAGTTTAAATCCCACAATTCTGACTTTGTTTCTAGCAATTGTGAGTTTAAATCCCACAATTCTGACTTTATTTCTAGCAACTGGGAGTTTAAATCTCGCAATTCTGACTTTATTTCTAGCAACTGGGAGTTTAAATCCCGCAATTGTGAGTTTAAATCCCACAATTCTGACTTTATTTCTAGTAATTGTGAGTTTAAATCCCGCAATTATGACTTTATTTTTAGTAATTGTGAGTTTAAATCCCGCAATTCTGAATTTATTTCTAGCAATTGTGAGTTTATATCCCGCAATTGTGAGTTTAAATCCCGTAATTCTGAGTGTACATACCGCAATTGTGAGTTTAAATCCTATAATTCTGACTTTATTTCTGACAATTGTGAGTTTAAATCCCGCAATTCTGACTTAATTTCTAGCAATTGAGAGTTTAAATCCCACAATTCTGACTTTATTTCTATCAATTGAGAGTTTATATCCCGCAATTGTGAGTTTAAATCCCACAATTCTGACTTTATTTCTAATAATTGTGAGTTTAAATCCCACAATTCTGACTTTATTTCTAGCAATTGTGAGTTTAAATCCCACAATTGTGACTTTATTTTGAGCAATTGTGAGTTTAAATCCCGCAATTCTGACTTTATTTCTAGCAATTGTGAGTTTAAATACCACAATTCTGACTCTTTAATTCGCAATTACGAGTTTATATCACGCATTTGTGAGAAATTTTATTGTTTATTCAGTGGCGGAAACAAGCTCCCATACAATTCAGAGGCGGCCAAAATCAGAATTTAAAATGGACTGAATAAAGCTCTCTATGATCTTGACAATGCCACGCTGAATGACATGTATGCGCATGAATCATGATCACACGCTCAGAGCAATATTGTAAGTTACTGTATAATACATTTTTAACAAGCAGAATAATACGGCATCCGGATACATAGTCCCATTTTTATCCAGTATGTCTATTAACTATTATAGTATTTCGAAGGACAAAAACATGAACCATTGGCTTAACATCATCAAGTCAGTGTTTTCTAGGTAGTTTACTAGGTTTTGGAATGTAGCTATTGCATGCAGGTCAGCAAGGGGTTGATCTTCAGAAGCATCTATATTTCTACAAGGAGCCATGCTATACTAGCTGTGATCCAGAAAACTCGCATCCCTTACCTGAGGAAGACCACTGTAAGAACAGCAGCTCAAATCACTGAAATCCTTTTCACAGGAACAAAATGAAAAGAAAAAAATGAGGGATTTTCCATTTTTATAAAGACTAAGTTGGTTTACTGGGTGGTAAAGAAATGCAACAGACTCAACAAAACGAGCATTTAGTTATTTTGCTGCCACTTTTTATTCCAAACAACACACAGTACTTTAATTGTAGAGACAGTCCCCCTGCAACAACCTGCTATTAAATGCCTTGCTCAAGGGCACGGTCGTGACAGGAAATCTATAAAATTATCCGGCTCATGGGTCACCCCTCTTTGGGGTTAAACAAACGGCCCAGTGCAGTTCCTTAACTGCCAATTTACCAGCATTATTAGCACAGTGCGGGAACATCTCGACAGGGAGGAAACGTCATCAGCTTGATTAAAATCTCAAGGCTTCACACTTGGTAACCAGATATGAAACCTTACATCCTAAAATAGTCCTCTTATTATCTTGGTGCATTTCTGAGAAAGGAGGAGGAGATGGGAGAACGAACAACATTTTTAATCCTGTCAGCTCTGTAATTACTACCTTTAGAGAGTCTTTATTTATCAAAGTCCTGTTATTTTGCACCTGTGGGAGGAATTTCCCACCAGCATGATGCAGGAGTTTTGAAACATGAAAGGTAGGAAAAATTGATATGCAAATGCACTGCCTGTGTCACGACTGGTTAAATCAGACAGGGTGAGTGCAGTACCTGAGAGGCAGAAGGCTTTTTTTCATGACCTCGCTTGGTAAGAGTATCCAGGCCCTTGAGGGATGAAAAGACCCCTCTCTTACTGCGACCTCGGTGAGAGAGAGACAGAGAACGCTTTCGCATTGTGGCCTCGTCTCTGGAACAGATCTGTATGACAACGGAGAGAGTGGCGGTGATGGTAATAAGTATTTCAGCTTTGGAAATGGCAATGTTATAAATTAAACAGAGGAAATGGCATCCTCTTGCAGTAATTTTAAGTGAAAAGGTTAATTTTTTCCTGAGAAATGAATTTTTAACAATAATATATAAACCTGTCACAACTTCATTTAAGTTAAATTCCCCACGAAGCACCAGACGACCCACGGTCCTGATCCATCAGTCAGAGAAGTCACTGTCGCCATGGAAATGAGAATCATGGCAAAAGAGCTCAGCAGCAACCACAGACTCCCATGAAGCATTGCAAATGTCAATCAATTCAGTCTTCCTACACTTGTGTGAATATCTTATTTTAAATGTCTATAAAATCGATAGTTTCATATTAAACTGTGGTTTTGCTTTCAAATCATGTACCGTATTGTTATGAATATAAGAATGTTTTTATCCTCAGCAGAATTTCATCTGAAAAAACGGGATCTAGACTCGTCAATAATACAAACACAACAATAGGTGGCGCCAAATACGCGTAAAACGAGAGATCGCGAGTGCAAAAAGACAGTCTTAAAAACGCTAAGTCAAAGAAAAGCTTACCGCCGAAGGGGTCATTCACAAGGAATGCGCTAATTTTCGATTGTTTTTCTACGTAAATGCGCACTAGACGGACGTATATGGGGCTGTTCACGTCACGTCTAAAACACGCGGAAAGCATGGGTTGCAACCTCTAGCTTCAGTTATGAATTAGTGAACCATATAATTTAAAAGACATTATTATTACACATTTTAAATGATATAAATCATATCATGAATTATAATCAGGCGCTAAAAATACTACCTATTAAAAGTATGTTAAACCAATGGGATCACTCTGGGTCCTAAAAACCTCATTCCTGGCGGGGGACTCGATTTCTCACCGCAACGAAAAGGCCGAAGTTGATCAGTGGGTTCTTGTCACATGACCTGTGGTGTGGTTGCTGCATTCAGATTTTCTCTTTCGTCTTATAATCAGGGTTTTATATTCTGAACAATTTGCAATGCTTCATGGGATGAGTAGTTAAATGAGTAGTCGTTCACAACTTGTACCTCTGTCTTTTAATGGCACTGCTTCAAAACCAACTTTGCAAAGTTGTGATTCAGTTTTTGAGATCTTCATAGATAAAATGACTTAGAAAAAATATTTCCGGAAGCACTAAAAAAAAAAGAGGGCTGTAGCTGTAGTATTGGAGGCTACTAACCAGTGCGTGGAAGGAGGAGACGGAGAAGATTCCCAGACGGGCGAGAGCAGCTTTGGTTGGGCGGCTGGCCGTGGCTAGGAGGCTCTTGGGGTTGGGCAACTCGCTGCCTTGCAGACTGGCCAGGTAGCAGCGCATGCGGAAAAGGTCCATGTTGAAGCGCTCAAGATTCTGTTCCCACTGTTGGATCTATCCGCAAATTAAACCAATGGTGAGTGAGGAAGAGCATCTTGCACAATGATCGTTTGTGGTCGAAACAGCATGAGGAATGGATCTCTGTGGCTGTAATTGCACTCAGATGTGAGAGGGGCATAAAGGGAGTTTTTTATTATACTTTGAAATAAAAACTCATAGGGGAAACAATTGGATTGAATGCTCTTTTGACAAAACAGATGAAGGAAAATAACAAGGACATTAGTCACAGTTATAAACATTATCAGTTTGCACATAGTTAGACAATTGACTAGTCTGGTCAAGAAACACCCACTTAAACAGGAAGAGATTGTCTGACTGACACGTAACATGATCAAGGTTTGTTTGTTTTAATGTATCATAGCCACTTTCCACACCAATGATTAATATTCATTTATATAATTCACTTGAAAAATGAAAAATAAATACAAATATTTAATTTAGTGATAGATAATTGAAGACAATGGATAGAAAAAAATATTCACACAACTAATCAATAACGGCACCATGGCATTGACGGTTCTGGTTTGGGCTTTCAGCATCAATTCATGCCACTGGCAATGAGACACTTTTTAAAGTTTCACCATTAAAGTTTCTTGGCTTTTGGTTTATTAAATCCTACCAACTCAACCGCGCAAACCATTACAACAATATAATAAGGCTGGACAGACACTGTGCTGTTGACTCATGGGAACCTTACCCTAACCCAGGAGTGTGACACCGGATACCGGCATCCTCCCGTT
This sequence comes from Zacco platypus, assembly GCA_038088235.1. Classification (NCBI taxonomy): domain Eukaryota; kingdom Metazoa; phylum Chordata; class Actinopteri; order Cypriniformes; family Xenocyprididae; genus Zacco; species Zacco platypus. The sequence goes on from CM076069.1 coordinate 3,232,399, forward strand.
ACTACAAAAAGAGAGGCCTGTTTGCTGTAGCTCAGAGCCCCTTAAGAACACATTAGCTAGTCTTTGGAACCTGTTTGAGAAATTTGTTCTAATTGTGTCCCAGGGTATTTGATACAGAGTCAACTGATGTTGAATAGGTGAAAAAATTAATGGTTAAAAGTTCTCAAACAGTCCGTTCATTGACTGTCTGATGCGCATAAGCGTAAATTTGCCAGGGTCGATATTGTCCCCACCACTTTTTTTTAATATCCAATGGTATGAATGTAACTAATGCAAAGTAAACATTACTCAATACTGGCAGAAATGACTGTCGTGCCCTTGAGCGAGGCACCGACCCCACGATCACAAGCGGAGGCCCCTTCTGTTGCGAGGCCGAAACAGATGAAACATTGTTTTTGAAATCATGTGCTGTTGCTGCCGTTCTCTTGACTTCACATAGACTTCACTCTAACGTTGTTGAGACTCTATTTGTTCCAGTGAATTCACAAAACAAAATGCTCTTGACATACAAGCACTGATGAACATCTTTGGTTTAAGAAAAACTATACAAAGGCGGATTAGAACCCAGAACACTTTAACAAAACTTCTACCACCAGATCATTGGGAAACACAAACATCAAATGCAGATCTATGTATATATTCAAGAGTAACAATATATTATATTGCAGAAAATCACCAGTTTAAATCTGACTGGCTGGTTTTACACAACTTCTGAGACGTGACACACAGTTGCGATTAAGAGGATGATAATGAGCTTATAATGAGCATTTTTGATGAAGAACATTGTCATTCAAAGCATTATGTCACTGAATCTCTGAAAGAAGTTGAGTTTGAGGCATTTAATAAGTAAACTGGGCTATTTTGGCTTCTGAGGTAAACGTATTTGAAATAATCAATGCTTATTACTTCTGGATGGGCGACATTTCTGATTGCAATTCTAAAATGTATAGTTCTACACATGTCTTTCATTTGTTTATCTGACCTTTTCCCAGATTCATATAAAAGGTATAGGTTTAATTCTAGTCGATGCAAGGCAATTATACTTGAGTTTGGGAGGAAGGGTACGGGGAGGTCAGTGGAGACTTCAAAGTAGTCCAGTTTCTCAGGCCTTTCTAACCTCTTCGCCTTCTCCAAATCTCTCATCCAGCCTGGCACCCCTCTGACTCCCCCTTTGACCTTTGCATCAACTTCAGAGATTCCCATGAAGCATGAACTTGATTGTTATCAGGCAGTGGGTGGAAAAACTACTAATACCATTGGTCAACTAAAGCTATGTGGGTCATGCAACCTCTAAAGCGGTATGTGGCGGTAAGATTAACATGCCGTCTGTTGACATGACAAAGCCTTCAATGATTTATCCCAATGTTTCAGACTGGGAACTTAGTGAATTCTTAACCTTGTCAACACATACACACCTCTTTACAAAGCCTCAAACATAATGACCTGATAAAAACACTAAACTTCAAATCTTCACGTTTCTGAGTATTTAAGAAAATCAGGTGTCTGTCCTTGATAAAAAAAAAATAATGGTTAGTAAAATTTAACTCAATTCTATTATTTAATTACTAATTAATTAAGGGTGTTCACACTTAGTGAAATTCACTTTTTTTTAAATGTTAAAAAAAAAATCATTTAGTCCTGGTCCACTTAGCATTCACACTTGCATTTTTAACACCGAACCTAAAGATAAAGATAAAGTCATAGGGATTCATTCACAACCTGAATGGTCGGCTTGTATTTTGTGACGGAACTTACCAAACATGTGTGATGGGCTAAATGTGCTCGTATTACACATTTTATGGTATTTTGACCAGCTGAGAACGTGAAGAGCTGATGAAACGAGTAAAGGAGTCAAAACAGTAAACTCTAACCCTCAAAATAATTGATTGGTTAAGTAGGGCAAACTTAAATTAAACAAATAAGTTCAATCAAAGTAACTTTTATGAGTGTTTAGGACTTTCTTTTTCTTTTGAGTTCACGAAACTGACACATTTGTTCACAGAACTTGTTTCATTTAATTTAGATAAACTTAAATTTACCCGAAACTTTTTGTGCAAGATTAATGTTAAGTGGGAGTTTAGTAGTGTTTAATGCTCTGTTATCCCAATTTAGAAGAGTTTCTGTGGATCATGATGACGAGTGAAGCATGAGCTTCGTTTGAGAACAGGTATATGTTAAATGTTCCACATTGCTGTACTCTTTCAGCAATTGCTATGGTAATGTTTTCTAATAATTGTGTTACCAATTAACAGTTATAGCTAGCTAAATTTCCACTTCTTAAAATATTTAAGAGCAGTTAGTTAAGAGCAATTAAAATATATGGGTACAAAACTGAAATCTGCCAGTTCTGCATACTTAAACTTTGAATTTCTTAACTTAAAATAACTTAATTTTAACTTAATTAAACTTAATTTTTTGAGTTTTGCCAACTTATTCGGGTTCACAGAGTGGCAGAAACACCTCAGTCAGACAAACGAAAACGAAAATCTGCTGCGAGGAGACGCGGTTCTTGATGCCTGTACTGAACTGTGGTACATGGACAACATCGAGACTATGACGAGAAAAAACAGGCAGTCTTTCCTTTTTAGGATCACATCTTGTGACATGTGTCCTGTTTTTGGTTAGTTTATATGTCTTTAGTCCGTGTTGCGCTAATATTTCATTCAAACCTCACCAGAGTTCGTTTGGAAGCACTTGTTTGGTGCTCACCAGGGTTCGGACGGCAGTGTTCACACTTATTCAAATGAACCGCACTAACAGAGCAATTGACCCTTCGCCGACAGTTTGAAAGGCGATTCAACCAATCATAACCCTGAAGCCGCCATTTTGTCCGACAAAGCAATCGGAGTCAGTAGATTAAGGTTGGTGAACTTGAAAAATTGTGTGTACTCACGTCTTTCCACGCTTGAAACAACATTCCTTCTGATGTTCATTCATGTTAATTTGATGCTATAAATGAACTAGTATGAAGAGATGATCGCTTCACGAGGAGCTACAGCGATCTGTCACCACACATTAAACACACACTAGACGCTATTTATTGATTAAACTTCTTTAAAAAATTACGATATATTAAATATGAAACTGTTTCAAATGTCTGTCGATGCGTTGTCAGTGTCCTCTTTGCTCCGGAATGTATTTTTCACTGTGTGAGAACATGATGTGTGGCGTGAGAGAGGCATGGCTTGTCGGACATAGCAACAGTAACTAAAGGGGGCGGGTCTTTCTGTACGGTCAATTGCACCAGGGTTTGTTTTAATCATTTTAATCAAACCAAGTGTGAACACACTTTACACAAAATGGATTTACATCGATTGCTTACCTGGTTTTCAATGGCCTTTCTATTTTTGGGGTCTCCAACGATGGACAACTGCAGCTCTGCCATTTTCCTCATCTTGCCGTCCATGTCGATCTTCTGGAGTAGACCACGAATCTGCCCACGTAACAAACGTAGAGTGTCCTCTTTCCCGTAGCGTTTCGCAAACAAAGATGCACTAGCCGAATGAATGGCAGTTACCCAGTTCTCCAGGTCAGTTTGGTTGGAGGCCTAGAGTGGGAACCAAAAAAAAAAAAACACAGAAGGAAGAAAATGTGACCTTTTATACATAGAAATTACAGTAAATATGGCCAGTGAGAACATGATGTGTGGCGTGAGAGCGCATGGCTTGTCAGACAAAGCAACAGTAACTAAAGGGGGCGGGTCTTTGCGAAGGGTCAATTGGCTTGATAATATAAAAATGGCATTACACTTAGAAAACGAAGTCCTATCCAATCATTTCCATCAAAAATGATCAGTCATTTTTGGACTGGACTCTGCTCTATAATCTCATTCCTATGGAAGCTTGTTTCCGCCACAAAAATGAAAAATAAAAAAGGTAATTGCGACTTTTTTTTTTTCACAATTGAGAGTTTACGCCTCACAATTCTGAATACTTTTCTTAGAATCGTGAGATGTGAACACAATTGCGAGTTATAAGGTCAGAATTGCGAGATATAAATTCACAATTGCGAGTTATAAATCGCATTTCTGGCTTTTTTCTCTCGCAACTGTGAGACAGAGTCACAATTACTTTTTTTTATTCAGTGGCGGAAACGAGCTCACTTGGTGCTTTAAAAAACGGTTGTATCGATTACATCGTTACACCACTGGGGGCGACAAGCGACTTAAAAAATATTCCAAAAGATTTGTTCAAAAACACTGATTCATAATGAAACAAGTATTTATTAATGAGTCATTGCATATTTATGAACCATTTTTTAAATAATTTATTCAAACATCTTCCAGCAATTAGAATCCAGCAATCAAAACAATATTTTGTCTGAAACTCTAGTAAATTACATGTTATTTTGTTTGGTTGTATATTCAGAATTGTGGGAGAATCGTGATCTCTATTTGAAACCAACAAATCGTAATTCTCATTTTATCCATAATCGTGCAGCTGGTTAACATGAATTAAGAGTGAACGGTACTTATACAGCATTTATTAATCTTAGTTAATGTCAATTTCAACATTTACTCATACATTTTTACAATCAAAAGTTGTATTTGTTAACATTAGTTAATGCGCTAACATAAACAATTGTTAGTTTGCATGTTACAGTAGTTAATACATTAACGAAAGAGACCTTATTGTAAAGCGTTACCACAAAAACACACTATTGCCAATTCAATAAACACAAAAAGCATGCTAAAACAATTTAAAGTCTAAGTATTTTTATCATATAAAACTGCACTACACAGCATGTTCTTCACAGCATGTTCATGGCTTAGGTTGTTAACTGACCTGAAAAAGGTAGACGTCACCATAGGTGTTACTGAGGCAGAACACGTTCTCTTTCTTGGGGTGCTCAGGAACAGTCTGGACGATACCATCCTCTGCTAACAAGGCATAGCATGGAGATTCTGGGGCTGAAGAGGCTTTTCCATAGGTCTCATAGAACAGCAGTGTGCAACCTCCATGAAAAAAAAACAACCTGGTCATTATTGTTCACTTTAAGCAGTTTTGATGTCCTTAATACTCAAATGTGAGTGGCACTGTAAATCACAGTGGCAGTTATAGCTATCATGGCACACTTACCCTTTAGAGTGACCCAGAATTGCTTCCATTTTCGACGGCCCACTAGCTCTAGTTTGTGATCCTTGTGTACAGTGAGCAAGGGCTTGAAGGAGAGCCATCCGGCCCGCCTAACTACACCTTGCTCTTTCTCAAATAGCAAGTCCAGCTGTTCCAGAGAGCCTAGGATTTCCTGACTACTGCTATCCGTTTCCTCGGAGGAGCTCTCACGCCAGTCTTCTTGTCCACCTTCTGCTGGAGGCCGACCAATCTTCAACTCCCTCATGAAGTTCTTGTAGATGTTTTGTCGCAATACATCAGTGCCTGGATGAAGGGCGCCAGCGGAGCCGCTGCAGGTGTTCAGTGACAGAGAGTGAGAGCGGGTTTGAGGCTTCAGGCTGGACACCTGTGAGGGAGAGCTGGTGTCTGCAGTGAGGCCATCCACACCACTATCGAAGCAATCGACCGCCTCATTATATCTGGGCTCCTACAACAAACAGAGAAGGGGGAATATTATAAGAATGAGTTTATATTTATGCTGCAATGTGAAATCCTGTTTACCTGTGGACATCAAATTATCAGCTTTTAAAGGGGTCGTTGATTATGATTTCACTTTAACTGTAGTTAGTGTGTAATGTTGCTGTTTGAGCAGAAACAACGTCTGCAATGTTACGACGCTCAAAGTTCAATGCAAAGGGAGATATTTTCTTTTACAGAAATCGCTGTTTAAGGACTACAACAAGCGACTGGTAGGGACTACAAGCTTCTTCACTAACATCACTAACCCAAACATTTACATAAACCCCGCCCCTGAGGACACTCAACAAAGGGGGCGGGGCCATGTTGGGCTGCTTTAGAGAAGAGGAAGAGTTGTTGTAGTCAAGTGTTGTTGATGCCGTCATTTATGCCGGACTGCTTCACAAACGAGGGTCAATTCAACGCTGGATTTACACAAAAGATGAACATGACGACACATGCTAGTGATGAGTTGATCAACTCCACAGCAACTACATCAATTTATCCACTAACCGTTCAGAAACGTCTAAAAGAACTGAAACTGAAAAAGCGACACATGAAACGAACTGAAAAAGCCGGAATAGTGCCAAATGCAGTAAATGGAAAGGGTAAAAACATCCTTTCCATTCACTGGAATACACAATTTATTCCCAAATTTCAGTGTTTATTAAGTCTTTGAGACTGTATTTCTTTGTGGCACTCAGCCTGATGGTTTTGGCTGTAGTGCTTGTTGGTGGGAGGAAAAAATAAATTAAATAACCAGACAAATTACTTCTGAAACATTATTGACTATTAAACTTTTAAAACGTAATTTTGTTAAACTGTATAGGCTATATAACAGAGTTTGAGTTTGTATTATTTTCTGCACTTTTTCTTACAAATGTTCTGGTTGCTTTTACTATAATTTTTTCCATTTTGGGAGTTCTTGCTTATAAATAAATGGTCACTTTTTATTAGTCTATTACTTTTGCTGTCTTTTTACTGTAGTCATTCCTTGTGATTTTAATTTCCAACCTATTTTAGGGTTCCCTTTCTGACCCAGTGCTGCTGTGTTGCCAAAATGAATCAAATTGGGTTGTTTTTACCTCCATTTTCACCATTTTTTAGGGTGTATTGTATATTGAAATAATTACAGAAATGTACTGCATGCATTTTTTTTTACAGTAAATGACTGTAAAGCAATTTCACAGTATTCATACAGTAAAGTGCTGACAAATCTACTGCAGGTATTTTACCATTTTTTTAACAGAGGTTTTTTACAGTGTGCCTCAATTCGAAGTATCATTCAGGTCAGTGGCAAAAATGACAAGTAACATCAAGATAAGGTCACACTTTCCTACCTTTACTATTAGGTGACCTAACTACTACACAGTAATACATAATAATGAAGTAATTTTATGTTACTAGTAGTTAAGTCTACCTAAAGTGTGACCCAAGATACTTTAACACAGTAATAGTGAAACTTGCCTAAGCTCCAACTACTAATAAGAAAACCAGAATAACAGAGAAGTCAGTTATCACAACTTCAAGTTCAGATCTTCATAATGTTACACAAACTCATGAAAAATTAAAGCCCATTCCTCATTCCCTTTTCTTCTTAGTGGGATTTTCAAATAACACTCCTTTAAAGAAAATATCCTCTAAGAAGATCATCAGTTCCCTCCTGCTCTTATGATGAGCACACTTCAACAGAAATCTGGGTAGGATCCTTCTCGAGCATCCTTCAAATTCTACACATCTCCAGCAGCTGACACTAATTACACAAGGGTGCAGACGTGCCAACAACACTCCGTAAAACTTTACACTACAGCTGAGCTCTGGCATTCATGTGAGATTTATGACAGAGAGAATGGAGACTTGTTTTTTTTTAAATATTTTCTCTTTTCTTTTTTTTTTACATTAATTGCAAACGTTAAATAAATGGAAACGTTGACATGACATAGCACAGATTATGTCTCTACATTGAAGTTGTCAGTGATCCAGGCAGTCTGGAAGATTTGATTTCTTTGATGCTGTCAAATTGTGAAAAGTGACAGTGTGTTTCTTGGCTGAAGTGTTCACTGGTTCATAACAATACAGTTTTCACATAGTTACAGTTATGATTATCTGGATATCTGCAAACAAAATTCTCATCAAATCTGATCTGATTTTCACTGAAGTGAAACAACATAACTTGCCCAGAGCCGGAACATTCCAGGTCACTGATGGAAAAGCGTGTGAACTCCTATATTTAGGAGTTAAAACTTTCATATAATGTATTTGCATCAGTTTCTGAGCTCAGCGGTCGACATCAAAAATCTGCATAATAATTTATTACAAAGTTGGCATGAAATTCGTCATTGACAATATCTCTGTTTCCCTCCACCTGTGTGCATTTTTGGATATTGCATTAAAAAAAAAATGCTGGATGGAAATGCCAAGATACGCATAAATTCTAAAAATGCGCATAAAAAACTTGAGTTGGATAAATTTTTCATGCGATTAGAAAACATGCAAAAACTACGATGGGAATACTTTTACCGTATAAATTCCTTGATGAACATCAAAAAAGCTCAAATATGTGATTTATATGTAAACATTGCGCCTCTTGGGAAATTTGTTCAGTAGCTTTCAGAGATGTGAGCTGCAGGCCGTCAGAGACCGTTCAGCGCTCATGTACCCGCTGAGAACAGCTTCATCTCGGCCAGTCCTTCGGGAATTTGCCGCTGGCTCTTACGTAGGGTTGAAACATGAGGTATAATTCGTTTGGGGTTTATCAAGTGGGCAATCTTTGGTCTTATTAATCTATTACTTGTTCCAGAGCTAATAGATTTGGTTTAAGGGCTTTATTAAGTTTCATAACTTTATATTTACATTAAAACGAAATTCTGTACTAACTAGAGCGCTGCTTTTGTTTGGCTGTTTGCTTGTGTTTATTTCCTATTGTACAAACTTATAAGGTTATATGGTTATATTGTTGTTCATTTAAAAATATTACTGTTCAAAAAATAACATTTTATATAAATAACATGCCGTATTTGGTATTGAGAAATGGTTACGTAGTTATTAACTTCTGAAAAATTACATTAATATGCTAATATGCAGTCAGTCAGTCGCAAAGACTTTTATATTGAAAGGGACAGAAACAAGGAAATTAGGATGTTGCTTTTACTTTAAACAACATTTTGCAAGATGCAAATTACAAATGCATTGACTAACGCTGTCATGGGAAATCCCCTTAACTGTTAAAAGGACAAAGACAAAGATATCCTCAGTGGACATTCAAACTGATTTTGTGATTATGAATGTAAAACTGACAAAGAAAATCAGCTGCAGGTAATACACTCGATCACATAATACTCTACACAATATAATGAGCTTCAATGAAGCGACTCGGCGTTTCTTCATTACTAGTTCTAAAGTGACGTTTTAGAATTAGTAACGGAGGCTTGGGCTCAGTCAACTGTTAAACTCTCAACTTGAATCCATGGCAGAAGGAAGTAATTCCCCACAAAAGAGGGTCTTTAAAAGACAATCAGATGTTGTTTTTAGTTAATTTACACACTTGTGCTGTCGAACTTTTGTATAAACGCAATATCACATGAGTAGCCGTGTGATATAGCTGTATATCAGCACGACTGCGATTACCTACGGCCGAATATAGTTTGATATTCGTTATTTATTGCATTTCGTCTGTGCGCTCTGAGATTATTATTATTATTATTCAGTGGCTTCTACTGGAGCAACTTCATTTTTCTTAGTGATATTTCGTGGCAGTTCATCAGGAAGGGACGATTTTGTTCTCTTCAACTCACTGGATTGAAACAGTGCTTTATTCCCTTATGTTTGATGCCAAATTTGCGCACAAGTTTAAATTCCAAACTTTAGATGGAAACATAGCTAAAGTCAACTCAGCAGCTAATCCATATAAAGTTGTTAAAATGACTTAAAAATGACCGAATTTCATAGATGCATAATCTGAAGGCATTTTAAGCATATTATCTTGTGTAAAACAGTTCAAAAATAATTCACTGCTTTCTCATGATGTGAGCAGAAGAAAATACAGACGTTTTAAATTACAGATTAAACAAGAACTAGACTGTATCATATCATATTACAAGTCTGAAGTGAGTAATACCAGAGTAATGGCTGTTTGTAAAACCTTCTACAGAAAATATCAAAGAGCTTTTCTACTCTTACTCATTAAGCACAGCATTAAAGCCACAGAACAGGAATATCTCACTGCTGACGGTTAAAAACCCCAAACCGATAAGATTACAAAAAAGATGGCTATTATAGTAAAGGCAGAATGAAAAAGACTTCAATGCACGTTCAGCCAATAAAATGTATGTAAGATCTAATCAGAATTAATAAATCCTCTGTTGCAAGTAAATGTAACACTCATTTTATGAGATGAGGTACTCATGGTTTTGGTCTTCCTCCGACACAATCTTTAATTCGACTTCTTGCACTCTTCAACACCATAAACAGAAATACTCCCATGCTTCCTTTTTGCACTCACCAAACACCAAGCCCTGATTTTGCGAGGAATAGCAGTCATCTTCAGAGCGCTGAACCTAAACTTGGGTTCCCCGTCTCACTGAACTGGCATGTTGCAGCTTTCAATATTGAGCCCTACATGTGCTCCTGGCAAAGCAAAGATGCCCACAGTGCACCTGGCACAAGTCACAGTCAAGACTTGGACTGATTCTTACACTCAAGGAACGCAATGACTATATGGCAAAGTGGCTAAAACAAGAAAAACTTGCATAAAATTTGAACCGACGGCAGGTATATTAGGCTGCTGTCACTTTAAAACAGAATGCAAGGATTAAATATACTAATTTGATTTCTTTCTAAACTGTTTACGTTCACTTAAGACATAACCGACTGTGTTTATGAGAATATTTGCCAAGACATTTTGATATCCATTTGTATGTATTTGTCCGTTCAAGTCGCCAAGAAGAACTCAATTCGGTATTTGTACAGAATTGAGTTCTCTGAGTCTTCTTGTGCTTGAATGGTTCAAAATCGAATCGAATTGAATGATGAAATTGGCGAGACTGAAAAGCATGTGCATGATAAACTTTTGTGACGATTGCACTAGACTGATTAGGCATCAGGCAGTTTTATTGTCTTACAAAGTGATTTACTCATAAATGACAACATTCCATTTTAGAGCATGGCTTTGATCAAGCTATACAACAAGACAATAATAGTCTAGAATAATCTTCAGAAATGTCTTTACAGTGTTGTAGTATATTGTCAGTGTGATATCATTTACACATTAAAAATTGACATATTATATTTGCATATTAAAAAATTTAAATTCATTCTGTCTTTGTTGTGAACAAGAACTTAATTCATCGACTGATCTACGTTCACGAATGTCTGATTCTCTCATTTCATTTACTAACAGTGTACAACGCTGACTACTTCAGTGACTGATTCAGTGAAACTGGACGTATCGGTTCAGTCTCCGTTCCAACACAATGAAAACGCCTTCACTAGCATACTATTGGCTCATGCTCTGTCTTTACAGGGATGAAAAGCCACCATCGAATGAATGATTCAATGACTCATACTTCGCTTGTTTCATGTTTTCTTTAAGTAAAAGAAGCCCAGTACAGCAGTGAGCAGTGCGGTAACAGCCAGGGATAAGCTTTTAGCTAATCATAACAGTGGGTGCTTACTGAGATGTAGTTTTTTGCAATTCCTAACCCCGAGAGTGAGCCATAGTAACAGTAATGCTTGCATTAACAAGCGCCATGAAGGGCTGGGATAAAAAATCAATGCATCGCGATTCATGGATTGATTCTGAGATTTTCCGAATGCATTGCGATTCTCTCTCGAATCAATTCTGAGCGTAGTTTTTATCAGCAGATGGTGCTCTAGGCTAGTTTTTAACCGTACACTCAAATGCATTCGTCTAAGAATACACTTGCAAATGATTTTATGACACGAGATTAATGTAAACAGTCCACTGCAAAATGTATTTCGCTTCAACATTTTCGAACTTTATGAATGATTATTTTATAGAAGGTTCAAGTGGTGTGTGTAAGGAATTGTGTGTAAGGGGTAGATGTGGCCTAATGGTGAGGGAGTCGGGGTTGAACCTGAAGGTTGCTGGTTCGATTCTCATGCCGGCAGGAATTGAAAGTGGCACAAACAGCACTCTCTCCACCTTCAATACCATGACTAAGGTGCCCTTGAGCAAGGCATGAAACCCCTAATTGCTCCCCTTGTAAGTCGCTTTGGATAAAAGTGTCTGCTAAATGAATAAATAAATAAATAAGGAATTGGAAGGAAGCAGAGTTTGGCTGTTTCTAAAGCACACAGTGCCATCTGCTGTTGAAACTAAGCTCAGAATCGATTCGAGAGAGAATCGCGATGCGTTCGGAAAATCTTGGAATCAATCAATTCGCGATGCACCAATTTATTGTCCCTGTAGAGGTCTGTTGTCCCAGGCACTTTACCAAATAAAACTACAACAAAAGACAGAGCAAAACAGCCCTACTATCAGATATTTAGAGGTTCACAACATGCCCTTACCTGAAACTTCTTTTTCCTGGTCAAACTTCCAGTCCAGTCACTGATGCGCCTAAATTTGTTCCTGATGGACACTTTCTTTTCATTATTGTCTAGAAAAGGCTTAGGTTTCCGACAAGGTAAGGTGAAGGAGGAATATTGCTTTTCCTCTGGGCTGCCCTCTGAACAATGTTCCTCCATCACAGACACAATGGAGGCTCTGTGTGTTAAATGGCTGCCATTTGAAAACTGCAAATCCTTAACCGTAGAGAAGGTGGCAGCAATTCTGGGATCCCTGTAGAGGTCGCTTGTAGTATTGGCAGCCGTCTGCCCATCCAAAAAACCTGGATTTGTTGACATTTGTCTTTGGCTGTTGGGGGATGAATTGTCTGAATCGTTAAGTTCGACACTGGTTCCCCAGGGCAAGTCGTACAAGGAGCCATCGGAGCTCAGAGAGCTACCTTTACTGCTCTTGAAGCTGGCAACTGCCTGAGCAGCTCCAAGATGGGCTTCTAATGAGGGTGTTACACCAGATAAGCCAGAATTGGACTCTAAGGTGGGGGAAAACTTGAGGAGCTGAACTGGGCCAGTGCAATCATCCAAAATAAGGGCACTGTTTGAACTGTTGTTAAATTCTACTCGCACACTACCGTCTTTCTTGATAACAACCCTGGGGCTGCTCTGGTCCTCGATATCGTCAAACCGGGGACTTTTCTCAAGCGTCTTTATTGTGGCATAATTATTACAGGGTTTTCTCATCTCCTTGTGACCACCATACAAGCAGCCATTTTCAGAAGGCAACGCCAAGCAGCCATCAGGCAACAAGTCCTCTGAAACCCCATTCCACTGACTATTGGCGCCACTCTTTAGTTTATGGGAGATGTAATCATAATGGCGGGACATAAAGGTGCTTCTGCTCTTCGACGGGGAGGAGCCACGATCTATGTTTCTGGACCTCAGTGCGGAAAATCCTGAACCAGCATTCCAAAAGCCTAGAGGTGATAAAATGTCTTCTTTGGTAGAGTTAGCCTTGAATGAGTAGGGCTTCTGTCTGCCAGGGACGATAAAGCTATTGCTTCTAGAGCCCTGGATGCTATACTGGCTCTCAGAGTTTCCCATCCTGGATCTAGAAGAGCAGGAGAAAGATTCTGTCAGTGACATTCTTTTCAAAAAGTCAAAGCTATGCCAGCTCTTTTAAATATTGCTCTTATGGATTATGACTGCTGTGTGTTTTGAGATTCTGATTTAGTTATAGTGTATTGATTGTTTGTGAATTTCAGCGTGATCTCATGAGAATACGTGTATTTTTTTACATAAAGTGTGGTTACTTGCATTTTCAAACACACTGAAAAGTAAAATATATCCCCATTGACAGCACTACAACGGAAATGACCGTAAACGTCAAATTCAAAATTGAATTCAAAAACCAGGTCCTCACGAGACATGTTTTACGGCAGTGATACCGAACGCTCATTGGCTGTCACCTTCACAGATTTGTGAATGATGGATTAATATCTTAAATTCTGTACCTCATACCGAACTATTATATACTGCCAGAGACGACTGCGACTGCATCGTCATGTGAGCTACTTTTGGTACCGCTTTTGACATTTTTGCAATAAATAAAATATTTTGATTTCACTTGTCTGTCTATTATGTTTTTCTTCATAATTGTATGTAGTTTTAAGAAATGGTAATGAGTAAGTTTAGGAGTAGGATTAGCAGCTCAAAATACCCTTTTAATGCTATATTGTTACTAAAATTGTCATTTTTTGTACACAATTCTCGCCATTATGTTTTTTTCTTTTAATATTCTGTATAAAATGGGTGTTTAGGTTTGGGAGTAGGGTTAAGGGATCTTACATTTATCTATAAAATTGTACAAGGGAAATTAATTATACAGATATCTTTATGATATGAAATATTCATAAATATATAACATTTTGTGGCTGTAAAAACGTAATAATGCTACATTTAAATGTTGCAAATATGTCCATATTGTATGTTTCAGCACTATCCAAACGTACAAAAACATACATATTAATACCTACGTATTAATAATGAGACCAGGATGGAATTGTAAGTGATATAAAAGAGTCTGCAACAAGTTAGTGAGATTTTCCAGTAAAGCAAGCATCCACAGGGCACATGGCAGTGATGTACCGTAGTATACAGACTTACCAAGGCAGTCAGGCCTCTTATGGCCTTGTTGTCTGCACACGCACCATTCTGTCCTTGGTTATCTGTGTTAAAAAAGAAAAGAAAAAGAAAAACATACTTGTGTTAGAATGCATTAGTTTGAAAAGGAGAAACAATGTTCAAAATACCACAAAAATGTCAATGGAATTGGAATGGTCCACCATTTCTAACATTTCAGGAAATGTAATTAAAATTTAACATGTAGCCTCGGAAAACCTTTGATTAACAGGATGAGTCTCGCTGGCATCTCCATATCCTCTTTAAACCGTTTCTCTCTGAGTTGTGTACGTTATATTACGTTGGTAACATTTTTGAAGAAAAAAAAAGTTGACTATTTATTTTTTGACAAGAGATTAGATACCAAATACAGCTGTGGTCAGAACATGCTCCTGAGAAGGCCTACTATCCACAGGACTATATAACCATTCTACACATCCTACACTGGGTCATTTTCCATGGTTGGGTAGTTTTCGTGTTTACCAGATGTTGGGTTCGTGAATGGGTCAATCTCACTAACAGTTGAAACAATATACAACACAACAACCTGCTGTTGAGTTACAGAGCGCGGGATTTCGCATGTGTATAAGTATATACTTCAGCAAAGTGTGATTGTTCATGTGGCTTCTCGTTCTCCACCTGCATTATAATGCTATTAATATGGTCAGATTTATTCTTAAATGTAAGGTATTAAATATTAAAGCTATATAACTGTTGAGTTGTCATTCTTTTCTGCACTTTTTCCTCACATTCACATTCTTTTTACTCTTGTTGTCCATTCCTGGGATTTCTTGACTATAAATGTTCACCTTTTGATTATTTCTGTTGTCTGCGTTGTTGCGATTCTGTGTGTAATTTTAATTTCCAACCTATTATCAGCTCATTTTAACCTAGCAATATAGTAATATTTAAAGAACAGTTGAATTATATAAAACAGACCAGCATGTTTCAACCCGTGGACTAAAAAAAAAAACCCGCAGCAACAGTGTAAAAGTAGCTCAATTCCGGGGTAATTTGTAACGCCCCATCCTACAGCAAAACATTGTGGAGTCTTGGTAACCAAACAGTTTTGGTGATCATTGACAAAAAAAAGGAAAAGAAACTGAAACTCAAAAATCATACTGGTTTAGAACAACAAGGGTGAATGAATGATTTTTTGGGTGAACTATCCTTTTAAGAAAACGGTTTCCCACACAATTCCAAGAACAGCTGTATACAAGCCAAGAGATGTCGTAACGGAGTTATTAAGAGAGTCAAATCCTCATTAGCTTTAGCAGAAGAGAGATCAGGATTCGAGTGAATTCCAGAGAGCTGAGGGGTACACTTCACATTTTGATGTGAATAATAAGTTCATTTAAAAAAAAAAGAAAAACGTATAGTACTGATCAAAAGTTTGAGATTTTTTGTTTTTAAAGTTAATTTTATTGACCTTTGTTTTGTTTTTTTAAATACACATATAGAATATATGAATACATATATAGAGAATTATGTTCTATTATGTTAAGAATCCCAAAAAAAAAGAAAATATTCCACAAAAATATTAAGCAGCAGTCATTTTAAACTGTGATATTAGGAGAAATATTTCTTAAGCACCAAATCTTTTTCATAATTTCAAAATAATACTGTTTTTACTGTAATTTTGATCAAATAAATGAGAGACTTCTTTCAAACACTTTTGAACAGAAGTCTGTTTTCTGTTTGTTTAATTTATTCACAGATGAATCAGAGCTAGCAACTTAACTGAAGTTATTTTTATTAGAAGTTATGCAATACTATAACATTCACTAACTCAATACAATAATGCAGTGGTTGGAGAAAGATGTGAATGCATTTAGGGTAAGTGTACGCATTAAACCCACCAAAATCTAACTTTACATGTTTTTCATAGATATTCACATGAAAAATAATTCGTTAAAATGTAAGATTTATCTCTCATTTGAAAATGCATTAATTAGTTGATGTACATTTTAGAATATAAAATGAAGATATTTTATGAATAAAATCAGGAAAGTCTGGAATGGATTAATTGGCACCATTTAAGCCCACATCATTGATTGATTCACAAAATGTAAAAATTTTAAAGAAGTAAAACATCAATATATTTATTAAGTGACAAGGAAGTATTTAAAAAAAAAATATTTTACTAATGTTTGATTGGGTTATCTTGATAAATCACCTTGATTCCAGAGTTATTCCCATTTATACATTAGTAACTTTAGGACAAAACAGGCTCTATCTCAGCTGAATTAATGTGAGTAATTTGTAGGCCTATCAAAATATAGTTGTAAATTAAAGTAGTATCTTAAGGTTAAATGTTAGTAAGGTAAAAGTACACAATGAAATGTTATCATTAAACACTTTAACTCAGAAAATTGATCAAAGTTTATAATTAGAGGAATTCCTCATTGAATCACATATAATAGGCTTAAATGTTTCCACAGTGAGTAATGATGAAAAAATACAATGTCTTTAAAAATATAAGATATGTTTACAAAGTCATGCAAGAAGCTTAAATATAATGTGGACTAATTCAAGTGATTTTCATTGTGCCCATTGTTAATGTTTTTTTATTCGAGTTTAGCTTGTGTTGGCTATAGTTTGCATGTGTTTTGTGGCGCTGAACCAATTAAATTTATGAAAATTATCTATTCTACAAAACAATTTATGATGTATTTATTTGTAAACTAAGGTAAAATCAAACACAAAACATTTAGTGTTTAATTGTTTGGCAGTCTGTCTTTCAGTGAGGCTTTGTGTGGAAGCTAATAAAACTCATCTTTCCATTTAAAAGGAAATTATTTAAAATGATTAAAAAAACACAAAAAAACAATACATTTATCTCTTATTTGACATAATATCAATGTACTTGCCAAAGAAATGGCTGAAAATTGCAGAAATGCTCTGAAGGGTCCAGAAACACCACAGTTTTTGTTGTTATGGAGGTATGGAGTAAAAAATGTAAATAATAAGTAATGTTAAAATAATAAAATATGATTTTCTTCTATGAGTTGAAAGTGGGCTTAAAGGGCACATGGGATTAATGGGTACACTTACCCTGACTTAATTAAGCATTTAAGCAACACTGAATTGTGAAGAGTTTTCATTTGTGAAGTTTTTCTCAGTTAAGTCACCAAATCACACTTTACGGTATAAAATGACGAGTATGGCAGGATCGCAAGAACGCAGCGCTGCTCTCTAAAAAACACTGTCTAAAGTTTGCCAAGGATCATGCGGATGAGGCCGAGGACTGTAAGAAGAATGTTCTGTGGTCTCTTGAGTTCTTGGTTTTGAATAAAAAGTATTGCATTTGGAGAAAACCACACGCTGCGTACAATAATAGGAATCTAATCCCAACTGTAAAGCACAGCGGTGGCAGTAAAATGAACCAGAGTTCAACTGAAAACAGGAAAATATAAAGCTGTCAGTCTGGAAAATGATGCTTAAAAAG
Organism: Zacco platypus; assembly: GCA_038088235.1. NCBI lineage: Eukaryota > Metazoa > Chordata > Actinopteri > Cypriniformes > Xenocyprididae > Zacco > Zacco platypus. The sequence continues at coordinate 3,250,120 of CM076069.1, forward strand.
TGATTCTTGCAGCAGGACAATCACTCTAAACACACAAGGTGCCATTAAATGTTTAAAGCAAAAAAAAAAAAAAAGTAATGTTTTAGCATGGCTAGTCTTGTGTAACCCAATAGAGGTGTTGTGGAAAGAGCTAAAGATAGCAGTTCACACATGGAAACCCAACAACAATCACTAAGTGGAAAAACTTAAGTGGAGAAATGGGCCGAAATTCTTCCAACGTTCTTCCTAGACAGGATTGATCCCGCATTACCAGTAAATGTTGGTGTTGTGGTGCTTTAAAAATAGCATGAGAAAGCATGAATGCTGAAGGTTTAAGTCCAGATCGAAGGCCAGAATTATGTGGACATCTGTCTTTCCCTAAATCTCCCCTCTTGTCCTCCCGATTCACTGCTTAACATCAACGCCAATTAGAGAGTCTTCTACGACACAGCTCAGGAAGGAACATCCTCATTGCATTTTCACACAGAGTGAAATAAAAAAGACTCGAGTCTGACAAATGAGCCTGTCTCAGTAAGGCAATGCTGGAGTTAAAATGATAATGTTCCTTAAACACAATTTAAGCCGTTGCTTTTACAATTTGGAGGTCAAAGCTAGCATAAACACTAACCAGACACATAAATAGCAGTATTTCAGTGCAGAATGTTGTTTACAATCAATAAAGACTGTGGGAAAAAAAGTGAACACGGCCTTCACAAGCCAAAAGCTTCTTGCGAGAAATCGCACGACCTTGAACGCAGTCGACGGAACAAAGTTGACTGTGTGCAAAATAACTTGCGTGCAGAACATAGCAGAAGCCTCAAAGAGCCTCCAACACTTTCTCTGTCATAGTTAGTGTCCTGCTGTTACATAAGAGAATTATTTATTATTAGACATGCAGCCCGCAGATCACTTTCTCCCTCATCATGTTACCATCGCCGAGACCTGACAGCAGCAGCTGAGAACAGCGTTTAGATACGAGCCTAGAATTTCACTTTGTCCTTTGGGGGGGAAACAGAGTGGGTTGGAGGTCGTATCTAAAGCGGCATATATCGGATTATAGGCTATGGTGCCATTCGCTGCATTATATACATAAACCAGGCTCTATGTGAAAAACTGCCTCTCATATACACTCATTTTGGTGGCATGATGGGAGTAATTATGGGTGTGAAGAATCAGTTTCTTCGGGAGAATCAGTTCGATCCAAATTGATTTAGTGCTGTCAAAATTAACACATGCGATTCGTTTTTTCAGTTTAACGAATTTAAAATTTTAAATGCAACTAATGTAGCATCTGTTTTTTCTGTCATAACTTGTCTAGCTTTTAAACTATTCAAGCACCACAAGACAAACAAGAACACAACTGTCGCATCATGTGACACACACGACTCGTGCACAGAAAGTCAACCGCCGGTAAAGAGTTGTCTTTTGCACTTGAACACACAAAAACGCCCATTTTGTCCAGTATCCTCATGAGAGCAGTTTTAAATGAGTAAAATAACGTCATTAATGAACTTTAAGAGTTGTCAAAAAATAAGATGCGCATCAGATCCGCGTAATAAACCTGTCGCTGCGATGTCTGTCGATAATGTTAATCAAAGAACAAATGTAACAAAGAGTATTGTTGCTTTAATAAGATTAATCTATATTTAATTAATAATTCATGCAATGAAGACTGTAAGGTGTTTGAACTTGATTAAATTTCTGTACATTTCCTACCTGTTAGACAGGTAAGGCCATTTATTATAATGGGTTTATGTGAAGATTGTTTTTAGGTTCAGTTAAATTAAAAGTTATTTTTAAAGCCTAAGAAATGTTAAAATTGATAGCTTTCTGTTATTCTGTAATGTTAAATGTCAATAATTAATTAATTTACAAAAAAAATCTATTCCATAGTATTAGTATCAGTGATTCTGGCATCCATTCATAAAGACATAAAACTATAAAAAAAATTCCAATGTTTTTAATTGCGATTAATTAGTAATTTTTTTAATCAATTGACAGCACTACATTGAATAAAAATCTATTTGATTTCTATTAAAGGGGACCTATAATGTTCCTTTAACAAGATGTAATGTAAGTCTCTGGTGTCTCCAGAATGTGCCTGTGAAGTTTCAGCTCAAAATCATTTATTATCGCTTGTCAAATTTGCCCATATTTGGGTGTGAGTAAAAACACACAGTTTTTGCGTATGTCCCTTTAAATGCAAATGAGCTGCTGCTCCAGAAGAGGGCGGAGCTTTAACAGCTCAACAACAACAACAAAGCTGGAGAATCTCACGCAGACAAAATGTCGACGGTGTTCATCCTTACATTGTTCAAACCGGAGTCGACACTGATGGAGAGACTCAGGAAGAAGTTACAATTTTTTAGACGTTTCTGAACGGTTAGTGGATAAATTGATGTAGTTGCTGTGGAGTTCATTCAACTTTTGTGCAAATCCGGTGTTGAATTGAATTTGTGAAGCAGCCCAACATGACCTCGCCCCCTTTGTTGCGTGTTTTGCCATGCTGTTAGAACAGGTATAGCGCTGTCGCTTGTGAAAACAAAATGGTGGCGCTGTAGGTGGAAACGTGCAGATTATGGGGCGGTAAAATTATAAGATTCCCTTCCTACGTCAGAAGGGGAGCGAAATCTCAACAGCTCATTTTTTTCACAACACTGCAGAGAAATTATTACCAAAACAAAGTTTCTCACGTTTTCTGAGTTTGCAGACGCACCCGATTACAGCACTTAAACATGGAAAAAGTCAGATTTTCATGATATGTCCCCTTTAATGATTTGATTCTATATTTTAAATTGTATTCATAGCATTATGTAAATGCTTCATGGATTATTTGTGATCAATGCATGGAGAAAACAAGTGAATCATTACACCCTTATATCATACATACAAGTCTACAAGCTTTCAGAAAGATCAGTGTGCAGAAACACAAACACTTCCTCTGATAACAGACAAAGAACACTTGAAAGTCTGACTTAATCTGCAATAAATGGAAAACTAAATGAAAGATAAATATTAAAAATGGATCAAATTGAGGTCAAATGTAACCTCCACTGAAAGCCACATGAAGTGAAACATGTAAAGGAGTCAGAAATCTACGTCTAAAGAAAGGAACGAATCAAAAATCCTGAGATGTTTACAGCAGGTACAGTACTGTTGAGCTTTATTTTACAGTATGGCTCAAATAAGTGAGCGAGTGATCGATCAGATTGGGTTCTTCTACTCTCAGAATAGATTTATTGTCCTAGCAAAGTCTCAATGGACATCATATGTCTCTGTGCTCAAGACATCCCTGTCAAATGTCAACTGATAGGATATTTCAACATCATAACGCAAATATTGACACTCTTTGATCATCACCAGATGGACTTTTCTATCTCATAAATCTTACTGACATACTGTAGACAATTCAATCTGAGCAACACAGCGACTACAGGTCTATTAATCACAGACCTGTCCTGAGCAGGCGTCTTTGGTTTAAAAAGACCTGTAAGCTAATGAAATTTCATTATTCAGACAGCAAGATAAAGTTAACCCACAGCAACAGTCTGTCACTAACCCTACACCTGCAGCCTGTTTTTTTTTTAACTTTTTCTTAATCCAGTTAGAGGCAACAAAGACAAGGATGAAAAACACAGACAAATACACCCTTCCCTTACCTTTGGGGAAAAGCTTTAATCTACAATGCTTTGAAAAGGAAGACAAATCCAGTCTGTCTGATCTCAACCTCAGCTCTTGTACTTAAAAGAGACAAAATGACTCACACAAAACCACACGCGCACACGTGGAAACTCCCTCCCAGACTGTGAGTGACTCCTGCTCCGGACAGCACTGCTTCGGCGTGAGGGGAAAATCTGAGGTCTCAGTCGAGCCAGTGCTTCTTGTTTTTTTAGGTAGCATAAACTCCTTAAGAAGTCCACCTGAAGTCACATCTCTGTTGTTCACTCAAAGCCGAGGACAGAAGCTGAACCCCCGCACTTTTCCATGGAGGGTTAGCGCTAACCAAATGTTACCATGTCCACAGTGTTATCTGACCCTGCACCATCACCCCCACACTGAGAGGCGGGACGGGAGGGAGGGCGGCCAGAAAAATGGGGGATATGGACGGGTAAAAGAGGAGGGGTTAAACATTGATTCATTTTCAGCTCTAAAGGGGAAGGAAATCCCAAAATTTGATTACAGTGAGGTTGGATGGCACTGACAAGTTTACATATTTTATATACACACACACATATTTACATACATACACACAATATATATATATATATATGTATATATGTGTGTGTGTGTGTGTGTGTGTGGGTATTCCCTACGTTATGGGGACCAAATGTCCCCAAAGGTATAGTAATACTAGTAAATTTTGATCTTGTGGGGACATTTTTTTGGTCCCCATGAGGAAACAAGCTTATAAATCATACAAAATTATCTTTTTTGAAAATCTAAAATAGCAGAACATTTTCTGTGATTGGTAGGTTTAATGTAGGGGGACAGAATGTACAGTTTGTACAGTATAAAAACCATTACGCCTATGGAATGTCCCCATAAAACATGAAAACACAACGTGTGTGTGTATGTGTGTGTGTATACACTCACAATATACACACTATATACATTATACAAGAATGTATAAACCCAAATTCAAACTGGCTAATTCAGAAAACCACAACATTACGTAGTCAGAAATAGGAACAAGAGCATCGCTTATATTGCAAAGTAAACAAATAAATACATAAATAAACAAACAAAACATATCCCTAGCAAGTATTTTCTAAGGAGTGTCCTTAAATCTAAGGAGTGTTGAAATCTTTTTTCTCATGGCTGAAAATATGAAGTTACACTTCGGATCGACACACTAACTGATCTAAAACCGAAATTACTACTTAAAACAAATTTCAAGACATGCATTTTTACGATGTAACTTTTTAGTTTAAAATAAAGGTAACACTTTACAATAAGGTTCATTAGTTAACATTAGTTAACTAGATTAGTTAACATGAAATAATAATGAACTGCACTTATACAGCATTTATTAATCTTAGTTAATGTTAATTTCAACATTTTCTAATACATTATTTAAATCTTGTAAACATTAGTTAACTAACATGAACAAACAATAAACTACTGTATTTTCATTAACTATCAAAGATTAGTAAATTTAATATCAAATGTATTGCTCATGGTTAGTTCATGTTAGTTAATACATTAACTAATGAACCTTATTTTAAAGTGTTACCAAAATAAACAACATCATGGCTGGATAAATGAAGTTAGTTATGAGAAAAAATAGCTTTATAATGCCAATATGTACTTCATCATGAAAGTCAACCACATTAAGAGAGTGCAAACTCCTTTCCTTTCCCTATGTTAGATACATTATCAAAATGATTCCAGTTCTCATGAATCCACGGAAATGACTAATAATTCTGCATAACGCCGGCCAGACAAGTAATTCGGCAATGTCACTTTGTAAAAAAGACTAAAGTCTGCACACATACATATTCAAACGCACATACCTATAGAATAAACACGTAAATGAACGGCAAGAATGCATTAAAGGTCTTCTGTTTTCAGTTGCCACTTAAGCGGCGCCTAAGTTAATAATTAACGATTAACAAAAACTTACTTGATAATACATTTTTCCTAGAGCTGCTCTAAAGCCAAACAATCTCCGTCCATTAGTTCTTCACTGTGAAGCTGTATTGTGAAAAGCGCTATATAAATGAAGAGGACTCGACTTGAACGGCCAGCTCAGTGAGACTTTTTATTCAGAAGCTCACTTCTACTGCAGATAAGATGCCAAAATCTACTTTTCTGTAGAAACTCTACAATTTACTGTTTTCATAAAGATAAGAATTCAGTCGATGATCCTAATTAGCAGATCATGCTTTAAAGGATTTCATGCATTGACTGGTGATTAGCTCAACAATGAAAGAGCAGAATGAGTAAAGAGGATCAGGGTGACAATGAGAGTCGCTATTATAAATTGTTTAAAGCAGCTGGTGCCTTTGAAAAGGGAAATGTCTTTGTGGGGATTAGGGACACGAGGTCATACATATTCACTAAAGGCATGATCCTGCTAATTACACTCAGAACAATAGATGTTGGCCTTTACTGGGCTGCGCACGAAGCTAATTAACGGCATCTGTTGGTGAAATCAAAAATGCACTAGCTAACATTAAAGAGAGCAAGAACTCGCAAGTAGTTTTCTATAGAGCTGTATTTCACTTTTATTTCGCATTCGTTTGGGAAACACAAGCTTCATAGAGCAGTGAATCTTTTAAGCATCAGTATATGGTTTACAAATGGCCTTGACTCCAGCCATTGTGACCATCATTAATGATGGCGGGAGAAACACACTCGACATAAGCACACAGTCGGCGGTCTGTCAATAAAACAGGACAAAAACAGTGGCTGTGCAAAATTAATGCGATTTAGCAACTGTATATATATATATATATATATATATATATATATATATATAAAAATTGCCCAATTACTCTAAAACTAAGATAAATGTAGCAACACATATTGTAGTAACAAAGCATAATGTATTTAAGTGTGACATCATTATTAATGTACTACAATGCTTGCCTGTCAATCAAACTGCCGGCGAAGGATCAGAGCTTCCCAAACTTAAGAGGGGTAAGGCCCCCCAAAAACATTGCAAAAGCTCCACGACCCCGCCGTTAAAAAATATATACTGACATTTACCTACAAATACATTTAGTTTGTAAGAATTTCATGTGAATTATGAGAACTATGTAAACATTCTTTACAAATATATTTAAATCCATAACACTACCCTTATATACTTTCAAAAAAATCTAATTTTAGAACAATTGGAATATTTTAATTATTTTAATATATTGATTTGGACTAGCTATACGTCCCCCCTGCAATACCGCGGTCCACAGTTTGGGAAGCACTGGTCTAGATAATTATTATGTTATGCTCATTTTTAATTCTTGATTAAAAAATGTATTTCTGGCATACATTTAAACTTACACCAGTCTGATCTGAGACAAAGGGGCTATTGATTCATCAACTGGGGTCGTATGGATTACCACCATGTTCGTTTTGACCCATCCACTTGCATTTCCACTTTCCACTTGACCTATCCCCTAAAAAGTTTGACATTAGACAGTATTTAAATCCATTGAGTGTATTCACTACTGTCCCCAAGTTTCCTTTTCCAAGTTCTTTGCTTCAATCAACTTGTGTTCTTGTCAGTCTGTTAGGTTCATGAGAGCGGTCAAACACACAGATCACACTCTTGACTAGACTCTCTTGCCGGAATTTGCTCTTTAAAAATATTTTACAGAAGACCTAAATGTCAGCAGTGATCCCAAGAACGATCATGTAGTTCCATTAAAAAAAAAAAAAACTGTCAACAGTTGTAAACATCACGTCAGGCCATATCATCAAACCTCTGGAGTACCTCTTACGATTGTTTCTGACCATTTGTAACAGAGATGAAGAAATATGAATAAACTACAATCACGTATATAAAAAGCTAACATTCTGCATTTCTAATTAATCACGCAGCCAGACATTCAGACCTCCAGAGACAAACGGAGTATGAGAAACAACGACTGCCACAAAGGCAAATCTGTTCCAGATGTGTGCTCTCATATCCCTTGAACCAGAAGCAGAATCTGTGATGGTTCAGTGATAAAACAGAGCTTTGCAAGACCAAATGCTGACAAATGAAGAGGAAGAGACGCATGAATACACTTATGAAGTGGACCATCTTTTGATATTAAAGGGGTTTTAAAAAAAACGATGCCCATATCCAATGACCCTGTCCGTAGCCCTCACCTGCAGCAATCTATCTCCACTGACATGCTCGCTACACATGGAGGGAACCTAAATCGTGTTACCTAAACCACTAAATTGAATAAGGTTGACCTGACTCGCTCTATGTCCTTTGCTGAGCAATCTGTCACGTCAAGGTGCTAGACTTCATTGAAATCAATGGCGAGTCTGATGCGGTCTGGGAGTCCTAAGCCTCATTTCCACAGCCGGTGGGGAATCAGAGGCGGGTCAAAGGAGTGTTAACATCTGCAGCTACTTCACAATGTTTAAATTCAGTGGTGTAGCCGCCATTATAACCGGAGAGGACATGTCCGCTTTGCTTTTTAAAAAAAAATTTATTTCATATTTGAGCTTTACGTGACAAAAATCAGAGATAAAACAGTCAGTTATTCTGTCACCTCTGTGCCATTCTTAAAGGGACAGTTCACCCAAAAATGAAAATTATCCCATGATTTACTCACTTTCAAACCATCATAGAAACATTTAAAAAACAGGTAGAAACATTTAAAAATATCCTTGCTCCTCTGCTTTATAATGGTTGTGAAGGGGGGACACAAAAAATGCAGTTTTTGAATTTATAAAGTTTTAAATATGGATATTTTTGTTACAAAAACGCATTGCTTCGCTTCAAAAGGCCTTAAGTAACTTCTCCACAGCCGTATGGATTATTTTTAATAATGGACGGATGACTTTTTTTGGGCTTCACAATGTAAAAGTATAAAGTTTGTTTGCTTTACTCATTTTTTGTGTATTGTTTTACTGTATTTAAATGTTTAGAGTTCTTTTTGTGGTAAGAAAAAAGTTATTAAACCCGTTAGGAGGACAACACTTTTCTTTCTAACTTAATTCAACACGTGATAACAAACACCATGATAAAAGCTTTAGCAATTTGTCATGATATGGAAATGTGATAGTTACATGGCTAATATACAGGATAAATTAGGACTATAAATGATTATATATATAACAATTAAAAACAGTTTGAAGCACAAATATTTAAAAACCTTGTGTAATTTTTGTATTCTCCTTATATCCCCACATTAAGCTAAAACACATTATGTGAAAAATTTGCATTGGGCCTCTAGAGTTTTTTAATGTGCTCCTAGATTTTTCAACTTAAAAAACGGTAAGCATCAAGCCCAAACATATTGTTCAAAAAGGAAACAGTGGGATGTTGCCTTTAGTCACCAATCAGAAATATTGTCAAGAAGAGGCTGGTTTACAACTGACCCATCGGGAGAGGTCAGACACAAAGCAGGACTCTCCTTGAAATTCTCACAGATCACTTTTCATTCTTAGTTGATACTGTCTAAAGGACTAGTACAGATGGCTTTCGGGTAGCGCGGTAGTTTATAGCGTTTAGAAAGCAGCTGTCATGTCTTGATTGAATGTGTAGCCCTTTTCATTCAGAGATTCTGGAAAATATTTGGAAAAATTCCGGTAATTGTTCTGACATTGAGTGATTTTGTTCATTCTCAATGAACAAAACCAGGGTCTGATACTGGTCTGAATTTCCCAGCATTCCAACGGAGTGATTCATTGTCTTTCTTTGAGGACACAGACACCCTAGAGTCTGAAAGATCAGGCTTTATACCAAGATCAAAATATTTTCTGCGCCGTCAAATTATCTGTGTGTAATTTTTTTGGATGTAAAGCACTATACTCCTTTTTTTAATGCGTTTGCTAGTGTACGCACACAGACTTGGAAAGTATGCTTCATTTGACTCGTACGCATACACAGGTGTTCGACACATGAGCAGTTTTGAGCATCCTCTCGCCACGAGTTACAACCCATGTAAACATCTTTGTATTCTTTCATGCTAGAGTTGCACAAATGAAGTTATTTTCTTAGCCTCCTCGCGTCTATATAGGCCTCTATTGTCGCTGTAGCTTGCATGCGTTCCGCAGAGTTGTTGAGTAACGAAACACAAGTAACTTCGTTACGTATTTAAAATACAAAATTTGAGTAACTGTATTTCATTAGTTACATTTTAAATGGGTGGTAATCAGATTACAGTTACATCTGAAAAGTATTTTAGATTACCAAAGTGATTACTTTGAATATTAATGTCATTTAAACAGCAATTGGTGATTCTCTGACTCTGACAGTCTGAAAAACAGGAGTTAAGTTTCATCAACATTTTAAATACTTTTAAGAGGATCATAAAAATTTTGTTATTTTTATTTAGTTCTGTCCTGAACAAGACAAAATGACTGAATTTATAAAAAAAATTGCCCAACAGTCAACTTAACTGTCCTGTCATGACCTGATGATCCACGACTGTTTTCATGTTTTGTGATAGTTGTTTGTGAGTCATTTTATAATTCACTCGTCACTGCAACTTTTTCTCACAATTGGTTTTTTTCCCCCTCACAATTGTTAGTTTGTATTTCACAATTCTGACTTCTTTTTCTCAGAATTGTGTGATTTAAACTCAAAATTGCAAGTTATAAAGTCAGAATTGGGAGATATAAACTTGTAATACTAACTTGTATACTGTATGTGAGTTTATATCTCATAATTCTGACTTTTCTCAATATTGTGAGTTTTTCATAATTTTGACTTCTCAATATTGTGAGAAACTTTATATCAAGCAATTCTGAGGGAAAAAGTCAGAATTGTGAGATAAAAACTCGCAATTACCTTTTGTGTGTTTGTTCCACACTTATTAGTATTCCAAAGTATTCTAAAATATTTAGATTAAGTTACTAAACTTGAGTAATGTAACGAAATAAGTTACAAATGACTTTTTAAAGCATGTATTTTATAATCTGTAGTGAAATACATTTTAAAAGTAACCCACCCAGCCCTGGCGTTCCGCTCTGTTCTGTTTTTACAAGGTTTCCTTCGGGTTTCCTTGTTAATCGATGCCCCCAGGGCACGGTTGCCACCTTGTGGATAAGCTAATTATTAAAAATTAAATCCACTTGCGACCGGTTACAAAAATCCGGCGGTGCATGTACTCTTCTGATGAAGAAATTTGCGTCATGTACGCTGACCCTCGCGTACACGTACAAAGAGAAGTATACTTTGGGCTTTACAATACTTAATCCAGCTTAATGTGCACAGACAACTGTAAGCTATTGGTTGGTTGAAGAGTGTAACCAGTGAGACTCTGAGGGATTTTCAAACCCTTGAAAAAGGTTTGTTTGAGCGTTCCAACATGTTAACTCAACCAATGGTTTGGAGTGGAACTACCCGTTTTTCCAAACAATGGAGGAAAGGAGTGTTGCATGGAAACAGTTGTGTTTTACATAGAACTTACAGCTGCTTTAAATGACATATCAGTGTTTACCTCAGTGTTTCCTACAGAGTTCTGATATTACAGTGGGGACAATGGCTATATTATTAATAAACTGGAATAAATTGGAAATTTGAAGTGTTTTTGATGCAAATGAATGGGTCCACATTTCCAAAAACAAACACACCAAGAAGCAGTAAGGAGAGCAGCCAGTAATGTGACCTCATAACCCTGAGCACAAAAGGTTAGGTGTTATACTAACACCGCAAGACAACTGCATGCCTCGTCTCTAAAGACTGCTGGATATATCTGTAAAGAGCCGTTCTTGCTTCAGCTCAGTATATCATGCATCTTTAAAACATCTCCTCACAGGCTGAATCTGTAATTCAGTTCAGGACAACAGCCGTAACATTTCACTAGAGGCTAATAAAAGTAAAGTCAACTGTCATGATACATTGTGATTGAGCCTCTTAGAGCCAGATCAGACATTAATCTTGGACTGCAAATGATTTTCCTCAAAGGATGAACGTTCCTATAAACAAATGTAGTTTAGTCAAATCCAGGTCCTAAAGTATGTCTGAAAACTGCCTTTAGATGTTTATAGCGTCTTATCTTTGTTTATGCTGAACATCTTGTTAATGGAGATAAAGAATTACAGGGTTTTTTTCTTGATTTAGCTTCATGAATTATAGGGTTCAGTGTAAAAAAGCAGAAGACACTCTCCTCTCCAAAGGTGCAAGTATTCCCTTATATAAAGACACACAGACAGACAGACACACACACACACACACACACACACACAAGCTGCACGCCTTAATTTGCTTAAGGAATCCTGCATTGAGCAGCACTGAGGTTAAGAGACAATGTGCTTCCACTGGATAAATGTGGTTTGAAGACATTTTTCTAGCATTTTACAGCAGTTAGATCTGCAAGCATGTTCATGAAATAATTCGAGAGTCTAATGAGTCTAATGAGAACTATGTGAGTGATGAAACCTAAGCCAGCAGTACTGTAGATTTAGTACCTTGTTTCAATCTAATTGGATTGGGGTTAATACACAAGGAATCTGATGGTCTCTTTGGCCCTGGTTACACATGGTATTAAGATGCAAATTGGTTGAAGCAGTCTGTGACGAGCAGGGCGGGCAAGAGCCGTGAGGGAACAGCACGAGGCCGGTGATGCGAGTGATAATGAGCGTCAGCTGCGTGCTGCACCGGTCTCGTATCTCTCACAGAGGAGCTCCGGAAGCATAAAAGAGGGGCGACGACAGTGAAGGACGAGAGAGGACCAGGCCTGGACTTTATGTTGTGTTTTTATTATGTTTGTGTGTTGTCCTCACGGCAACTGCCGCCCTTTTACTTTCGTTTTATTGTTTGTTTATTTTATTATTAAAAATTATATTGAACGTTCGCCGGTTCCCGCCTCCTTCTTCCCGTACCTATGAAGAGTGTTACACAGTCGAAAACACATTTGAACACGTTCAAACCGCCACTAAAGTCCTCCTACTCTCCACCTACTGACCTAATGTGTAAACATTATTAGCCAGACGGGATTTAAACTTTGTCAGCTTAAGACCCGTTTGGTTTGAAGGCAAAAAATGTACCAAGCACAATGTTCTCTCACCATTCCTGATTTCTAACACACACTCACAGTGTTCGGCTGTCAGAGCAGAAACGAAAGCTGAAGCTCTCTGTATGTTTTTCCCGTTGTCTCTTGTTCATATGTAAATTGTTTGAGCTCATTTTGCCTATTAGATCGAAAGATCTGAAAACCCTAAACATTTACCGGCCCAAGACCCTCCCCTCGAAGAAATCAGGACAGAAGTGGTTGAAAGTGGACAAAAGAACGGATTAAAACACCAGGTGTAAGTAAACGGGAATGTGTCTTCCCTCGTCTACTTGTGATCCGAATCATCTTAATACCTGGTGTAAACAGGGTCTTTGTGACAGAGATCATTCAGGACTTTTCAGACATGAAATAGTTAACCCTGGGACATATTTGAGCCTAGGTAAAAGGAATCCTGGGTTTTCTTGCTTCATGTTTCCATCAGTTCCCTGGACTAACAATTAATCCTGGGTATTCGTAAGCATCAGCATAAGACGTTTCACGCTGTACATTCCTAAATCCTGGGTTCATCCAAACAGTGTCACTGATTGGACAAATGCCACATGCAGGACGTTTATATAAGGGCTTTACAATTGCGCATCCTTACATTCTATATCCCCGACCGCACCATCACGTTTATCCTGAATGGACTTTTCAGACTATAAAGGTAAGAATAAAAAATGGTCTTCCCTCCAAATGTCACATTTTCTTTCACTATTTGACAGTTTTCCCTCAAACACTGAAACTACTGTTTATACAACACACAGTGTTTCTGTTACTGTTACTGTCCAAAGCACAATCCTTGGATTCACATCCGTCAACTGTCATTCCGACAACCGGAGTTCTAGTCCAGAGATGTGCAACTCAGTAAAGAAAGTACACACTACAGTCACTTTTTTGTGGTATTTCTACGCTCTAAAAAATGCTGGGTTAAAAACAACCCAAGTTTGGTTGAAAATGGACAAACCCAGCAGTTGGGTTAAATGTTTGTCTAACCTGCTAGTTTTATTTATCTCAACTATTGTTTAAAAATGATTGTATTGCTCACTTACAGTGAACCCAAAGTATGTTGGAAATGAAATTGTGTTAATATGTTAAACAAGTTTAATGAATAATAATTAAATCAATATTTATTACATTTCTAATTGATAAATGTTCACCTATTGATTATTATCATTGCTTCTAGCAATTATGTGACTGATTTTTAATTTCCAACCTATTTTGGGTTCATTTTAAGCCAACCATATAGTAATTTTTAAACAATAGTTGGGTTAAATAAAACTGCAAATGGGCAAACATTTAACCCAACAGTTGGCTTTATCAATATTCAACCCAACTTGGGTTGTTTTTAACCCAGGATTTTTTAGAGTGTAGAGTAGCATTTTGTTATGTTGTGTTTTTATTAGGCCTAATCTTGATTCTCACAATTTGTGTTTTTCCGGGGCAAGTCGGAGTGAACTGCTGTGCTCAATGGGTCTCATGAACGTGCCAAGGTCAGGTTTTCCATTTTTAAAACACATTCACTATGGTTTGTTTTTCACCAAACCCACATCATATACCCCCAGAACACTTGGAATTGTCATGTGTCTTGGAAAAAATGGTGTGTGTGCCACATCATTCTGTGATACATTTGTGTCTTTTTTAAAGCTTGATGTTAGTCACTATTCGCTGCCATTATAAAAGAAAGTAAAGCATGTGACATTAGAGCAAGACCAGTAATTGATTACTTCATTTTTATTTTTGGGTGAACTGTCACTTTAAATGGTAAACAGACAGGACTGAGTCAAAATACCCATAGCCTGGAGTATTCACATAAGCACCGTCAGTTATATCTTAAATGAACAAACAGTTGGGCGAAAACCGGACGTGTGTCAGTATATTCTGTGCGTGCATTCGGTCTTAAAGTGACAGAAGTCTAATGTACCTACTGTCGCCTGTGTCCTTAATGTTACTTAATGTAACCTTTGTTTCTTTAATAAGAATTAATTTAATTTATACAGAAAACACAATGCCCTTTTTTTTTTACATTTGATTATTCAATTTCTGTCGTATTTCTTACATTAAATAAACCTACTGCACCTGTATATCATGATAGACATCATTATAATGAAATTAAATTTCTCATATTGTGAATTATGATTTTGGTCATATCACTCTCCCCTACTAATTGACCCTTCGCAAAGACCCGCCCCCTTTAGTTACTGTTGCTATGTCTGACAAGCCATGCGCTCTCAAGCCACACATCATGTTCTCATGCAGTGAAAAATACATCCTGGAGCAAAGAGGACACTGACAACACGTCGACAGACAACACAGAGCAGGGTACTTTTGATATGAAACAGTTTCATATTTCAAATATTGTAATTTTTTAAAGACGTTTAATCAATAAATAGTGTCTAGTGTGTGTTTAATGTGTGGTGACAGATCGCTGTAGCTCCTCGTGAACCGATCATCTCTTCATACTAGTTCATTTATAGCATCAAATAAACATGAATGAACATCAGAAGGAATGTTGTTTCAAGAGCGGAAAGACGTGAGGACACACAGTTTATCAAGTTCAAGTTCACCAACATTAATCTATTAACTCCCCTGATTGCTTTGTCGGACAAAATGGCGGATTCTGGGTTATGATTGGTCAGGTCGCCTGTCAATCAAACTGCCGGCGAAGGGTCAATCTGGTCAATCTGTTTGCGAAGGGTCAATTACTAAACAAATATTGCACTTGTCTAATATCAGAAACTTGCCAAAGTCTGTAATGAGCTGTAACTTAGTGGTCTTTTGGGAACAGGGAGGAAGTTTTGAAAAGTTAGTTTTCAAAGTGCATCCAAAAAACATGCACAGCAAAGACTGAGAGGGCTAACTGCCAAAACAAGTGAGATTTTTTCCAGTTGACAAGACATTTAATTTACACCAAAGCAGTACAAAATACTAAAAAATTCCAGTAAATATCGAATAATTATGAGCAAAATACTTATTCATACTTGGAAATGTCTACGGCACGACTATATAAATCCAACTGTTGGCAGGTTGTACAGATGCGTGGTGATTTTAACAGAACACTTGAATCCTGATGTTCAACTTGATAGTACACTGTGTTATGAGGGCATGTGATGTATTGATCCCCAGAGTATCAGCCTCAAAAACCGTGCAGTAAAATGAGATCAATTTTGAATGCGAACACATCCAGACTACTCTGAGTCAGTGAGCTATAAATGTCTGCGGATCAGAGCCAAACTGTAGGAGACAGGGACAGGTTTCATTCCAGACAGACTGGGGGCCGTGGAAATAACAAGAGAAACACAGAGAGAGATTCTTGTGAATATGACAAATTGGGAACATACAGGCAACAATATTACTGATATTTGTACACATAGAACTACACAATCCTAGATAAACTGAGAATCACTTTTTTTTTTTTTTAGGAACAAGATTGCATGAGTGTTTGAATCAAGTTCACACTCTTGCTGTTACATATCAGACATTCAACATCACATAAAAACTCATTTTTGCGATATAAGCCCCAGTTCCAAAACATTGCTGCCTTCAAAAGGAACCTCATATGGTGTTATTCGCAAGACACAAATACGTCTCCACAAACATACGCTAACAGCGAAATACTACATAGAGGAGAGTGGGGTAAGATGAGCCAATTACTTTAATTTCAGGATGTTTCCTATCGTTTTAAATCAATTACATCTTTTGCAAAGGGTTCGAAAAATATGGCTTCTTATAAAACTCTTGTGTTAAACAACATAAAACCAACCAAATGAAGTTTCAATATCTTTAATTGTTTGCATTTTTGAAAACATGTTGAACACCAAAGTTGTATCCTTCCCAAAAACAGTCTAAACTGAGTCGAGTATTATTAAATAAAAACTACATTAGAATGAATAAATGTCACTGAAACTAATAGACATTTTAGTCAAAAAGGTTCTTGGCATGGTAATTACATAATGTCGACAATGTTAGGTTTTAGGGACTAAAGGTGGAAAGACATCTAATCTTCTGGTTCGTTTGAGAGAAGGATTTGGTGTACTTGTACACTGTTCCTATTAAATAAACTTGAACTAAGCCAGTTGTGTAATATTACATTGAAATTACACCAGTCTACACTTCAGAGATTTAACTTACCCCATCATAAGGCACTGAAGTTAAGTTAAAACAGTGGCTCAATTTACCCCAAAGCATTTGGCTCAATTTGCCCCATAGCTGCCATTTAGGGAAAAAAAACTAGCTAGCTTACCAATTCAGGGTTATATTTAGCTAACTGTTTTTTGTTTTGCTAAATCAATATACATTATAAATATTTTTAGACCTGGCCAAGTATGTAACTTTTTGCTAAAATTTTACTTTGACAAGGCAAAAACAGTTTTTAAAGTAAATGTCTGCCTTCCACTGCTCCCATGTGCTTCTCCTTTTCACAGTCTGACAAAATGATTGGTGGTTCCAAAATATAGCGTCACATGACAATAAAAGCAAACGGTTGCCAAGATACAGGAGGTGGATCAACTTACCCCACTCTCCCCTACACTCGCATATGAAATAAATACAAATCCTAGGCGAAACAGGTACATTTTTAATTTAAAACTTTTATAGATACACCTATGATGTCTACTGGTGGTAGGCGGCTCACCAGGTTTGGGAAAAGAGCTATGGAGTGCCTTAATCTCTCATGGCCATTTATCTTCCTCCTGCAGGACAGGACGTCTGAGATGAAGCAGCAGTGATGCTGTGCTGCGCGGGAACTGAGCACACAAACAGATGCCCGAGCGCTGAGAGGTTAGGACAGGTCAAGCTGTTCTTTCACAGAGAAGACAGAAAGAATTTGCTCCATGTACCATTTGTTCACGCTTGAAACTCCCTTGACTGGAGGAGCCAATCTTGAATTGTTACAATGTGTTTTTTTTTTTGTTTTTCTTGCAGTTAGAATGAGAATCAAGGAGAGAAGAGCAATTGGACAATATCATAAGACAAAGCAGCACTCTTTGGTTTTAAATGTCATAATAAATGTGTCTTTACTTGTAAATTATCGTTAAGAGATCATATGTGAACAGTATCTTTTCAAAAATACCCGTTAATCATTTCAGGCAATTTACCAGTATGAGAGGTGTGAAATTACCAGTACATTACTGGTGTGATCATGCTGTGTTTGAACAAAGATTGAGCAAGTACGAGGACTAAACGCACTGATGTGTCTGCCTTGGGCCAATCATAAACCGTTTCCACCTGGTATTAAAATTAGTTTTCGTAGATCGGATCACATGAGAGAGATTGGTCCTGATTTCTTCGGGAGGGTGTAAATGTATGGGCTTCTTCAGAAGTTTTGATTTAATAGGCGAAATAACCGTGTGCATATGACCGGAGACAACAGGAAAACATACAGATATCCGCTTTCGTTGCTCTGACAGCAGTGAGACCGCGCTGAACACAGTAAGTGCATCTTAGAAATGTTTTGAGAACATTGTGCGTTTGTCTTCAAACCTAACTTATGGCTTTAGCTGGGAAAGTTTAAATCCCATCTTCCCATAATGTTTATTGCATCAGTAGGTGGAGTAGATGGCTGTTGAACATTAAACCACATGAGCGTCTACACCATGAACGCAATCCAGCCGAATGCGCTTTCAAGTTCCTCTGGAAGTGGTCGAAAGTGGACAAGCTCAAAACGTTTTACACCTCGTCGTCCACTTGTGATCCGCATTTTAATACCAGGTGCAAACAGTTACTCCTGGCTGTTTAAGTGAGCTCCTCTGCTTTTTTTAATCATTTTTCCTATGTTTTTTTTGTGATTGTTGCGGGCAAAAATCCTTGATTATGCGGCACGTTTTCTTAAAAAATGCGATCGAATATGCGGGATATTTTTGCAATTTTATGCGATGAAATTGCGGGAACATGCAAAAACTGTGGTTTGATGCAAAAGAGGAAAAAAAGGTGATTCTCCAACACCCTGTTCTCTCTAGACTCTACCTTCATGTCAAGAGTCATTTCTGATCACTTCAAGATACTAAATCACTGAATATTTCAGTTCTCATTCTGTTTTATTTCAGACCTTCATGAACACACGAATCAAACTTACAAAACATTGAGTCAAACAAGTTCTGTCGCTTTACAAAAGGAATAATCAACAACTTCTGTAAAAATGAACAAATAAAATATAAACAAATAAAATGTGTGCTTCCTGTTTTACAGAGGTAGCTGTACAAAACACACATCTTCTGTTAAATGAAGTGCTTCCAATGTACAAAGTTCAATCTCTTACTGCAGCGTAAATTATTTTACACTCTACTAATATACAGCGTCGTCTGTGATCCGACACGCAGTTTCACGGAGTGCAAAATAATATAGCCCCCACTGTCATGTGACACAGCGTGAAACTGCTTCGGTCTTTTGTGCTTATTTTTGTTGGCAAATGAGAATGATTTGCGTTCTTCATCACGGTTTCACCGCGGGGTTTGCAGATGATGTTCACGTCGCGTAATTACGTCACTTCATAAGGTTCCCATGGCAACAGGGGGAAAATAATGGCGCTTTACTTGTGTGAAGTAAACGCAACATTTTTCAACTTTCTGCTAAGATACATGTGACTTTTTTGCAACTAAAATATAGGGATTATGAAATCATGCTAGCCCCGCATATTTTGCCTGCTAAAATCGGCAATTTATGCGGCGAAAGTGCGGCGTATTTGAAAAAATGCGACCCCCGCATAAATATGCGGACTTTGACTGAATGTGCATGAAATCAATCACGTTTTTCTGGAGGGACTGTAAAGTTTCTGGATGTGTGCATATTATTTTTTCAAATTCGATCTGAGCACGATAGCCATATATGCCTAAAAAAACTAAACTAAGTGAGAAAACACAGCAGGTTCTGAAACAAATGCTCCAAACGAGCCAGGTGTGAAAACTCCTACGTGTGAAGTGGAGAATCCCGTGGTGAATAGCCAGAAAAGACAGAGCTGAGGGGGAGGGAAGCAGCTTGTTAATAAAACCCTTAATTGGGAATAATTTAAAAATGTCACTGAAACACAAATGTTGCATCATCAGTTAGAATCCAAGACCACACCTGCTCACGGCCAATGACAAAAATAAACATAAAAAGATTTTTAACAGAATCACAAAATAAATTATATAGTTAAACAACTTGCTTTTAGGCAAGAATGAACAGTGCAGAGTACAAAACAAGATCAAATAGGACAAACCAGTTGATGCTATAATTAACAACATCATTAGGAACCAGTGAATCGGTTTTAAACCAAAATAATAACAGCCGAGCCCAAAGTTTCCAGAGAGGCATGAGTCTCCATGCGCCATTAGACCACACTTTTTAACAGGACAAACAAATCTTTCATTCTGAAAATTACTTGATTTCCTGTCAGGAGCCATATGGAGGTTTCCTCAGAATGTGAAGAACAGGTTCGTGAGTTTGAAGAAGGTGGACAATGCTTTCTTAGACTGCTTCCAGTCGGATAACACGGATTACTCATTATTACACGGGGTGTGTTTGGCACAACCTGTTCTAATTAAAGGACGTGGTGGTGGACTGGAATGAACTGAGGAACAATCCTCGATTCCTTCGAGAAAGCAGATCTATTAGTTCCTAGCAAGCTCTCATAAAACCAATGACTAATACCAATAAAGGGTGAAACAAATGGTGGCGGTATATGCAGTGAAACACCACAACCCCCTCGCATTTTTGTCCAAAATGGCCCATCTGGAGAGTGCAACAAAAGGCTTGTTGAGTCTGAGGCATGGTGGGATAGTGATGCCCCTCAGAATTTAATCCCTTAGGGCAAATCACACACTCAAACCCAGTCCCGGACGAGAGGAATTACACTCACCAGCACTTAAGCAGCTGGAGGAGGGGCGAACACTGGACGGTTTGCCAGCTCTCTCTATAACCTGTGCATCTACGGCTTTGTTCTCCTGGCACGTCTTAAGGCCGTACAGGCTGAGCTGACATGGATTAGGAAAAAGCTTCTCAAATGACAAGTGAATGTCGGCCTCCTGAGAATAGCCACAAACAGGATTTCACAATCACAGTTAGATTAAATCCTAAACTAGTTGTCACGATACCAAAAAGTCAGTAGTCAGTAGCAATACTAGGCATGGGTCAGTTAACAGTTTCAAGGTATACTGCGGTCTGAAAAAGTTACTTTCAAAACTACTTTTCCCCCCTCGAAAAAGAAGTCTGCTGTATGGGAATTTTTCAGGTCCCGAAAACATTCAGATGGACACAGCTTGGATGAGGAAGGACATTCAACTTGATGATGTTTTTAAATGGCTTTATGTTTTAGAGTGGCCGCAATAGTCTTTATCGATACTGAAATATCCGAAACGGGTCAAATTCTCCTTTCCTGCAGGATTGATACACCAATAGCAGCTGCGCGTTCTCAAGGCGATGATACACGGGGCAACTTTTTGAGCAATGTTGCCGTCAACAGGCAACCTGGTGTCTTTGACTTATATATAAGTCAAAAATATGAGATATAAACTCACAATATTGAGAAAAATCAGAATTATGACATTTAACTCACATACTAAATTCACAATTGCAAGAAAAAAAAGTCAGTATTGCAAGTTTATATCTCCCAATTCTGACTTTATAACTTGAAATTGTGAGTTTAAATCTCGCAAGAGAAAAAGAAGTCAGAATTGTGAAATGCAAACTCAGAATTGTGAGGGGGAAAAAACAAATTGTGAGAAAAAGTTGCAGTGACGAGTGAATTATAAAATGACTCACAAACAACTATCACAAAACATGAAAACAGTGGAAAACATGAATCTTAACTCCACTTTTTCAGACGGTCAGAGTCAGAGAATCACCAATTGCTGTTTAAATGACATTAAAACTCAAAGTAATCACTTTGGTAATCTAAAACACTTTTCAGATGTAACTGTAATCTGATTACCACCCATTTAAAATGTAACTGTAATGAAATACAGTCACTCAAATTTTGTATTTTAAATACGTAACTAAGTTACTTGTATTTCGTTACTCCCCAACCCTGAGAACCAATATAATGAAATGCATTCGATGTCTTTCTCGAGTTAACTCAACTGTTTATGTTCACTTAGGACTTTATAACCTTTTATAAAAGGTTTGTCCTTTCAATCTTTATCTTTGTATACAAGAATACTTGTTGAGACGGGGATTTTGAGATCATTTTGTGTGTATGTGTCTGTTCAAGCTCAAGGAGGCGTGAAAGAGCTCGATTATGTGTTTGTGCACCATCTGAAAGACGCCTTTGCAATTGCTTTGAGTGCGATTGCAAATTTTGTCTCTTTTTGCATTTGAATTATTGAAAAAGCTCGAGGTAAACGATAAACTTTCACTATATAACAGCTAAACGCTATTAATACATTTGATTACTTTCATTTATGTATTATTTCTCACTTGTATACTACTGTTAGACCTGAAAAATCAAAGCCATGTTTATTTCATTCACCTCTTTATTCTATTGTATTTATTTGTGTTGTTGCTTGCAATTAGTATATTTGTTCTTATTTTAGAACTCAATTATTTATTTGATTTGCTCATTTAACCTGACATAAATGTTTACTATTGTTCCAAATGTTCTATATGTAGCGTAAAATAAAATATATTGTGTTCAATGGAAAAAAAAAGTTGATTTTTATCCAGAGATTTAAAAAATAACACATTTTAAAGCTGTAATCATAACTATTTATCTATTTTTTTTTAACTATTTGACATTATAGTTGCTCTTTGGCTCAGTGGTCACCTCCAAGTCCACTAGATCTTGATCCACTGATGGCCTTTGTTGTTAAAAAACATAGCAGAAGTTGAGTTGCTGCGGCCATTAAAGGGATAGTTCACCCAAAACTATCATTTAATCACCCTCATGTTGTTCCAAACCTGTATGAATATGATCTGAATGAGATCTGCTTGGTTTGGAACAACTTGAGGGTGATTAAATGATGACAGAATTTTCATTTTTGGGTGAACTATCCCTTTATTGCTACAATATAATCCGTCAATATAGTTTGATTTCGACAAAAGACAAGAAATAGAATTTAAAGGGATGAACCTCTGGCTTGTGGCTTTACTACACACATCCATCACTGAGAACAACAGAGGCTGTCCTAGAAACACAGCACTTTATTTCAGCGCTTCCTGTCCCAGCTGTGTTTACTCTTATGATTAGTGTTGAAAGAACGGCTGGAGGACCAAATGTCAGCTGGACGCACGTCGGACAGATCAATCACTTTCCCGTTCCCTGCCTCCTTCCTTCTCTCTCTCTCTCTGACACACACTCAAAATATAAATATATATATATAGATATAAAAAAACCAAAGCATTTTAAAATAGCTACCAAGCTATTCACAAACAAATTCATTATGAATGCTTTCACCGAGAAAAACAACGCATCCCAGAACACAAAAGGGCTGTTCACACTGAAAGAGTTAACCCTGGGTAAACAGAATCCTGGGTTTTCTTAATTCACAATAGGGATTTTCAAGCTGCACCTAAAAGGCCAGTTCACCCTAAAATTAAATTTCTGTCATTAATTCCTCACCCTCATGTCGTTCTCCACCCGTAAGAAATTCGATCATCTTTGGAACACAAATGAAGATATTTTTGATGAAATCCAAGAGTTTTTTTTTTTTTTAATCTCCCATAGAAAGCAACGAAATTACTGTCATTCAAGCTTCAGAGAAAGAAACTTTGTTCACATATTGTTGGTTATAATGAAAGCATTTGTGAGCGCGTGGCTCGTGTTGAAGAAAACAACCTTGTGCGTTTCAGCGGATTCTAATTTCAAAACAGTTTCGTGAAGCTTTACCAATCTTTTGTTTCGAACCAGTGGTTTGGATCGTGTACCGATCTGCCAAAGTCCAGTCCCTCCAGAAAAACGTGATTATGCGATCGCTTGATTTCATGCATATTCAGTCAAAGTCCGCATATTAATGCGAGGGTGGCATTTTTCAAATACGCCGCACTTTCGCCACATAAATTGCCGATTTTAGCAGGCAAAATATGCGGGGCTAGCATGATTTCATAATCCCTGTATTTTAGTTGCAAAAAAGTCACATATATCTTAGCAGAAAGTTGAAAAATGTTGCGTTTACTTCACACAAGTAAAGCGCCATTATTTTCCCCTGTTGCCATGGGAACCTTATGAAGTGATGTAATTACGCGACGTGAACATCATCTGCAAACCCTGCGGTGAAACCGTGATGAAGAACGCAAATCATTCTCATTTGCCAACAAAAATAAGTGCAAAAGAGCGCGCGAAGCAGTTTCCCGCTGTGTCACATGACAGTGGGGGCAAATTATTTTGCACTCCGTGAAACTGCGTGTTGAACCACAGACGACGCTGTATATTAGTAGCATGTAAAATAATTTACGCTGCAGTAAGAGATTGAACTTTTTTGTAAGTTTGAGCCCTGTGTTCATGAAGGTCTGAAATAAAACAGAATAAGAACTGAAATATTCAGTGATTTAGTATCTTGAAGTATCAGAAATGACTCTGATGAAATTTCATCGCATAAAATATTCCGCATATTCCATCGCATTTTTTATGAAAACGTGCCGCAAAATCAAGGATTTTTGCCCGCAACAATCACAAAAAAAATCCGCTAAAAGTCACGTGAACTACTGAAAGTGTGAAACAGATATAAAGTAACGAGGCCTCTTTACTGAAATCACGTGACTTTGGCGCTCCGAACCACTGATTCGAAACAAAAGATTCGTAAAGCTTCATGAAGCAGTGTTTTGAAATCAGCCATCACTAGATATTGTCATTCATTTATTTTTCTGGCGCACGAAAAGTATTCTCGCCGCTTTATAATATTAAGGTTGTTCTCACATGATCTGTTTTAGTATCTTTCTCGGCATCTGAAAGTGTTCATTGTCTTTCTGGCAATAGAGACTCACTGAACCATTGGGTTTCATCAAAAATACCTTCATTTGTGTTCTGAAGATGAAGGAAGGTCTTACGGGTGTAGAACGACATGAGGGTGAGGAATTAATGACAGAATTCTCATTTTTGGGTGAATTAACCCTTTAACCCCGCATTGCGGTGCCAAACTTGTACAGCGTAAAACAAAGAATGTTACAACAGACAAAACAAATATTTAAATGTACAGTTGAATCGGAAACTGCGATGATTGACAGCGATAACCAGTGGACAAGAAAAAAAGGGACAAAAAATTTAATTAACAACCTAATTCAACAGTTTTTGCTCTGGAACTGAAATTGATACGGAGAACAACAAAATCTTGCTTGTATTAGTACAGACTACTGAAATTTACCGGTACCACGAGAACCCTAATTTCCGTTCCTTTCCTTATTTTATATCATTAAAAGGGATTGTTCATCTTATTATGTTGTTTCCAACCTGCATTACTTTTATATATTTAAGATATCATGAGAAATGTTTTAGAGTCATTGGGCACCAAAGCAGTTTGGTTACTAACATTCTTCAAAATATCTTTTTTGTTCTCCAGAATTTCTATGCAGGTTTGGAACAACATGAGGGTGAGGAAATTATTCCTTTAACACATCTAGTTCTGCAAACCTCCCAATAGCAGCTGGTGTCCAGTGACATTACTACTCTCGAACAACTCATTTAAAAGCCAATTCACACTGTACCAACAGAAACTGTTTACCACCAACCCCTGAAAGAAAATGATTCAGTTTGAATAGCAACATTCCTAAAGCTTTCATTTTGTCGACCCAAACATGAACAGGCCACATGTTCAGCTATAGGTTATCTCTCTCTGGTGAATTCATAGAGGGATTTCTAACTCAACAAGCCATAATTTTCCTCGAGATGATGTCAGTGGACACCGACAGTCTAAAGCAAAAAGAAAATATGTTAGACAAACATGTTTTGGCAGTCTCTCTTTAGACAGCCTGGAAAGATGGTCAGGAGAAAAGCGTTGACTGGACTCTAGACAGTGGCTCGCTGCCTCCGGGACGCATTCAACACCCGTCTTACCTCACCTGCTTTTTATAGCCAGCTCTAAACACATGGGCCACGTGCACAGAGACTGCCCTGGTGCAAATACTTCTGAACCAAATATAATCTCCACAAGACAGAAACACATCATCAAATCGACCAAGATTACCCGCTTAGAGTCAAAACATAAAAAGACTTCAGAGAATATCAATATCTCTCTGCTTGAGAAATAACATTTGACTCAAAAACATTTGAAAAGAAATTCCCGCAAAATCTACACATACAGTAAGAGACACACGTACACACTGTACAATAGACATTTTACAGCTCACATCACCTTATATGGGGAAAACGTGTAAAGGGTGGACATGATATATGGTTTTCCAAAGAGCGGTTTGCTTCACAGAATTAGGGCCAGGAACTTTGAGGGCGAGTTGTAAAAATAGGTTGGTAATGTTCCTCAGGACAGTGAATTGGACTAGTGTTTTAAAACGGCAGCTCAAGATATGCAAGACTTCTATCAACTCCACAACTTCAAGAGGTATTGCATCGTCCAAATCACATGAGAACTGTAACAACAGAAGAAAAAAGATCTTTCTTCAGTTCAGTTCAGTGAATCACACTCTATTGAGGTATAAACTATTATTTTACATTCACCACACCCTTCCAGCAAAGGTTTAATGGCATGTCAGACTGACTGTCCACCTTTCATGCGATAAAAAAAGTCACATTTCTCACGTGGTAAAAGAAGAGTGACTAGTAAATTAACACATGAGGTGTTACAACGAAACCTAAAGAGAACATGATCGACACACATCTGCCACCCACTTATTTCACACATTATTTTATTTGTTGGAAAGCAAAGTACAAATTGCAGTTTGAATATTATGTCATTTAGTACAACCCTTTCTCATTTATCACTTTATTTGCACATAACATAACTTTTCTCCATGTCATTATTTTCACCCAAAAATGAGATTTCTGTCATTAATTCCTCTCCCTCATGTCGTTCTACACCCGTAAGACCTTCGTTCATCTTCACAACACAAATTAATATACTTTTGATAAAATCTGATGGCTCAGTGAGGCCTGTACTGCCAGAAAGACAATTAACACTTTCAATGCCCAGAAAGATACTAAAACATATTAAGGTTCATATTTTAAAGTGTACTTTTTGTGCAAAATAACAACTTTTCAACAATATCTAGTGATGGGTGATGGGTGATTTCAAAACACTGCTTCGAAGCTTTACGAATCTTTTGTTTCGAATCAGAGGTTTGGAGAGCCAAAGTCACACGATTACGAGGCTTCGTTACGTCAGAAGTGATTCGCAATTTCAATAGTTCGTGATTTTGGAAGCTTGATATGTGAACCGAATCACTGATTTGAATCGATTCGTAAAGCTTCATGAAGCATTGTTTTGAAATCGCCCATCGCTAGATATTGTTGAAAAGTCGTTATATTGTTTTTTTAGCGCACAAAAAGTATTCTCGTCGCATTATAATATTAAGGTTGAAGCACTGTACTCACGTGAACTGTTTTAAACATGTTTTTGGTAGCTTTCTGGGCATCTGAAAGTGTTAATCTTGCGTCTTGCTGGCAATAGAGACATCAGATTTCATCAAAAATATCTTCATTTGTGTTTTGAAGATGAACGAAGGTCTTACGGGTGTAGAATTAATGATGGAAATTTCATTTTTTGGTAAATTAACCCTTTAAGCAGAAATAATTCAGTATTTTCTTCCACAGAGCAGTGGACACAAATAATGGTTAATGGCTGGTTTTAACTATTTTCAACTACCAATCAGAACATATTAGACAACATAATATATAAACATTCACCTTTGAAATTAAAATATTTGACATTTTGCTCAGCAAATGCTAAATCTTACTTTTACAGACATCTTTAAGTTTTTACTTTTTTAGATAATATAGCTGGTGATTGTCAGTTTATTTTTTTAACACACCAAATTACCTTATATTGGCAAAAAAAAAATCATATTTAATTATATAAAAAGTGTTTTATTTCATTGGTCGCAAGCTGACAAAAACAATTCACTGAGCCGCTGAACACTTTGTTCACTTCTGTTAAAATAGGCTAATTTTAGACAAGATAAAAATATAAAACACTTCATACACGTCACATAAACATTTAAATAATACAAAACATAAATCTTTTATCATTTCAAGTTTAATTTTCATGAAAGGCAACAAAAGGAAAAGAATAGCTGTAGTTTCTCTAGTTAAACAAAAATAGCTGCTCGAGAGAGATTTGCTTAAATACTCCAAACAAAAACACATATAACTTTTACTTACCATATATAAACCCCAGCGACAGAATGACTTTGGGACATAGCCGCTTGTATCTGCTGTTTTTGAGAGTCAAAGTTTTAATCCAATTCTCCTCTCTCGAGATTGAACACGCAAAACTCCTGCTCCTCAACTCTCACTGCCCTGCGCGAACGCATCGCCACGCCCCCTAACTTTGATAGACAGCACAGACTACCAATCAGATTGAAGCTGTTGAAAGCTAACTAGATTTCGAACAGAAATGATCCACTCACGTTTCAGGAGGCGTGCAGTTCACAATGTTTATGAGAGCAACGCGTGTTTGGTTGCTGGGTTACATTATTAAGGCCATTTAAATGGCTGTTTGGTGACAGGTAAATACTTAAACTTATTAAACTGACTGTTTAAAAGTGTAGGTTTGTGGTGGGGCAGTTTTCTGAGGTTACACAACCTGGTGCATTTCAAAATCCTCCTTCGGTTATTGCACATGAAACTTAAATGATGTTTGCTCCCATTTATCTCACTGTTGATTCACTCACATGGTAACAGCTTCAGTTTATCTCCACAGAGTTATTTATGAGGAAACTCTTTGTCATTTGTGTACTGTACAATCAATGTATGATAAGGTGAAGATTTATGCATCAAGCATATCTTTGCTATATGTCAAACAGAATAAAGTTGCCATTTTGTCTATAGTTTCTGCAGTGAACAGCAGAAGTGAGGACCGTCACATAGGTATAATAAACAAGCTCTGATCAACCCGTCTGGGAGTTCCGGGTCAGGATGCAGTCAGAGCTCGCATCCAATTAATGGTCATGAAATCCTTGTTTTCCATCCACAATTTCTCTAGACAGCACTATTTATTCTGGGTCGGATGCTCATCACATGCATGTGTACATTGTTTATTAAATCAGAACTCATGCTAAAACAAAAGGTCTATGTTTGGGTTCCACACACAAATATATAGTTATTTCAATACCCTCACAGAACTATAGAAACTGAGGTATCGTAGCAGTTAAAGCAGACATGTTTATAAGGTTTTTTAGTCATAAGGTGTGCAACTCGTGTCGGGCTTTGTGTACAAGAGTGTGTTCTGTACAAAATACACAACGTAGAGGTCATAAACTATGTAAAAACATTCATGATACTGCTCAGATTTGATTATTTTTAAACTGCTTCATTTCAAAATTGATTAAATCTACATTCTATTAATTAAATTTTTTTATCCAAATGTGAGGGAGTAGTATTAATATTATCCTTTATTCTTAGTTGGTTAATGAGGATTTCATGAGTTGTTTTGAATGCTGCACTAATTGCTAACTACGGTGGCCGAGAGAGCTCAACCCGCTGCAAATAAGAAAACGCATGCAAAAAAAAACAAAATGTGATCATCAGTTTGACAACACATGTGCTGCAAATCCTCACAACACAAGCAAACACAGAAACGCGCTGCAAATACACAAACCACAACGGAAATGTTTCAAGGGGACCCCAAAAAGTGACGTGCTAGGACCTGCTTATTAGCTGTGTCCAAAACCAGTTCAACTCACCCGTTCACTTACTCACTAATCCCTATATAGTGTACGGCATTTGAGTGCACAATGTGTTCACAATCATTAAATACTATAAAAACTGCAAACAAAAATAAACACGTTTACATTATTTCATGTATTTATTATTTTTTATAAAGTGTTTTTTAGTTTGCTAGAAGCTCACGCTCACAGATGACGTGATCGTCGAGCGCCTCAGGCGGCCGTTATGATGACGTCACATTAGTTCGCTACAGATGATTAATGAATATTTTTAAATCATCCACTAAATTATCATCTCTTAAAGTTTTATGAGTTAACAACAATGCCACATATTAAAACACTTTTCTGTTAGTGAAACATTACATTGAGTTAATGCCTACATAATATATTTTAATATTTTTTAGTTTGTGCTGTTGTCAAGTAGGGTCCGTCACTTTTTGGGGTCCCCCTTGAAACATTTCCGTTGTGGTTTGTGTATTTGCAGCGCGTTTCTGTGTTTGCTTGTGTTGTAAGGATTTGCAGCACGTGTTGTCAAATTGGTGATCACGTTTTGTTTTTATTTGCATGCGTTTTCTTATTTGCAGCGTGTTGAGCTCTCTCCGCCACCGTAGCTAACAGACTACATACAGTATAAACATTTGGGTCAGTGGCTATGATTGGAATAGCATTGCAATTTTTGCAGTGTATATTATGTATATTGTGCATAGTACGCAAGCTGTGAGTACATATAATATCCTCATGACATACTGACAACATAAGACAAAAATGGCAGTATGTATAGGGACATCTCACCATGTAGTGTGCACTTAATTTAAGTTGTTCCATTTCCAGTACAACATGAGCGTGAGCAAATAACAGAATTTTCACTTTTGGGTGAACTATCCTTTTAAGACATTTTAGTACAAAATTAAATTAGACAGACACACTCACCTTGAAAAACATTAGCTGGTTCCAGCAAACTAATATATAAAATGAAGATTTAAACTTCGTATTAACTTAAAATAATTTATAACTGTTGGTGTACATTCTAAGACTCATATTTCGACAAGGTTTGGCTTTTTTTATTTGATTTACTTCTCCTTCCCCGAGTTTCCTGTTTATGTATGTTTGTCAATAGTTATGCAATAGTTCATCACCTCTATCTTATTTTGCTCATTATTAGCCTGAATATTTATACCCCTCTCAGTTGTGCACCCGTTGCTTATCATGTGTTTGGATGTTCTGCGTTTAGTACTTGTGTTCTATGTTATCCGCTGGATTATCTTGTTTCTTAAACTACTGCAAAGATCCTCACCTCTGCTCATCCCTGTGTCAAACAAGACAGAAGAATAAAAGACCACAATATGGGTCGAGCAGCTGCCTTCCTCCACCCAGAGAACCAACTCATGTCCCTATATCAAGGGGATCACAGATTTTGTGGAGGACTTCATAGATCTCTGCCATCAGTTCCCCTGGACTAAGTACATGTTTTTGGAGTGGGCTCAGTGACCACCTCCTGCAGTCCATGCCTATAGGGAACGCCAGTTGCTGGATTCTCCAATAAACTGAGTATGTGATTTGGCTGGCTGGTTCCCCTAACTGTGGAGGAGGTCTATGAGGACGTCTACTCCACCACCTTCATGCCCATTCCACTAATTCCAGGTCCAATTCCTCCAGAGAATGCCCCAACCCCAGAAGTAACACCAGCCGCCACAGACCCTGAGTCTGAGCAAGAGCCTGCCAAGGACCCCAAGTCAAAGTCCATCATGAACCTTGAGCCAGAGCCTGCAGAGTAGCTCATCCCAGAGCAAAAGCCTGCTCCCATGTCCGTCCCAAAACAGGAATTGCTTAAGTTGCATTTCCGCCGCAGGAAATTTCCCCAGGAACTAGGGACTTTGGGGTGGTACTCTGTGTGCTTCAACCACAGGGACCAGGGTCTAAATGAAGTTTCGGGTGAAAAATTTCCCCCTCAGAAAGTCTCTGCTTACGAGGTAGTACATTTTCAAAGTTCAGGAACTTTCGGGGTGGGACTCGGGCTCTGAATATGCTGATTGGTTGAGTTCACGCAGCATTATGATTGGTTTACTCTACGTAGCATTTTATTTCAACCACTGTTTTTAAAAGTCTGTTGCGTGCAGTAAGAGTTGTTTTCTATTTGAATCAGCAATGGATTTTAAAAAATACAACCTATTGACCGACGACGAGCTTCACGCTTCTATATGCAGAGGACAAAATCCAGCATGAACTGGAGAGTAGTGAGACGTCCTATGTCACAGGACTAATTTGTCTAATCTCCACGGTACTTTAGACCACAATGGAAACGTAGACAGCAACAGGTCTGGGGGAAAAAGTTCCTGGGACAAATTTATAATTTTGGTGGAAAAGTGGACTACAGAACCTAACCCTACTCTGGTACCCACTCTAGAATGCTTTCCTGATCCACTGTCTCCAAGCCCAGTGTCCTGACCTGCCTGCTCTTGTCAGCTCTCCGGCTCCAACATTGTGGCCACGGTCTCTGGGTCAACCACAACCACCATGGTCATCAGAATACAGGCTTCAGAGTGTGGATACTTCAGTTCTGCCCTGGATTTCACCTCAGCCCTTCAACTCATCGGCTCCACCATGTCCTGTCATCCCTCCTGCCACACTGGGGTCCCTCGTCCTACCATCTTCACCTAGTCCCTCCACTCCACTGTTGTCTACTCTCCCATCAGCTCTGCTTCTATTTTTATAAGCCCCCACCTTCATCTCAGATCCTCAGGCTTCACCTTGGCCCTTCGGCACAGTGCCATCACCCTGGTTCTTCAGTCCTCTGGCTCTGCATTGGTCTCCAGTTTCGCTGACTCCGCCCTGGTCAGTAAAAGTTCCATGGCTTTTACTATGAATATGTTAGCTTACACTTACCTATAGGCTAGTGGCTCTAAAACAGCGTTCAAGACTTAGTCTCTAACTTATGTCTACATGGATCAACAATTTTGACGACATCACTCTGCACAGCCTCTCATCAGATTTTCTGTCCAATCAAATACTCTCTAGAATCTGAAGAGTCCCATCCCCTACATTATAAACAGATGCTGAACCTGTGGCTGAAATCGGTCACTTGTTCAGACATGATAGTTTCTAAATGGTGAATGGCACATGAGGAATGATAAAGATAGCGTAAATATGCTTTCCATTGAGGCACATGATGTCTGGTTTCACACGAACCGCCACAGCACACAGTCTGCTCAGGTCCAGAGACACGAGAGCACAGAGCGACTCATATCCTGCGGTGCAGACCACAAAATGTATCGCACCCATTTTAATTCTGTACAGAATGGTGATTTTTAAAGCGATAATAGGAGGAGAAACGGTTAGAGATTAGAACTGAGGCTTTACTGAGCTCAACAGCTCTGGCCAAGCTGTGATAAACAAAAGCGCTATTAGCCATTTTAAAAAAGGGGGAGGAGCCGTTCGATATGTCTTGCCCTGTCTTCCTGTTTCAGCGGAAAATTATGTCCACACTCTGAATAATGCTACACCTTCTTAAGCACTTCATTGAGTCTCTGCCATGGTTCATCATCTCTCCAGCTGTCAGAGCATCCCAGTTATGACATGTCAGTAACCCAGTTAACCTGGATGTCCTAGTTGTAACAAGGCACTTATTAACCATTCAGATGAAATGTGCCAAAGATTATGTTGCAAGGTTAGGTACTATAGTAAACAATTAGACATCCACAACTATATCAATATTTCATTTCTTCCTAGGATGAACCATTCATAGATAAACAAAATTAACAGTATGTACAATGATTACTTGTTTCAAAACAGGTTTAAAGGGAAAGTTCACCCAATGATTTACTCACCCTCAAGCCACCATCTTCTTTCAGGTGAACACCAGAATTATATTAAAAATATCCTTGCTCTTCCCAGTGTTGTAATGGTAGTGAATGGCACTCCTGATTTTGAAGTTCAGTGAGTTTTTGTAAGAAAAATATCTATATTTAAATCTTTATAAACTAAAATAAGTAGCTTCTTCTCAGACAGCCTATGAAAATCAACTTAAAAGAGCATCTCTGACCTGACGCATTGACGGATACAGAAACTCAGAGGATAGAGAAAAACAAAACACTAGTCACGAATTAAAGTCTGAAACAAGAATTTTCAAAGAGAAATGTTGGTGGATTTTGATATAAGAAAAGAGAAACGTACTATACTCCTACATCCAGAGTCATACATCGCGTCACGGGTTACTCATTTGGTGCAAGTCGACTTGTACTGTATGTGTACGTTCCTCTGCTGGAAGGTAGTTTATTTAGTTAATAAAGTTTTACAAATGCATATTTGTCTCACAAAAAAAAAATATATTTTTTTTTTTCGGAAGGCCTTTATTAACTAACTGGAGCCATAGTTTTATCATGGATGGATGCCCTTTTGCACCATTCCCATCATAAAGCTTTGAAGCCAGGATATTTTTAAATATATTTCTAATTGTGTTCGTCTGAAAGAAGTTAGTCATATGCACCTAGGAAGGCTTGAGGGTGAGTTAGTCATGGGATAATTTTCATTTTTGGGTTAACTTTCCCTTTAAGGTTAGGTTGATGATAAATGGAATATAACCCTGTTGGAATAAAATCGTCATCAGTAATTTTTATTATTATTATTAATCCATTATTAATGGCCTTCACACTTTTAGTTGGTAATTCTATTAAAAATGTAAGTGCAATCTTAAAGTTAGAAATACAGCACATCAAACAATATGTCTGTTCTTTGCAGATTACATTTTTTGCTGTAAAATATCCAAAAACCACTAGGCCAGTGTTATATATTTTGTTCAGTTGAGTACTTACAATATCCCAAATGTTTCCAACTCTTTGTAAATCATGAGGAAAATTATTATTTTAACCAAGGCACCAGCGCGTTTGCGGGAATAGCCCGTCAATGACGTCATATCCGCGTTACCCTCGGTTTCCGCTTTTACTGCCGTAGAAACCATGACAACATAGTCTCATGGACAAATGTGGAAATAGTAGCTGCAGCGTCTATCAAGCAACTAGCTTGTTTCGCGCAGACGTTATGAACACAATTATTCTTTACTGTTTGTAGCTGCTTCTGTCAACAAAGACAAGTCCCATAAACGTAAACGTCAACCAAATGACCCAAGAAGATTTTGGGACAAGAAGAGAAATAAAACGAGGATCAACATCGGTGTTGCATTTCCTAAACGGAGAGAACTGCGCGACAAACTTCAGCTCGACAGAGACGCCGATCTTACACGTGTTTTAATAGACTGACAGAAAACTTGTGAT
The DNA here is from genome assembly GCA_038088235.1 of Zacco platypus. Lineage (NCBI taxonomy): Eukaryota > Metazoa > Chordata > Actinopteri > Cypriniformes > Xenocyprididae > Zacco > Zacco platypus. The sequence continues at coordinate 3,284,768 of CM076069.1, forward strand.
TATTATATCGATCAACAGCGTTAGTCTTATTGTTTGAATGTCTTGTTCTCGTCTATGCATATGATGTGAAAAATGGTGAGGTGATGATGACTACGAATACTTCAAGACATGTTATGAACTGATGGCTGTAATTTTGTTTTATACTGTAGCTTTAGTGAAATACTGTCACTACATCAAATGTGTCAAATGCCAAAACTGCGAATGAGTTCATTCTGTACAGTAATGTTTGTTAAGGACAGCGTTATTGCATTTGGTTTGTGATTAGTTTGTTGACATTGTCATACACTTCACCGGACGTGATCACAGAAATTAATACAGTGTGACACATAAATATTAATCAGCCTTTTTGCAAATGATGTGGGTACGTTCAACTGTACTTTTACTATGATTGTTTTGAACATTAAACTGCGCAGCGTTATCACACCAATGAATTGGACAAATGCAGTAACATCTATGACAACCAATGTAGTGTTAAACCTTGCTTTACTTGCGGCTAATATTATAATGAATAAATTTGTCATCAAGCGCAACATTTATAAAACTACCACTTTACCTCATCTATGAACATGATATACAATTCCCATCTGACTGATTTACATCAGCGGTGGAGTTGAAGACGACAGTTCACATAATTCAAGCTACGCCCTCTAGTGGCCAATATTTTTACATATTGCACCTTTAATTTCGTTTTTTTTTTTTTTTTTTTTTTACAGTTTTACAACCCTTGAAAATGTGCCTCCCAATGCTTTCTCAAGGTGCACAGAGTCTGGAGATCCTGTCTTTAGAATGTCAGAGAAACAGGATCTACATCTCCAAACAACAGCATGATCAGAGTCAGTATAGACGGCAAATGTTAAATGTAACCTAACCGTTATTCGTGATGAAGCAGGGTTCTTCATTTTCGCTCTCTGGCCGTGAGTGTGAGTGCAGGACAGAAAGGTGTAAGACTAGATTATGCACGCATGAGCTGTGGAGACGTTCTCCCTTTGTCTTCACTCGATCAATAAATTAGCCAGCATTGAGACCTGGACACACACCCACGAGCACCTCTCTGAAGCGTGCGCAGGGTCTATGTGTGTGTAAAGAGGTGTTATGCCCCCTGTTGTCAGTCATTCTCATTCAATTCTCACATATTCAGATTGGTGTGAGCTGGTGCATTGCTCATGTGAGGTGTTTATGCAAGAAGTATCCCCGAAGGGGAGAGAGAGAGAGCTGGGAGAAAGATTTGAATAATCACAGCTTAGATTTTTATGATCAGGAAAAAAGAGAAGAGAGCTGGATTAGCTGATTTAAAAAAAAAAAAAGTATCAAACAAAAGATTGATGAGTTGATCTTGCCCATAAAAATCCTTCAGTTTTATTTGATACGCAAATTTAAATCATCAACATGTTTGATAAACCATGTTGCGCACAAACTTCTACATGCATTCTGTCATCTAATTGATGGTTTATACGTTTTTAGCAAGTGAAGGGTCTTTTAATATCATATTATACTTATCTATACACTTTTTTTTTTTTTTTTTTTTAGAAAAATCATGTTAAAATACGAGTATCAAATATGATACATCAGGCTATTGAGGAAAGCTTATTCGTACATTTCTCAATCATTGCACACTGTAGTCACTCCTAATAAAAACTAGAGATTCAATCATAAAACAAAGCATTTAAATATCATATTAAGACATTATTGGGAGATACTGAAACTGAGAACTGATATTTATGCATTTTATGCAAGTAGTTTAATACAGTTATAATGATCACATTGATTTCAGAAGTCCGGCTTACATTTTGGCCATATAAATATCAGCAACTGCAATAAATCACAAATTTTTGCTCAGTTTTTTTTCCTCCTCGAGTATGAGCTCCATGATCTCCTACATAATAGTATTGTAACATTTTACAATAAAGGTTTCATTAGTTGACTACTTTAGTTAAACTAAAAATGAACAAAACTTCTATAACATTTATTAATCTATGCTAATTTACTAATACATTATTAAAATCAAGAGTTGCATTTGTAACATTAATGAACTGACATGAACAAACAATGAACAGCTGCATTTTTATTAACTAATGTTAACAAAGATTAATAAATACTGTAACAAATGTATTTGCTCATGATTAGTTCATTTTAGTTTATACATTAACCTTATTGTAAAGTATTACCAATATTACCGTATATGAGCCATAAATATATCAAATATGAATAAATTCATATATATATAAAAAAAATAGTTTTTTGTATTTTTTTGGAAGATTATTGCGACTTTTTAACTCACAATTCTGACTTTTTTCACAGAATGTGAGATATAAAGTCACAATTGTGAGTTATAAAGTCAGAATGCAAGATATAAAAAAAAAGTCAGAATTCTGACATTATAACTCGCAATTGCAACTCGCTGTAGCTTCTTCAAGCGGCTCGTGAACCGATCATCTCTTCATACTATTTATAGCATCAAATAAACATGAATGAACATCAGAAGGAATGTTGTTTCAAGCGTGGAAAAGTACGCACAAGTTCACCAACGTTAATCTACTAACTCCCCTGACTGCTTTGACGGACAAAATGACGGATTCGGGGTTATGATTGGTCAGATCGCCTGTCAATCAAACTGCCGGCGAAGGGTCAAATGTGTTTTTTTATTGTTTGTTTTGATTTTTTGTGTTATAATCAGCTATAATAAGATGCACATATTTGCATTTAGTATTATATTTTAATACCATTATTATCCCTCTATAAGGGTTCAATTTTACACAAAAATATAAACACGGTTTGTATAGCTGTGTCTCTATTGCATGGATTAGAAGTGAACGGTGGGAAAGACAATATCCAAGCGCAGGTCGTGAATGAACATGAGAGAGATCACTTGAAAATTTGACATATTCCCCTGTCTGTCGCTAAAATGAGCCTGCTATATTGATCCAAAGTCAAATAGGCCTAATGCAGCTCGACTAAATTTACATTTGATCTTTCTAATTATGGTTTAACATCCGAAAAATGTTTAATGAAAGAGAGTGCAGGTTAATTTGTATTGAAGGAATGTTTACGCTTCTACCTCACACTTCACAAACTTTTAAATATTCACACTAAACTGAGCGTTTATTCGGCTCCACGGCGGCCAAGGGCCATATGCCAGGTCATAGATTGTAGTACAAAGATCCGGTCCCAGACCACAAGAGGATCAAACAGGAGAAGGGTTCATTTTCTTATTTCATGCTTGGATGAATCCATATCCAGGGTCTTGTTAAATGAAGATGAAGCTCAAACCTCATTCTCTAATCTGACCGCTTGTTTGGCTAGCGGCGTGTGAGGGAGGGCACAGGGGAGCACAGATGCTCGCTGTCATTAATAAGCATGATCATGAATAATTAATCTCCCTAAGTGAGCGAATACTGATGGGGTAAACTGACGGACCAGATTGGAGTAACCACATGGGAGGCTATAAAGTCACGTCCAAATGTTGGGTTTTACTTGTTGATTGGGGGGGTTTTGAGATTAAATCACTCAAATAAATCAGATGTCGAGTAAATTAAGATGAAGCTAATAGTAAAATGCTAGAGGGAATATATTCAGACAGAACCCCACACTTTATTTTATGGTTGTAAGCATTTGCAGGCAAACTGATAATGTAATTTTTTTTTTTTTTGTACAATTTAGTTAACTTTGTTTAATGTGTTGGGTATCATTATTTTTCAATTCCCATGCATACTTTGTCATTAAATGATATGAAAATGCAAAAGTGCTTCATTTTTACAAATTCAACCATTAAAATCTGTGCTGTATATTAGTGTGTCAACGAAGGAATTTTAGTTGAAACGGGAAATCAGCGAAGCCCAAGGGCTGAAATCATGTACATCTGTTTTAAACAAACAGAGACCCCAGAGAGGAAACAATGAGACTTTTGTCACAGAGCACAAAACCAGGTGTCAAAGCCTGAGGCGCTGCATTAGTCAGTCTGCCCTGAGACGGAGAAGAGCAGTTGGTGTCCTATAAAACCATCCGACTGCTGTTTGTCATGGAAGGTCTTAATCATGGAAGGTCAATTAAAATGGGATTTAAAGAAGAGCAGTAGTAATGAAACTGTCACAAGAACTAACCTCCTTAAATGCTTAGTTCACCCAAAAATGAATTTGTCATTTATTCCTCTCCCTCATGTCGTTCTACACCCGTAAGACCTTCCTTCATCTTCAGAACACAAATTAAGATATTTTTGATGAAATCCATCACAAAACTACTGTCATTCAAGGCCCAGAAATGTAGTAAAAACATGGTTAAAAGTCGACATGACCGCAGTGGATCAACCTTTCATTTCATCAAGTGACGAGAATACTTTGTGCGCAAAAATAACGACTTTATTCAACAAATCCGTCCCTCCTGTCATTCTGCTACGCATTTGACGTTTGTGTTTGTGTCAGAATGTCTCTGTATTTAAAATACTTATTTAGTTACCATTTGTAGTACACATGAACGAAAGATGGGTGGCTAAATACAGTTACACTTTATTTTAAGGTGTCAGTATTACAGTGTAATTATACATTTAAGTACTGAGTAATGACAATTAACCACATGTATGTACTACAGGGTGAGGGTTTGGTTTAGGGTTAATTGCATGTAATTATGCATAATTAGTTATTACTACAGTAAATACATGTAACATGTGTAACAATGACACTGTAAAATAAAGTGTTACCCTAAATAAAATACATTTTTAATTCAGATATAGAATGTTAAAAGCGCATTTTAGTTCATATTCATGGTCTCAAAACAGCACAGTTCAGTACACTTAGATGTTATTGTCTTAATTCGGTAACACTTTATTTTACAGCATCATTGTTACATATGTTACATGTATTTACTGTAGTAATAACTAGAAATTATGCATAATTACATGCAATTAACCGTAAAACAAACCCTCATCCTAAACCTAACCCTATAGTAAGTACATGTAGTTAATTGTCATTACTCAGTACTAAAATGTAAATTACACTGTAATACTGACACTTTAAAATAAAGTGTAACCCTTAATGTTTAGTATATTAAGCATGGAATTAGAGCACTTTAAGTACATTATTTAAGTGTACTTTTTTTTTTCCACTTTTTTGACTACGTCAAGAGATTGTTAAAGTTGTTAATTTTGTTTTTGAGCACAAAAAGTGTGAAGTATTTTATTTTAACCATGTCTTTACTACCTTTCTGGACCTTAAAAGTGCTTATGACATTGGGAGATCAGAAATCTCTCGGATTTCAATAGAAATATCTTCATTTGTGTTCTGAAGATTAATGAAAGTTGTACGTGTTTGGAACGACATGCGGGGGAGAAATTAAAGACAGAAATGTAATTTTTGGGTGAACTAACCCTTTAATGAGAGCTTGAAGGAAGTAAGATCTGTCAGCGGTTTTGAAATTTTTACCCTCACAATCTAACGGTATGATGTAGTTACAGTATCTGAGAAACTGCGCAAAATTTTAATTCAGATAATAGATATTCTGTGTGATTAGATTCATTACAGCAGACTTTATAGTCATTTTTGAGTCAATTTACAAAAATGAGGCAGATTCTGTTGCTATTCCATGGGATTGAAAAGTGAATGAATAGTGAAATTACAACCACGTGACGGATTATGATCTATAGAACTCTGTGAACAATATTATAATTTTACAAATTCACATGCTTTGAGGAGTCACTGGATAGAAGCTAAAGCCAGCTCATTTACTTTTATAAGCCAAGAATACTTTTTGAGTCCATCGAAATGTGGTGTTGATGCCATGATCGGACAAGTGTCTGTTTGTATTTTTGAATGTATGGCCAAACAGATTTAATGGTTTAGCGCGTGAAGGCCAGTGGACTGTCCTCAGAAAACCTCCAAGGTCTCTGAAGAAGCCTGCAGAGGAGTCAGTCTGACCTCTACTGGTTATGCTTCGCAACTGCTAAAAAATATTAGAAAAAGACGTTTATTCATCTAAATTGTTATTGATTTAGTTACTCGGAGGAGTGATTGAGCTCAGATAATAACTGAGGTTATTTTGTGTTTGTAGTGAAACGCACACAGACGTTTAAAGTTAATTAAATCCAGATAATCACCAAACGTACTGATTTTGGAGCACCAACAACAGTAGTTCTGACCAATAGCAACTCATGAGGCCGTTCGATAGGTGAAAGCTGCCCGGTAACACTTTACAGTGAGGTTTCATTTGTTAACATGGACTTACAATAAAAATATATCTAAAACATTGATTATTATCTTAGTTCATGTCAATTTCAACATTTACTAATACATTAATGAAATAAATTTGTTCAATGGACCTTAGTTAACATGAACAAATGTATTGATTCATATGTGAAGATTCAATATTTCATCTATTTACCTGCACGTCATATGAACATTAACCAAGAACTATTACTATAAACTGAAATATTACTATTAGGATCTTGTTGTAAAGTGATGCCAGTGACCCTATCAGTTTACTTTCTGATTGAAAAAAAAAAGACTATTCAAAAGTGTTATATTTACGTAAATCTTGCCTGTCAGATACATGTTACAGATACACCTTGAGTGAAACGACTCAATGTTATGCTCACAAATAGTGTGTGATCCTCGGTCATTCAGTGTGTCTGGTTTTTCCTCAATAACTCGAGTGGTGCAGGTTTGACATCACTTTGTAGGCCAAAACGAGTTAGCATTTAATCACTTCATCGTCCCAAAGCCAATGGGATTTTGGTTAAATGGGTGAAATAAGGTCTGTGGTGAACACAAGCTCAAGACACTTTCACGTTTTACTGTAGGATATAAAAACATCAGGATTACCCCACTCGTGATTATTTTAAGCCGTCTTGAAAATGAAGGTCGCTAACAAGTGGCTAAATGGGACTAGAGAGGCTGTCGGCAACTTTAAACGTCATCATGCCGAACAAGTAAAGCTTTTACAGCCTCGTTATGCTTATAATTGTGATCTTATAAACTATTCCAACTCAAATGATCTGGAAAACTGAAAGAGTTGGAAGTGATGGTGATGTTGAGGGACGTTTATAGCCTACCTTCAGCTTTTTGCTTCTGACGACTGCATTTAAGCTTCACAATTCATAAAAGTTGTGTTCATCTGTGAAAATTATTGAGATGGACAAAACGTGTTGATCATAGTTTGTTTTTTTTGCGATTATCTAAAAGCCTATGGGAAAATCCTATAGTTGAGGGAACCGGTGATGCTAACGTCACACCTGAACCATAGTCGGCAAGTGTGTGATGCCTCGTGTTTTCAAATCTGCTCCGATTTTAAAAGTTGTGCAGTGTATTCCAGCCTCAAGACCATCTAAAACAAATGTTCGACGCTCTAACATATGAAAGCACTGTGAACTAAACGGAACGGAGTTGCTGTCTGAGCTGAGGAATCATTCTCTCTACTTCTCCAGTTCTCCAAAAGCTAAAGATCAGCGTATGTAAGGATCACTAAACGCTGGCTTCGTATTTCTCTAATGTATCATATTTGATATGTGAACTTCTTAGGGCTATAAATTATCAACATGATCAAAAGCCTTTCATTTTAATTCTAAAAACATCAGGTACATGCGTTTTTTTTTTTTTTGCTATGAATTTTTTTTTAGAAAGTAAACAATTTTTATATTGTTGAATGCAATATTGCTGGACTGAAGCACCTTATCCTCTAAAAAAATGCTGGGTTAAAAATAACCCAAGTTGGGTTAAAAATGGGTTATTTTATAACCCAGTATTTGGGTTAAATGTAAAAATGTATTTTTAAAAAATAACTATATTGCTTGCATAAAATGAACCCTAAACATGTCTGAAATTAACATTAATATGTTTAATAAATTATTTTATAAACATTTATTGGTAACACTTTACAAAGGGCTCATTAGTCATTTTAGTTAAAATCAATTAAGAATGAACTATACTTCTACAGCATTTATTATTAGCATTAAATCAAAAGTTAACATTAGTAAATGCACTGTGAAACAACATGAACAATTAAATGACTGTTAATGTTAGTTAATAAAAATAAAGATTAATAATATAAGAAATGTAACTAAATGTTTTGTTCATTCACCCTAAAAAATGCTGGGATAAAAACACAGGTTGGGTTGAAAAGGGAAAAACCCAGAAATTGCTTTTTTTTTTTAACCAACCTGCTGGGTAGTTTATATTAGTTTATAGTTTATATATAGTATATAGTTTATATTTAACTTACATTTAACTTTAAAAATGACTGTATTGCTCACTTAATGAACTCAAAATAGGTTTGGAAATTAACATTAAAAAGTAATAAATAATTACACATTTATTAAATTGCTTATTCATAAATGTTCGCCTTTTGATTATTATTGTTGCCTCTAAAAATAATTGCTAATAGTTGAATAAAACTGCCCAGCACCTTGGGCAAACATTTAACCCAACACTTTTACATGTTAAAATATGAAACCTCAGGCTTTTGAGGAATTTATTTGTAATCTCTCAATCGCCGTTATATTGTATTGCATTGTACTGTACATTTTATGAAGTCGAAGAGATTTCTGCTGATTACACATTTTAGCCTCAGTGATTTTCTGGCAAGAACAAGATAAGCCCTCCTCCCCCTCCTCTACCCTCCAGCACTCACGCCAGCAGCAGATGGCTGGTTAAGCAGCATCTTCATACTGAAAGTTTATAAAGCAGAAGTATGTTTGCTGACACACATAGCCAGGTGCATTGTGTGATGGATTAACAGTGCACTGATAAACGACTCGTCATTGAAATCGGCTTGTAGCTTTGCCATCAAATCAAGAGTCATAGTTGGTACTACATTTGACAGAAGACATACAGAACATACTTTTTTGAATTGTCACAATGTATGTGTGTGATATGAATGCAATTCAGTCATAATGTTGGCATAGTTGTGACTACCGGCGCCAGTTTTGTTGCTTCCCCACCATTTTTTAACCCTCTCCAGGGGCCTCACGTACAGTTAGATGTCCACTGGACACAGACTTCAAGTGTTAGGAGTAGATCTAGGGACTTTACATTAATTTTTTTTGAAAACTACAAATTCGCAATTACTAATTTGCTTCATGCCTACTGTATTGTAGAATTGTGGGTATTTATAAATCACAGCTGTTGGATCTGGCAGACCTTTAAAGTTCTATCAAAAATAATTTAGCTGATGATTAAGAGCTGAAAAAATATACCCTCACTTTAAAAAGTTAATAAATACACAAAAGCTTCGTTAAATGAACCCATATGAATCAAGCAGATTAATTATATTGTTCTGAAGAGACAATCAGGTTATATGATGAAAAGATTTGGGTTTTTATTCACATTTTAACTTCAAAGATCACCACATTTGGAGCACAGTGTGGTTTGCCTTCTCTTCAGCAGACTTGGATTACATTGATTGATTCAAATTGATTAGGTTCACAGGGTTTTTGTTTTTTGAAGCATGAAAATATTGGTTGCATGGACTAAAACAACAAGAGATATTAAAAGTATCTTGATTTGTGTTTCAAACACAGTCTTGTGAGTTTGTTATGATATTAGGGTGAGTAAATGATCATTTTTTTGGGTGAACTATCCCTTTAAGGTTCAAACAATGTTAATTGCATGTGGACCACCAATTTTCCACTATTTTGTTAAAGCATTTCTGTCTGCCGGGCACAAAATGGTCATGCTTTATTAAAATACCATATTATATCTATATATAATATAGTAGACGTTATACTGTATATTATACACATACTATCTAACAGTCAGTAATTAGATGGATGTTTCAGGAACTTGAACTTCCCAACAGAGAAACATTCATTTCAAGTTGCACAGTGAAAATGACTTGTGTTTCAATGAACATGGCAGTTTTAAATCAAAACTGTGAATCTGATTCTTATATTTCAGGTAGTTAGTGAATTGGACACTTTAATATATTTATATAAAATTAGGCTTAAGTGCAGTAAACTTATTTATATAGTGATTTCAAGGGTTAGTTCTCCCAAAAATGATTATTTCTGTCATTAATTCCTCAGCTTCATGTCGTTCTACACCCGTAAAACCTTCGTTCATCTTCAGAACACAAATTAACATATTTTTGATGAAATCCAAGAGGTATGTAACTCGTCCATAGACAAATTTAACCACCACTTTCAAAGTCCAGAAAGCCACTAAAGACATTGTTAAAACAGTCGGATTTGACTGCAGTGGTTCACGTGGCGAGAATATATTTTTGGAGGGACAGAAACATCGCAGATCTCACCAAAAATACCTTCATTTGTGTTCTGAAGGCGAACGAAAGTCTTACGGGTGTAGAACGACATGAGGGTGAGAAATTAATGACAGATTTTTCATCTTTATTTGAACTATCCCTTTAAGAGAAAGCAGGCATACTTTAAACTAGATCAAAAGGAAGCTACTTTCACAATAATAATAATCAAAAAAACGCATAAATTTGCTTTCTAGGTTTTTTATTCCTGAAAAATGACTCTGTACACATCTACTTCACAATATTAGAGAAAATAATGGTGGTTAACATCCTGTCAAGTCCAGTGAGAGCATTTACGTCAGTGTTTTGTGTGATTAAACACCAGCAGTGAATTCTGCAGCAAAACCTGGTGGAGATTACACAGCGAGCTCTTACATTTGGTGTATCAAAACTGATGTGTGCATGACATATTTCCAATGCTTTCAAGACTTGATGCGGCATGCAAAGCTGCTCTACTGGGTAAAAAGACGGAGGAGAGCTCGAAATGCAAACCTCACAGCACACAGACAAACATCTGGTGGCCACCCAAAAACTTTAGATCAGTTCACGGCCAAAAACATTTCATCCCATCCACGACACTGGGGCCATTATCGCTTGGCTCGTGGCTTTAATGGTTTTGTGTGCAGATGGTTTCTCTCCTCGATACAAAACACAGTCCTAAAGAATGTTTTAACAATCAGATCATGTTTATTTGAAACCAAAACATCCATTTGTCCTTTGATCGCCTTTTCTGAGCACATGTATTTCCATAGAAGTTTGATGAAGGAAAAATCACAGACATTTAATATTGGGATAATACATCGTAGTTTAATCTTTTTTTTGTTGTAAAGGTTCCTTTCAAAGCAACTAAAACTCAGTACTGTTCTCACTGTATTTGATGTACGTATATTCTGCTTTAGAGACAAGAAGCGTTGGACACCACAGAAGCATTCATGTCAAACTTTGCAGCTGCAGTGTTGAAAAGAAAAGACGAAACAAGCCAGTGCTGTTTTCAAGTATTCTGCAATCAATCCAAAGGAGACAGCCAGAATCCTTACACTCTTCCATAGGAAGGTCAAACCTCTTTCCCCCCTGCATTTACAATTAGGCTACAATAATATTTTGGCAAGCAAGTGTCATGAATGGAGAGAGAGAAAAAAAACACCTAGTTTAAAACAATGGGGTTGCATTAAAAACTAAAAACAGGGAATAAAATAAAATATTAAAATCCCACCTACCATTTAGATCCTCTAGTGTGAGCCGCCTAGAATGCACATACATTTGAAGCTGAGAGGTAAGAATCATTCATTAAGGTGTCTGCTATCATCTAGCGAACTGAGTGGGTCCTGTGAGAGCTTTCAAAACGATTACAGAGATGACTATACAAAATGATCTTTACCTACTGAGTGATGATTATGTTTCCTCAGTGTCAGTTTTCTCTAGCTCAGGTTCAGTCTCAGCGTTCACCTTTGGCCCAGTCTGTTTAGTGTCTGCATCCACAGATGAGGAAACACACATTTCTGGGGTCTTCTCTTCTTTCGAGGGCTCATTTGTGGAGGTGAGGGATGGAGAGGGGCTACGAGAGGGCTCTGTAGCAGTCTGGGACGCAGGCTCCGAAATGTTTAATTGAGGTTGTGGATCGGCCTCCATTCCATTGACAAATGAAGCTTCCTCCTGCTCTTCACTACTGGCCGTCTCTTTAGGGGGGCTAAGTGACTCTGGTTTCTCCTCCGGTGGCGGTTCAGCGTCTGCTTTCGGGTGAGGCTGGTGTGGGGGCACTGGCGGAGACGGCGAGTTCATTTGCACTTGTTCCTGTGCTTGAGGCTGAGCGAGCAGGGGGGTCGGCAGAGGGAGAAGCGGCTGAGACTTGGGTTGAGGAAGCAGCGGTTGAGGCAGAGATTGCGAAGAAAGGGGAGTCCAGCGTTCCCGCTCTTTGTCCTTCTCGTTCTCCCTCTCACGCTCCCGTTCTCTCTCGCGGTTACGCTCTCTGGCTCGTTCGCGGTCCCGATTCCTGTCCCTCTCCCTTTCGCGGTCTCTGTCTCGCTCCCGGCTGTGGCGGTTGCCGTTCATTTCGCCCCTGAAGTCCATGTCCCTGTCGTCTCGGTCCTTCTGCCTTTCCCAAGGTCTGCGGCGATCGTCGTAGTCCTGGTGCATGTTGGCATTAAAAGAAGGCCCGGTTCCACGATTCCAAGCAGGTCCTGACGAATTTCCGCCGCGGCCGTCAAAACGACCCTGAAAGTTAGGGTTGGGGCGCTCCTCCTGGAAATTCTTTGGAGGTCCGGCAGACATCCCCCTCATGTCTCGCTCGTCGAAGTCCCCCCTGGGCGGCCCCCAGCGACTTTCCGTTCTGAAACCTCCTGACATGTTTTCTCTTCTACCCTCTCGACCCTCGACTGCTCTTGGAGGTCGTTCTAGTAAAGGAGGTCTGGCAGGCACAGGCTCAGTACGCATCTCCAAAGGAGGGGTCTTCAACAAGCCCGTGCTCTGCTTTTCTGGTGGTGGAAAGCGATAGTCCTGATCTCCCTCTTGTTGGCCACCAACATCTGACCTGGGCGGTGTCTCGTTATTGGCCTTGGCCAGACTGTCAGGCCCAGCAGATGAGGGGTTAGGCACTCTTGCAAAAGCGCCCTCTGCGCGGTTGAATTGCTCCATTTGAGAGAACGGAACCCGAACACGGGCTTGAAGTGAGGCATCCAGGACGTTGTTGGCCTGATGTGCAAGACCAGGCTGCATGAGCAGGGGGAAGCGGCCCCCGGGTCCCTGGAGCAGGTTGGGCCGCAGTTCAAGGGGAAGCAACCCTGCCATCCTCTGACCAGAGAGAGGATGTGTTAGAGGCGCAGAGGGGTGCATACCCAGCAGACCCATTCCACTGCGCACTGCGTTCTGCATTCCTGACAAAGAAACAAGAAATGTTTTACCTCGAGTGCAAGGATAAAAACAAAAACAATCTTCAAAAGTCACCCCCCAAAAACAACAACAGTAGACCATACAACTTGTGGTTATATTCCATGTCAGAAGCTTTACAATAGATTTATGTATGACAGACCAAAGTTGTTATTGGCTGAGCATGTTTACATGCACATTCTTAAAAAGATGATGCTTAAGCCGTCAACAGGTGTTGAAAGGTTCTTTTATTTGCGTAACCAGAGTTGAAATGAAATTTCTGTTATTAATTCCTCACCGTCATGTCGTTCTACAGCCGTAAGACCTTCGTTCATCTTCAGAACACAAATTAAGATTTTTGATGAAATCTGTGGTTTCTCAACCACATAGGCAGCAACTTCCTTGCACCTTTCAAGGTCCAGAAAGGTAGTAAAAACATGGTTAAATCTCCGTGACTGCAGTGGTTCAACCTTAATGTTATGAAGCGCCAAGAGCACTTTTTGTGCGCAATAACTTTATTCAACACTTTCTTCCCTGTCAGTCTCCCATGATGTCGTAAACACAGTGTACTGCTTCCGGGTTCTACGCCAGAGTGGCGACTCATTATTGGCCGGCTCCTGCATCATCATACACCAATGCAGAGTCGTCGTTCTGACGTACAACCCGGAAGCACTGCACTATGTTTACTACGTCAACAGCATAGGAGACTTACAGGGAAGAGAAGAAATTTTCGTTTTTGCACAAAAAGTATCTTTGTTGCCTCATAACATTAAGTTTTAACCACTTAGTCATATGGACTATTTTAACGAAGTCTTTAGTACTTTTCTGGAACTTGAAATTTGGAATGACAAATGTGTACAAGGAGGCCAGAAACCTCTCAGATTTCATCAAAAAATATCTTAATTTGTGTTCTGAAGATGAATGAAGGACTTACGGGTGTAGAACGACATGAGGGTGAGGAATTAATGACAGAATTTTCATTATTGGGTGAACTAACCCTTTAAGCGATTGACAAAGCTACATTTTTTTAAAACTACCCCATTTCACCTGGCATGTCTGTTTTTGAAGTGCACATGTCTGTTGTGTGACAGGAAAGCACCATTACTGCAGATTTAAGAACATCCAGCCACATTTTGGAACTCTCCGAATTTTTTAAAGCTTTATTCAACAACATAACTTGCATAAGTGTTTTGAGTCGGATAAACGGATGATATGCAGTAACATCAGTCCTGAAGATTTACCTGATTTTTCTTTTAAATCTAGTAAATGTGTTATTCTCGAGAAGCTGGTTATTTCAGTAAGCTGATTTTTGGTAGCATTGATGTGCATGTAAACATGCTCACCGATAATGATCATCTCCACCAAATCTCATTTAGATTCAAAAAAAGCTTTGTAATACAGCACACAAGTCTGATTGTAATACTGTCATTGTATTGCTGCAAGATTCAACACGAGAACATTCTCCTTCTGTGTTCTATAGACAAATCTAACAGCATAGCATGTTCTAGATGCATCAGACTTGTATTCGTATTAATTAAAATGTACTTCTAAACCCATTTACCTTGTAGTGTTATTTCAGAAGCTTCCATCGCGTCTGCAGACTGAGGAGGTTTGTCTGTGCTGCTCTGCTGATGCGGTGCTCCCACAGGGTTAAAGACTCCTGCCCCAGGCATTGCTGATGGCATAAAACTCCCAGGAATAGTACTGGTGGGAGGAATCATGGCTCCAAACGGAGAATCCTTGCTGTTCTCTTGAGTGGTTGGCAACGAAGGCTGCACTAGAGCTGAAAAAGGTGAGGGGAAAAATGACCGTTTAAGAGCTTGAAAATTTGACCTTATGGACAACGCTTTCAAAAGAAACATTAAAGGGTGACTTATTTCAGAGGCTGTTTAACATACATGTCTGAGCTGAAGCAAGACTGGTCCCAACTGCTGAGGGTCCTACTCCTGGTGTGGGCATAAAACCTGGGAAAGAGAAATTTACAGATGTATAAACATTTGGTAACGCTTCCATTAGGTGACGTTAATACATTAACGATTACAAAGAATAATTAAAACGGCAATAGATATGTTGCTTAATGTTAGTTAGTTACACCAAGTTATCCACTTAATATTCAATATTATAGATTTGAGTGTACTGATGCTGCAGTATGAGAACTGAACAGAGCTGGAGGTTTTTTTTAAGGTTTTTTGCAGAACTGCTTTATAGATGAAATTAACTAATTTAACCCTCTGGTATTGTTCATTTGGGCGTCAGACTTGTGTTGGTTACGGTCAAAAGAGACCTGAAATGTTTTTCTTTTGGAAAATCAATGTAATATATTTTTTAAATAATATTTTGCATGTTTAGAGAATTTATGAAATAAATGTAAAGTACCAATAAATCACGTGTTATAATAACTGGTGTGTTAGCATGCAGGTATGTTCATTCTACTCATCAGGAGCAGTTTCCATGTTTCATTAACAGTTCATGTTGGTATTGTGCATTTACCATGGCTTCTGTAACCCCAATATGACACTATTTTCACTCTGTATTATGATGTATATTTTTAAATTACTGTCTGTGGTGGCCAACTTTATTTAACAAAAACTAGTTTGGGACTGGGGCTACCTTATACTGTTTATTCATCAGTACTAGTCATATTCGTGCAATTTATGTGTGTGTTAAGTAATACATGTCAAGTAAAGTGGGACAGTATGTCAAATTTATATATATATATGTATATAATTCTTAAAAAAAAGTGGGTCATGACTTAATGAGCATGGGAAAATGGGAGTTCCATGGTCAAACCAGTTGAGATCCGCTGCTCTATATAAAAAGGCTTATAAATTCTCTGTTGTTTTCAGACATAGGGTGGAATGTGTCTATTTTGCACTCTTGATATTTGCTAAATTAGTGTTGCTCCTTTGTTGCTGTGCACTTTGTAGATTGACTTCTGTTTTGGAGATTGTTCACAAAAAAAATATGTATTTTTTCCTAATTCCTATGGCAGGTTTTGACCACGAACCCCGCAAGTGACTATTTTTTATGACTATTTAGCTTTTTCGAATGGAATTAAGCATTTTGAGGATTTTTCTCCATATAGTGGTGTTACCAACAGGTTGAAGGTCCAAATGTCAGTTTCAGTGCAGCTTCAAAGGGCTCTACACAATCCCAGACGAGGAATAAGTGTCTTATCTAGTCAAACAAATAAATAACTTTTATATTTAGCCAAAAATGCTCATCTTGCACTGCTCTGCAATGCGCCAAGCATTACACAATTACTGTAGGCGGAAGTACTGATCCAGTGTTTACAAAGCTAGTGTGCAAAGACCAAGTCAAACGACCTTAAAAAAAAAAGGTAAAACAACAAATGTCGGATGAATTTTGAAGTTAGAGGAGAAAATGTACTTCCTCCTACATAACGCGTGATCTTTCCAACGTGATTGCGTAATGTGGCGCGTCGCAGAGCAGTGCAAGACGAGCATTTGTGGTTAACTATATAAATTATGATTCTTTAGAAAACGACCGATTGTTTGGCTAGATAAGACCCCCATTCCTCGTCTGGGATCATGTAAAGCCCTTTGAAGCTGCAATGAAACTGACATTTGGACCTTCAACCCCAGTGAAGTCCACTATATGGAGAATAATCCTGAAATGCTTTCCTCGAAAACCTTAGATTTCTTTTCGACTGAAGAAAGACAGACACTTTGGATGACATGGGGGTGAATAAATTATCAGGAAACTTTAATTCTGAAGTGAACTAATCCTTTAATAACTGATTATCTTTACAACAGAACAGAATCAACACTGAACTGACTTCAGCTTAAAGGATTAGTTCACTTTCAAGTGAAAATTATCCCCAAGCTTTACTCACCCTCAAGCCATCCTAGGTGTATATGACTTTGTTTCTGACGAAGACAACCGGAGAAACATCAATAAAATATCCTGACGCATCCAAGCTTTATAAATGGCAGTAATGCGCTACCGAACAAGTATGAGCTAAAGATAGTGTCTCCATCCATCATAAACCTATTCCACGCAGCTCCAGAGGGTTAATGAAGGCCTTCTGAACCAATGCATGTGTAAAAATAATATACATATTCAATTTATGAAGTAAAAATATCCAGCTTCCACTAGACTGCCGTCTGTATTCTTCAAAAAGCTTACAGTTTACATCATATGCCGTCCCCATTCAACTTACAGAACTGACGCGACACCAGCTCCGCTTTGTATGTAATTTGAATACGGAAGGTGGTCTGACAGAAGCTGGATATTTTACTTCATTACTTGTTAAATACTCGTTTGGTAGCGCATTACTGCCATTATAAAGCTCGGACACATCAGGATATTTATTAATATTTCTACGATTGTCTTATCTATTTCTACGAAAGTCATATACACCTAGGATGGCTTGAGGGAGAGTAAAGCTTGGGAGCTTGAGAGTAGAGCGCCATCTGCTGTTAAAAATAAGATCTCTCTCAAACTATTTTCAAGAGAGAAAACATCAGGATCGATCCAGATTCATTGTATCGATCAAGAATCAATGTCTTGTGCCAGTCCTAATAACTAAAGCAGTTAACACCAATGTTAAGAAATGGAAATTTTTGGAAAAAATCCGTCAGTTAAAAGCCTAATTGCAGGATGTTCAGGTTTGAATGTACCTGGGGGAGGCTGTGAGGCGTTAAACCCTGCCCTCAGAAAGGGTGGAGGAGGACCAAAGCCTGGTGGGGGCACTGCCATGGTGACTGGGAAAGATGGAGGCACAAGGCCAACAGCAGAGACCGTCTGTGCCACTGGAATCTAAAACGAACAAAGCCATCCGTGGATAAATTCATGGCAATTCATTATTAGTTCAGATGTCTCCACACCCCATGGAGCAAAATCAAAATAAGTATGCAATGATATTCTTGTATTATTTAATGTGGGGTTTGAACCAACAATGGCTAAATCACACCATCCATAAAATCTAAATTTAATCAGGTGTAAGAGTAAGAAATCTAAATGTGTGTTGTTCATTTGTCAGGGCATTTTCAGGCCTGAATTGGTGCGAACATCATACCTGCAAAGGCATCATCGTAACAGGCTGTGTGAAGGCCTCACTAGGCGTGCTGCTGGTTGTACTGGTTTCAGCCGTAACAGCCTGACTCTGCGTCTCTTTGGCTGTCTCAGTATTCCTCTGCGATTCCCATTCTGCAACAGGAAAAAAACAAGGTTAAGTGCTGGGTAGAAGAGCAAATATATAAGTTACATAATTGACAATTTTCAGCTCCTAAACAAGTAAATTCATCTCACCGTTGTTGATGGTCTCCTGGTCAATCATGCCTCCCTCTGCAAAGTCATCCAGGTCATCCAGTTTGACCTTCTCCCATGGAATATAAGTGACCCCAAGGTCCACATCCCAGAACTGCTTGTACTCCTGTTTCACCCCTTTGTTGAGGGCCCAAGCGATCTGCAAGCAGCACATGTTTAAGACATATTTCCCCTAAAAAATTAAAGAACATTGAAAAGTCAGTGAAAATTCTTCATACATACTTTGATGACCTTTGAACCAATTTTGTAGGAGCCTGTGCTCAGTTTCTGAAGGGCACGGTATGCATCCTGACGATGGACCATACAGATGTAAGCACAGCCTCTGGGAGGAATCATCTGAAATAAATAAATAAAAGCATTAAAAACCCCTGAGGACCTACAAGCTGTCCTAAAATACACTCTTAAAAATAGGTTCCAATAGATTTTTTTTTTTTTGCAGTGATGCCACAGAACCATCATTTTTGGTTCCCTGAAGCACCTTTCAATGAACCGTCATTAACAGAACTTTTTCTTTTTTTGTGGAACAGAAAATATCCATGATGTTAAATAAAGCCTGTACTTGTAGCCACAGATACCAATAAAGAACCTTTATTTTCAAAAGTGTACTTCAAGTTTTAGGGCATTTCTAATTATACTTCAGTCAAAAAAACGGAAAAAGTATAGATTCCAAAAATGCCTCTTATTATGGCCTATTATTATGCTCTAACTTAAAGTAAACAATCTGCGGTGCTCTCAAGTGCTTAAATTCAACTCACATTGATAGATTCAATCTGGCCAAACTCTTCGAAAAGGTTAGTAAGATCTTGTTGGGTGGCCTTCTTGTCCACTTGGCCAACCCATAGGGTAGTGCTGCAAACTGAAAGAAGAATTGGGAAATTAACATGCGTTACAGATGTGATTTTATGGGAGAAGACATCTCTAACTGAACAGTGTAAATCATCAATTTTTGGGAGAACCTCGTCTACGCTTTCTCCCACAGATCAAAGCAGTAGCCAGTAAACGTGGAGGTTTGTGCTTTTCCCATGTTATGAACATGATTTGATACAAAGCATCTTTAAATGCAATTATGTGTTATGGATGAGACTGTTACAGGGATAGTTCACCCAAAAATGAAAATTCTGTCAGCATTTACTAACCCTCAAGTTGTTCTAAACGTATATAAATGAATCTCTTTCTTCTGCAGAACACAAAAGAAGATATTTTGAAGAATTCCGGTAACCACACAGTTAATGGAGCCCATTGACTTCCAATAGTATTTTACCCATTTTCTTCAAAATATCTTCTTTTGTGTTCAGCAGAAGAAAGAAATTCATACAGGTTTGGAACAACTTGAGGGTGAGTAAATTATGTCCTTTCTTTGAGTAAACAAGTTAATGATGCTTACCATCAATAAGTTAGCTTGTACAGAAACTTATTTGTATGAAAACTTGACAGACTAAACCTCTAAAACATGACCTTTATCAAATCAGAAAGCATAAGGAGGACCTCTGTAATCTTACCACTGAGAACCTTTGAGCGGATAGGAGGAAGTCCTTTTTTCTGCCTTTCCTTTTCTCTTTCCCGAGCTCGACGCTCACTGGAATAAGAACGGGAAGACTTCCTCTTTCTGTCCCTTGACCGAGACCGCGATCGCTTTCTGTGTTTGCGCTTCCGAGACCCTGAACGAGATCTTGACCTCCTTCTCTTAGGTGACCTGGGAATAAAGTGGTTTTCACAAGAGAGCTCTTTACCTGTGCCTGTTAAATGGAAATGAGGCAAGAGCTATTTAGCAGCAATGCTTCACCAACCTGGACCGAGATCTTGAGCGTGTCCTTGAACGGGTGCTGCTGGTTTTCTTCTCCTCAGCCTCAAAGAGCTCTTCATCTACAGTATCCTGTCCCTCATCAATATCCATGTCCTGCAAAAGGCGCACATGAAAATGATGTTTCAATTATTTGCTTGTCATCTCTCTTCCATTATTAACCCTTTAAGCCCTGAAGGCATTTTTTTCTAAATGACAAAAGTAAAGACTCCTAATTCCAAAACTATAGCAAAGAGTCAAAAAGGTAGGTTTCGTTGACAGAACACTTTTTAAATTTTTAGAAAATATAAGTTCTCATTCCATTTGGACATACTCATGATGAGAAACTGCTAATAAAAGAGAATTTTTTTTTTTTTTTATTTTACATATATCTTTACATGCAATAACCCAAGAAGGAAATAAGGTAGGTGGGTAGTTCTGTTTTTGGTAACGTTCCCCTACAAGTGAACTACATTTGTGGTGATAGCATAAAGCAAATCAAAGGTTACCGCATTCTGAACAGGTAGGTTTCTGTTTAGCCCTTGACGCCCTCAATTAGGCATTTTCAAAATTGTTCCTCCATGAGGAATATCTAGTGCTTTACACAATGGATATGGAATCATGAGAATCTGCTCTAAATAATGATGTGCACATTTCTACAATCGGAGCATGTTTCATGAAGTTACAAGTGAAACGTAAAATAAATGCAGAATCTGTATATTATTTACATATGGGTCTTGGGGGGCTTCATGTACAAAAACTCACTCAAGTTTATTCAAAGCCCAAAATAATTATGCTTGTTGTATTCTACTCCGGGAGAGCTTTCACATAACATATGACACTATCCTATTTAGGAGTTAATCAAATTGGCTACATTCACTGTAAAGTTCAGACTCTACGCTTTCAAATGGCACCTATTTTGTGTTGATAAAGGCAGTAGTTTTGAAAAATATGATTAATTTTTCATAGCTAGGTGGCGCCTGTTTAGAGTGACTCCTCATCACTCATTAAGAGTTGAACAAAATGGTTAGATCCATTAAAAAGCTGAGTTTCTAAGCTTTAAAATGAATCCTATTTTGTATTATTACGTTCAGTGATTACATAGTAATTTTTTTTCACGCCTTGGGGTGTTCATGGCGGTACACTTCGGGTTTAAGGGGTTAATTAATCAGTGAGTGTGACAAACATCCAAAAGAAGATGCTTTAAACTACTGCCAATACATAGACTTTTCATCCCAACTACAGTTGGATATCTGATCTTGCCTGTTGTTGGTTATCAATGGAGTCGTCCATTTTTGCTTCTTGTTCTGGGAGCTGTGGTGGGGCACTGCTTTGGCCAGGAGGGGCAGAACTTTCAGAACCAAAGATGGCATCCTGGCTCTCCATGTTCATGGACTGTCAAAAATTAAGCGCATTAATTAATATCAAGGTACGAGAAAGAGTTAGAGCTCTAACACATTATGTAAAGAAAAAAATATCACGATTTTAAGTACCTTCTGTTGATGCTGCTGGTGCTCCATTAGCTGTTTCTGAAACTGCTCAAGGTTTTGCTGCTGAAGATGCTCGGCCAGCTGATGAAATATTGAGCTATTGATGGAATCTGACACCACAGGTCTGAGAAAGACAGTAAGGACATGACTTAAAAAAATAACCAACACAGGTAGCAGCTTTTGAAAACAGCATACAAATAACATACAACTGAGATGACGTAGCATCTTTCTTTGAATCCTCGCTGTGTTCCGACTCGTTTCCGAAATCGAACTGACCCAACAGCTTCTGCAACACCACAGAAAGGCCAATAAGAGAAGGGATAGTTCAACTCCACAATGGATAATGTCATGCAAGGATAAAACCAAGTCTCTGACCTTGTTAAAGGAGGAAACCCTCTGCTCCAGCGGGTTGAGCGTGTTGGCTGCTGCGGCTGCAGTGAGCTGAGCGGTCAGGGCCTGCAGCTGCACCACCAAACCCGCGTCCAGCGCCTGCAGCAGAGACGGCTGAGGCTTCTGCTGCTGCATCTGCAGGCTCTGAACCAGCTGCTGCAACTACAAACATACACACCTGTCAGAAATACAGCTGTGCAGAGAACACAGTGGTTTCAGAGGATGAGAAATCTGACCTGCTGGCCCTGAGGACTTTGTAAGATCTGGGCGACCGCTGCCACTGTGTCTGTGTTGGAGATCTGAGACGCCCAGTCCGGGAGACTCTGCACTATGTTGGCTGGAGTGGCCGGAGTTGCAGGAGTTCCTTTACGGAGGAGAAAATATTTATGTATATTTGTGTAGTCACAGGTGAACTTTGAACGATATGACGGAATGACTTTTAAACAAGTTGTCATGCTCAATTTTCGCCACAAGGTGTCAATTTAGATGACGCTAACAATTCAATCAGAATTTTGAGTGATAGGGCAATCTTATGGGATTGAGGAGTTGACATACTGATAAAGGGGAACAGTACAAATGCACAATAAGGACACGTGAATGAATGTACCATTTGTTGCCTATGAACATTCAGCCCATCTTTAGTCCTTCAAATGTTATACTAGTGCAAACTGATGCATTTCATTAAAGGATGGAGATGATTTTTATGATTTTATGACGGATTTTGGACTTCAAAATCATGCCCCAACATTCACTACCATTATAAAGCTTGGAAAAGTCAGGATATTTTATTTATGTTTCTAATGTTAATATCTCGCGATTTGGGGTACGCGAGTTCTTGAACATGACACATGATGAGATGCGCTTAGTCTCGAAAACCGCTCTGAAGCATTATTTGAGATACTGTGGGTTTAGTGTGCATTAAGGGCACTGAGCTTTGGCATTTCTAAAAACTGGCACAGTCTTCCTGTTGCATGAACGCTCTCTCAAGTGGCCAAGTGTATTTGGACAGGCCCCTTATTGGTTCTTGCACATTTGAGCTTCTTTTACTTTTAATGGTGGTTGACAAACTCGCATATCGGCATCTACTGCATAACACCTGCGTGACAGCTGGCCTAAAATAAAGGATCAGGGTGAGGAAGGATGATCCTAATGAGTTAAAAAATACTTCTGACCCAGATACAGATCCTTGAGGCATCCCTTTTTTTGCCCATTTGATTACTTATACAATTAATGTGGTATTTCTTATTTCTAGTGCTTTTAATGTAGGTCTAATTCATTTGTGTCTTTTCTACTGCAGTTTTCTACTACTTGTAATTAGTTTCTTTTTCTTATTTTATCACTTAATGTTTACTTCAGTCTGCTTGAGAGTTTATTTTATTATTGTTTTAACTTATGTTAGTTAGGCCAGCATTAGTTTGTGATCTTGAAATAGGCGTTTCGAATTTTGATATCATGGAAAACCCTATTTAAAGCAAAAAATGTGATATATATTATCATCATGAAATAAAATCACTCGTATCATAATATAAGATTTCGGCCATATAGCCTAACCGTAAATGCGTACACTACAAATTACCTGAAAAATTTTAAAATGTGTGTTTTTTGCAACCATTCTCGGACTCATTTTTCAGGGTAGACGGGTGGGTAAATGAGTAGGGAGGGGGGCGTTATAAGTGCACAAAAAAGTCCCATAATATTTCGATTCTGGTCAGTGCAACTGATTTAAATTGAATGTAAAACCTGTTGCCACTACAGTATTGCTTCACAGAGGAAAGGATGCATTACTGTGTAGAAAGCATGAATAGTGTATAATATAGCGTATATATACCTGGAGTAGTGCTGTTGACGGGTACGGCACTGCTGGCAGAGACGGGTGTAACACTAGGCGGTGGGAGCCCTGCTGCCATATCCAGTAGAGGCTGGATGATATCACTCTTAAAGACGTTGTTTTTCTGCCATAGATTGAGTACACGGACAATCTTGCTCTGCAATGCAAACATTGGAACTGGGAAATAAGCAAAAGGGAAAATAGCCAAGACAAGAGCTTTATCATTTGATTACAGTGACACGACAAAAAAGCGCACCTTGTCATCCGTCGGGCAGCGGTAGAGGTTTTGGAAAGTGCTAATGATGTTCTTACTAAAGCGTGGAGCGAAAACATCTTTCTCTTGACCAAACTGGTGACGAGACTGCCGTACAATGGAGTCGATGACATACAGACCGGGGACTTTGTACTCCGGCTTGCACTACAAACACAAAAGTGCAAGAAATAATAAATAATGAAAAAGGGTGCAAAGGGTCCAAGCTCCTATTACACGGATTATATAATTTTAACATGTATATGTATGTGTATGTGTGTATATATATATATATATATATATATATATATATATATATATATATATATATATATATATATATATATATATATATATATATATATATATATATATAAATAATTTACAAATATAAACCACACCAAGCTCTTTTTGTGAATCAAAAGCAGATTCCCTGAGCTCACACTGTTGTCAGCAAGCAACTGGATGTGCAAAAGGCATTTTCACATAAGGCGGATATATATACACATGGATTTATAAATATCTCTTTTAATGCAAAAGTCTTTGGTGGTCTTTTGTTGGTAAGTTAATCTTTTGTAAGATAGTTTTAGTAAGATCTAGTGACATTCTGAATTCAAAACTGAGTTTCACCAAATGATGTTGAGTTTTCTGCACAAATAATACTTGGAAATTGTGCAAAGGAAGATATTTTCATGTACAATTAAATAATTAATGCATTAGAGGGTTGAAGTATTAATGCTATTAATCAACTTTATTTTCCGTGTAGAAAATGTCATTTTTATTTTCATAAATATATAATAGGCACACTTGAGCTCCCTCTAGGCATTTTCCAAACTCTGTAGGAACTCAGAATATCTATTCATTTATTTTACATTTGCAAGACAAAAACAACTGACCTTTTGAATGAATTTCTCCACACTTTGGACCACATGTTTGTAGAACTGAAAAAGATGACAAAAAAAGGAGAAGCTCAACCTTTAATGTGAAGATTAATACACATATAGATGAACTGCATGAATATTCAATTTATACATTCACATCAAGAATGAAATACAGCTGGACATGTGAGAAAGAACATTAAACATTGTGCTTCAGTACCCTCTGGGACTTATGTCATGTGTATTCAACGGAAACAAATGTTCAAACTGTTTCCATAACTCAAAATTGCATGTGTTAGCTGACAAACATACATAGACCATGAAGATTGTTTTCTCCAATGTATACATATATGTTTCAGGGAAAACATGTTTTAAATGCTTTTTCTATACAACATTATGATATTGCTAGTTCATGTGGTGTCAAATACATTTTTAAAAGAGCAAATGTTCCATTTACTCTTAATTAATAAGCCATAAGAATTCAAATGCAATTTGATAACTGCTATATAAAAGTAGTTTTAGATGAATTTTAGCTTATCATAATGCCGGACATTTCAAGCAATTAAGATATTGATTCTAGCATATAAGGTCTCCGACTCGGATTTACACTATTCTACATTGTTTTGTAATATTAGGTGAACACTTTATGCACTTAACAGTCAAAACTTTGAGAGGGGGAAGTTTATTGGGCCAAAATGCTGACCTGATTAAAAAAAAAAAAAAAATTATATAATGTCATCAATTATATGGAAGTGGTTAAAAATAAGACGAAGGTCAGTAGAAAAAAGGCAAGCTTGAGAAGTGCTTTTTGTTTAGTTAAATTTGACCTTAACTTGAGTGGCGTGTTTTTAGAACGCCGTGTCCTGCATGAGATGCTGCAAAATATGCGAGCACAAAAGCCGAACACGTGTGAACCGGCCCTGTACAAAATATGTCGTCGTTAGGGTTGGGGTACATGAAACCTGACTCAGAATCGAGTACCCGCCCCCTTTAGTTACTGTTGCTTTGTCCGACAAGCCATGTGCTCTCACGCCACACATCATGTTCTCACACAGTGAAAAATACATCGCAGAGCAAAGAGAACACTGACAACGTATGAAACAGTTTCATATTTAATATATTGTAATTTTTTAAGGAAGTTCAAACAATAATTAGCGTAAAGAGGCTCTTTAATGTGTGGTGACAGATCGCTGTAGCTCCTCGTGAACCGATCATCTCTTCATACTAGTTCATTTATAGCATCAAATAAACATGAATGAACATCAGAAGGAATGTTGTTTCAACTGCAGAAAAACGTGAGTACACACAGTTTTTCAAGTTCACCAACATTAATCTACTAACTCCTCTGACTGCTTTGACAGACAAAATGACAGATTCGGGGTTAGGGTTGGTCAGGTCGCCTGTCAATCAAACGGTTTGCAAAGGGTCAATTCTGAAAGAATTTGGACTTTGGATGCACTCGGGTAAACTTGTACTCGAACTTGACACTGACAATTTAAAGCACAGTCGAGTCCACGTCATCTGTAACATGAAAGATAAAATGAAAACAAATTTAAGATAAGATATTAATGAACGTCTCCCACTGAATCTAAATTATTTAAGGAATTGGACTCGACTAAGTGGACTCGGACCCAACACTTCTCGGTCGGTTCAAAGCATTATGAAACGCAACAAACCTCTTCCATCACCTGAAAACATACCATCCCAATGACATGGTACGAGTGTACAAAAATGCAGTCCCATTGTTAATCTGTTTAGCATAATGTTTACATTTTGTCATTTTTACTCAAATCTCTACCTCTAAATCACTTCATAGATAATAAAACAGTAAACTTTCTTTTTTAGTAAAAGCTTATACCAGCGATCAATCAGAAATGAACTGTTTCTGCTCCAAACATGACAACCAGCTGTTTTCTTTTCTGTTCAGGACTTGTACACAAACTGCATTGCAATCATTCCCTAAAATGTCATGTGTGTGGAAATCTTACAAAGTCAGTAAAAATGACGTTAACACAGGCCAGAGAAGGGACATGTTGAAGACAGATGCAAAATAAATACTGTACCAGGCACAGCAAGATTACAATGCACTGAATAATGTAAGAAAAATATAAATATTGAATTGGGTTTGAGGGTTTCTCTGAAGGGAACTGACTAAACGCCACCTATCGACAGAGTTAATCTGCATCGTTATTCAGTCCTTCTGCCATTTTTGTTTTGTACAGGTGCTTCACGTAGCAGATTTTCATAAAGCTAAAGTCAGACCATTCTGTTTTTGCTTAAAATCTTAATATTATACAATCCGATTTAAATCAATTAAGCAATTAATGCTACATGAGTGAAGCATCTTTATTAGAATTGGGATTAAAATGCAGTGGTTGCCTCTAATTTCAAATTTTAAAGCCAGTTTGGCCTGTAATGGAGTAAATAAACCAATAAATCTGCTTAAAGAAGAAAAAAGGCAACTGGTATTGGAATCGGCCAGGATTGGTGCATCCCTAGGTTATACCTCTTCAAATAGATGAGCTGTTTGCTGACACGACCTGAATAAGTCACAAGGCACCTAGCATACTGTGATAGCCGCCTTTACTGGTGTTACACAGTGTCCGGCCGTACACCAATTACATCACCCTTTCAGAAACTACAAATCTGAGTTGAATACTTTACCATGTCAATAACCAATAATGATTGACCTTAGAATTCTATACTATTTCCTATTTAAAAAAATAAAATAAAATAAAAATACTAAATGTAATGTGTAGCAATGTAAAGTCAATCTAAGTGAATTGAGGCGTCACAAGAACAAAAGATAATACGATCCTTTAAAAATACATGGACTCGGTACAGTGACTGGTAGGAATGCGTCATCCTGTAAACTTTTGGAGCCGTTGAATTTCAGACTTCACAGACCGAGTGCCAGCATATGCACGCATGTCAAACAGAGGAAATGCGACATGATAAAGATGCGCAAAAATTCAGCAGAGCAGAACATGGCAAGGTTTGTCATATACAGGTCATGGATAGTGTTGAAAGCGACCAATCAGTGGAGCGGAGACATCAGCCTTTGTCCCCACCTCCAAACACTCAAAAGTCAACTTGACGTCGCGATAGTATAGCTTTTTACATATACATATATATATGTATATGTATATATATATAAATAAAAACAAATTAATAAAAAATACTAAATTATTAATAAAATCATACATAAATCCAGATTTATTACTTATTAGCTCAAGATACCTAATGCATTTTAATGCTAACAAACATTTTAATGTGACAATTTTTTAAAATGTTAAATTATGTACACCTACATGAGACTATTTATCAGTAAACACTGCCTTTTTCTAAATTCTGCTGGGTGCACATACGTTCACATAGTATTGTATGACCAGTCAAATATCGCTCGCTTTATCTTAAACTTTTAAATCTCTGTAATTGGACTATTAGGCTGAATATACTGTATGACGCTAGGTGTCGCTGTAATAATCGGAAAAATGACTAAATGCATCTTTATAATAGGCGAAATAGTTACACTATATTAGGGAAAATGTTAAAACAACACACCATTAGCTAAATGAAGTCTATGTCCAAAGCAATGTAGTCTCGTCCAGTTATTCAGAGATGCTGCCCTGTCCGTTATAATGCAGACGAGTCTTTCCTCGAGCAAACCCCATGCAGAAATCACTTCTTTGAGGTGTGTTGCAATAGATTTTGCTGCATGGTCTTGTGGGAAAAGCTTGCTTTTCATTTCAAACTCGCTGTCAATAACATTTTGCATACAGCACAGGCAGAGCAATGTTAGAAAAATAGTTGCGTGAGGATATGCTGTATCTCTTGTCAAGTGTGGCAATCATTTTTTTAAACCCTTTATTGCTTACAGCCACATATCCTTGGCTAAATGAAACGAGTTAATTCCGCGTGTCTTTGGGAGGAAGGCGAATATGGCATTGCGTTGAGCAACGTCCCCGTTATTGTTGTCTGTGATATTGTATTTTACGGTGGCTTCTAAGGTGGTTGATGAGGTTTGTTGAGTTGAGCGACGACTGTACGGCACAGGAGCACAGTTTGCATAGGACTCGTAAGTTACCGGATCAACATCACTTTCACTGAACCCGAAATACTTCCAAACAATGAAGTATGACTTTAACGGGGTTCAATGAGTACGGGAAGGAGGAGGCGGGAACCGCGAACGTTCAACGTACTTTAATAATAAAATAAACAAACAATAAAACGAAAGTAAAAGGGCGGCAGTTCCTCACGGCGACTGCCGGCCACAAAAACAAAATAAAACACAACATAAAGTCCAGGCCTGGTCCTCTCTCGTCCTTCACTGTCGTCGCTCCTCTTTTATGCTTCCGGAGCTCCTCCGTGAGAGATACGAGACCGGTGCAGCACGCAGCTGACGCTCATTATCACTCGCGTCACCGACCTCGCGCCGTTCCCTCACGGCTCTCGCCCGCCCTGCTCATCACAACGACCCTTTTTGGGAGCTAATGAACGCACTTCTTCACCTTCCTCGTTGCTCTGCCACTATGTTCGTTCAAGCTGAATGAGTGTAATCTTATCACATGACGCCAACTTCTGCTACGCCTTGAAAGCGCACTTGAAATCTAAACACCGCCACGTGAGAAATGTGACGCAGTTTATCATCCGTACACTCAACCCATAAGAAAAACGAACAATTTGTAACCTTACAATGTTTGTTATGTGCTTGGTATTTACACATTGATATCACGACGATTATGGTTAATTAATCGTGGGAGAAATATCGTTAACGCAATTAAAATACGATTAATCGTGCAGCCCTACGTCACGAGAGTGGATTTGTGCGCGGATATTGTTTTGTGTGCTCTAGGGCTGGCCGATTTGGTAATGTCGATAATAAAATCAATTACAGAAAATAATTGCAAATATTGAGAAAAAATAAAATAGCCTACTTACGGCAAGGAATTGAATAGGCCTAGTCTACATTTTGATTTTGCTCAATAGCATGATTTTATTTTTAACCCATTCTTCAAGCATGAGATGACACTTCTGTACCCACTCGCTGTTTTCTGAGTTGCGCACACATCCAAAGCGCGCACAGAGAGCCGCCTCATAGGCTAGTTCCCAGACAAACACAAAACTAGGTCATAATATCCCAGTAAACACACTTGTCATGTTAGCAGTTCAGAAAAAAAAAATGTGTGTAACAACCTATATTAGATTCGTGCATTGACATACCCACTAAGGATGATGGTTTCAGTTTTAACAGACAAGATTGTTAAATTAGAATTAAATTAGAATAGAGGATAAGTGTCTGTGACTTAAAATTAACATTTGTTTTCCAGGGGTTCACTTTACATGCACAAAAACCAGCATAAACAGAACAGAAGGACAGAAAAAAGCCTATACGTTGAGTTTTGATGTATGTTTGCGACACTCCACACAAACGCGCTCAATGAAAAGGAAACAGACGGCAGCAGTACCCATTTTCTTTATTTTATGTATGATCATAAATGACAGAGTATTTTACTTTTTCACTGGTGTAAGGCCGTTCAAGGGATCACGCCGTCGCGCGCACATCAATTCTAGCACTGCTTGACATCGCAGCATGTTCATTATCAAAATAAAATGAAAAATAAAATACAAATAACATTTGTAATCACTTCTTTCTACGAGAGAAAAATAATCTTTCCGTTTTTGGTCATGCAGAACGAATTTGTTTTTAACCACTAATTTTAGATGAATAACATAGCGCTACACATTAAAATTAAGGAAATTAAACTCATCATGAAACGTGTCTACTCGGGCGACATCATCAAAAAATGAAAGAGAAACATCAGACCTCATGATAAAATAGGCAAGACACATTGCTGTGTGACATCAACATGCATTCGTCATTCTTACAATCACCACCAGCATGTCCACCTTCACAATGAACTGTTAAACTGATGAATTCAACCGTTCTCTTCATGAAACGAAATTCACTTCAAACACTTGATATGAGCAGTGTGGAAATTATTAGCACTAACATAAAGCTAATGTTTTATAATAAGGCAACAAACTAAGAAAAGAAAAACAAACCTTTAATTAAATTGAGCTTACTGAAACACAGGCTACTGTGACTGCAACCAAACCGATGTGTTTACGGTGCGCGTCGGCTATGTTGTCTTCAGTGGGGGCGGGGCTCGGTTAGACGATATTATCAGATAATTGCCTTAAAAAAAATATCGTGATTATTGATAAAATATTTCTTACATATTGCCCAGCCCCAGTGTGCTCGTATGATGCCGTAGAGCAGTAACTGTACAGAGATTACGATAATAGGATGTAATGGATTTGACATGTCAAATCTTCTATCTTCTTCTATCTTCTAGGCATGGGCCGGTATCAGATTTTGATGGTATGATAACCTTAAGCAAAAATATGCGGTTGCAGCTCGAAAATGTGTAATTTTAAAATGTCTGGCTAAAAAAAAAAACTTTTCCAATGAATGAATATATATATATATATTATCTGATAGGATTATTTTCTATAAACGACTTCAAAAAAAAAAAAAAAAAAGTTGCAGTCATTTAAGTGATTGAAAATATTATAACTAAGTATTTAGTATAGTATAAGTATTAATATAGTTATGATATGATATAAATCATTATTACCTTTTATTTTACGGAACAACACTAAAATGGCAATACTAACATTTATGGATGTCTTTATTTCTTGCTTTCAAACACTGAATCACTGAGCTTTTATTTTGATGGTAAAACGTTTCTCTTTGACGACAGTCAACAGATTCATAAACTTCTCTCATTACAATTGGTTGGTGCACGTTGCGTTCCCAAACGCAAATTATAAGCGACTCAAACACACAGCACTTGCAGAGCTGCATTTTCTGTGAATCGAAGCTGAAAGTTGTATTTTACTCCATGCAGCGTGTCAGCCTATACATTTATATAATTGACCCTTCGTAAACAGTTTGATTGACAGGCGATCTAACCAATCATAACTCCGAATCTGCCATTTTATCCGTCAAAGCAGTCAGGAGAGTTAGTAGATTAACGTTGGTGAACTCTAACTTGAAAAATTTCCGCGCTTGAAACAACATTCCTTCTGATGTTCATTCATGTTTATTTGATGCTATAAATGAACTAGTATGAAGAGATGATCGGTTCACGAGGAGCTACAGCGATCTGTCACCACACATTAAAGAGCCTCTATACGCTAATTATTGTTTGAACTTCCTTAAAAAAGTTACAATATATTAAATATGAAACTGCTTCATATGTTGTCAGTGTTCTCTTTGCTCCGCAATGTATTTTTCACTTCGTGAGAACATGATGTGTGGCATGAGAGCGCATGGCTTGTCAGGCATTGCAACAGTAACTAAAGGGGGCGGGGCTTTGCGAATGGTCAATTACACCACAGCCGTTGCGATTTGATGATCGCACTAAGACACATCACATCCATGCAGTGTCAAAAATCATTAAGTTACCGGGCAACTGGTGAATATCATTGATTCAGCACCGATTTTTACACTCATTTGACGCTTTAAACCCTGGCAAACATGCTAATACTGCACCGCAAATGGCACCGTGAGCTTGTGCAGTTTTAAATGTGTTAAAAAACATAACATTTTGCAGTTTATTTTGTGATTAAGGCCATTTCACAATCAATCATCATGCCACCAGCTGCCCTTTTTCGAGGGGTTCACCTCCTTCGGCCATCCTACACAGGTGACTGACTGCTCGCACCAACCGGAGGGGGGAGCGGTTGTGTTACTCTACGCTGCACACAGCCTGAGGGATTCCAGCATGTTCTGTCTTTGATGAGACATAAAAAACAGCTGAAACTGAAAATGAATGAATGCTCTACTGAATGAATTCTCCTGAAACAAACTACGCCATGTCGCATTCTGACAACCATGCATTGTCAAAATTAAGCAACTGGCGAGTAACACCTGTTAAACATCAATTTTTACTCGCATTTTTAGGATTTTATGAATCCACTACTGAAACTGAAAACTATTTATCGTGTCTCAACAATCATATCTGTGTATTTGACGTTATTAAAAACTTTTTATATATAATTGTTTTGAGTAAGAGAAACAAGATACACTTCTAGCTTCAACATTATTTCCAGGCACTGAATTTCGGGCACAGGAATGTGGATATTTTGCATATTCCCGCAGGTATCGAGACCATAAAGTGGGATATTCCCACAAACATTTATGCACTATAGCATGTAGGTTAGATCAGTAAATTAATCAAAACATTATCAGAGCAAATCAGGAATTTGAAAACTTTGAGAAGTTCTGAAACAGTTTGAGTGATTCAGCGGTAGAGAGTCTTCTCTCTCTCTCCCTTCAATTACAGGGAAATCTAACAAGTGCGCGAGTGCGTAAACATTAACCACAAAAAAACCCTCTGAGAAGTTCAGTCTTCAGTCCCACTGGTGAGATGAGAATGAGAGAAGAGACTTCACTGGGCTAAAAATAACATCACCTTCCAAAGTATTCTAGTAAGGGTTGGGTATCATTTGAATTTGTGACTTCAATTCCAACTCTGCTTATTGATTTCAATTCTTATCGATTCCCAGTTGATTCAAATTTGGTAAAATCAGTCAAACATAGATCAAAACATTCTGTTGCAGCTGAAAATCAATTCAACAGCCTAATAAACTAGATTAATCTAAATTTCAAGCATAATTAAAGACAAGTATACGATCAGTAATCGGACGGAGGGATATGATTGGACGAACATTTTATGATTATATGACTTCCACAGATGATATAAATACATACACACATTTAGACCACTTATCTGAGTGATTGCTATCGGGATGTGACGAGGCGTTCAACCAGCTTCACAAAAAATGTTTTTGAAGCAAATCACCTTCCTTGCCTTTAAGCCCAAATGCACGGATCCAATATACTGTTACACGTCTTTTGCTTCTCAGTGGTTTACATACGAGGCTTAGCCACCTGTGTTTACGAGGACATTGTGCGTATTTGTCCGTTAAAATGCAAGACGATGCGAAATTCAGCATTAATGCACTATATGAGAGGTGGATTTTAGTGCGCGCTCTGGATGTGCCCAGCACAGACACAGCAAACATGTGCCGAATTGAGTTCTTTCATGCGGTTGAATTGTTTAAAACCACATTAAAAATGCGCACACAGAATCAAAATTAATTTAACAAGTATTTTATAATGATATTAGATTCCCAACCCTAATCCCAGGAAATTATAATAATCCTAGGAATGTGAATGTGTGTGTTCCTCAAACAAGCAAAACATTGTGATTTTGTTTATGATTATAATCATTTTTAATTTAGTCATTTTAATTTGTGCTTTAAAATAATAAGCAATCAGCTGTTTTTAGGTTTAGAATGTAATGTTTCTATTTTAACCCTATTTTGCTGATGATGCCTGCATAGATAATTTCACTATATGTTTTGGAGGACAGGATTAGGCAGAATGTGGAAAAACATTCATTTTAATCCATTATTTACATTTTTTTTTTTAAAATAAAAACATTTCTTAATGTATAATTTTAAAATATATAGTTTATATATAATATACGGTTAAAACACATAGCTTTCACCCAATTAATTGAAGGAAGAAAGAAAAGAAAACAACAAACAGATTAATCGATTATCAAAATAATCGAAAATTAATACACCCTAAACGCATATCAAAACACTAGTCAAAGTGGCGGGTTATGATTTACACAGTGTTCAATCACTTTGCATGGCATCACTGTCAGAGCCCTTCCTCTAAATGAAGCCTCAAGCATTAGCAGAACAATGTGAAGAGGGTCCCGCACTGAGAGAAAAATACATTTAAAATTCAAACATTGTTTTCTATGACTAAGCACACCAGCAGTGCCCAACCACAGCACCCCTCGCATAATTTCCCATTAAAATATGACAATTTAGGACAAATATACTGACTTTTTGTGTTTTATGCATTTTTCAGTAACAAGTTTGCTTTTGTGGCAAGAATAAATTTTTTTCATATAGAGCAGTGCTTCCCAAACTGGGCTGTAGCGGTATTGCAGGGGGGCCGTAGCTAGTCCAAATCAATATTAAAATATTCCAATTGTTCTAAAATTTGATTTTTTTTTAAAGTATGTACGGTTAGTGTTATGGATTTAAATATATTTGTAAAGAATGTTTACATCATAGTTCTCATAATTCACATGAAATTCTTACAAACTTGTTAATAAATGTATTTGTAGGTAAATGTCGGTATATATTTTTTAACGGCGGGGTCGTGGAGCTTTTGCAATGTTTTTGGGGGCCTTACCCCTCTTAAGTTTGGGAAGCTCTGATATAGAGAAGTAATATAGATTGCGCACTCTTTCTGTTTTCCACTTTTTTCCCCCCAAATACTTTAATTCAAACTCTTTTACATCACCATTCATTCTTGAAGGGAACCTTTGCCTGTATTGTGATTACGTTCACTGTTTTGGACAGCTGCCTTGAACTTGAACGCAAGTACAGATTGACGTGTCCGGTGAGTGATAAACCTGCCTGTGAGATGTCACAATACTTAGCATTAGGTTACTGCTCCGCCAGAGCCCTAAGAGACAATTAAGAGTCCGCTTTTTACAACCCGTTCTCATAATGCCGCATATCCAAGACTTTTGTGGAAACAGCTCCCTTGTGTCATTACTGCTATGTGCAAGTAAACATGACAACTATAAAGATAGTTATTTTTATTTCCTTTTTATTTTATTTGAATGAATACATTTAATCTAAGCTATTACGTGGACCTGTTTTTTTTCTGATATTTTTGTTTTGTATTTTTAGTAGAAGTTCTGAATGGCTGGTGAGTACTTAAAATGTAGTAGCCAAATTGGCTGGTGAGTGAAAAAGTTCATTTCAATCCCTTGTAAGAGTGCAGAAATAGAGTAGCAAAGATGACATCACTGCATTCATGTGTTCAAAAGTCATATCTGTAATCGGCTACAATACTCATCACTGCCAACAACGGAAGATATAAATATAAGGCTATAATCAATACTTTTCACAATTAGTGAAACCCGACAGCTGTAATAGAAAAAAACTAGTAAGTAGTTTGAGAGAGTTCCACATGCAATACGTATTTCTTATGCAAAGACGTTAAGACGCATTTAAGTCTCACAGCAAACACCCCTTCCAACAGAGCATTCAAGTCAGAGGGCTAAAATCAGGGTAGAAAATTATTTCTAAATGACAATTTTTTTATGTAAAACATGACGGTGAGAACCTTGTCACAAACCATCCCATCATTTTGACAAAAAAGAATGAATACGATATAATCTAACAAGTCAGTTCTCATTTCACAAGTATCATCTTTACGTCACAACAGCCTTTTAGTCTTCTCTCTACAAGGGTGCGCACACTTGTTTGTGTGCATTTGAGGGAAAGAGAGCTTACAGCCAAGGCAGGTATTATAATGTATTAATTTCTAATGCACAAAAATTCTAATGCAAAAATACGCAGCATAGTCAGGTTAAGTCATCAGTAGCAAAGTTGTCAAAAGTACTCTATAATACAGAAAAAAATAAATAAATAAATAAAAAATAAGGTATATTTGGTACTCGCCGATAAGTGGCTGCTTTCAAATGCTCCTGTGCTTATCTGTGAAGAGCATCAAAGGTTTCTATTTACAATGTGCTTTTGAAGTGTTGATCATTGTAGTCAATCACAGATATCTGTTGAGCTTGTGAATGCAATGGCCAATCAGGTGTCAGAATCTGCTGGACTCCGATTAAATCACGAGTTTTGATTCACTGCATGCTTGAAAGAATTCGCAAGTGTTCAGAACTTTAATTATTTGACATACACAATTTAAATAAAAGTTTTGATTTCAACGCTACTTAAAAGCACATCAAAATCTAATCTGTCAAAGTAGATCTGTGCATTAAGTCTAAAGGCCGTTCACACCAAGCACGATAACAATAAAGATATAGTTCTAAAAATCATTCTAAATATAAAAGAATAGCACAATCCACACCACAGCTATAACTATAACGTTAGAGAAACAAAATCTTTGAGATCGAACGATTTTTTACAGCTGTTGAATGATACAACACTGACAGTCAATCAGAATCAGTTCTAATTTAAGGGCTCGCGCATTTAAAATGGAGACGACATTGAGGAGAAGTTAATCTCCAAAAAAATCCACTGTTTGAGAAGTCAAACCCCCTTTTCATGGATACTTTAAAGAAAATGATCAGTCATACCTTTGTATTAACGATGAAATCATTATGCCAAGCTAGCAAACAGCGTAACATAAAATTACCTCAGGTATCCAGCGCTAGTTGACATTGTCTTGCTTTGTTTGAAGTTGCAGTGAAAAAGACTAGGTGCTGTTTTTATTACACTATATTGACATTGTCAACTAAATTCACTGTTAGATTACATTGATTAGACTAGCTATTCACTCGAAATATAGCATGCTGAGGACATCTGCTGGTTAAAGCATGTAAATGCAACAAGAACAGAAAAGGCATGTAATACACACTTCGAAACCGCAGGGCGAGCTTAAAATAAAGACCGTTATCGTCTGTTTATTTTTATCAAATATAATACCCTCATTTAACTTATTATTATTTTCTATTGTTAAAATAGTAAAATAGCTCCAACTGTTGATATGGTATTGAATTTTGCAAGTATTGGCACGGACTACAGGAATTTTGGTACCGTGACAACCCTAAGTAACGGCTGTACTATGAGGCACTGTGAAGGGTTTAAAATCAATTTTCACTCACAAAACACTTGCACGTGTTAATTATTTATACATACGTGTACACTACTGAATATTTACATATGAAATGCTTACACAGTAATGCGAAATCGATACCGATACATCTAAATGTTACTCGCACATTCATACAACCATTCACACAAACCATTGTGCGTCTTCAAACAGTGGTTTTTGTTGTGTTTTTGAACGAAACAGTTGTATAAATGATTCAATGACACACTTAAGACTTGCTGCTACCATTAATCTCAATTTAAGCAATTTAAATTAAGAAATTGCAATTGTAATGTCAATAAATACATGCCACCTCTGAGTTGAATTAAACCATGTGTAAATACATCTACACATTAAACACAGACCTCTAAACGTCTTCCCTTTGTATCAATGTCATAGGTGTGTGCATGTGAAGGCCGTATGCATGCACAAAGGCTTAATTGGTATATGTGCACAGAGTTTGTATGTACGCTCAAGTGACATTTTAGTACACACGTATGGTGTGGCTACTTTATTTGTACACATGCACTCATTTCATGTCCATAACATGCTTGAGTGAAGTTTGTTTTAAGCCCTACTTGGTGCCTCATACTGAACAGTGTGACATGTCGCACACACCATGGAAAAATTGTTCTTGCAAATGCAATTAATGAATTTACCATAGTAGAACACGTGAAACAGTTTTGCATGTGT
This sequence comes from Zacco platypus, assembly GCA_038088235.1. NCBI lineage: Eukaryota > Metazoa > Chordata > Actinopteri > Cypriniformes > Xenocyprididae > Zacco > Zacco platypus. The sequence goes on from CM076069.1 coordinate 3,323,194, forward strand.
GTGAGAGAGAGACGCTTGTATGTGTGAAGTGAGAGTTTGTGTACTCAATCCCTGCAGAAACACTGAGAGCCAAACTTTTATTCTTCTCATATGTACTGCAGCTTTCATGGTGATAAAAAGAGAGCCATTTTGTGCATATCGTAGTACATATATTCGTGCAGCGCAGTAGCTACGGCTTAAAATGATTGATACGTTAGAATGATAAAGAAACATGCGTGAATGAGAAAAGGCATGGGATGCTATTTAGTAAACTTCATGCAGAGACTCACACACACGATGCACACACAAAAAGCAACAGCATTCAATCCCAAATGCAGTTCTTTTTGTGCTTATTGCGCTTGAACAGTCGGTTACTCCTTAATTGAATGTTAACAGTTGAGAAAGCAGTCAGATATGTATTATTAGCTCTTGAAGAGATAGGCTGCAGTAGGTATAGGCTGCTGTCATTAATGTTAATAAACTCAAGAAAAAAATAAATTTTGATTGAATTACTCTGAAGACATAAAACAATGTGTATAAACCCGTGTAACTAAAATGTAACGCACACGCGGTGCTGGGTAGAAACTATTTGCATGTTATCTGGATTATGTGATTAGAATCCAATAATTAAATACTTGTAATTAGATTATATTACATTTTAAAAACGCTCATAATCAGACTAGAGTTACTTTTTTATTGTTTACCTGATTACATGTTATTCTAACAATGTCGGGTAAATTATTGAGTCTCCCTACTACTTCTCTACTCTTAAATTTTCCTTTCTAAAAAAAGCCTACTGCTTATTTAAGTTCAGAAGGTCTTCCACATTTGTGGAACTGCACAGACCAAACACTAGTCATGTGCCTCTCACTGAAAACAGAGCCACACAGCATTTGAACACTGGATTTACAGAAATCATGTCATTTGTAAGTTCTCAACACTGCATATCTAATCAGCTCCTGATGAGCACATTAATTATTATTTGAATTATCACTCAGTGAGACATTTAACCATGTAATACTGTCTTTAGAAGGCTTTCGTCTTTCTAACACATTAAAATGTTGTCAAAAGTAGACTTCGGTATTAAGTTGGTACTGAAATATTAAAAAGGTGACAATACCAGCACTTCCCGGTGAACGGATTCTTAAAAACCTCTGATTGGCCATTGTGTTCACGTGCTCAACAGATATGTCTGTGATTGGCTACAATGATCAACATTTAAAAAAAAATGTTGTAAATGGACATCAATGACGCGCTTCACAGAGCGCTTAAACAGATAGACGCATTTCAATCACTGTGTATGTCAGTGGATCCATCTATCAGTGGATATGTTAGGGATCCGCTGACAGACGCCTGCTTTCAAACGCTGCCGTGTGTATCTGTGCAAGCGCTCTGTGAAGAGATTTATCATTGTAGTCAATCAGACATATCTGTTGAGTGTGTGAACACAACGGACAATCAGAGGTGTTTAGAAATCCGCTCAACAGCTCTCAAAATGCTAGAGGGAAATACTGGAATTGTCAGCATTCTTTTAACCAAATCAAATTTTATAACAAATTTCACAGTTCTCTCGTGATGGTTAATGATCACATGCAGGTAAACAAAGTATATTTTTTTAAATCTTTTCAAGTAAGTGTTCTATTTTGAATTTTTACTTGAAAAATAACTTTTTTTTAATGATTTAATTACTTAATAGCTTTTCATTAAACTCACAAACCCCTGTAGCTCCATCACTGGGAAACATTGATGTGATGTAATATTTGATTCACACTAGTGATAAAGAATGGAATATATTTTCTCTCTTTTTATTTTTATATCAAAATGGTACAAGAATATCCTATTCAAATCAATGTGATAAACGAGCTAAGCCAAAAGAAATCCAAAATCAGTCCGATTATATTACGTTAAATGTATAAATGTGATGGACTACATTACTAACTACAATGTTGGTCATGTTGAAAATCAGTAAAGCCGGGAACACACCACACGATTCCTAGGCCGATTATGAATATGTAATTTGATCCGTTACGATGGATCATGCGCAAACGGACCGAGTTATGCGACTATGCTGTGGAAATGCATTCCCTGACAAACATTACTCATCCTTATTTTTGTAATTTTATTAAACACATCTTTGTTTCTTTTGTATTATTTATCTATTAGTTAAGATAGCAAGTTAATTGTTTTTAGGCTGTTCATTTAGTTCTGCAGACAAAAAAAAGGTAAAACTGCATTCTGTAAAAATTCAGAATAAGCAGTGATTTCTCTCATTTTAAAAATAAACTTAACTATCCTTTTATTTCAACCTGGAGTCTAATAAAAACAAATTAAATAAAATGGTAGCTTATGTAGGGTATATAACGGCACTTGTTTCAGAATATATGCTTATTTAAACAGTCTAATAAAAAAATTCGCAAACATGGCATTTGTAAATAATTTTATATATACAATTTAATTAGCATAATATATATCTACCATATTTGAGGAATTATGATGATGAAATACAGTTCCTTGACTATCTCTGCATGCTTACAGAGTTTCCAATGTGGTCAGTCCAGTAAAATAGTATTGGGAGCATTGTACATTTACTGTAAACTGAAATGAAAATTGAAACATACTCATTTTAAATATTTTCTGTTCCGGAAGTAAAAGCAGTATTTTATTTCGTTCTAACCGGCAACTCTTTAACTGTAACGAAAAACGTTTTTGCTCAGAAAGAACCAATGCTTTTTAAATTCCTGATTTGAGAATAACAGTCTTTATTCCTGCTTGATTATAACAGGACTCCAGACTGCGACTAAATGCTCACATTTTTCCTACCGCTGCGATCAAAATTTGTTAACACTCACGCGACCACCATAACGTCACCCAACATTCGTTCCATCCTTAGGTAAGGAACGAAACTGCGCTACTCATTTGTCCTTTGCAGAGCTATTATCAGTTTGGACCAATGTCAGTGCAGCGCCAGCTACTCACGAGCCGATCTTGATCACGTGACACTGTTACTACACAGCGCTGGGAGATCCAGTAAAGAAAGCATTTGAATTCACCACAGAATTAATAACGTCGCTGCAAGATCTAATGAGAATTATTACCCGTAGATATCAGATCAAACATTGCTGACGTGGAAACCAGGAGAAACATTGTGCCATTAATGAACACGTTATAGAGGCTTTCAGTCCACAAATGAACATTCGCCATGGATTTAATGCAGTAACACTAACTGTAACATGGAGGTTCGCAGGAATAGTAAAATGCTTTCAAGTATTTCACACATCTTTTTCCAGCACTTCAAAACTAATATAATCATTTAAATGTTATTTTTAATGTGATGACTAAAACATTATTTTTTCATCCTTCAGAGATTATCCCCATTTATAAAACTAAGTTTCAACATGAAGGAAAACTCACACTTATTTAAAAATAAAAAGACATTAAGTTATCATTGTAACCAGTAGGTGGCTTCATTTACACTCCTTAATATATATTTTCAATCGTTTTGCTTTTGAATTCTTTAATATTGTGAATGAATAAAATGAATATTATTTAGACATTATGAATGATAATGCTGCCCTCAAATGTTAATCTGGAGCCTTAAAATAAAACTGCACATTGTGATTTCTGTAAGTTAAGTCTGTTTATCACCAAGGTATTTGTGAGTGATATGGTCAATAAGGGGGAAAATGTGAATAACTGTTCGTTGCAGGTCGATTTAAGGTGTGCCCCTAGTAAAAAGAAGTTAGTCTGGAGACCTGTATAGGTTTAAAAAACAGCACTTGAAACATAATTAATGAAAGCAATCAGGAAATACATAATGAAATGTGTCCTACTCAGGCGACTTTTTTTGTTTTATTTAAGTTATGTTTAACATTTCATACATAAAACCATCATTGTCGGCAGGGTTTCTCCATTTTTTCTTCACAAATTCAACTGCAAGTAAATAGCAGCAGCTTGACATCCATGTTTGTTTCAGTGCAAGAGTTCGGCAGAAAGTCCTTTCATGACTCACTCATGGTTAAGTGTGTCATGTAGCGGACTGACTCGGTCATTAGGTTTGTGCTCCTCTCTGACCGCCAAAGACTAAAATCTGCTTCATTTGATGGAAACGGTCTTTAAGTGCATTGAGTTCAGTGTTAGCATGATTCAGCTAGTCATTGTGTCCCCAGTTTAACTGATTAAAAACTGCAAATAATAAATCTACCCAGCACTGCGCATGTGTTCCTCAACTCTGAGACGTTACACCCATTTCTCCTGACTTGCACTTGTCATTCATAATTTCAGTTTTTTTTAAATCATTGTAAATCTGCAGTCTGCGTGTTCCAGGTCATTTTAGTGCTAAACACAGACTGCGACTAGAAAGCGATATGCCTAAATTGCAAATTATTAATAACAAAAACTAGCATATCATACTCGTCGTCTTGTGAGAGGACATTTTTTAATACAGAAAATTAAATTCAGGTGTTGAATAATTAAATAATGTCACAAATTTAATGAATTGCACACAACGGGTCTAATTTACTAATAATTGTGTGGATTATTCATAATTATATGCACAAGAGATTTACGAAAAATTTCCACCGTATTCACAACACGTGCATACGCACATGTGTTTGTTCTTTACCTCAGAACGAACGTCAATGACTTTAGAATACTCAGAGCGATTGCGTGCCCAAGGCAAATAATTTGCATAAACCACACCCAGACTATGTCCATATTAGGGCTTTCCACATAACCTTTCCTTTCGTTGCTCTCAGCAAACATGATGCGCTAAAGAAGCGCTCTCACCTGAGAGCATGCGATCCTCAAGATCCTCAAGCAATCCCAAGTGTGCCATCCTCAAAACAAGTTCAAACACAGACCCAGATTACAGACCTCTGATTAGCCAGCTGTAAATCTCATCTTTATTAAGAGACTAGCAGCTCAAGCTAGTATTATTCTTTCACTAATATATGAGTCTTTTCCAGCCATGCAATATTCAATCAGTATCTCACCTTTTGCATCACTTGAAAATTGAGCCAAGGAATTTATATAAATATCCAATGCTTTTCTCTGGGTAAACTTAAATATTTGCCAAAACAAAATAAAATCTGTCCAAAATATAGCAGGTCTCGACAACTGCCCAGGGCCAGCGTGAACGATCAGGCCAGTGCCTCATCTTCACAAAACTATCATTTGAATGTGTTTTTAAGTTCTATTTAAATATTCAAGTGCAAGACAACGTGAAAGAGAACTCAGTTTGGTACTCTCATTGTGCGTGAAGTTGTGCGCACACACATCCGAAGTGAGCGCGCAGAAAGTTGCATATCAGAAAGCGTGCAAATACAGAATTGAGTTCTTTTTCACGCCTTCTTGCACTTTAAATGGACAAATTCACACAAACTTATATTAAAAAAATGTCCATCCTAGTAAACAGTTGAGAAATAAAACGCATGTCTATTTATGTTCGCTTGTTGAATGACAAATTGATTCAATCCATGATCACTGAAAATGATTTGATGCAACAACTAGCTAGCACATTTTTGAACTTTGCCAATTTAAAACATGATCAAAACAGTAGGCTAATCTAGTGACAAAAGTTCAAAAGAGTAGGCAAGTGACAAATTTCGGTATTAGAATCCCCTAATTGTTTGTTAAAATCGATATCGGCAAAAAAATAAATAAAACATATCGTTTTTCAGTCATATTTCATCATTGAAGGTTTCTTAAAAATAACAGCAAAATATAGTCCTGTTCTCATGAACCCAATCTTATCTCGTGAGCTAAGTGTATCGTCACACCCATAGTTGTTCATTAAAAAAAAAAAGAAATCATATTGGTGCATCCCTTTACTACACTATACTTTATCAGGGGCATTCAGAAAGGGGTAATTTTTCAACTTGATGTTCATTAACAACCAACACACCTTCTTCAGACATCCCACACTCAACAACTACATATCTCACTTGGTCAACTGCAAAATAGCAGCCTAAACCATCTAAAATGAAAGCGTCAAATCTCTGAAAGAACTCAACTTAAGACTTTTCCAGACAAACTTGTTCACAGAAGTTGTCATAACACCAAGAAGAAATACTAAGACCAACACCTGTAGGGATAAAACTGAGCACTTCCATTCAAAACACTCTTCAAATGGCATTGGTCTACACCCGCAATACATAAAATACAGGTGTGACGAAATCACCGAAGCAGTGAACCCTGGGAACCATAAGGGCCCCCTAACACCCCTGCCTATATTAAAGAGCAATATGAGTAATTTCTCATGTGGCTTCTTCCATCCTCCTTTTGAAACAGCCCATCTCCTACCTAAGCTGGTTAGGGGTTCCCTTATCTCTTTGAAACTCTCTCTCGCCCCATCCTCCTGCTTGACTTTCAGTGCTTTGGGGGAGCTGGGAGAGCTGCTGAGGGAAGGGGAAAGAGGTGTTATTCACAGAAAAACAAATACATTAGGAGTTCAATATACCAAGTATGCAACAACGGCAAAGTCCCAGAAACAGCAACAAAACCTGTGATGAGTTACAGAGAAAATAGATTCACATAACCTGTAATGTCCTGAGTTTGTGCCATGATTTATACAAAAAAATGAGTGAAAACAGTAGAGAACTTTTAAATAAAGTAGTTGAGTGACCCATTACATTTTGTATATTTTGTGCTCCAAATCAATTACTCCTTGTGTTACTTTAGAAATTTGATATCTGAATTGTCCCTTAAACATACTGAAGCACCAAAGAGTAGATACTAACACATTAAAAAAAACAAAAAAACAAAAACCACATTTGCTTTGATTGAGTTTACCACAAAAAAGAAGAGATTTTAAAGCATTTAAAGACACCTATGTGACCCTGTTTCCACCAGGTATTAAGACACATTTTTCAGTGATCGAATCAAAAGTGGTCAGCTCACACACTGCTGTTTCCGCCTGGTATTAAAGGCAGGGTAAGGGATTTCCTTCAAAAACATTTTTTTGTTATGCTGATAGAAAGTTTCTTCACATCCCGATAGCAGTCATGAAGTTAAGTGGTCTAAATGTATATGAATTTACATCGTCTGTGGAAGGCATAGAATCATAAAATGTCTGTCCAAACACATCCCTCAGTCAGAAGGATACCATTGAATGTCCGACATGCTTTCATCCGAGAATGTTGATTAGGGCTGGGCGATAAACCGATAACAATCATTGTAATTTCTCGATAAAACGATGTCAAAAGTTCGATAAACGTTTTTTATGCGGCTAAAACGGAACGAAACAGCCCCATTCATTTGAACTGTGCCGCACAGATGCATTTACTCTGATATGTCTACTCAAGCACTAAACAGCTCTGTGAGATCCAGTGATAAGTGCTTGAATTGAGCAAAGAGCACAAATCAGTGATTTTAACTAGTTTAAAGCCAGATTAAACAGCGCTGACAAACAAGGTGCGCAACGAAAGAGTCAGAAGGCTTTTCAATCTCAAATCACCATCATTTACTGTAGTAACACTAACTGCACCATGGCATTGTATGTATTAAAGCAGTAATGGAATATAATTACAGTATTTTTGTGTAAGCTACAGCATTTGAGCATGTATACTAAATGTACTTAGACTTAGTACTTAATACTTAGACTTAATAGGCTATTTGTTTTCAAACTTAATCGTTTTACATTTTAATGCGACCTAAAACATGCCTTGGATATTGACTGAAAATGTCTTATTCTTTATTATTGTTCGGTGACACTTAACAATAAGTCTCAATAAGTATTTAACATGAGTTAACTACATTAATTAACAAAGAATACTTCTGATACATTTATTAGTTTGTTAATTGTAACATTTGCCAATACATTATTAAAATCAAACGTTGCACTGGGTACTTGAGTTAATAAAAATACAATAATGTTAGTTCATGTTAACTAATGTTAACAAAGCTTAATAATACTGCAACAAAAATGTAGATGTTGCTCATTTTTAAATGTTAGTCTACTTAACGAATTAACGCTAATCTAATTAAATGTGTGATAATACTATACACCATGATAAAAGCCTCAGAAATCGTGATGTGAAAATTTGATAAGTTAGATGTAATATTTTTATTTATTTTTTTGTTTTATTTTATTTTTTATTTATATTTATAAGCTAAAGCATATTTGAAAGATTTGCATATTTGCATCGCACTCCTGAAGTTTTTTTTTTTCATGCGCTCCTAAATTATTTAATTTACAAGAACATGTGCTCCTTGGGAAAAAAGTAAGCGCCAAGCCCTGTTTAGTACTGACCACTCGTCATTGGATCACCAACAACATCTTACCAGGTAGAAACGAGGCCTTTGACATTTTTTTTTTGGGGGGGGGGGCACAGTGAAAAAACATACACTTGCGTTACCACAGTGTATGAAACTACACCACAAAAAGCTGAAATACTCAACACATAAGATTCCACTTCACAAGATCTTGGTCTTCAAATCATCACTTTATAAATCAGGCTAGTGATTAAACAGCTATAAATGCTTTTACACACTGTCTTGTTACAACTATTTATTTAAACAAATCATATAACAATCAGTATATATGATGCAGTCCAATACTTGAATCATTGCAGATTTAATGCAATATTTTATGATCAAAATAAAAAAAAATGATATCCCGAAAGACAAAACAACTTCAAAAGTTAACCTTGGTTCTTAATAAGGATGAACATTGTCAAATTCTTAAGCAACTTAGCACCATCATTAATTTAAAAATCACCTTAACAAGCCATAAATAAAATGCATCATAGCCAAGACTAAGACAAAAACTTAAAGTAAATATGAAGCATTAGTTAGTTTAGTTCAGAAAATATGTTCAACTATGAGAATTAATGAAAAGGATTTCTCAGTCCAATGTAGTGCTAAACAGAGTACAACTGGTAAAAGATACAGATAAATATCTTTAAAAAAACTCTATGCTAAACTGTATACTGAACATTTATACTCTGAATTTCAGAATCACCAAATATGAAGGATTGTTGCTAAATCTGTTTGCTGGCAACTACACGTATTCACCTGTTCTTGGGAAAAAGAACAAAATCCTGCAGTTTCACAATGGATCCATAATAAGAAGAAAACATCTTTTCTAAATAAATTAAGCCAACTAATAAAATTCATATTCCTATGGTTTCTCAACCCAATATTTTTAAAAATAACAATTGCAGTAAAAATAGGTCGAGTACAAAAACGAAAATAAACGTATCGTACTCATTCTGGAAAAAGTGGTATTGGTGTATCCCTACTTTTAAGATAATATATGTATTAAAGTGTTTATTTAGTAGTATTTTCAATTTCAATTCACAATAATTCACACAAACAGACTTTTAAAAGGTTAGACCACCACATGTATTATAAAAAGAAATAAAACTGAAAAGAGGTTAACTACTTATGGATTTATAAAATGTTTATCAGTATTCCACATACAGCAGAAGTGTTATGATCACAAATGACAAAAAAAAAATATTTACAAAGGGTTTTTTTTTCTTCTTTCAATCTAGTTGTAAGAGGTAGTGATTTCCATTACATTATTAGTGATTAATTACAAATAAATATTGTAAATGGGGCAAATTATATTTAAGATGTATCTCAGTTGTATCATCTAATCCTCCACATGGGTCACTGAGTTGGATCCTGATGACTGCCGCTTGTGGTATGAACAGCAAATAAAAAGCAACCATACAATAAAAATTATTTTCCTCAAAATCTTTAAGTTAAACCCTACAAAATGTACATCTGATTTCATTTCAGCCTATGAAATTCAGACCAACTTTTTCTAACTCCTCCTGTGCCACTGATCCGAGCTTCAGCAGTTTTAGGGACAGTGCTTGCAAAAAGTTATCAAAACAACCATTGGTTTTTCAGGTTGATCTAGATACAGATTAGGTCCAGTAATTAAATGTACAATAACAATGCAGAGTATTCTTGACTGTATACATTAAATATAGATGAATCCTTACAGTAATTCAGTCAAGAGCAATAAGTTTTTGTTTGTTTGCTTGTTTTGCAGTGAGTCTTTTGTAATTTGATTAACATTAACTTTCTGTCCCAAATAGGGATTCAGTCCGGGGAACAGCGTCTCTTGCGTTTTTGTGCTTTCGATAATGATTATCATCAAATATGTCCCGCAATTCAGCAACAGTAAAGACTGTATTTTATAATGTGCTGATTCTGACGTTAAGTTCAGGTTTATGGAGGAATGAATGCGCAGGAAGTTGTGCGAATCAAAACATGGCTAGTTTTTAATAGTTTTACCTCAAATATCTTCTTTCTGATGATCCTTGGTAGCCAAAATCGAAATCAAAAAAGAATTTAGCTTAATATCAAGGGCCTAAAGTGTAAGCAGATGTTTTAATGTTTAGTGCTCTCCTTCATCGGCACAATTGAACAGAACTGTCATGTTGTGCGATTGTTGTTGCTCCTCTGCGTGAGCGCGATCGCTCTTCTGGAATGGCGAATAGCAGAAATGCATTATGTCCTAATATTATTGCATATAGAAACAGCTGGCGACTCTGGCGAGATAAAATTTGCTAGGTTATGTCTATTTAGCAATAATAAATGTACGTGTGTTTTCTTCACAATTTCTCCAGTACCGACAGCAAAACCGTTAACGTCAGCGCTTATCAATACATCATTTAATACCGGGTTTCGGCACCCATCCCTACATAGCAGAAAAGTTCCATCACTTTTGATACGACAAATGTCTAGCCTTGAGTTAATACATCAAATCCTCATTCGACAGCAGTATCCCATTCTGTACAGACACAGTTCAGAAATTTACAGGAGCAAAAACTGCATTCTACAACAAATTAACTCCGGAAAAATGTGAAAAGTGGTGACAATGGCATTTATAAAAATTCTACACCATGTGTAGGGAACTGAATGACTAGTTGTTAATGACAGGCATCAGAGACGTGTATTTCTTCTGTACGGGCGATGCAAAAAGTCACAGGGGAAGTCATTCGGGCTGCCAAATCTTGCTAGAAAAACAGTGAACAAGAACAAGCCCACAAACCTAAATAACTCCAAAACTGACAGCCACATTCTTCAGCTATGTGAACGTGATAGACAACAGGAAGATGCGCATCAAGTTTCATAAAATTCTACTAATAGTGGACGCATTAAATTTAAAAGCCCTAAATTTGACCCAAAATGAACAAAATAAAAATCCAGGGGCTTATACCATGGAGCTGGTTTAGGTGGATAGCTAGGTATGTTTCAGTTTAGTTTGTGCTCCAGGGAAGGTTGTGATCCGAGTAAAAAACTGGAACAATCAGCTGGGAGAAAAGTGACATGTCTGATGCAATCAAGTCCTTCCCCCAGTTTCTCTAGCTCCAAATTCAGGGTCACTACAAAAGATTTAAGACAAAATTGTCTGACTTTTAGCAATGATTATTTATATTACTTATGATTGGTAAAATTTTTCAATTTCTAATCCACTACACAAGCAATTCTAGTTTAACAATTATCATTAAGCTTTTGATTTAAATGAATATAAATCAGATCATTTAAATAAGGTTTAAAAGTGACTACATGTGTGTGAGCTTCCATAGCAGGAAAAATAAAATACTACGGAAGTCGATGTTGGTAACCAGACAGTTGACAGCCATTCTTCAAAATCTTATTTCGCGTTCAACAGAAGAAAACTTTGGATCAGGTTAGGAACAACAAAAGGGTGAGTAAATTATGAAAGCATTTTTAAAATTGGGTGCCCTAACCCCTTAAAAAGATATTTAAGACTTAAATTTGATACAACTCATTTTAAGAATGAGGACCCATGTGGACCTCAGAATAACAGAAGTGTCCTAAAAAGACGCAACGCGATAAGATTCCAGCAACGAGCAATTTATCCGTTCACGACAAGTAAATGTGAGCCAAAAAAAACACATGGAACCTGATCTCTTCCATTCCGATTTGTGCCAATTCCATATGTGCTACTAAATCTGACACAGTCTCAAAGTCTCAAAGACTTTACATCCCAAAATTATCAAGACAGTTGTAAAAGGTAGTCAGTAGAAGGGCAGTGACGTGACCGCTCTATAATACAAGCAAAATATGAGGGATCATATCAAAAGTTTCTCATGTAATAGCTTACTTTAATGCCCTCAGTGTTTACTTCAGTATGACAGTGCGCTGTGTGTGTGTGTGTGTGTGATTTTTCCTAGAATTAGGTTACTTTCACTGTTGCCATGGGATGTTTTGCAAGCGACCGCACTAATGCGATATTCAACCTATGAATGCGATTGGACTAGTTTTGAGAAGCAATTGAGTGGATTTCTATGACGGCTTCATCACACGCCATCAATATAAAACGGATGGTTTTGGTGAGCGCTTTGTAATCCGTCTTCACATTAAATTTTCTAAGAGACATGACCACAGATCCGGAGAGCTGCACCAATGCAAACTCGTACAGATGCTCTGCAAAGAGCGATACCATAATAACAGACAGTGATATGTCCTTTTCAATTGATTAACATTATAAAAACTGGTAAAACCTAAAGAAGTTGCAAAACTTCTAATATTATTTTCATCCATGTTATTTTTTTACATCTCATGTGGCAGCGGGTTCTGAATCGGGACAAGCATCTTTCAGACACGCTTTACTTAAAAACGCATCTGGCAGAAGAGTCAACAGCATTCACGCGCGTCTTTCAAAATAAAAGTCTGAAAGTTGCCATCCCCTTGAGAAACACTGCTTTACTGTGCTGTGGCCAAACATGCAGCTGTATTAAAATAAGAGGATGGTTTAAAATTGTACTCTAATTCGATTTTTTACAAGTGTAAATAAAGCTAGATGCTATTTTACTGGGAAAAATAATGTTTCACAAGATTCTCCTTAAATCTGTGTGCCAATTCAAGATACCTTTGTTACATTTTATCAAACTCACTTTGCTCCATTGATATGAATTTAAACAGCGGTTTTAAAGAAAGGCACTGACAGAGGATCAGTGCAAAACACACAGACCCAACAAATCAAATGAAATTCACTTTTGTCTATTTTCATGATCAAACGGTTCGCTACAACCTTAGGCTAATCCCTCTTACATACACACACACGCACTTCTGTCCAGTGGAAATTAGTAAAAAGGAAAAAAATAAACATCTGGACATTAAATGTAAAGGATCTGAGAATAACGGCATACTCTGAATATGTAGTTCTCTGGAATCTTTCGTGTTTGAAGACAAGTAATTCAAACTACTAAAGAATTTTCCTGTTGAAAAGAAGTCAGTGGTATGTCAACCCTTTAATACGTTCAGCTTAGGGATGTTAATTTGATTTTTGTTCTCTAATCGACCACCAAAGCTTGTTAACCGATCATTAACCGACAATAGATTGTTAAATTAGACAAACAAAATCCAGAATTTAGCTTTACTATATGTGCAGAGTTTGTTCATTTTAGTGACGCACTCCAAAAAACAAGTTCCCAGAAAGGGAACCGAGACGGCTAAAAGCGAAGCACATCCCGTTTGTTATCTATATTGTACACAAATAGAAGTAAACCCCTTACAGCAGGGTTCCTGGAAGGCCTCTGCTCAAACTCACCTATCTGTGATTTTCTAGTCATCCTGAAGACCTGGATTAGTTTGCTCAGGTGTGTTTGATCAGGGTTGGAGCTAAACTCTGCAGGGCATTGGCCCTCCAGGGCAAGATTTGAGGAGCCCTGCTTTACAGTTTCAAATGATGGCTTACTCTTATCTGTTTGATCATAAGTCCTAGCATTGCTAACATCATAGCCTGCTCATTATCAAAATAAAATGCCATCAACAAAACATACAACAAGTTACACTGCTCGATTTAAATAATCCGTACTACAATCTGTGCGTGTCCACCGCCCAACCGTTGTGTTACACATTTTTGCCGACGCAAAGGATTAATATTATGTGGATATTGAAATGTGAATGAAAAAGAGGATAGTATACATAATAAATAATAGTTATCATCCGTAAACATTGCGTGCCGAATGAGCGAAGTTGTCTATGCGAGCCTAACGCCAGTTTATTCGTTTTGGCTTGACGTTTACATCTACTTTTATTTTTCATTCTTGTTCTGTTCTGAATACCGTTGGATTGAAAGGATTTATTAAGAGGTGAGGGGAACTAAAACAACCTTTACCTATGTTTATAGTTTTTATAAACTATAGATAAGCATTTCCCTTTACTTAGCAGTATTTTACGTTAATGTAATAAAATGTACCTAGACCACAAATGGATTTTTCTTCCCTCATTTTTTTAATCATGCAAAAATCTTGAAAAATTTCTTTTTAAAGGGTTTAAATTATCGGCTAACCAGTTAATTATGAGCATCCCTAGCTCAGGCTTTGTATATTTTCTTTAAGCAATGTTATAAACCAGAGTAAATATTCTGCATCTTGACAGGTATATCATTTTTGTGTCGTTCTACAGCCAACATTTACTGTTCCATTTATGTCCATTCATTTTATTGTCAAAACTTTAAGTCTTTTTGGAAATTAACACATGATGCTTTTATCAGTCCCTCCAGAAAAACGCAGATTTTTTTTGTGATTGTTGCGGGCAAAAATCTTTGATTATGCGGCATGTTTTCTTAAAAAACGTGATGGAATATGCAGGATATTTTTGCAATTTTATGCGATGAAATTGCGGGAACTTGCAAAAACTGTGGTTTGATGGAAAAGAGGAAAAAAAGGTGATTCCCCAACACCCTGTTCTCTCTAGACTCTACCTTCATGTCAAGAGTCATTTCTGATACTTCAAGATACTAAATCACTGAATATTTCAGTTCTCATTCTGTTTTATTTCAGACCTTCATGAACACATGAATCAAACTTACAAAACATTGAGTCAAACAAGTTCTGTCGCTTTTACAATGGAATATTCAACAACTTCTGTAAAAATGAATAAATAAAACAAACAAATAAAATGTGTGCTTCCTGTTTTACAGAGGTAGCTGTACAAAACACACATCTTCTGTTAAATTAAGTGCTTCCAATGCACAAAGTTCAATCTCTTACTGCAACGTAAATTATTTTACATGCTACTAATATACAGTGTCGTCTGTGGTTCAACACGCAGTCGCACGGAGTGCAAAATAATTTGCCCCCACTGTCATGTGACACACCGGGAAACTGCTTCGCGCGCTCTTTTGCACTTATTTTTGTTGGCAAATGAGAATGATCTACGTTCTTCATCACGGTTTCACCGCGGGGTTTGCAGATGATGTTCACGTCGCGTAATTACGTCACTTCATAAGGTTCCCATGGCAACAGGGGAAAATAATGGCGCTTTACTTGTGTGAAGTAAACGCAACATTTTTCAACTTTCTAAGATATATGTGACTTTTTTGCTACTAAAATATAGGGATTATGAAATCATGCTAGCCCCACATATTTTGCTTGCTGAAATCGGCAATTTATGCAGCGAAAGTGCGGCGTAATTGAAAAAATGCGACCCCCGCATTAATATGCGGACTTTGACTGAATATGCATGAAATCAAGCGATCACATAATCACGTTTTTCTGGAGGGACTGATTTTATTGGTTTGTGCACTGTATTGGTGTTTGGGATGAATCCAAGATCAAAAATGGGAAGAGAGTAATTAGTTGAGTGACTCCATACAAACTTGGCCTTAAAGTCATGTTACCTCGTTATTAAACTTACCTTTATAGCTTTAATTGCTGATTTTGTAATCTGGGTCATCTTTGCCTTCGAGATCGGTGGTTTGTACTCGTTCAGCGAGTACAGCTGAAAAACAAAAACAAACATTTGACATTATAATTATTAATTCATTCATTCAGCTGGATGCCTTTTGTGTACATTTGTAGTGAATAATGCTTTTTTTTTTAAATAAAACAACATCTAACAATAACAAAAGAAATACACATTTCGTTTTGTTGTTATAATATTGTTACTACAAGATGTATTACGGTAAAACTGCAATCTTGTACAATAAAAATCACATTGTCCTCTTTAATATTTGCTAAATAAATACACTCACACAGCTAATTATAATTCAAAATGCAGATACAGAGCCCCACCAGAACCAAACACATACTATTTAACAAAGATATGATCTTTTAATAAAGCGAAAGTGAAGTTTATCGTGAGGTTAAAGCCGGTTTGTGTTGACTAGCACGGCTAATCGTCTGCTGCTAACTGCTAGCGGTTCAGTTTGAAAAACAAAGGCAGTGGCTCAAAAATATTGAGACGACCTACAATATCTTTGGGCATTACATGTCTTTTCCATGACAAACCGCATTTTTGTACTTATTTGAAAGGCGCCATGTCGAAAAACGTTGTGAACTTGTAGCGGGCCTGAGATGCCCTGAGCGCTGTCTATTACATGAACAGGAGCGTTTATGTTTCCAGGACTTGCTAAAATGATTTAATATATTTATGCATAAAGTACTGCAGGTAAGTAAATGCATAAACATTACTTTTAACTTTTTTTTGTCAACATGCTTTCTACTAAAGGTGACGGGGGGAAACGCTAAACACTGCGCTAATCTGAAGTTACTGTATTTACGCTTTCAGTTTTCACTATGCATACAAAGAATTTAACATCAATATCAGATTAAATGTCAGAATTATGTAAGACATATGTGGCCTGCACCATGAAACCGGCTTGATGACAACAGCGGCCTACACTCGAGTTTATCCTGTCTACATTCATGCAAATGAGAATCACACAAACCTCGCCGTTAAACGCCTTGACGGCCTCCATTTTACAGATTTGAAACTGTTCTTTCAAACAGATCAAAGACGTTAAACCTCTTCGTCCTTACAACCGGTCTGGCGCGAGCATGTCCTGAAGTTAGCGGTGGTCGAGATGGAGGAGGGCGCTAATATGGCTGACAACGCGAAGACAAACACAGACCGATTCATCTCTGAGTCGACTCCTCCAGAGAGATTCAAGATTCGCTCGGTCGGTGAAATGAACAATGCCGTGTGAATGAGCTCAGAGGAGCCCAAACTTTTTATTACAGAAAAATCAAACTTGATTGAGAGAGTTTTATATTATTATACGTTAAAGTGAAATCAAAATGGACACTTTTTTATATTTTTGGAATATTGCAGTGTTTATTATAAATCATTTAGATCATATTTTTTTATAACTCGTGTGCACTCACATTCTTTAATCAAAAAATCTTTCCTTCCCCCTAGCAACAAAATCTCTTCTCTTGCCTGATGACACGTACACTGGCTTGAGGGCGGGACTCTGTCCTCCAGCAACCTGTCAGTCACATGACGTCATAGTAGCAAGCGAAAACCATCCAACCAATCCAAAAGGAGCCGTTTACCACAGATGTACGTCGTAATTGGGGAAGTCAAGCCAATCGCAGCTCAAAAATGCACATTTTAAATCAAATTCATACATTTCAATGCAAAAATAAATCAAAATCTTTTAAACATTAAAGAAAAAAATTTTATGTATCAATGTCTGGACTGGCTATCCTGATCTGGTTAATGATTTCTGGGCACATGTTAATGATGTAAAAAAAAAATACATTTCAAATCTTGTTTTTCATGCCCTGAGAGCAATAAAAACACACAGGGAGAAAGTCCCGATCGTAATTCATGCATGAAAGTGTTCATGTTTGTTAAAAATAAACTAACTTGAACAAAAAAATAATCTCTAACTTGCATTATGTTATCAGATGACTTTTGGATGTTAATGCAAATTATATTCTAATAACACAAATACATTTATTTGTTTTCATATTGACACAATTTCCAACATTTCTGTGGGTATAAGTTTATAGTATTTCACCAACCTGCGCAAAAAAATAAGCTGGAAGATTTGAATATTTCAATTTCAATTCTCATTTATTTGTATTGCACTTTTCACAATATATATCTCAAAGCAGCATGTCAACATTATGATTTAGATTCATCTGTTATCAGAGGTGACTGTGTCCAAATTATGTAATTTTCAGAAACGTACATACAAATCACTCAGTTGGCTAACAATGTTTTAAAGTATTAAGTTAAGACAGAAACAATGAGATCATTGAAGTAATGAATACATGCTCTGCTTGAGAGTAAGTGGAGGAGACGAGCGGTTCCAGAAGAACGTGTAGCGCTTAGTGTTGCTGTAGAGAGAGAAAGAAGCCTCTCGATCGCCCTCTGGAGGAGAAAGGAAGAATGACGAGGCTGAGCTGTGCCTTGACAGAAGGAGAGAAAGCGAAATAAGTGCAAATAAGTGAAGCAAAGTATTTTCCAGGATGAAGAAGCAAGCGAGCGACGCCATGGTGAAGTGTGTTCTGTGAGTAGAGAAGATGAAGCAAAAGCTTACAGCACCTGGTATTCCCAGGCGGTCTCCCATCCAAGTACTAACCAGGCCCGACCCTGCTTAGCTTCCGAGATCGGACGAGATCGGGCGTGCTCAGGGTGGTATGGCCGTAAGCGAGAGTTGCAGTCAATAGCGAGCTATTTAAAGAAGACACACCGGCAGCACCCCTACACGACTCGAACCGCCTTCATCACGTCCCGGGCTGAAGCTGCAGCAGAAACAAACCCTTCTCCCTCGAGTGTTTCACGACTTTTTTATAAAAAATATTCTCACTTCAATAAAATTTAAACTCTCTTCTCAGGATTTCAGTGGTGTAAAGTATTTGAGGAAATCTAATTAGTTACTGTTGTAGAGGCTTTTTGTCCACAATTGATCCAAAATTAAAGGCGTCCATCTTGTGTAAAGGTTGAGGGCTTCTTTGCCGTGGCGCAGGGGGTGACCAGACAAACTCAAGTGTTCAACAGTTCATTGATTATATGTCAAATTCAATAAAATCTTTCAACTACAGTATGTAGATATCTGATGTCTCGTCCATGAAGATGCAACAATGGAGAAGAAGCTTTTGAGAACCAGAACAAGATGACAGAACAAGTTGAAATGTAGTTATAGTTTGAGCCGCTTTGTTAATACGCCTGCAGGAGAGGAATAATGTTTTAAAGAGATATTGATCTAATTCATTATCTCAATTACAATTAAGTACATATTAATTGTATTCAGTTGTGCTGTAGGCAAAGTCCAGTACATTATAGACTCATTTTTATGTAGAAATAGTAAAGATTTCTGTGCCACCCCAGACCGGTTGCTGGACACTCCTGTGAAAAGATCCTGGATCCGCCACTGCTTCTTTGACGGACATAATCCAAGAAATGACCTCCAATCCAAAGTAAATGCTAAATTAAGTTTTTATTTTCAAAAGAAAGCAATAAAAAGGTTAATGTTGTTCAATCAAACAATGTGTGGTCAAAAGCTGTGTGCTCTCTCCACCTTCACTCCTCATTCCTATCTGCCCTCTTCCTGATACAGTCACCTTACAAAATAAAAGTCTTCTTTAAATTCATCAAAAACATATTAAATCATAGTTTAAGTCAATTGAGTTTATATACTTCAAACATTCAAACTTATATGGCTCCAACAACTGGACAGAAAGGGATAGTTCACCCCAAAAAGAGACCTTCGTTCGTCTTAGAAACACAAATCAAGATATTTTGGATGAAATCCGAGATGTTTTTTTCAACCTCCATTGACAGTAAAGCAGTTAACACTGTCAAGGCCCATAAAGATAGTAAAGACATATTTAAAACAGTCCATGTGACTATAGTGGCTCGCTCTTAATGTTATGAAGCCACAAGAATACTTTTTGTTTCATATTAACTAAATGTTAATTTCTAACATATTTTGGGTTCATTTTAAGGAAGCAATACAGTCATTTTTAAACAATAGTTGAGTTAAATATAAGTATCCAGCAGGTTGGGAAAACATGTAATCCAACCAATCGCTCGCTGGGTTTGTCCTTTTTCAGCACAAATTAGGTTGTTTTTAACCTAATATTTGCAAAATGCCCCTTAAACTTATAATAGCACACTCTGGCCTACACTATCTGTTGAGAATCAACTGTTCCAAGAGATCATTTACAAAATAAACTATTCTGGCACAGACTACTGCAATATGAGAGAATAGTTGTCCAATTTTCATGTTTGGATGGACTAAGAAACAAGGAATAGTTCACTCAAAATTAATAATTATGTAGTTGTCTCTTCCTATAGTCTGTGGGTCAGTATTAATTGCAAAATCTGCACCTCTTCTGTGGATAATATTAATTTCATAATGATTCTTACTCCGTGAAGTCAAGCAGCAGAAGTTCAGTGACAATGTGCAAATACTACTGGACCATTTGGAGCAACTAAATATGCAAAACTAGTCTTACATGTCATTGTTTGTAACACAGGGTGTTCATCCTTTGCTGGGCCGCTTTAAAAAAAATGGGGGCATAAATAAAGAGTATACCCACTTCTCCAGCACCACTACACCACTGCTTCACTGACATTTGCTGCGTGAAAGTGAGAAATTTACGACTGAAGGTCAATCCGAAACCTTATACTGACCACAGACTCAAAAGTAAAGCGATGTGGCGTAAACAATGCGCTTATTAACATGAGTTTAGTGTGAAAATGGCTTACTAAGCTTTTGTGTGTAAAGTTCTAGAGTTTTACAAACTTATTTGCCTTGACAATGACAGCTAAATATAATTGTGTTTTTAAATCCTCCAAAAATCGCCCTATTGACTTAAAGAGCCTCAGTGTAATCTCGACTTTCCTTGTTTAATTGTTTCTTTCTTTCATTGAAGAAAATAATAATGGACGAGTCAACATGTTTTTGTTAATCAACGTTATGGCAATGGCACATAATCCTGTGAAGAGAGTTTAAATGTCATTGAAGTGAGAATATTTTGATTAAAAAAAAGTCCTGAGGGAAAAGGGTCTGTTTCTGCTGCAGCTTCAGCCCGGGACGTGATGAAGGCGGTTCGAGTCGTGTAGGGGTGCTGCCGGTGTGTCTTCTTTAAATAGCTCGCTATTGACTGCAACTCTCGCTTACGGCCATACCACCCTGAGCACGCCCGATCTCGTCCGATCTCGGAAGCTAAGCAGGGTCGGGCCTGGTTAGTACTTGGATGGGAGACCGCCTGGGAATACCAGGTGCTGTAAGCTTTTGCTTCATCTTCTCTACTCACAGAACACACTTCACCATGGCGTCGCTCGCTTGCTTCTTCATCCTGGAAAATACTTTGCTTCACTTATTTGCAGTGGTGTATAAAGTACTTGAAAGCCATACTTGAGTAAAAGTACAGATATCTTACCAGAAAATGACTTTGGTAGAAGTTAAAGTCACTGTTTAGAATATTACTTGAGTAAAAGTTTTAAAGTATGTGATATTTTTTGTACTTAAGTATGAAAAGTATTTTTTTGATATAAAACATACTTAAGTATTGAAAGTAAAAGTAAAAGTAAATGCAAAATACGAAAGGAGCAGAAAATATTATTAAAAATTGTTCTATACACAGTTTGAGCAGCAAGATTGTTTTAACTCTATTTCTTACATTTTGTTTATTTGAATTTAAAAAAATGGCAAAAAATTATGCCTTGATCATTCATGTTAATTTATAGTGCATTATAATTAATGTAAGAGGCAACTTTAAAATGTTAAAATGTAAATGTTGAAATTAATAATGAACAACACTTTCATTAACCTTTAATGTTACAAATGGTATTGTAAAGTGTTTCCATTTCATTTAAATCCAACAATCATGCTTAAAATGGCCATCTTTACATGCAAAGGCATTTTATAGGCTATGTATACTTTCACCAGGGGCAGATTTAGAGATTTGAGGGTCCCAGGCAAAATACAGGAATGGGGACCTAATTGACCCTTGCAAACAGTTTGATTGACAGGCGATCTGACCAATCATAACCCCAAATCCGCCATTTTGTCCAACAAAGCAGTCAGGGGAGTTAGTAGATTAACGTTGGTGAACTTGAACTTGAAAAATTGTGTGTCCTCACGTCTTTCCACGCTTGAAACAACATTCCTTCTGATGTTCATTCATGTTTATTTGATGCTATAAATGAACTAGCATGAAGAGATGATCGGTTCACGAGCCGCTTGAAGAAGCTACAGCGATCTGTCACCACACATTAAAGAGACACTATACGCTATTTATTTGTTTAAACATCTTTAAAAATTACAATATTTTATATATGAAACTGTTTCATACGTTGTCAGTGTCCTCTTTGCTCCGCGATGTATTTTTCACTCCGTGAGAACATGATGTGTGGCGTGAGAGCGCATGGCTTGTTGAACATAGCAAGAGGGGGCGGGTTTTTGCGAACGGTCAATTGCACCTTGAGGTTTCTGTCACTATTGTGATGCTTGCTGCTGGACGGCTGCGTCCCATAGTTGTCTATTTTTTTTTTTTTTTATATATATATATAGATTTTTCTTGTACATGTTATAATGTCTTTCTTCATATTGTAGATTCCTCGTTCACATGTAAACGGGTTATAACAGTATTAGAGTAGGTTGGACACTATGTGGTACTTTGGGGTAATTTTCACTGCACAATTGTTTACTCACCGCAGGGCTGTCTAATTATAAACTTTAAAGTATATATATATACACTTTTATTTATTTTAATTACAAGTTTAAATTAAACTGAAGGAAATTGTACATTTACAAGCTAAAGAATTATTTCAACCAAAACTGAAGTGTGCCTGTGTAGAAATGTATATTATTTGTTTTAAATGAAGAAATAAAACATTTATATTTTATTCCAATGTAGATTTCCAAAGAAAAAAAAAACATTTTTGTACATTCAAAGTGCTGCACAACAGAGGTTTACTGCTGAAATTAGACATACATTATACTGTTAAAGAGTATAACCAAACTTTTAATTTGACGGGTTGCCTTAAACACCCTTTTTTCTGTGTGTGTGTGTGTGTGTGTGTGTGTGTGTGTGTGTGTGTGTGTGTGTGTGGTGTAGTTTCACACAAATGAAACAGTAAAATGTTCACTAAGGGCCCTGTGATTTCCGCAATGCAGAAAACGTGGACGGAATCGCGGAATTCATTCATAATAAAAGGAATTTATTGTTTTGGGGGGGAATTTTTCAAAGTTTGGATGAATACATCAAATGCAAGTTGGTACACAATTAAATCGCGATATGGAGTAGTATATGTTAACGGAAAAAATACTATTCAAATATGAATCCTGCATGTTTTGTGTGTGAATGAATTGTTCAGCAGTAAACCGCGTGCCTGCACCATTAATCCTGACAATCCCAGTTACACAGTAAATTCCCTTTTTATGAATGGATTCTGTCCGCGTTTTCTGCATCGCGGAAATCATATTCCTGCATTTTCTACAAAAAGCACGTTCAACACGGACACGCAGACACCCACTAATACAGCATTTAGTCAACAAACTACTTTAGTGATATGAAAACATATACTGTAATGTACTGTATAACATACCGCTTTGTTGTCTGTTTTAAATCCGTTTTTGAAGTGTGCAGTTCTGTGGAGCGCGCAGTCTCACGTACGAGGCACGAGTGATACTTTTTATTTGGCCTCTAGAGGTCGCTCTCGTGCCGCACTCTTCTCAGCCGCTCCGGCAACTGACGCAACCCGGAAAATGAAATCAAGCGCGGTTGTGCGAGCACTTGTTTGCACATGTTTGCTTGCAGTCTGTGTTCTTCCAACTTTATTTTGTAGTAAGTAACGAAGATGCTTTGGGGAAATGTATCGGAGTAAAAGTATACATTTTATTGAGGAAATGTAGTGGAGTAAAAGTAAAAATTGACAGAAAAATAAATACTCAAGAAAGTATAGATTTTCCCAAAAAATACTCAAGTACTGTAACGAAGTATTATTACTTCGTTACATTACACCTCTGCTTATTTGCACCCATTTCGCTTTCTCTCTGCATTCTGTCAAGGCACAGCTCAGCCTCGTCATTCTTCCTTTCTCCTCCAGAGGGCGATCGAGAGGCTTCTTTCTCTCTCTACAGCAACACTAAAGTCATTACTGCTGTGCTGTTGGGAAACATCAGAAGTAGTTTCAACACCTAGTGAATCAAGTGTCTAGATCTATTCATATAGAAATGAGCGCCACTTGTGTATGTTTTATTTGTCAGCTGTTAGTTAGGGCGTACTACGCTGAAGACTTGTTTTCTTATTTTTCATTTCATCAGTTAGGTTAGAGGACTAAATTGAGTTAGCTTGGTTGGTTTTGTTCTTTTCTTTATTTGGTGCCATTTGTGTCCTCCCCCGGTTCATCTTTGTCTTTATTTTTATTTATGTAAAAATTGTATATATTCTTTTCTCTGTTATTTCATTCGCTTTTATTATGCTTATCACTTCTACACTGTAAAATAAAACACTTATCAGGCAATTTGTGTGACGCGCTGTCAGCCATCTCCACTGCTCAACTGACCACAAACTCAATGTTGCTTCTTCTGACTCTAGACTAAAACTTGGAAGTCGAAACACATCAGTATTAGTTTTGTGACTTGCAGTGTAAAATCAAATAATTATTAGGCCCTTGATGATCAAATATTATTTTTTTATTATTATTTCACAAGACAGTGTGCAACAATATATGTATCTTCATTTCTAAAATTAGAGTTAAAATAATAACAATCATAAGAATACTACAACTACTAATAGTAGGCCTATATATAAATAATTTCAAAATAAAACAGTTACTAAAACAGATTCAATATTTCATATGTTTATTTGCCTGTGAAGAAGGTTTGTGAAGCTCTGCTTGAGAGTAAGTGGAGGAGATGAGCGGTTCCAGAAGAACGTGTAGCGCTTAGTGTTGCTGTAGAGAGAGAAAGAAGCCTCTCGATCGCCCTCTGGAGGAGAAAGGAAGAATGACGAGGCTGAGCTGTGCCTTGACAGAAGGCAGAGAGAAAGCGAAATGGGTGCAAATAAGTGAAGCAAAGTATTTTCCAGGATGAAGAAGCAAGCGAGCGACGCCATGGTGAAGTGTGTTCTGTGAGTAGAGAAGATGAAGCAAAAGCTTACAGCACCTGGTATTCCCAGGCGGTCTCCCATCCAAGTACTAACCAGGCCCGACCCTGCTTAGCTTCCGAGATCGGACGAGATCGGGCGTGCTCAGGGTGGTATGGCCGTAAGCGAGAGTTGCAGCCAATAGCGAGCTATTTAAAGAAGACACACCGGCAGCACCCCTACACGACTCGAACCGCCTTCATCACGTCCCGGGCTGAAGCTGAACGATTATGTGCCATTGCCAAAACGTTGATTAACAAAAACATGTTGACTCGTCCATTATTATTTTCTTCAATGAAAGAAAGAAACAATTAAACAAGGAAAGTCGAGATTACACTGAGGCTCTTTAAGTCAATAGGGCGATTTTTGGAGGATTTAAAAACACAATTATATTTAGCTGTCATTGTCAAGGCAAATAAGTTTGTAAAACTCTAGAACTTTACACACAAAAGCTTAGTAAGCCATTTTCACTCTAAAAATCATGTTAATAAGCGCATTGTTTACGCCACATCGCTTTACTTTTGAGTCTGTGGTCAGTATAAGGTTTCGGATTGACCTTCAGTCGTAAATTTCTCACTTTCACGCAGCAAATGTCAGTGAAGCAGTGGTGTAGTGGTGCTGGAGAAGTGGGTATACTCTTTATTTATGCCCCCATTTTTTTTTAAAGCGGCCCAGCAAAGGATGAACACCCTGTGTTATAAACAGTGACATGTAAGACTAGTTTTGCATATTTAGTTGCTCCAAATGGTCCAGTAGTATTTGCACATTGTCACTGAACTTCTGCTGCTTGACTTCACGGAGTAAGGATCATTATGAAATTAATATTATCCACAGAAGAGGTGCAGATTTTGCAATTAATACTGACCCACAGACTATAGGAAGAGACAACTACATAATTATTAATTTTGAGTGAACTATTCCTTGTTTCTTAGTCCATCCAAACATGAAAATTGGACAACTATTCTCTCATATTGCAGTAGTCTGTGCCAGAATAGTTTATTTTGTAAATGTTCTCTTGGAACAGTTGATTCTCAACAGATAGTGTAGGCCAGAGTGTGCTATTATAAGTTTAAGGGGCAT
The DNA here is from genome assembly GCA_038088235.1 of Zacco platypus. Lineage (NCBI taxonomy): Eukaryota > Metazoa > Chordata > Actinopteri > Cypriniformes > Xenocyprididae > Zacco > Zacco platypus. The sequence goes on from CM076069.1 coordinate 3,349,080, forward strand.
TTTGCAAATATTAGGTTAAAAACAACCTAATTTGTGCTGAAAAAGGACAAACCCAGCGAGCGATTGGTTGGATTACATGTTTTCCCAACCTGCTGGATACTTATATTTAACTCAACTATTGTTTAAAAATGACTGTATTGCTTCCTTAAAATGAACCCAAAATATGTTAGAAATTAACATTTAGTTAATATGAAACAAAAAGTATTCTTGTGGCTTCATAACATTAAGAGCGAGCCACTATAGTCACATGGACTGTTTTAAATATGTCTTTACTATCTTTATGGGCCTTGACAGTGTTAACTGCTTTACTGTCAATGGAGGTTGAAAAAAACATCTCGGATTTCATCCAAAATATCTTGATTTGTGTTTCTAAGACGAACGAAGGTCTCTTTTTGGGGTGAACTATCCCTTTCTGTCCAGTTGTTGGAGCCATATAAGTTTGAATGTTTGAAGTATATAAACTCAATTGACTTAAACTATGATTTAATATGTTTTTGATGAATTTAAAGAAGACTTTTATTTTGTAAGGTGACTGTATCAGGAAGAGGGCAGATAGGAATGAGGAGTGAAGGTGGAGAGAGCACACAGCTTTTGACCAAACATTGTTTGATTGACCAACATTAACCTTTTTATTCCTTTCTTTTGAAAATAAATACTTAATTCAGCATTTACATTGGATTGGAGGTCATTTCTTGGATTATGTGCGTCAAAGAAGCCCTCAACCTTTACACAAGATGGGCGCCTTTAATTTTTGATTAATTGTGGACAAAAAGCCTCTACAACAGTAACTAATTACATTTCCTCAAATACTTTACACCACTGAAATCCTGAGAATGGAAATGAAGATATAATATATTATTGTTGCCGATTACAACTGTCCTGTGAAATAAAATTAATAAAAAATGAATATTTGATCATTAGGGGCCTAATAATTGTTTTACACTGCAAGACACAGCACTAATACTGATGTCTACAATTGTGAAGAGATGAACCAAACCTGTACTTACTTGAGTTTTTATATTTCTGTCAACTTTTACTTTTACTCCACTACATTTTCTAAATAAAATGTATACTTTTACTCCGATACATTTCCCCAAAGCATTTTCGTTACTTACTACAAAATAAAAAAGCACGAACACAGACTGAAAGCAAACACGCAAACAAGTGCTCGCACAAGCGCGGTTTATTTCATTTTCCGGGTTGCGTCAGTTGCTGGAGAAGCTGAGAAGAGTGCGGCGCGAGAGCGACCTCTAGAGGCCAAATAAAAACTATCACTGATTCCTCGTAGAGTTTGTTTTGACACGTGACGTGAGGCTGCGAGCTGCACAGAACTGGACTCTTCAAAAACAGATTTAAAACATAGATATCAAAGCGGTATGTTATACAGTACAATACAGTGTTTTTTGTGACTAAATGCTGCATTAGTGGAGAACAGCAGTATGTTTGTCGTCGAGGCTGAAAGGATGCTAACATTCGTAGTAATGTTTCCTCAAGCGGTTAAAACAATGACAGAAACACCAACTGTTTAATGTCACGATTGTAACTCTCTATTTGCATTAGTTTATATCCATTTGTTCAACTTTATGCAGTCGTTATCCAGCGACGATGGACAACCTCAATTTACATTTACATTTAATCATTTGGCAGACGCTTTTATCCAAAGCGACTTACAAGTGAAGAAAACAAACAAGCAGTTCGTCATGAAGAGGCAAATAGACACAGGAAGTTTCATACATTGCTCAGAGTGACATGAACTAGAGTAGGAAGGGAAAAGGAAAGGATTTGAAAGGCAGAAAAGGTGTGAGTCACTAAAAGGACAGTCATAACTGTCTGCGGTCCAGTCACGTGTCAGAAGCTAAACGGGACAGTCAGTATTAGGTCTGGTGTCCTTACGAAATATATGGATGTATATTTGAAATGAACGGTATCTTAAAACAAATCAGGCACATGCCAATTCATTGAGATTACAGCCTCCATTAAAGGTTGTACAGATAACTCTAAAGAAACCAGAGGAAATCTGAGTAAGTTTTGTGGAAGTTTTAATGCATATAAAGGATAATTTAAGAGAATATTTTTTAAAGCATTGATGCTGTGAACATTGGAAGCTTTTGCAAATCGATCTACTGATATATTTCCTCAGAAACCCTCAGTGTGGGAACCAGGACTCATTGTCCTGTGAGTGGAAGTGTCCTGACATCTGTACATCAGTGAATGATAGATAGCAGGGCAGTAAGAACGCTTTTAAATTACAACTCAGTTTCTGAATTTTGTACGGTGTACTTGCCCTGCAAATGTAGGCGACATTCACCACCCTTTGCAGTGACAGAAAAGCACACCTAATCATGATTGTTTGGGATGTATTTAAAACAGATATCCTACATCATATCAGTGATATTTTCTCATCATTTACTTTAAACCCAAGAAAAGAAAATTATACAAAACATTATGCAGGGCCATAGCTGGGGTATCCAGCTACCCACAATAATGAGCTAAACTAAATTTTCTCTTGTCATGCTGAAAAGTTAACAAAAAAAAAAGACTTGACAGTGCCGAGACTTAAAGATGCTGAAGTCCTCTTTTAAACTGAATGGTTTTGTTCTGAAGCACCAATAAATGAATGTATTCTCGAATACACAGGCTGAACATTAGAGCTCTGCTACGGCCCAGGGTCCCCTAGAAACTTCATCATCTTTCGCCCCGCTAGCGATGATTCTGCAGTCCTAAGAGATATTTATGAATATTTTCATTATTTAAGTGTTAATTTAAATGCTTTTGTCCAAGGTGACTTACAGGATTAGTTCACTTTTAAATGAAAATGACCCCAAGCTTTACTCGCCCTCAAGCCACCAAACGACTTTCTTCTTTCTGATGAACACAATCAGAGTTATATTAACCCTTTCACACATAAGTTTCAAATATTCTGGCTCAGCCCCAGCCTGAGTTTTTTCAAGGCGAACATTATTTAGAATGTATCACTTTATTGTTTCCATGGTGACGCGTCATTGCATGTCACGTGACACACCGCAGCCACAATAACACTGTGTGACTGATGATCTGCTTTTATTTCATTGATCCATTTTTATTCATAATAGTCACAAATGTGTTAACTATAGCATGAAATATCTGATATTCTGATTGTCAAATATGTGCAAGTGGATGTTTTGCTGTTTAAACACCTTTATAATGATCGTGTTATATACGCGATTTGCGTCGCCATGTTAGTTTGCGCCGCTGTACAGAGAATCGGATCTGTTGGATTTTCAACACGTGAATTCATCCACTTCTCCTGAAATACATGAGAGTAAGTGAGCCGGTGAACTGAAGAATAAACTTTAAAGTTACTTACACAATGTGTATCTGATATGAATAAAATGTGTCGTCTAATTATTATAGAAAGGATTGTTATTGCTGCTTGACTGAAGACTGACCACTGACATCCTGATCAGTTTCATACTCTTAGCAAACCAGATAGCTTAGAAGAACAACAGAAACTATTGACGCTCTCTTTTCCAGCACTCTAGACTCTGTTGCTCCTTTGACAATCAAGCTCTGTTCACTGTTGGCCAGAGGAGAACCGGCTCCCGACTAAACCTGGTTTCCCAAACCTTTTTCACAGGCAAATAAACATATGAAATATTGAATATGCTTTCAGTAACTGTTTAGTTATTTAACATTTTAAATAATGTTTGATATTTTTAAATCATAATCATTGATAACATGTATTCCTCATTGATTAGGATATAAAGGTACATGTTGATCCAGAGTTTGTGTCATCTGAAGTCCTCGCAGGGGTTTGGGTCATCTCTTCACAATTGTAGACACAATTAGTATTGTGACTTATTTATTAGGCCCTTAAAGATCAAATATTCATTTTTATATATATAATTTCACAGGATAGTTGTAACTGGCAAAAATATTTATATCTTCGTTTTAGAAAATTAGACTTAAAACAACGATATAATAGCAATCATAAGAATACTATACTACTAATAAACTCGCCGCCCTATATATATATATAATTTTAAAATAAAACACTTATTGAAACAGATTCAATATTTCATATGTTTATTTGCCTGTGAAGAAGGTTTGTGAAGCTCTGCTTGAGAGTAAGTGGAGGAGACGAGCGGTTCCAGAAGAACGTGTAGCGCTTAGTGTTGCTGTAGAGAGAGAAAGAAGCCTCTCGATCGCCCTCTGGAGGAGAAAGGAAGAATGACGAGGCTGAGCTGTGCCTTGACAGAAGGCAGAGAGAAAGCGAAATGGGTGCAAATAAGTGAAGCAAAGTATTTTCCAGGATGAAGAAGCAAGCGAGCGACGCCATGGTGAAGTGTGTTCTGTGAGTAGAGAAGATGAAGCAAAAGCTTACAGCACCTGGTATTCCCAGGCGGTCTCCCATCCAAGTACTAACCAGGCCCGACCCTGCTTAGCTTCCGAGATCGGACGAGATCGGGCGTGCTCAGGGTGGTATGGCCGTAAGCGAGAGTTGCAGTCAATAGCGAGCTATTTAAAGAAGACACACCGGCAGCACCCCTACACGACTCGAACCGCCTTCATCACGTCCCGGGCTGAAGCTGCAGCAGAAACAAACCCTTTTCCCTCAGGACTTTTTTTTAATAAAAATATTCTGGCTTCAATGACATTTAAACTCTCTTCACAGGATTTCAGTGGTGTAAAGTATTTGACGAAATGTAATTAGTAACTGTTGTAGAGGCTTTTTGTCCACAATTGATACAAAATTAAAGGCGTCCATCTTGTGTAAAGGTTGAGGGCTTCTTTGCCGTGGCGCAGGGGGTGACCAGACAAACTCAAGTGTTCAACAGTTCATTGATTATATGTCAAATTCAATGAGAATCTTTGAACTACAGTATGTAGATATCTGATGTCTCGTCCATGAAGATGCAACAATGGAGAAGAAGCTTTTGAGAACCAGAACAAGATGACAGAACAAGTTGAAATGTAGTTATAGTTTGAGCCGCTTTGTTAATACGCCTGCAGGAGAGGAATATTTTTTTAAAAAGAGTTATTGATCTAATTCATTATCTCAATTACAATTAAGTACACATTAATTGTATTCAGTTGTGCTGTAGGCAAAGTCCAGTACATTATAGACTCATTTTTATGTTGAAATAATGAAGATTTCTGTGCCACCCCAGACCGGTTGCTGGACACTCCTGTGAAAAGATCCTGGATCCGCCACTGCTTCTTTGACGCACATAATCCAAGAAATGACGTCCAATCCAAAGTAAATGCTAAATTAAGTTTTTTTTTCAAAAGAAAGCAATAAAAAGGTTAATGTTGGTCAAACAATGTGTGGTCAAAAGCTGTGTGCTCTCTCCACCTTCACACCTCATTCCTATCTGCCCTCTTCCTGATACAGTCACCTTACAAAATAAAAGTCTTCTTTAAATTCATCAAAAACATATTAAATCATAGTTTAAGTCAATTGAGTTTATATACTTCAAACATTCAAACTTATATGGCTCAAACAACTGGACAGAAAGGGATAGTTCACCCCAAAAAGAGACCTTCGTTCGTCTTAGAAACACAAATCAAGATATTTTGGATGAAATCCGAGATGTTTTTTTCAACCTCCATTGACAGTAAAGCAGTTAACACTGTCAAGGCCCATAAAGATAGTAAAGACATATTTAAAACAGTCCATGTGACTATAGTGGCTCGCTCTTAATGTTATGAAGCCACAAGAATACTTTTTGTTTCATATGAACTAAATGTTAATTTCTAACATATTTTGGGTTCATTTTAAGGAAGCAATACAGTCATTTATAAACAATAGTTGAGTTAAATATAAGTATCCAGCAGGTTGGGAAAACATGTAATCCAACCAATCGCTCGCTGGGTTTGTCCTTTTTCAGCACAAATTAGGTTGTTTTTAACCTAATATTTGCAAAATGCCCCTTAAACTTATAATAGCACACTCTGGCCTACACTATCTGTTGAGAATCAACTGTTCCAAGAGATCATTTACAAAATAAACTATTCTGGCACAGACTACTGCAATATGAGAGAATAGTTGTCCAATTTTCATGTTTGGATGGACTAAGAAATAAGGAATAGTTCACTCAAAATTCATAATTATGTAGTTGTCTCTTCCTATAGTCTGTGGGTCAGTATTAATTGCAAAATCTGCACCTCTTCTGTGGATAATATTAATTTCATAATGATTCTTACTCCGTGAAGTCAAGCAGCAGAAGTTCAGTGACAATGTGCAAATACTACTGGACCATTTGGAGCAACTAAATATGCAAAACTAGTCTTACATGTCACTGTTTGTAACACAGGGTGTTCATCCTTTGCTGGGCCGCTTTAAAAAAAATATGGGGGCATAAATAAAGAGTATACCCACTTCTCCAGCACCACTACACCACTGCTTCACTGACATTTGCTGCGTGAAAGTGAGAAATTTACGACTGAAGGTCAATCCGAAACCTTATACTGACCACAGACTCCAAAGTAAAGCGATGTGGCGTAAACAATGCGCTTATTAACATGAGTTTAGTGTGAAAATGGCTTACTAAGCTTTTGTGTGTAAAGTTCTAGAGTTTTACAAACTTATTTGCCTTGACAATGAGGCCGAAATATAATTGTGTTTTTAAATCCTCCAAAAATCGCCCTATTGACTTAAAGAGCCTCAGTGTAATCTCGACTTTCCTTGTTTAATTGTTTCTTTCTTTCATTGAAGAAAATAATAATGGACGAGTCAACATGTTTTTGTTAATCAACGTTTTGGCAATGGCACATAATCGTTCAGCTTCAGCCCGGGACGTGATGAAGGCGGTTCGAGTCGTGTAGGGGTGCTGCCGGTGTGTCTTCTTTAAATAGCTCGCTATTGGCTGCAACTCTCGCTTACGGCCATACCACCCTGAGCACGCCCGATCTCGTCCGATCTCGGAAGCTAAGCAGGGTCGGGCCTGGTTAGTACTTGGATGGGAGACCGCCTGGGAATACCAGGTGCTGTAAGCTTTTGCTTCATCTTCTCTACTCACAGAACACACTTCACCATGGCGTCGCTCGCTTGCTTCTTCATCCTGGAAAATACTTTGCTTCACTTATTTGCACTTATTTCGCTTTCTCTCTGCCTTCTGTCAAGGCACAGCTCAGCCTCGTCATTCTTCCTTTCTCCTCCAGAGGGCGATCGAGAGGCTTCTTTCTCTCTCTACAGCAACACTAAAGTCATTACTGCTGTGCTGTTGGGAAACATCAGAAGTAGTTTCAACACCTAGTGAATCAAGTGTCTAGATCTATTCATATAGAAATGAGCGCCACTTGTGTATGTTTTATTTGTCAGCTGTTAGTTAGGGCGTACTACGCTGAAGACTTGTTTTCTTATTTTTCATTTCATCAGTTAGGTTAGAGGACTAAATTGAGTTAGCTTGGTTGGTTTTGTTCTTTTCTTTATTTGGTGCCATTTGTGTCCTCCCCCGGTTCATCTTTGTCTTTATTTTTATTTATGTAAAAATTGTATATATTCTTTTCTCTGTTATTTCATTCGCTTTTATTATGCTTATCACTTCTACACTGTAAAATAAAACACTTATCAGGCAATTTGTGTGACGCGCTGTCAGCCATCTCCACTGCTCAACTGACCACAAACTCAATGTTGCTTCTTCTGACTCTAGACTAAAACTTGGAAGTCGAAACACATCAGTATTAGTTTTGTGACTTGCAGTGTAAAATCAAATAATTATTAGGCCCTTGATGATCAAATATTATTTTTTTATTATTATTTCACAAGACAGTGTGCAACAATATATGTATCTTCATTTCTAAAATTAGAGTTAAAATAATAACAATCATAAGAATACTACAACTACTAATAGTAGGCCTATATATAAATAATTTTAAAATAAAACACTTATTGAAACAGATTCAATATTTCATATGTTTATTTGCCTGTGAAGAAGGTTTGTGAAGCTCTGATTGAGAGTAAGTGGAGGAGATGAGCGGTTCCAGAAGAACGTGTAGCGCTTAGTGTTGCTGTAGAGAGAGAAAGAAGCCTCTCGATCGCCCTCTGGAGGAGAAAGGAAGAATGACGAGGCTGAGCTGTGCCTTGACAGAAGGCAGAGAGAAAGCGAAATGGGTGCAAATAAGTGAAGCAAAGTATTTTCCAGGATGAAGAAGCAAGCGAGCGACGCCATGGTGAAGTGTGTTCTGTGAGTAGAGAAGATGAAGCAAAAGCTTACAGCACCTGGTATTCCCAGGCGGTCTCCCATCCAAGTACTAACCAGGCCCGACCCTGCTTAGCTTCCGAGATCGGACGAGATCGGGCGTGCTCAGGGTGGTATGGCCGTAAGCGAGAGTTGCAGCCAATAGCGAGCTATTTAAAGAAGACACACCGGCAGCACCCCTACACGACTCGAACCGCCTTCATCACGTCCCGGGCTGAAGCTGCAACAGAAACAAACCCTTTTCCCTCAGGACTTTTTTTTAATAAAAATATTCTGGCTTCAATGACATTTAAACTCTCTTCACAGGATTTCAGTGGTGTAAAGTATTTGACGAAATGTAATTAGTAACTGTTGTAGAGGCTTTTTGTCCACAATTGATACAAAATTAAAGGCACCCATCTTGTGTAAAGGTTGAGGGCTTCTTTGCCGTGGCGCAGGGGGTGACCAGACAAACTCAAGTGTTCAACAGTTCATTGATTATATGTCAAATTCAATGAGAATCTTTGAACTACAGTATGTAGATATCTGATGTCTCGTCCATGAAGATGCAACAATGGAGAAGAAGCTTTTGAGAACCAGAACAAGATGACAGAACAAGTTGAAATGTAGTTATAGTTTGAGCCGCTTTGTTAATACGCCTGCAGGAGAGGAATAATGTTTTAAAGAGATATTGATCTAATTCATTATCTCAATTACAATTAAGTACAAATTAATTGTATTCAGTTGTGCTGTAGGCAAAGTCCAGTACATTATAGACTCATTTTTATGTTGAAATAATGAAGATTTCTGTGCCACCCCAGACCGGTTGCTGGACACTCCTGTGAAAAGATCCTGGATCCGCCACTGCTTCTTTGATGGATATAATCCAAGAAATGACCTCCAATCCAAAGTAAATGCTACATTACGTATTTATTTTCAAAAGAAAGCAATAAAAAGGTTAATGTTGGTCAATCAAACAATGTGTGGTCAAAAGCTGTGTGCTCTCTCCACCTTCACTCCTCATTCCTATCTGCCCTCTTCCTGATACAGTCACCTTACAAAATAAAAGTCTTCTTTAAATTCATCAAAAACATATTAAATCATAGTTTAAGTCAATTGAGTTTATATACTTCAAACATTCAAACTTATATGGCTCCAACAACTGGACAGAAAGGGATAGTTCACCCCAAAAAGAGACCTTCGTTCGTCTTCGAAACACAAATCAAGATATTTTGGATGAAATCCGAGATGTTTTTTTCAACCTCCACTGACAGTAAAGCAGTTAACACTGTCAAGGCCCATAAAGATAGTAAAGACATATTTAAAACAGTCCATGTGACTATAGTGGCTCGCTCTTAATGTTATGAAGCCACAAGAATACTTTTTGTGCACAAACAACAAAACTAACGAATTTATTCAAAATCTTCTTCTCTTCCACGTGCAACGCATGCGTGTGGTGCTGACGCAGGATCAGGCGTTCTGACATACTGTATATAAAACTCTTCATAAATATGATTTGCAGAACAACATCCCGCTGAACAACCAGCAGCCATAGTTTCACTCGCTCAGAATCATTGAATGGGAAGGAGTGAAAGGGAAGCCTTTCGTCTGTCGACATTGGTAAGGCACTTTTACGTACTCTCGCTGGTTTCTCACGGTTCGGGCAGGAAATGCACACGTCAGCACCATTTTAAACACAACACCAAAACTTGAAGCGCAATCAATGTAGAATTCACTCGCTTACATACAGCGTTCGTCTTCTTCTGCATGTAAACACAGTGGAGATTAAACACTCTTTCTCCATATAAATCGAGGGAACGAAATAATAAATCATGCGCAGAATTTTTTTTCTTGCATGTCATGTGTGGGCCACCGTATTTAAGGAACTTTTTGGCACTTTGTACTGAAAGATATCAGCAACTTTTACTCTCTACTTGACTCTTTACTCCAATACATTTGTGATGAGGATTGCAATTTCTAGTTATATTTTGCATGGCATCTAACTTTTTCTGCAGCAGTTTATTTCAGCTATTAAGTAGTGACATCGCCATCTACAGGACATTGAAGGAACCGTCTCTTGTGTTTTTGCTCTTACTCACCCAAACTTCACTCTAAAAAATGCAGGGTTAAAAACAAAATTACTGTATGGCTGGCTTAAAATGAACCCAAAAAAGGTTGGAAATTAAAAATCAGACACATAATAAACAATTTAGTAAATGTTTATTGTTTCATTATTATTCATTAAACTTATTAATAAATGTTCAATTATTAAACATATTAACTAAATGTTAATTTCCAACATATTTTGGGTTCATTTTAAGGAAGCAATACAGTCATTTTTAAACAATAGTTGAGTTAAATATAAGTATCCAGCAGGTTGGGAAAACATGTAATCCAACCAATCGCTCGCTGGGTTTGTCCTTTTTCAGCACAAATTAGGTTGTTTTTAACCTAATATTTGCAAAATGCCCCTTAAACTTATAATAGCACACTCTGGCCTACACTATCTGTTGAGAATCAACTGTTCCAAGAGAACATTTACAAAATAAACTATTCTGGCACAGACTACTGCAATATGAGAGAATAGTTGTCCAATTTTCATGTTTGGATGGACTAAGAAATAAGGAATAGTTCACTCAAAATTCATAATTATGTAGTTGTCTCTTCCTATAGTCTGTGGGCCAGTATTAATTGCCAAATCTGCACCTCTTCTGTGGATAATATTAATTTCATAATGATTCTTACTCCGTGAAGTCAAGCAGCAGAAGTTCAGTGACAATGTGCAAATACTACTGGACCATTTGGAGCAACTAAATATGCTAAACTAGTCTTACATGTCACTGTTTATAACACAGGGTGTTCATCCTTTGCTGGGCCGCTTTAAAAAAAAATGGGGGCATAAATAAAGAGTATACCCACTTCTCCAGCACCACTACACCACTGCTTCACTGACATTTGCTGCGTGAAAGTGAGAAATTTACGACTGAAGGTCAATCCGAAACCTTATACTGACCACAGACTCCAAAGTAAAGCGATGTGGCGTAAACAATGCGCTTATTAACATGATTTTTAGAGTGAAAATGGCTTACTAAGCTTTTGTGTGTAAAGTTCTAGAGTTTTACAAACGTATTTGCCTTGACAATGACGCCGAAATATAATTGTGTTTTTAAATCCTCCAAAAATCGCTCTATTTACTTAAAGAGCCTCAGTGTAATCTCGACTTTCCTTGTTTAATTGTTTCTTTCTTTCATTGAAGAAAATAATAATGGACGAGTCAACATGTTTTTGTTAATCAACGTTTTGGCAATGGCACATAATCGTTCAGCTTCAGCCCGGGACGTGATGAAGGCGGTTCGAGTCGTGTAGGGGTGCTGCCGGTGTGTCTTCTTTAAATAGCTCGCTATTGGCTGCAACTCTCGCTTACGGCCATACCACCCTGAGCACGCCCGATCTCGTCCGATCTCGGAAGCTAAGCAGGGTCGGGCCTGGTTAGTACTTGGATGGGAGACCGCCTGGGAATACCAGGTGCTGTAAGCTTTTGCTTCATCTTCTCTACTCACAGAACACACTTCACCATGGCGTCGCTCGCTTGCTTCTTCATCCTGGAAAATACTTTGCTTCACTTATTTGCACCCATTTCGCTTTCTCTCTGCCTTCTGTCAAGGCACAGCTCAGCCTCGTCATTCTTCCTTTCTCCTCCAGAGGGCGATCGAGAGGCTTCTTTCTCTCTCTACAGCAACACTAAGCGCTACACGTTCTTCTGGAACCGCTCGTCTCCTCCACTTACTCTCAAGCAGAGCTTCACAAACCTTCTTCACAGGCAAATAAACATATGATAATATCATTTAAATATACTCTATTATTGTTGCCAACAACTGTTCTGTGGAAAACAGGAATATTTGATCATTATGGGCCTAATATATTTGATTTTATGCTGCAAGTCACAATATTAATATTTATGTGTACAATTCTTCACTTTCAAACGTTCAAATCTCTTATATATGTGAATGTTGGTGAAATGAAATAAACTTCTTAACCATAGAAATGTGTGAACATGTAAATAACGCAGTTGTTCCCAAAATACATGTTAAACTGCTTCTACAGAGATGGAGTTTGTTGCACTTGATAACGTCCACTATGACATCTCTACAAACCTCTCAAATAGTGCACTATTTAAGGGTATAGGGGGCGATTTCAGACACAGGAGGATCAATTCTGTGTTAATCATTGTTGTCTTTGACAAAAATTCAAATTTCTCAGCTTTTTGTTCGAAACGTGTTGATATAAAAGAATACAATGATTTTTTGTTTGTTTAAAAGCAGAGGCTTTTGATATATTCACAATAAATTAGCCAGGCTTCCTCTCATGCTGATAGGATAGACATCATTTCTCCTGTAACGATTCCACACTGAGTCCAGAACACAATTTGAACATGTATTTTGGGAACAACTGCGTTATTTACATATTCACACAACATTTCTGTGGATAAGAAGTTTATATCATTTCACCAACATTCACAAAAATATAAGAGATTTGAACGTTTGAAAGTGAAGAAATTTAGACATAAATATTAGTATTGTGACTTGCAGCATAAAATCAAATATATTAGGCCCACGATGATCAAATATTCCTATTTTTTCCACAGAACAGTTGTAATTGGCAACAATAATAGAGTATATTTAAATGATATTATCATATGTTTATTTGCCTGTGAAGAAGGTTTGTGAAGCTCTGCTTGAGAGTAAGTGGAGGAGACGAGCGGTTCCAGAAGAACGTGTAGCGCTTAGTGTTGCTGTAGAGAGAGAAAGAAGCCTCTCGATCGCCCTCTGGAGGAGAAAGGAAGAATGACGAGGCTGAGCTGTGCCTTGACAGAATGCAGAGAGAAAGCGAAATGGGTGCAAATAAGTGAAGCAATGTATTTTCCAGGATGAAGAAGCAAGCGAGCGACGCCATGGTGAAGTGTGTTCTGTGAGTAGAGAAGATGAAGCAAAAGCTTACAGCACCTGGTATTCCCAGGCGGTCTCCCATCCAAGTACTAACCAGGCCCGACCCTGCTTAGCTTCCGAGATCGGACGAGATCGGGCGTGCTCAGGGTGGTATGGCCGTAAGCGAGAGTTGCAGTCAATAGCGAGCTATTTAAAGAAGACACACCGGCAGCACCCCTACACGACTCGAACCGCCTTCATCACGTCCCGGGCTGAAGCTGAACGATTATGTGCCATTGCCAAAACGTTGATTAACAAAAACATGTTGACTCGTCCATTATTATTTTCTTCAATGAAAGAAAGAAACAATCAAACAAGGAAAGTCGAGATTACACTGAGGCTCTTTAAGTCAATACGGCGATTTTTGGAGGATTTAAAAACACAATTATATTTAGGCCTCATTGTCAAGGCAAATACGTTTGTAAAACTCTAGAACTTTACACACAAAAGCTTAGTAAGCCATTTTCACTCTAAAAATCATGTTAATAAGCGCATTGTTTACGCCACATCGCTTTACTTTGGAGTCTGTGGTCAGTATAAGGTTTCGGATTGACCTTCAGTCGTAAATTTCTCACTTTCACGCAGCAAATGTCAGTGAAGCAGTGGTGTAGTGGTGCTGGAGAAGTGGGTATACTCTTTATTTATGCCCCCATTTTTTTAAAAGCGGCCCAGCAAAGGATGAACACCCTGTGTTATAAACAGTGACATGTAAGACTAGTTTTGCATATTTAGTTGCTCCAAATGGTCCAGTAGTATTTGCACATTGTCACTGAACTTCTGCTGCTTGACTTCACGGAGTAAGAATCATTATGAAATTAATATTATCCACAGAAGAGGTGCAGATTTTGCAATTAATACTGACCCACAGACTATAGGAAGAGACAACTACATAATTATGAATTTTGAGTGAACTATTCCTTGATTCTTAGTCCATCCAAACATGAAAATTGGACAACTATTCTCTCATATTGCAGTAGTCTGTGCCAGAATAGTTTATTTTGTAAATGATCTCTTGGAACAGTTGATTCTCAACAGATAGTGTAGGCCAGAGTGTGCTATTATAAGTTTAAGGGGCATTTTGCAAATATTAGGTTAAAAACAACCTAATTTGTGCTGAAAAAGGACAAACCCAGCGAGCGATTGGTTGGATTACATGTTTTCCCAACCTGCTGGATACTTATATTTAACTCAACTATTGTTTAAAAATTACTGTATTGCTTCCTTAAAATGAACCCAAAATATTGTTGGAAATTAACATTTAGATAATATGTTTAATAATTGGTCATTTATTAATAGGTTTAATGAATAATAATGAAACAATAAACATTTACTAAATTGTTTATTATGTGTCTTAATTTCCAACCTTTTTTGGGTTCATTTTAAGCCAGCCATACAGTAATTTTGTTTTTAACCCTGCATTTTTTAGAGTGAAGTTTGGGTGAGTAAGAGCAAAAACACAAGAGACGGTTCCTTCAATGTCCTGTAGATGGCGATGTCACTACTTAATAGCTGAAATAAACTGCTGCAGAAAAAATTAGATGCCATGCAAAATATAACTAGAAATTGCAATCCTCATCACAAATGTATTGGAGTAAAGAGTCAAGTAGAGAGTAAAAGTTGCTGATATCTTTCAGTACAAAGTGCCAAAAAGTTACTTAAATACGGAGGCCCACACATGACATGCAAGAAAAAAAATTCTGCGCATGATTTACTATTTCGTTCCCTCGATTTATATCGAGAAAGAGTGTTTAATCTCCACTGTGTTTACATGCAGAAGAAGACGAACGCTGTATGTAAGCGAGTGAATTCTACATTGATTGCGTTTCAAGTTTTGGTGTTGTGTTTAAAATGGTGCTGACGTGTGCATTTCCTGGATGCCCTGAAGGGGTGGATTCTGGAATCCACTGCCGCTTCAATATATATATATTTTGAGTGATTTATCACGAAATTATCTTTCTAAATATTGAATTATTTAGAATGACTAACTTTAACTTATGTTAAAGCCTTTAATTTCCTTTTCATTTTAAAACACTAGAAAATACTGATGTCTATTGTCTGTACCTCTGACTGAGAGAAAAGTACAACTTATCAGAATGTTTTGGTAAAGTTTCCTGTTCAGAGCAGAGCTCAGACCAACTCTAGCCTTGAAGAAACTGTGAATCATGTGTATCTATGTATGTGCGCTAAGTGTTCTGTACAGGTCTGTTTTGGGTACTGGTGGACTGTTGTCATCTGGACTGGAGACCTGAAGACGCCTATAGGCCTGACCTAGAAGGACATTCTGTGCCTAAATTCAGGGTCTGATCGTCAGCATCATAATGGAAGAAGATATGCTTCTGACTATCTGTCCATGTGTGGAAAATTACCAGTTTTGTCTAGTGTTCTTAACCAATCAGTATCTTAGTAATGACGTAGTTAGTGGACTCTGTTAGAGTATAATTGTTCTGGAAATGTGAATGTACAGGAGAGAGTAAGGAGAAAGGAGAGAGAGAGAGAGCGGCCTACGAACTCCTTGTGAGACTTGAAGCTGCTTCTGCTGATGAAACTGCAAACTATTCTTTATTAAAAATTTTCTTCAATTTATTTTTTTAAACTCTGACTCCGGGTCTTCATTTATCATATCTGGTCTTTTGGGTCTTTAACTGTAAAATCCCCTACAGCCCGAACCGTGAGAAACCAGCGAGAGAACGTAAAAGTGCCTTACCAATGTCGACAGACGAAAGGCTTCCCTTTCACTCCTTCCCATTCAATGATTCTGAGCGAGTGAAACTATGGCTGCTGGTTGTTCAGCGGGATGTTGTTCTGCAAAACATATTTACGAAGAGTTTATATACAGTATGTCAGAACGCCTGATCCTGCGTCAGCACCACACGCATGCGTCGCACGTGGAAGAGAAGAAGATTTTGAATAAATTCGTTAGTTTTGTTGTTTGTGCACAAAAAGTATTCTTGTGGCTTCATAACATTAAGAGCGAGCCACTATAGTCACATGGACTGTTTTAAATATGTCTTTACTATCTTTATGGGCCTTGACAGTGTTAACTGCTTTACTGTCAATGGAGGTTGAAAAAACATCTCGGATTTCATCCAAAATATCTTGATTTGTGTTTTGAAGACGAACGAAGGTCTCTTTTTGGGGTGAACTATCACTTTCTGTCCAGTTGTTGGACCCATATAAGTTAAAACGTTTGAATTATATAAACTTAATTGACTAAAACTATGATTTAATATGTTTTTGATGAATTTAAAGAAGACTTTTATTTTGTAAGGTGACTGTATCAGGAAGAGGGCAGATAGGAATGAGGAGTGAAGGTGGAGAGAGCACACAGCTTTTGACCACACATTAACCTTTTTATTGTTTTCTTTTGAAAATAAAAACTTAATTTAGCATTTACTTTGGATTGGACGTCATTTCTTGGATTATATCCATCAAAGAAGCAGTGGCGGATCCAGGATCTTTTCACAGGAGTGTCCAGCAACCGGTCTGGGGTGGCACAGAAATCTTCATTATTTCAACATAATCAATGAGTCTATAATGTACTGGACTTTGCCTACAGCACAACTGAATACAATTAATTTGTACTTAATTGTAATTGAGATAATGAATTAGATCAATAACTCTTTTTAAAAAAATATTCCTCTCCTGCAGGCGTATTAACAAAGCGGCTCACACTATAACTACATTTCAACTTGTTCTGTCATCTTGTTCTGGTTCTCAAACGCTTCTTCTCCATTGTTGCATCTTCATGGACGAGACATCAGATATCTACATACTGTAGTTGAAAGATTTTATTGAATTTGACATATAATCAATGAACTGTTGAACACTTGAGTTTGTCTGGTCACCCCCTGCGCCACGGCAAAGAAGCCCTCAACCTTTACACAAGATGGACGCCATCACAAAAAGCCTCTAGAACAGTAACTAATTAGATTTCCTCAAATACTTTCCACCACTGAAATTCTGAGAACAGAGTTTAAATGTCATTGAAGCCAGAATATTTTTATTAAAAAAAAAAGTCCTGAGGGAAAAGGGTTTGTTTCTGTTGCAGCTTCAGCCCGGGACGTGATGAAGGCGGTTCGAGTCGTGTAGGGGTGCTGCCGGTGTGTCTTCTTTAAATAGCTCGCTATTGACTGCAACTCTCGCTTACGGCCATACCACCCTGAGCACGCCCGATCTCGTCCGATCTCGGAAGCTAAGCAGGGTCGGGCCTGGTTAGTACTTGGATGGGAGACCGCCTGGGAATACCAGGTGCTGTAAGCTTTTGCTTCATCTTCTCTACTCACAGAACACACTTCACCATGGCGTCGCTCGCTTGCTTCTTCATCCTGGAAAATACTTTGCTTCACTTATTTGCACCCATTTCGCTTTCTCTCTGCATTCTGTCAAGGCACAGCTCAGCCTCGTCATTCTTCCTTTCTCCTCCAGAGGGCGATCGAGAGGCTTCTTTCTCTCTCTACAGCAACATTAAAGTCATTACTGCTGTGCTGTTGGGAAACATCAGAAGTAGTTTCAACACCTAGTGAATCAAGTGTCTAGATCTATTCATATAGAAATGAGCGCCACTTGTGTATGTTTTATTTGTCAGCTGTTAGTTAGGGCGTACTACGCTGAAGACTTGTTTTCTTATTTTTCTTTTCATCAGTTAGGTTAGAGGACTAAATTGAGTTAGCTTGGTTGGTTTTGTTCTTTTCTTTATTTGGTGCCATTTGTGTCCTCCCCCGGTTCATCTTTGTCTTTATTTTTATTTATGTAAAAATTGTATATATTCTTTTCTCTGTTATTTCATTCGCTTTTATTATGCTTATCACTTCTACACTGTAAAATAAAACACTTATCAGGCAATTTGTGTGACGCGCTGTCAGCCATCTCCACTGCTCAACTGACCACAAACTCAATGTTGCTTCTTCTGACTCTAGACTAAAACTTGGAAGTCGAAACACATCAGTATTAGTTTTGTGACTTGCAGTGTAAAATCAAATAATTATTAGGCCCTTGATGATCAAATATTATTTTTTTATTATTATTTCACAAGACAGTGTGCAACAATATATGTATCTTCATTTCTAAAATTAGAGTTAAAATAATAACAATCATAAGAATACTACAACTACTAATAGTAGGCCTATATATAAATAATTTCAAAATAAAACAGTTACTAAAACATATTCAATATTATCATATGTTTATTTGCCTGTGAAGAAGGTTTGTGAAGCTCTGCTTGAGAGTAAGTGGAGGAGACGAGCGGTTCCAGAAGAACGTGTAGCGCTTAGTGTTGCTGTAGAGAGAGAAAGAAGCCTCTCGATCGCCCTCTGGAGGAGAAAGGAAGAATGACGAGGCTGAGCTGTGCCTTGACAGAAGGCAGAGAGAAAGCGAAATAAGTGCAAATAAGTGAAGCAAAGTATTTTCCAGGATGAAGAATCAAGCGAGCGACGCCATGGTGAAGTGTGTTCTGTGAGTAGAGAAGATGAAGCAAAAGCTTACAGCACCTGGTATTCCCAGTGTAAAAAAGCCCATGTTCAGTTTGTGTTCTATTATTATGAGGGCTGTACAGCTATTATGTTGGTCATTGAACTGAGTTGAGTGGGTGTGGCTTGTTCAGAGATCGCGCGAGAGCGCATCAGTTTTCAATTCGTAAACGGCAGAGTGAAAGCATAGGCCCTGCAGTCTTGTCTGTAAAGCAGCAAAATAAGGCAGATTAAGATCTCTATCTGTAGCGATTTCACTTTGTGAACTGCAGGGAGAATATCTGTGATCTCGATTGCCAGTGGATGATGCTTAGTTACCTCACAATTCCCTTTGAATTTCCTCCATGACGATTCTGGAATGTGCGTCATTGAAGACCAACCACATTTGAGAGACATTCACAGCACGGGATAAATCAGTAACACGCATCATTGGCTTATACACCTGGATTCCTCATCGCTGAAGATTCATCACACATCAGAGGACCTGCAACTGCAGCTTAAAGACCAGCTTCACATGGACATCTGAACACACAGACTGTTGCACTCATTGCTCTCATCACAATATATCCTTGAAATCCAAATTGGGCAAAATAATTAAGTTTGTTTGTTTATTATTTTGCGTAGGCCTACGCTCATTATATGTATCTTTATTTTCTATATCTGTGATTCAATTGATGGCTAATGTACCCAGTATATCTGAGCGTTTCTATTAAGCATCAAAGGGAGTAAAATAGTGAATTTAATCCAACTGTTTGCTCTTCATTTCTCTCATGGCCATTGGACATCCAAATGCGGTAATCGACCCTCTGAGACGATTGGCACCGTAGTAGTAATTGGTGCAATATAGTTCCTTTCCAACATTTAATGGTCCTTCGAGCCGGAGGCTATAACCGTCTCAGCAATGATGTCCAGACCCAGAGAGAAAATGGTAGATGATGAAGTAGTCAGGCCACACAGAATTACTCGGCAACCGTTGTATCTTCAGGAATATGAGGTTAGTTATCCTCAGAGGCACTTTACATTCGCAGATGAGCAAGTTAATGCTGTAACAAATGCTGATGTTCTATCTTGTATTCGTGAAATGAGAGAGGAGAGCAAACAGCTGCGGCAAGATGTGCAACGCATTTCAAATATAATCGCTAGTTCTCCTGTATTAGCTCCACTACAGGATTCATCCCCTTTGAATTGTTCTCTTAGTGCAGAGGATCTAGTATCTTCTACCCCCGCGGCTACTAGCATGTTGGCCTCACAAAAGGAAGATCAAAATCGTAGTCAATCTGAACATGTTCCATTGGTGCCCCCTAGGGATGAGTCTCTGCATGCACATCATGATAGTCATCAAGATCTTATTGAAGATCTTACTTATCGACTAAAGAGAGTAGGTAGGCTGAGAGGTGGCCAGTTGCATTCAGGCCAGTCAACACCTCAGTACAATGAACCCCCTAATAGTGGGAATGGCTCACCACAACGTGTTCCAGGCCATAATGCTAACGTCCGTGGTTTACAGCATCGTCAGTCTGATTCTCATTATGTACAGTCTGAGTATGCCATGTCGTTGCAACCCAATCCGCCATTATACCCCCCTCGAGATGTCAGTCATTCTCCAGTTGAAGAACATACTTCTCATTCACATTCAGAGTATCGGCCCATTAGGAGTCTTCATGATCCTTGCTTTGGGGACCGAATGCACCCTTCACAGAGAACTGTCTTACCAGATCCTTCGAGTCCTTATCTGCAACGGGACCGGAGAACTGACCACTATCGTGGAAACGAACGGCTCCATCCCTCTGATCGTTCATATTCACTTTTGGATCAAGGTCTTAACCGTCCTTGGCACCCAATGCCAGTGCAATATCGTGGGCCTACACCCACAATCCCAGATTTCATTCATGATGATCCACGAGAGTTTGCCAGACTTAAGCTCGCTTTAGACAATGTTCTGCCTCATGATGCTTCTGAATCTTTCAAGTTTCAGATACTCATGGATCATTTGAAATTGGAAGATGCTTTACTTGTTGCAGATTCTTACAGTCATAGCCGTTTTCCATTCAGTGACACTATGCAAGCTCTTACCGACATGTATGGGCAACCACATCAGCTGGCATTGCAGCGGATCACCAGCTTAATGGACGGGCCCAATATCAAAAGTGGGGATGTCAAAGCTTTCAAGGGATTCGCTCTTCGTGTTCGGGCCTTAGTTGGAATGTTGAATCAGTTGGGTAGCCCAGGCTGGACTGAGTTGAAGTGTGGTTCTCATGTATCTCGCCTCTTAGCTAAGTTACCGTATGACCTAAGAGCCAACTTTAAGAGATTTGTTAACCCTCTTCATACTCCTATTCCTACTTTGCTTGATTTGGCAGATTGGCTTGAATATGAGGTCCGCGTGCAGGTAGAGGGAACCCGGTACGGTACCTACCCTGATTATGAGAAACATAGCGCTCACAGAGAGAAGAAGCCTGGATTCATGCCTCGAAAGCTGACCACTGTTCTGCATGGGGGAGAGCAGAAACAAGTGCCAACAGAGAAACCAAAGACAGGGACGGTGTCCTCTGATAAGGTTCAAGAGAAGCCCAAAAGGTATTGTCCGTTCTGCGACACCATTCAGCATTACATGAATCAATGCTCAAACTTTAAGCTCTTGAACAAGGAACAGGTCGAGAATTGGATCAAGATGGGTCATAGATGCTGGAGATGTGGCCGAAGTCACCATACCTCAAAGTGTACTTTGAAAGCGAAGTGCAAGAAATGCGATAGGAGACATCTTGAGGTTCTTCATGATGTTAATGCTTCTTCTGAGTCCAGCAGGAAAGAGAGCATCAGAGAGTCAGAAGGGAGCGCATGCCCCGTGAATTCCACTTCCCAGACTTTGTATCTGGACCGTCCCACATGCGGAAAGCAAGTGTTACTTAAATTGAGTCGAGTTGTGATACAGAACGGTGACAAATCGCTAGAGACATTTGCGGTGCTGGATGATGGATCTGAGCGAACAATTCTGTTGCATGAGGCCGCTCAACGTTTAGGTCTACAAGGTACCATTGAAGATCTAGCTCTTCGTACTGTGAGGCAAGAAGTTCACACCATCCGTGGAAGTTCGGTGTCTTTCTCTATAGCCCCAGCCTCACAACCTGACAGATTATTCCACATTCATGGAGCCTTCACGGCTAAAGAGCTGGGTCTTGTCCAACATACTTATCCCATCACAGACTTGCAGCGAAAGTATCGCTATCTGAGAGATCTGCCCTTGCATGATATCAATCAAGCACAACCATTAGTGCTTATCGGTTCAGACTATCCACATTTGATCACACCCGTGGAGCCGGTTAGATTGGGACCAAAAGGAGGACCAGCAGCTGTGCATACGAGACTTGGATGGACATTGCAAGGTCCATCAATGTTTCTCCGTCCTCGTCTTCAACCGCAGGAGTGTCTCTTTATTTCTTGTGTGACACCAGATTCTGAACTTTTTAACCATGTTGAAAGGCTGTGGAAACTGGACATTCTGCCTTACCGGTCGGAGAAGGTAGTCACACGTTCACGACAAGATGCAGAGGCCCTCCGCATTCTGGAAGAGAAGACCATCAGAATCAATGTGGATGGAGTAAATCGATACGCTACCCCATTACTCTGGAAAGAGTCACTTCCCCCATTGAATGCACCAAAGGAAGCTGTCATGGCTCTCCTATGTAGTACGGAGAGACGATTATCCAGAGAGCCACAAATGGCCGCCGTGTACAATGCTGAAATTCAGAAGTTGCTGCAGGCAGGCTATGTCACCCCACTATCATCTGAGGAGTGTGGATTGAGTCCTCATTCATGGTACATACCACACCACATGGTCCATCATAATGGCAAGGATCGTATTGTATTCAATTGCTCCTTCGAGTTCCAAAGCCAGTCTCTAAATGAGCACCTCTTACCTGGACCTACTCTCGGGGCAAGTTTGATGGGAGTTCTCCTCCGCTTCAGGGAGCACTCTGTTGCTGTTTGCAGCGACGTGAAAGGCATGTTTCATCAAGTCCGTCTCATTGATGAAGACAAGCCTTTCCTCAGATTTCTGTGGCGTAACGGCAATACTGCTAAGCCTCCAACAGTCTATCAGTGGGAAGTATTGCCCTTTGGAACCACCTGCAGCCCCTGCTGCGCTATATTTGCCCTTCAGTCCCATGTCGGGAACTATCTTGAGCCCACAGACGATGTGCGTCAATCTGTTGAACACAGTTTCTACGTAGATAACTGTCTAAAAAGTGTCCCAGATGAAGAACAGGCTGTGAAGCTAGTAAACAGACTACAGAATCATCTAATGGAGGGTGGATTCGAGTTGCGACAATGGGCCAGTAACGTTCCCACGATCATTCGGCATTTCCCTTCTGAGCTAAAATCACAGAGCAGTGAGATCTGGCTTAGTCAAGGAACATTCAACCCTCAGGAACGTACCCTTGGACTGATCTGGCACTGCAAATCTGATACTTTGGGATATAAACCATATCAGAAGGAGGAAGGTGAACCCACCATGCGCAAGATCTACCGCACACTTGCAAAGCAATATGATCCCCTTGGGTATTTGATTCCTTTCACTACAAGGGCTAAGATCATTGTGCAGCTGCTTTGGGACAAGAAACGCGGTTGGGATGACCCTTGTCTCCCTGCTGATTTACTTGCCGCTTGGCAGCAGTGGGAGAGTGAGCTCCCTCAGTTGTCCCAGATCTCTCAGCCCAGATGCTACAGCTCCAGCAACCAGCATGCAATCAAGAGTCGCAGTGTTCATGTGTTCTGCGATGCTTCGGAGAGAGCCTATGGCTCTGTAGCATTCTTGAGTACTGAGGATGAGCAAGACGATGTTCAGGTAGCCTTCTTGGCTGCGAGATCCAGAGTCGCTCCAAAAAAGCAGCTGTCCATTTCACGCTTGGAACTTTGTGCTGCACTGACAGGCGCGCAGCTGGGTGCTGTATTGAAGAAAGAGCTGACTTTAGACATCCACAATTTTGTATATTGGACTGATTCTACCACGGTTCTCGCATGGCTGCGATCTGATTCTTGCAGGTATAAAGTATTTGTGGGAGTCAGAGTCACTGAAATACAGGAGCTGTCTGACCCAAAATCCTGGCACTATGTTGATTCGTCTAATAACCCTGCTGATGACATCACACGAGGTTTGACGCTGCACCAACTGGCTCAAGACACTCGCTGGAGGCAGGGTCCAGCCTTCTTGACACAACCCAAGTGCAACTGGCCGAAAGCACCTGAATGTCAAACCCCTGATGAAATTCAGGAGCTTAAGAAACCCGTATTCTGTGGCTTACTGCATGAGACTGCAACACCTGCCATTCCAGATGTTCATCAGTTCAGTAGCTATCAAGAGCTTTTAGAAGCCACAGTGCAGTCCCTGCATGGGGCGGCTGGCAGTCGAGAATCACCAGGGGCAGATGACTACCATGATGCAGAATTGACTCTTATGAGGCACTGTCAAATGCAAGACTTCCCTGAAGAGTTTACCTCACTCAAGGAAGGAAAGAATCTCCCAACCAGCAGTCGACTGATAGGACTTGCACCTGAGCATGACAAAGATTCCAACCTGATCAGAGTGGGTGGTAGACTTAGAAGATGTGACAGCCTGTCCAAAGATGTTTTACATCCTGTGATCTTATCTCCGACTCATCCAGTAGTGACACTCCTCATTAAACACTATGACACTCAGTTACGTCATCCAGGACCTGGAAGGGTGTTTGCTGAGCTACGGCGAAAGTTCTGGATATTACGGGGGAGAGAGGCAGTGAAGAAACATCAGCGTTTCTGCCCTGAGTGCCAAAAATGGAGGGGCCGACCAGAAATTCCAAAGATGTCAGACATCCCAACATCAAGCCTTAGACTATTCAAACCTCCCTTTTTCTCCACTGGGGTCGATTGTTTTGGTCCCTTCACAATAAAAGTGGGCCGCCGCACGGAGAAAAGATGGGGTATTCTCTATAAGTGCCTCACCACTCGAGCGGTCCACCTTGATCTTCTAGACCATATGGATACTGATTCGTTCTTGCTGTCCCTTAGACGCTTTGTCTCACGTAGGGGAAAGCCCTATGAGCTTCTGTCTGATCAGGGAACCAATTTTAGAGGAGGGAGTAATGAAATGGAGGAAGCTTTCAATCAGATGCAACCCAGCCTCAGAGATCAGCTGGCCAAAGAACAGATCAGGTTCCGTTTTAATCCTCCCAGTGCACCGCACTTCGGAGGGTCATGGGAAAGAGAGGTGAGGTCTGTGAAAACAGCCCTACGGACCACACTGGGTGCTCAGGTAGTCACTGAAGAGGTATTGAGGACAGTCTTAATAGAGATCGAAGGCATCTTAAATTCAAGACCTTTGGGTTATGTCTCAGGTGATGTGGCCGATCCAGATCCTGTAACTCCCAATTCATTGCTTATGGGGCGGCCTGACTCCTCACTACCTCAGGTAGTTTATCCCGAGTCTGATCTACTCAGTCGGAAGAGATGGAGACACAGTCAGATTCTCAGTGATCACTTCTGGAAACACTTTGTACACGACTTTTTGCCTACGTTACAGGCCCGTCAGAAGTGGAACCGAGAAAGAGAGAACATCACAGTTGGAACTGTAGTCCTTATAGTTGATGAGCAGTTACCGAGAGCACTCTGGCGAGTGGGTACCGTTTCATCCATCCTTCCTAGCTCTGATGGTAGAGTCAGAACAGCTGTTGTTAAAGTGAAGGATCATACTTACACTCGACCGGTTGCTCGATTGATTAGATTACCCGCCTTACCGCAGGACACCGATGATACTCAGAAGTAGATTAATACAGGCAAATTTGTCCACCAAATTTGGGGGCGGCTGTAAAAAAGCCCATGTTCAGTTTGTGTTCTATTATTATGAGGGCTGTACAGCTATTATGTTGGTCATTGAACTGAGTTGAGTGGGTGTGGCTTGTTCAGAGATCGCGCGAGAGCGCATCAGTTTTCAATTCGTAAACGGCAGAGTGAAAGCATAGGCCCTGCAGTCTTGTCTGTAAAGCAGCAAAATAAGGCAGATTAAGATCTCTATCTGTAGCGATTTCACTTTGTGAACTGCAGGGAGAATATCTGTGATCTCGATTGCCAGTGGATGATGCTTAGTTACCTCACAATTCCCTTTGAATTTCCTCCATGACGATTCTGGAATGTGCGTCATTGAAGACCAACCACATTTGAGAGACATTCACAGCACGGGATAAATCAGTAACACGCATCATTGGCTTATACACCTGGATTCCTCATCGCTGAAGATTCATCACACATCAGAGGACCTGCAACTGCAGCTTAAAGACCAGCTTCACATGGACATCTGAACACACAGACTGTTGCACTCATTGCTCTCATCACAATATATCCTTGAAATCCAAATTGGGCAAAATAATTAAGTTTGTTTGTTTATTATTTTGCGTAGGCCTACGCTCATTATATGTATCTTTATTTTCTATATCTGTGATTCAATTGATGGCTAATGTACCCAGTATATCTGAGCGTTTCTATTAAGCATCAAAGGGAGTAAAATAGTGAATTTAATCCAACTGTTTGCTCTTCATTTCTCTCATGGCCATTGGACATCCAAATGCGGTAATCGACCCTCTGAGACGATTGGCACCGTAGTAGTAATTGGTGCAATATAGTTCCTTTCCAACACCCAGGCGGTCTCCCATCCAAGTACTAACCAGGCCCGACCCTGCTTAGCTTCCGAGATCGGACGAGATCAGGCGTGCTCAGGGTGGTATGGCCGTAAGCGAGAGTTGCAGCCAATAGCGAGCTATTTAAAGAAGACACACCGGCAGCACCCCTACACGACTCGAACCGCCTTCATCACGTCCCGGGCTGAAGCTGCAACAGAAACAAACCCTTTTCCCTCAGGACTTTTATTTTTAATAAAAATATTCTGGCTTCATTGACATTTAAACTCTCTTCACAGGATTTCAGTGGTGTAAAGTATTTGAGGAAATCTAATTAGTTACTGTTGTAGAGGCTTTAAGTGAATAATTCACTTATTTGCACCCATTTCGCTTTCTCTCTGCCTTCTGTCAAGGCACAGCTCAGCCTCGTCATTCTTCCTTTCTCCTCCAGAGGGCGATCGAGAGGCTTCTTTCTCTCTCTACAGCAGTGTTTCTCAAACTTTTTCAGCCCAAGGATCACTTTATCTTCCAATTTTTTTCTGAGGACCACCAAACAGAATCCCACTCTAACACGCTCCGCAAAAACAACAAAATAGGAAGGATAAACTAAATTTAAGTTTAATATGCAACTGTTTCAAGTGAAAAACTAATTATTCAAACACAAATGCAATGATATGATCCATTTTTCGTTATTAAAACACACTGATCAGGGCTCCAGACTAACTTTTCCACTGGTTGCACTGGTGCTACCAATTTTCTCAGTTGGTCGCACCTTTTTTGCTACAACAATTTTAATCAATGCATGCTTGATGAATAATCGACTTAATCTTAAATATATTAAATCACAGTGGCTGATGGCTGATATAAATCTGGTATATATGTATAATTTACATTTATTTTAATTCATATTTAATAAATTAGAAACATGAAAAGTGTGAATTAATCGAAATATTATATATATATATATATCGCGTTTCCCGTGAAGCTGAACTGAAGTCTGAATTCACTTCACACGGATCGACTGTCACACACAGAATACACGCGTTCATGAGGGTTACAAACACTTCAGAAAATCTCACTTTTGTATTTGAATAAATCTGCAAGGTCTGTGAAATTAAATGTTAATTAGATATTCAGAGATTTGTTTTAATAATATAGATGCGTATTTGCTGAATGCTGAAGGTAAATGAGAAAATATTAGCCGTTAGTTTGCCTTTCTGTAACTAATAATATAAAAGCAAACACTATACTTTCTCACATACAGTTTACTTTCTTTCTTTGTTGTGGTTGGTCAGACAAAATAAACCAAACATTTTCAGTCCATTCATATTTTAGTCTATTTTCCCCAGTCAGTTTTTGAGTCGCTGACAGACTAACTGCGCGTGACCACTGGCGCGGAGCGCGAGCATTTTCAACGCACCAGCGGTTACGCAACGAAAGCGATGATGCTGCGTTTGAATTTTCGCGACAGAGACGAGCTTATATACATTACCTTGACAACACTATTTGACATTAGCGCGGGCCAAACATTCTCTCGCGGCATATTGAGGAGCCCTAGTCTGACCCATTGCTGTTGAAGTAACTTTCTACCTGTGCGCTCATCATCAGTTGTGTCTGTATGCTGTTACACACACGCGAATAACATGATCATGCACTCGCACAAATGCGACCACAAAAAATTTCAACTCGCACATCCTCAAAAAAAGGTCGCAGTCTGGAACCCTGCTGATGTCAACCCCCCCCGCCCGCGATCCGATGCGGGTTAAGAGCTTGCCTGGTTTAGGTCATCTTTTCGCTGACCACTAGGGGGCGATGGCGGACCACACTTTGAGAATTACTGAACTAGATGGAACTACAAGTGAGGAGATGGGGTGGAGGAGGGATGCTGGTAAACTCTCAGACGAACAGAGGTAAGTCTGCTGTTGATTAACTGAAAGCTCTCCACTTGTGCTGATATGGTTAATTATCTGCACCTGATCCTCCTGAACTTTGTTAATTAAACATCATTTTACGAGTTCACATTTACATATAATTAAGAAGAGTAAAGGTTTAAGCGTATTTGGCGTGCTGTCCAGGGGGAGGGTTCCGAGCTCGGAATTTTGGCCCGAGCCCAGAGTACTCCCCAAAAAGCAGAAAAGCAAATGACAGCCGCCAGACTGAAAACCCCCCCAAAAGACGCCGAGAATTGGCGGCTGGCGTTTCGGGGAGCCTGGTTGGATCAGGAAACCTATGTTGCCTCTGTTTGGAATGACCAATCGGAAGAATTCTCACATCGTCTGATGGGAGACCAATCCTCACTGCATCAGGCGGTGTGAGTGCGTGATTTGGAAACCCGATCGGGAGGGCTCTGGCAACATCCAACAGGAGACCAATGCTCACGGAGTTGAAAGGTTGAGCCCTACCGACCAAAGGACGAGGGCTGGCGTGGTTTAGGAATGACTGACCGCAGGGGCCCACTCAGCTTCCGACGGGAGCGACTCCCGGGGACGGATGAGTGGGTCCTATTGGCCACTGGCGGTGTGAAGGAATTAGAAAAGCCCTGTCAAGAGAGCACTTGAGGCGACCGATGGGAGACCAATGCTCTGGGAGACCAATGCTCTGGGGGACCAATGCTCTGGGAGACCAATGCTCCGGGAGACCAATGCTCCGGGAGACCAATGCTCCGGGAGAACAATGCTCCGGGAGAACAATGCTCCGGGAGAACAATGCTCACCACATCTGACGGATAAAGCTTCTCGAACAAAGGAGGAAAAGACATAGATGCCCGATAAGGAAGGCTGACACTGCATCCTCTGAGAGATCAATACTCGCTGGATGGAGAAGGAGAAAACATAGATGTTTAACCGAGAGGACTCTCGCTGCGTCTGACTGGACACCAAGGCTCACGATGTCAGATGGGTGAGCCTCGCCGGATTGAGAAAGAAATTATAGATGGCCGACAGTGAGAGCTGTCGCTACGTCCGCTGGGAGATCAATACTCGCTGGACAGGAAATGAGAAAATAAAAGATGCCCGATATGGAGGGCTGTAGCTACGTCCGCTGGGTGATCAATACTCGCTGGACAGGAATGAGGAAAATTTTTTTTTTTTTTTTAACCGATGAGGGCTTGATGGGCTTTTTTGATGTGGAGCCGGTTGGTCCTGATGTAGCTTTGGAAAGCATCTGAGGACCATCTCCCTAGAACTTGGATCTGCTGCTGGGAGAGGCCTTTTGGGGTTGCTGAGGTTGCTGCCCCGATACGAAAAGAGTGACTGGAGTAATTCTTTGCTGGGATGCCTGACTGTTGAAGGACGGATTTGAGGTGCTTTTGGAACCAAAAGCGTGTGATGGGTTTGTAGGAGTCATCGATAAAAAGAGGTTCGTGAGGGGAATTAGCCTGGGAGCCTCTTAATTGGAGGTACGAAAAAACTGACCGGTATGGTTGGATCGGTGATGGGAGGTTGAAAATATATATGAGGTGTCCTTAATAGCTTGGTCTGTCTTGCTTTGTTTAATCCTGTATAAGATTGTTTCACTATCCAGTACTGATAAGTCTCCAATGGTAGGGTGGATGTTTGGGTCGAATTTGGAAGTGATGGCAATTTCGGAGCATCTAAGAAAACCAAAGAACGCTAGAATAAACATGGCGTCAAGTGTGCGAGCGGTATTAAGGGGCTGATAGCCTGTGCGTAGAGTATAAATGCATTTTGTGAGAATGTCTAGCGTTATGGGTTGCCTACTGTCGGAAGGGGTGGGCTGGGCCCTTTGGATCCCTTTGATCAGGAGGGAGGTTTGAGAATTATTTATCTCCGGGGAGGGAGCGCCATATATCAATTTATGAAAAAATTGTAAGCCACTCAGGTAGCCTTTGATGGACCCGACTTGGAGGCCTTTGACACTGTTAAGGAAGGAGATGAAAGAGGTGATTGAGAGGAGAGAAAAATCGGGGAACGGCATATTATGTAAAAAGTGGTTTGCTTTAAAACATCTCCACGCAGTTGTATATGATTGAAGCGTTCTAGGAGAAAGTGCTTGGAGAATATAGTCAAGCGACGCATTGAGGAAGGGTTTTAACGGGTGGGTTAGGGGAATATTAATTCTGAAAAGTGAGGTACCGGAGTTGAGAATTTGTCTGCCTGTGGAGCCAACATCCTGAATTTCTGAAACAGAAACCGAGAGAGTCAGCTATTTGGTTTTCAGAACCTGGGACATGTTTAGCAATTATGATGAATTGATCACATGCTGAGATCCAAATTAAGCGTCTTAAAAAAGGCATTAGAGCGGGTGAATTGGAACGGCCTTTATTAATGCAATGGACAGTTGCTTCGTTGTTGCAATGCACTACGATACTGCTAGCAGTCCATTCTTTCCCCCACAGAAAGGCTGCTACTACGAGAGGGTAGAGCTCAAATAGCGCTGAGGACTGAGACGAGTCCTGCAGTTGGGGGGGCCATGGAGACGCGAACCAGCGTCCTTGGTAAAACCCCCCGAAGCCTACTGAAGGGGCTGCGTCTGTAAACAGTTGGATATCCACGGGGGACGAGACGAGATTGTTATAGAAAAATGATAGGCCATTCCACTGTTTGAGGAATGTTATCCATAACCTAAGTTCGTCGCAACATGCCTGAGTTATGGAAATTACCTCCTCTAGCACGTGAACCGAAGAGGCGAGATGAAAGGGCGACCTTGTGGAATAATGCGCATGGCGAAGTTTAAGTGGCCGAGCAGGGACAGAAGTTCGCGTTTAGAACAATTTGAACTGTCTAGGAGGGAAGAAGATACCAGGATTATCCTGTCGATTTTTTCCTTGGGCAAGGAAGCCTGGTATTTTACTGAATCCAAATTAATTCCGAGGAATTCGATGGATGTGGCGGGAGCCATGGTTTTTTCCCGGGCGATGGGAATTCCGAGATCTGAAAAAACGTTTTGAACTGTGAGGAGATGAGCGGCTGGGATGGCGTCGGGCGGAGAGATGATTAGGAAATCGTCTAGCAAGTGAATGAGGTGAGGAATAGCGTAATTATTTGACAGAATCCAGCAGACGGCTTCTGATAACATGTCGAAAATTTTGGGGCTGCTTTTGCATCCGAACGTTAAACGAACAGCAAAATAGAATTTCTCGTGCCAGCGCACCCCGAACAGGTGCCAAGAACCTGGGTGAATGGGCATCACTTTGAAGGCAGACGTGATGTCAACTTTGGCAAGCCACGCACCCCGCCCCACGATTTTAATCATTTCGATCGCCTGATCTATGAGTGGAATCAAGCTGTTTATGCTTGGGAACGGGGAATTATGTGGAGCTGACAGATCAATTATGAGGCGTTTTTTTGCCCGAGAATTTTCTCATAGCCACTCCAATAGGGCTGATGCGAAAAACTTTGAATGGGGGTTCGTCAAACGGGCCAATCATGAAACCTGACTCGACTTCTTTTGCAATCAGGTTGTTTACGACATCGGGCTCAGCGAGAGAAGATTGGAGATTATTACAGATGATGTTTTCGGAGAGCGGGCATTCTACGCCGGGTCTAAAACCGTGTTTGAGGCCAGACAGTAGATAATCAGTGAAATCGATGTCCGGGTGTTGAGCTAGTTCCAAAGAAAGGCGAGAAATATTCACAGGAGTCGATAAATAATTTTTAGGGTTTTTATTAGCAGCTTTAAATACAGGGCATACAGGACGGGCATGAGCGCCGCCGCAGAAATTACATTTGTGCAAAAATCTGCACCGCTGTCTGGTGCAGGTGCCAATGTTAAAACTGTTGCAGGTCTGTCTGTCAGCAGAGGAAGATGCTCTGTGTCTGAAGTCAGTATTTTGTGGGTTTGAGATGACCGTTGCAGGTCTTGGTACGTAGCTGGTTGACTTAACAGATCTGGTGTCCGAGCAGGGGGCGGTGGAGGAGTTAATTTGTGGGCACGCCACAGTGGAGTGTGTCACTGACCTGCAGACTGCGCATGAGATATTCCTACAGCCTAGGAAAACTCTGTTGTGCAAGTCGGGGTCGAGTGCGCCCCAATATGGGCACTGGTTCCACTGAGCAACCCTGATGGCGCATTTTGTGGAGAAAAGCTTATGATAAGTGTAGAAATGTCCTCCCCCATAAGACAGCGCAAGCTCGGCCATAAGTGTTAAATAATCGTTGAGCTCGCGTCGCCTATGGGGGAAGGCTGCACAGATAATTTCTGTGTAACGGCTGAAAGCAATTGTAAATTCTGAAAAAGAAAGTAAACGTGACGAATGTGTGGATTGATTTTTTAGAGTGACTGAAAAATCCCCGCAGTCTATCTGGCGGTTACAATCATTCACCGGAATCTGTGAGAGTAAATTTGCTAGGTCTACATCCGCACCTGAATTTGCGCTCGGATGTTGTGGGCCACCGGGGGTGGTTCCGAGGCCACTGCGTTTGTTGGGATGGGCATCGGAGTTGCTGTGAACAGAGAATATGGTGACTTTGCATTTAAAAGAGAGGTATGAGGAAAAGAAGCCGAGGCACGACTGTCGGCGGAGGCAGCCTCGCGCTTAAGTCGGCATCTGGGGCTTGAGAAGGGAGATTAACAGACATGCAAGATGGAAATGGAAGGAAGGACTGAAATGAGCAGGGTTGTGTTGCATGCGGAGGCAGCCTCACGCTTGCTTGCGCTGCAGGAGCTGCAGGCCACTGAAAAGGAGAGGGATTGGTGATAGGCTCGCTGAAGGTCTTCCCCTGCGGCCTGATGCTCTTAAGGTGCCGGATCTTGTGCGGGAGGAAAGTGGTGGTGTTGGGCGAGGAGAATTTGCGGCCCCGCAGGATTTGGTCTGCCTATTGACCCCCTTGGAGGCTGGGGTGGACTTAGGAGTGAGGTTTGCCGATTGCAGGGTGACGTAAAGCTTGTATAATTCCGCTTTGTTCATTCTGCGCGAAGGCTGAACATCGGAATTAATCAGCGCTTGCCTCAAACTTAAAACGGTCCACTTCCCGATAGGCGGAATCGTTGGCACGGCCGAACGATATGAGGATGCCGGGGAGGAAACTGGAAACCTCGCTGATGGTGGCGAGGGTAGGCCTCAGCGTCTTGGCGAACGAGTAGCTGCGCGGGCAGGCCGGCGTCCGCGTGGTGAAGCCTGGGGCTCTGGGGCTGTGTCAGGCGGAGAAGGAGTAGTCCTGGGACCGACAGATTGCGGCGGAGGATCCGGAGAGGAGTTGGATTCTTCATCAGAAGGGAAAAGTTGGATTTGAGACATGTTGCAAGGTCAAAGCCAAATGCTGGTAAACTCTCAGACGAACAGAGGTGAGTCTGCTGTATTTATACCTCTTGTCATTGATTGAGTTGATTAACTGAAAGCTCTCCACTTGTGCTGATATGGTTAATTATCTGCACCTGATCCTCCCGAACTTTGTTAATTAAACATCATGTCTCTTGGTGTGTGTGTGTGTGTCTGTGTGTCTCTTGGTGTGTCTGTGTGTGCGTGTCTCTGTGTTTCTTGGTGTGTCTGTGTGTATGTGTCTCTGTGTCTCTTGGTGTGTGTGTGTGTGTGTGTGTATGTGTACCTCCTGGTGTGAGAAGAAGTCTCCCGGCAGTCTCTCCAGGTAGGATGCGAGAGAGAATGAGGATTTCTTCTGGATGTCGATGACCTTCAGGTACTCTGGTGACGGACTGAGAAACGCGTACAGCTCCTCGCTCTGACACATGCGCTCGTCTGTCAACACTTTCTGCAGAGGAAACACACACGCAAACTAAAACTTCATGAATCTCAAAATCACAGGCCAGAATCAAGGAGTGGATAATGAGTAAGTATGCAATATGATTATGAGGAGTATGCAATAGTTAAAGGTGGACTTTGGGTACATACTAACTTGAAAGATCTCTGATAAAGTGTTTGACAGACAGGAAAGTGTATGATTCGGATGTGGAAAAAGCGATAATGCTCTTAAAGGGTTAAATATTTGCCATAATTGATCCTTATCTCAATGGATAAAAAACTGCAGTGTGACGCGCCTTAATTCACGCCCGGTGTTTTGTTCTCTCTATCCTCTGCGCTTCCGCGTTCATCACTGCATCATCCGTCGGGTCAATGCACACAGCAGTCTGTCAGAAGCTGTTTATTTTGATTTATATAGTTTTAAATATGGATATTTTGCTTGAGAAGGACTTTATTAATCTCCTGGAGCCATACGGATATCTTTTATGATGGATGAATGCGCTTTATTGAGCTTCAAAATCAGAAGCGCTATTCACAACCATTATAAAGCTTGGAAGAGCCAGGATATGTTTAAATATATCTCTGATTGTGTTCGTCTGAAAGAGGACAGTCGTATACACCTGGGATGGCTTGAGGGTGAGAAAATCATGGGATAATTTTCATTTTTGTGTGAACTATCCCTTTAAGCGTTTAAAAGTATCACATATTTTCGTCATTTTATGAAAAGGTACATTTTTTACAGGTCAAATAAAAAAAACTCTTGTTTTAACGGCTCAAATTCATTTTAAATTCATCAGATTTTGCACTTGGAAAAATATATTTGAAATAATTTTGGGAAATAAGTCTCCTATGCAAGAGTCATCATGTGGTGATTAAAAAAATAAAGTTTAAGTTTAAAAATTTGCTTTATAGTGAAATTAGAATTAATAAATGTTTGCATTAGTAGAGTTTGAAGTAATTTTGTTTTAAAATATTATGAATATTTACATGAAAACCATAAAAGATCACAAATGTCATTAAAAATATTGTTTATTTAAAAAAATAAATTAATCCAATATTTTAGCCTTTTTAATTAAAAGGCATATCTTGTTTAGGTCAAATTAAGAAAACTCAAATTGATTTAAAATTTTGCACCTGGTAACAAAATTTTGGGATGACCGGAAGAAATTAAATGGACAATAAAAACAAGTTTTAAATCACTGCATTGATTTTAATTCATTTTAGAGAAGTCAGTCTGTTACTATTTACAGAACTACTTTCAAATCTTTGATGGTGTTTGTTTTTAAATCGCATTCTGTGGACCGTGACATCATAACTGATGTGTAGCCACACGGAACACACTCAGGTATAAAATGAGCGAAAAATTCTCCTTTTGGTCCTGACGGCACGTTTGAAATGTTGAACTGAACCCTATGGAGACACTCTGGGATGAGCAGTGCTCAGTTTGAGACTGTTCTCATATGAAGCTCTACAGCAACACTAAGCGCTACACGTTCTTCTGGAACCGCTCATCTCCTCCACTTACTCTCAAGCAGAGCTTCACAAACCTTCTTCACAGGCAAATAAACATATGAAATATTGAATCTGTTTCAATAAGTGTTTTATTTTAAAATTATATACATATATATATATATATATATATATATATATATATATATATATATAGGGCGGCGAGTTTATTTGTATTATAGTATTCTTATGATTGTTATTATATCGTTGTTTTAAGTCTAATTTTCTAAAACGAAGATATAAATATTTTTGCCAATTACAACTATCCTGTGAAATTATATATATAAAAATGAATATTTGATCTTTAAGGGCCTAATAAATAAGTCAGTAATAAGGGGGGGGGGGGGGGGGGGGTTCTCTCCTCTGGCCAACAGTGAACAGAGCTTGATTGTCAAAGGAGTCTAGAGTGCTGGAAAAGAGAGCGTCAATAGTTTCTGTTGTTCTTCTAAGCTATCTGGTTTGCTAAGAGTATGAAACTGATCAGGATGTCAGTGGTCAGTCTTCAGTTAAGCAACAATAACAATCCTTTCTATAATAATTAGACGACACGTTTTATTCATATCAGATACACATTGTGTAAGTAACTTTAAAGTTTATTCTTCAGTTCACTGGCTCACTTCCCAGCCAACACACCCATGTAGGACCCAGGTGGGTCTGATGTGGGTTTCCTAAGTGGGGCCCAGACAGTTTTGTCCTCGGTTTCCATGTAGGCCCCACATGGGTTAGCCCAGATGAAATGAACACTGCGCAGTGTGCACACTACAGGCTGTTAAATGTAACACTGAATCAGTGTTGGAGTTAATGAGATAATGAAGTGATTGAGTGATGACTGAACATTAATGATGAACACCTGCTGTTAACAAGCCGAATCAATGAAGAAAAGATGAACAACAAGAACAGAAACTACAGCTTCAGCCACAGTCTTAGATGAAATCAACTGAAGATAAAAGACATTCAATCTCTGAAGATCTGATTAATCAACTCCACAAACAGCTTTACCAGCTTCACTTATTACTGACCAGACTGACTTTATTTTCACATGTCTACAGAAGCTCTTATTGAGAATTAACAGAGGTTCAGATGTTGTTGTATTGGTCAAGAAAAATAATATAAAATAAAAAATGACACCACCATCATGGAGATCTGTGTTTGCTTTAGTTGGGCTCTTGACCCTTGATTAATTATGTTAGATTTCTCTCTGTGATAATGCATGCATTGTTATAAAACAGTGAAATCGCTGCCTTTCTGTGATGTAGTTATTGTGAGATTGCATTACAGTATCTGATCATATGTTTATTTTATATATTCTGGCTTTACAGCATGAGTAGAAACAGTTATAATAATTAATTTTAAATTGATGCGGTTCATAAAAAAATTTAAACTACTGCATCATTTCGACACACACAGACATCAAGAATCAGCATATAAATCTCAACAATGGTGATGAATAAAAACGCTTCACACTGCAATTCATGCTGGGTATCACCATAGGACAAAACTCCCATCATGCACTGCAGTATGAATAATTATTGTCACCACTGTTGAGGATTGTATGCAATGTTTTCATGTATAAGCCTGAGAGGTAATAGTTGCCCTTTTTTAGCACTGAACCGTTCTGGTGGAATCTGTCTTAGATTTTTATTTTTTATTTTTTAGTAAGTGATGATCAAGACATCAAAGAGAAAAAGCTCTCTTTATGATCTTCACTTGAAATGGCTCTCAAGCAGAAAAGTCAAGCTAATCTTCTTTGTTATAACTTTAATTCAGCAATGTATTAGTGTTTGCTGTAAAACACTTTTGTAATCAGTCATACGTAAGTAATGACTGGTATTTTGGGAACAACTGCGTTATTTTCATATTCACACAACATTTCTGTGGATAAGAAGTTTATATCATTTCACCAACATTCACAAAAATATAAGAGATTTGAACGTTTGAAATTGAAGAATTGTACACATAAATATTAGCATTGTGACTTGCAGCATTAGATCAAATATATTAGGCCCATAATGATCAAATATTCCTATGTTTTCCACAGAACAGTTGTAATTGGCAACAATAATAGAGTATATTTAAATGATATTATCATATGTTTATTTGCCTGTGAAGAAGGTTTGTGAAGCTCTGCTTGAGAGTAAGTGGAGGAGACGAGCGGTTCCAGAAGAACGTGTAGCGCTTAGTGTTGCTGTAGAGAGAGAAAGAAGCCTCTCGATCGCCCTCTGGAGGAGAAAGGAAGAATGACGAGGCTGAGCTGTGCCTTGACAGAAGGCAGAGAGAAAGCGAAATAAGTGCAAATAAGTGAAGCAAAGTATTTTCCAGGATGAAGAAGCAAGCGAGCGACGCCATGGTGAAGTGTGTTCTGTGAGTAGAGAAGATGAAGCAAAAGCTTACAGCACCTGGTATTCCCAGGCGGTCTCCCATCCAAGTACTAACCAGGCCCGACCCTGCTTAGCTTCCGAGATCGGACGAGATCGGGCGTGCTCAGGGTGGTATGGCCGTAAGCGAGAGTTGCAGCCAATAGCGAGCTATTTAAAGAAGACACACCGGCAGCACCCCTACACGACTCGAACCGCCTTCATCACGTCCCGGGCTGAAGCTGAACGATTATGTGCCATTGCCAAAACGTTGATTAACAAAAACATGTTGACTCGTCCATTATTATTTTCTTCAATGAAAGAAAGAAACAATTAAACAAGGAAAGTCGAGATTACACTGAGGCTCTTTAAGTCAATACGGCGATTTTTGGAGGATTTAAAAACACAATTATATTTCGGCCTCATTGTCAAGGCAAATAAGTTTGTAAAACTCTAGAACTTTACACACAAAATCTTAGTAAGCCATTTTCACACTAAAAATCATGTTAATAAGCGCATTGTTTACGCCACATCGCTTTACTTTGGAGTCTGTGGTCAGTATAAGGTCTCGGATTGACCTTCAGTCGTAAATTTCTCACTTTCACGCAGCAAATGTCAGTGAAGCAGTGGTGTAGTGGTGCTGGAGAAGTGGGTATACTCTTTATTAATGCCCCCATTTTTTTTAAAGCGGCCCAGCAAAGGATGAACACCCTGTGGCTTGCTTCTTCATCCTGGAAAATACATTGCTTCACTTATTTGCTCTTATTTCGCTTTCTCTCTGCCTTCTGTCAAGGCACAGCTCAGCCTCGTCATTCTTCCTTTCTCCTCCAGAGGGCGATCGAGAGGCTTCTTTCTCTCTCTACAGCAACACTAAGCGCTACACGTTCTTCTGGAACCGCTCGTCTCCTCCACTTACTCTCAAGCAGAGCTTCACAAACCTTCTTCACTCATCAAATTTATTTTTCATAATTTATTTACCCTTATGTCATCCATGTCAGGCTTTTTAAAGGTTCTTGGATCTGGTGGGACCTTAAAGCAGAAATGAACAAGACTTATATCAACTTCTTAATTGCAATTATTACTTAGATTGCCCAACAAATATTAGATTTATATTAAACTTACAAAATAAAGTAAAAAAAAACCAAACAAACAAAAATATTTTAAAAACCCAATATTTTAATTTTGAGTGTAATGATTTAGTTCTCAATAACAATAGAGAATATCATAAGGAAACTTTTTAAACTTTTTTAATCATGGCCCTGTTTGACAGGTTTGAATGTGCTGTCATGAAAATACAACCCGATCTCCTTTAAAATCTAAGAGTTTGATTAAAGGTACACTTTTAACTTTTGGTGCTCTAACGGTTAATAAACAAAACTTCATGCGTCTTGTGAAAGAACATTATAGCCAGAGATACTTCTCTCTGTTTATGAATATGACAAGTCACACAGGTTACTCCACAGAGGTTGTCTTCATGTTTGGTTTAAAATAATCAGAATATAAACACATATTAGTTATTATAGTTGTATTATAGTTAAAGTAGTCATTTAGGATAAGACAAAAACAGTTTGGAAGACGAATTCATGATTTACTTGCTCATTATATATATATATATATATATATATATATATATATATATATACACTGGTCGGCTATTTGGATTTTAA
Organism: Zacco platypus; assembly: GCA_038088235.1. Taxonomy (NCBI): domain Eukaryota; kingdom Metazoa; phylum Chordata; class Actinopteri; order Cypriniformes; family Xenocyprididae; genus Zacco; species Zacco platypus. The sequence goes on from CM076069.1 coordinate 3,388,522, forward strand.
TTGGGAAACTTAAGAGTCTATGAATGGATCATTATTACAGTGATTATTTTGTTTCTAGCATGTGGAAACGGCTCTTTTAAGCCGAAAAGATGGAGTGTGTAGCTTTTCATGTCTTAAAAAACATGTAGGAAGACACATCATGGCCATATTCCTGGATGAAAATGCGTTATGAAAATGTTAAAATTGTGAAAAAATCATTTTGACACATTAAACTGGACCTCTGAGTCCTGCCCTTAACCTCAGTGTGAGTCTTTGGGATGTGCTGGAGGAGACTTTACAGAGTGCTTGACTCTTGCATTATCAATACAAGATCTTGACCAAAAACTTAATGCACCTGTTGATGGAAATAAATGTTGTGATGTTATTTCCATGATACGTTTTCCTACGTGGTTGGACATGAAAAGCTACACACTCATCTTTTAGGGTTAAAAGAACCGTTTCCAAACATAAAACATGTTAAAACATAATAATGACTGTAATAATGATCCAGTCATAGACTCTTAAGTTTTTGCCTATTAAAATCCAAACAGCAAGTTTTGGCCAGGCAGTATATATTAATTTTGTAAATTTTGAACAAAAAAAGCTACAAAGTTGTACCTTTAATGAGCTTTTATTTGTGTGTGTCTGTGTGTGTGTGTGTAACTGTTTCTATAATTAGTAATGTTTTGAATTCAATTTTAACATAAATTATTCTTCTGTAGCTCTGTCATGATGTGATGCAAATGCACACATCCTGTTCTGAATAAGTTATCAAACAATGGAAATAGATATTTTAAATGACATATTAAAGAGATTTGGTTATTCAACAATGACAATAACACAATAATGTGGATGTACGATGAGATTATTTATGCAATGAACAGCACGATGTTTGTAATTCAGAAAAATGAAGCTGCTTACCAAAATAGTTGCATCATACTTTTAATCAATAAATATATAAAAACAGATGTATTTACAAAGATAAAAATGGGGGGGGGGCATGACACCACTATACAGAACAGCGCTTTCGTTTACTACCAGGAGAACTGCACTGAATGGAGACTAAAAATATCAGCAATAAAAATCACGCATTAAACATTTGACTGAGCACGTTTGGTTTTTCATGACATGTAAAAATTATTTAAAAGAATGTATCTTAACATCACAGGTTTGGAAAAGGTGTCTATTAGTAACAACAAGGATTTTACAACCGCTTTGAAAAAGACTGATTTGACATCAGTAAAAAATAAATAGAAAAATGATGGCAACTGAAAGTAATGGTAGTCTTAGATCAGATTTTTCATGAGAGGGTTTGGTTACACTTTATTTTACAGTGCCGTAGTTACATTGTAATTACTCAAATAAGTACTGAGTACTATTAATTAAGTACATGTACTTACTATAGAGTTAGGATTTGGTTTAGGGTTAGTTACTTGTAATTATGCATAATTTACTGTTATTACTATAAGTACATGTAGAAACGTGTAGCTACCTAACACTGTAAAATAAAGTGTTACTGAGGGTTTTAATTCTTAGACAAAGATTGGAAAATGTACTCCATTTTTGCAGTGTTTGTGTTCAGTGTGTACAGAAGAGCGTTATGTTGAAGGAGGCACGGCTGAGGCGCGACGGGTGTTCAGGGGTTCAGTCTGTAGAGGGTGGTTCAAAATGAAGTCCTGCAGCAGAACAGTGTTGGTCTCTTTCCACTCCCTGAATTTACTTGCGGTGAGAGCGGAGTCAGTCAGGACCTGCTCCAAAGTCAGCAGATCTGCTTCTTTAGCCTAAATCAAAGACAATTTTTGTTAAAAGTTAGTGGTCAACAATAAATATAATAGCCAAATTGGATGAACACAAAATTGGTTAAACAAAGTTGAAAAGACAAAGCATATTTTATAAAATATTTTGTAAAATGAAACTAAAAATGGAATTGACATTATTCTGCCAAGTGTCAGTAACCTCAAATTTTAAAATAATATCTGCTTAGTTTACTAACCATCACTAAAAACTGTAGAAACTAATACACGACAACAGCTGGTGTCAGCAACTGAACTTTTTTCGTCTCTAAAGGTCTTCACACCAAGCATGAATAACATGACCAATCAATGAAAAAAGCAGAGAGAATCAGTACAGGTACTGAAGATGGAGCTGCTGTTGTTTTTAGATACCACCTTTTTTAGCACAAGGCTGAAAACAAAGTCTACAAATAGTTGCAGTTCATCAGTTTTTACTACAGGCATAACTCTTCTCTTTTTAAAAGTCCTCTAATAATATATGTGCATATAATAAACATGCATGAATAAATTACATGCATGTGCGAATAATCGCTCCATAAACATAAAGACACTAGACGATGGTGTATTCCTGCAACTGTGCTCTTTTATTTGTCCCATGCTCAAAATATTTCTCAAATTGCATCATGGTGCATTAGAGATGCAAACACTGCAAGGAAATCTGCATTAATTAGGCTAAAGAACAACGTTCCCCACACTTAACAGACTTAATTACCAATTGACCCTTCACCGGCAGTTTGATTGACAGGCGATCTAACCAATCATAACCCCGAATCCAACATTTTGTCCGACAAAGCAGTCAGGGGAGTTAGTAGATTAACGTTGGTGAACTTGATAAATTGTGTGTACTCGCGTCTTTCCGCGCTTGAAACAACATTCCTTCTGATGTTCATTCATGTTTATTTGATGCTATAAATGAACTAGTATGAAGAGATGATCGGTTCACGAGGAGCTACAGCGATCTGTCACGACACATTAAAGACACACTAGACGCTATTTATTGATTAAACTTCTTTAAAAAATTACAATATTTGAAATATGAAACTGTTTCATATCAAAAGTATGCTGCTCTGTCTTGTCTGTCGACGCTGTCACACCCATGAACTATCTTGTTTAGTTTAGTCCTGTCTAGTTCTGTCATTCTGTTCATTTGCCCTCCGTGTGTGTACCTGATTAGTTAATTACCCGCACCTGTTTCTGTTCACCTTGATTAGTTTATCCCTCGTTATCTCCCTTATATATTCTCCCGGTTATGTTCAGTCTTTGTCGGTTCTCATCTTTGTTTTGCTGTGTGTGACCTGCCTGTCTTCCATGTATCCTGTCCTTGGAATTAAAACTACCTGTTGGAATTATATATTTCCGTGTTACGTGAGTTTATCTTCACTGCAGCCTGACAGAAGAACCGACCCACAAAATTGTGATAGTGATTATTAGCAGCGTGTTCTCCGTTTTGTTTTCCCGTTTTGTTAGTTTCGTTTTTGTTTGTTACGTTTTTCCCCGTCTGTCATGGATCTCCCCGGTGTTCGTCTTCTACTGTTGGAGCAGGAGGACAAAACGTTGGAGGACCACACGCGGACCTTCCTTGAGCTTGCTCATTTTACACACTTCCTGGACGACTGCCTCTGCACGTTCTACCAAGTGAGCTTGAATGCTACATGCAGAGCACAGTTGTCCGGAGAGGGTCCGCGTGTGGATTTTGCTGCCTTTGTGGAGTGGGTGCTGGCGAGCTGCAACTCGTCATTCACCGTCTGCCTGGGAGAAGATCTCGCCAGCCCCACTCCGGACCCAGAACGAGACCAGCCACCATCTCGCGGCACGGAACGCCCGCACGAGCCATCGCCATGTGGAGCGACAGAGCCAAGGAACACCACGGAGTCAGACCAAGGAAGTGAGTGTGACCAAGTGCGTGAGCCGGCTACAGCGCTCGTGAGGGAGCCCGTGGTGGAGAGCGAGGGCCAGGAGGAAAGCCCCGCCCACTGCACCGCCGCTGAGGGTGAGCATGGACTGTGCTCAGAGGACTCTTCATTAATTTCGATATCATCTGAATCGTCTGAATCTTCTGAATCGTCTGCCTGGTCTGAATCTTCTGAATCTTCTGAATCGTCTGAATCGTCTGCCTGGTCTGAATCTACTGAATCGTCTGTCTGTCATGAAGTGTCTGTCTTCTCAGAGTTCCCACCCAACCTCCCTCTCCCACCTCCACTCATCCATCTACCACCATCTCCGCTGCATCCTGCCAGCCCCTCTGCTCACCCTCTACCCACCATCGGTGGCGTGAGCATGCAGTGGGCCTGCCAGTCTACAGCTCCATCGGAGGCAGTGGATCCCCGGTCTTCGCCTCCCACCTCGACCAGGACTCCTCCTCGGCCCGTCGTTCCACCAGCTCCTCGTTGGCTCCAACCTCCCTCGTCTCCACCGTGGCCCTTCAGTCCACCGGCTACACCGGGCTCCCTCATCCCTCCGGCTCCGCCTTGGTCGTTCGTCGACCTGCCCTCGCCGCGGGACTACACTCCTCTGGCTGCGCCTCGTCCCTTCGTCCCTCTGGCTCCGTTGGCGTCCTCACTCCCTCCGACGTCACCTTGGTCCTCTGTCGCTCCGGCTCCACCGCGGCCTTCAGGATCCCCGCCTGCGCCTCGGTCGCTAGAGCCGCCAGCGTCGCCGCGTCCCGCCGGATCCTCAGTGTCACCCTGGCTTGTCGGCGTTCCAGCTACGCCCTGGTCTCCCCTGCCACCTGCTCTGCCGCAGTCAGTCGCTGCCCTGGTGTCGCCAGCCCTTCCTCCACCATGGCTGCTTCCTCCAGCGGCTCCACCATGGACCGTGGTGTACTGTACTGCGGCCTGGGTCCAACCATCCTCCTGCTCCAAGTCCCGGTTGTCTCCTCCCTGGCTCCTCCCACCATCGTCTCCACCCTGGTCTCTCCGGTCGTCTTTCTACTGTCCTGTCTGCCATTTGTCTTCTCCTCGTCCTCCACCTGAGCCCCCTCCCTCCCTCCGCAGTTGGTCCATCTACGGCGCGAGGACGCGCCTTCCGGGGAGGGGGTGTACTGTCACACCCATGAACTATCTAGTTTAGTTTAGTCCTGTCTAGTTCTGTCATTCTGTTCATTTGCCCTCCGTGTGTGTACCTGATTAGTTAATTACCCGCACCTGTTTCTGTTCACCTTGATTAGTTTATCCCTCGTTATCTCCCTTATATATTCTCCCGGTTATGTTCAGTCTTTGTCAGTTCTCGTCTTTGTTTTGCTGTGTGTGACCTGCCTGTCTTCCGTGTATCCTGTCCTTGGAATTAAAACTACCTGTTGGAATTATATATTTCCGTGTTACGTGAGTTTATCCGTGTCCTCTTTGTATTTTTCACTGTGTGAGAACATTATGTGTGGTGTGAGTTGCATTTTATTTGATAAAATGACTATTGCAATTTAAACATTTTCTAATATAGTCCGCCTGTCAATTTTATCCATTAAAATTCATTTTTGAAATATTAAAATGACATATTTAAAAGTTTTTTTCCTCTAAAAATAATTCCTTCATGCCTTAAAAATAGCTTGAATGTAACTCTACACCCTTGCTTCATTTAGTACACGAACATGTATATGAATATGCAGATTAGTCCTCGCCTCCACTAAATCACACCAGCTCGGACTACCTGATCTACTCTGTCTACTGTTGTAAAAGCCATACAATGACAAGTGGAAATATTGGTTTAATTTAGCTATATATGTTTAAACCAGAAGCTTAAAGGTAGGGAAGGTGATTTGTTCCAGAAGCATTTTTTGTTACACTGGTTAAAAGTCTCTTCCGTCAGATTGCCTCCCGTATTCAACTTATGAAGAAAGTGTAACGTCTCTCGCAGTTCAAAACACTTACGCTACATCGCGTAAGTTACGCTTTTTTCGTAAGTTGAATATGGGTGGCTGTCTGGCAGAAGCTAGATATTTTACTTCATAACTTGTTAAATATGAATATTTTCCTTACACAATAGGCCTTAATACTTAGACAAAACTGTAAGATTTTAAGAAGAAATTTTTCATGTGCTGAAAAGGTTTTTCTGAACCTCTAACCTTCAGAGTGCTGTTGAGGGTTCTGATGAGGTGTATCTTCTCATTGAGCATCTGGTTTTTGCAACGCTTAATAAAGGAGGTACGTAATTCCCATTTTGATGATGGCTTCCTCTCGCCCGTTGGGGACAGGCTTGCTCTTTTCAAATGCAAGTACAATCTTTCCATCTCATCATCAGTTCCTTCCTGTCCATCCAGAGCTATTAAAACAATTATAACTTTTATAGCAAGAGTTATGTATAAACCCAAGTAATCAAACTTCTGTGAAAGTTTTTATTATTGTTAATAACAAATTGGTCAATAGTCATGTCACTGTTACGGTACATGTAGGAGACTGGCAGTTGAGAATTAAACATGGAACCTTTAATTCGTAGACACAGGAAGAACATACAGCCATACCATATAACGAAGACGATACACAGGGAAACACAGGGACTAAATACAGGAAGTGATGACAGGGGCACAGGTGAAGGGAATAACACAGCTGATCACGATTAGGGCAAACGAGTGGTGGGAACAAAACCAAAACAAAGAACACATGTGACAAAAAAACAAGACAGTACGTAACATTACGCCCCCCCTCGGAAAGGCATGACAGAGCTTATGGCAAGGGAAAAAAAAGGGTGGAGGCTTTGGTGGAGGGCATGGAGCTGGTGATAGACAGAAGACTGGGGCTGTAGGCCATGTACACCATGGTGGCGTCGATGGAGGGAGGAGCCAGGGATGAGTCCCGACTGCAGGTTCACGGGACCGAGGAGGCGTTTAGGATCCGGCTGACCGGGGCGGTGTTGGAGCGACAGAGGATGACAGGAAGGCTGTAGGGAGTGAGGAGCCTGATGATGTAGGGGTGACGGGTGCAGGCGGAAGTACGTAGCGGAAGTATGGCGTCGACCCCCGGAAGGCCGATCTGGAGAGACGAGAGTGTCCAGCGGCGCTTCCGGGTAGACCGGCCGAGGAGGGGACAAGGGAGGCATGGGCCCAGGTGATGGTGACCGGCTGACGGGTCGAGGTGGAGATACAGTCCTGGAGGCCCGAAGTGGAGCCGGGGACTCCGCCTCAAGCGGAGCTGGTGGAGGTGAAGCCTGAGGTGCTGATGAGGAGCTGCACGGAGTGAGCAGCAGGGGCAAAGCCGAGGAGCTGGATGACAGCAGCGGTGGCCACGGATCCAGGGGGCTGACTGTGATCAGCGATGGACACGGGATCAGGGAGACAGACAGGGATTCAGGCTGATAAAGGCTTCCGGACGGGACCGGCGATGAAGATGAGGATCTAAGGCCGGGGATTTGGGTGGGGAAAGGATCCGCGGACCACAGATCGATTAAGTTCTGGTCCGCTCCTGGCTCTGGGATGGACTGACCCGCTCGCGTCGACTCCGGAGCTCCGATGTTCTCCAGTACTGCGGCGATCTCCACGGGTGCCTCGGGCTTGCTGGCTGAGGGAGAGCGGTTGCCATTCCGGAGCATCCAGACCATGTATTCCAGGTAAGGCCTGGCCTCTGGGCAGAGAAGAAAGCGAGTTGCGGGTAAGTCCATCATTTCTTCTTTCTCTTTGTGAGATGCCGGTTATTCTGTTACGGTACGTGTAGGAGACGGGCAGACACGGAGTTGAGAATTAAACACGGAACCTTTAATTCCTAGACACAGGAAGAACATACAACCATACCATATAACAAAGACGATAACTGGCAAATGAAAGAGGGAAACACAGGGACTAAATACAGGAAGTGATGACAGGGGCAGAGGTGAAGGGAATAACACAGCTGATCACGATTAGGGCAAACAAGTGGCGGGAACAAAACCAAAACAAAGAACACATTTGACAAAAAACAAGACAGTACGTAACAGTCACTGGTTGAACAATGTAATTTCCTATCATAAATCAGTTAATGATGTTAAACTGGTTCCCTAACTTGCTTACTTTCTGGTCTGGTGTCATTTGAGGTAAGCAGCGGTTCCTCCGGCTCTGTGGATATTGCCATATGTGTTGTTCTTGAGGAACTTCCAAAGGGGCCTTGAGATGGAACAGTGATTTCGCTGCATTGTGAGGTTTCATTTATTGGGGGGTTCGTTGTATGGACCACAGCAGAGCAGACCACTGTTTCCCCAGCAGTAGGTGTTGCCTGCGAGACAAGGTCTAACCAAGAGCGTCTATGCTTAGCCAGAGAGGAGACAGAGCTGTGGGAGGTCATTGTACTGACGGGGGAGGATAGGGTTCCAGTGGCTTCACTAGGAACTGGGGAGGAATATGGAGGAGGAAGGCTTTCCTAAATGGGAAAGATACATCAGAGTGAGGCAATGGTATACTCTATTTTAATATATGTCTGGTGCAAATGTCTTCAAATGTAGTTCTTCAAGATGAGGGGTGTCCAATCCTGCTCCTGGAGAGCCTCTTTCCTGCAGAGTTTTTGGTGATCCTAAAGACATCTGGGCTATAGCTAAACTCTGGGTCTGTCTCAATCAGCTCCCTAGCTTCCTAGGTCGTGAATCAGTATGTCTTGTACACGAATTTGGCCACTTGTTGGGAGCCTGGCTCCCCACATTGTTGGGACCCTGATCACTCTATTTCCAGCGATATGACAATGTCCTCGTTGTACATCTCTATCGCTATTTATGAACAACAGCAGATATTTTACTGACATTATTTTTTTAAAATGTTATTTAAAGTACTTTATGATAAATACTTTCAACTGTAAATATTAGCTAGATTATGTTCAGTACCTGTCTAAAGATGCTGAAATATATTTAAATAACAGTTTGTATTTTTAAACATCTATCACGTCGTGTGTATTGAGATGACTTGACTGCGACATATGTTTCACACTTAAGAATTCCCTAATCCTAATCAGAAGGAAATCACTAATCAGAAGGGAATAGTGAGCATTGATGCTCCCTGATTTCACCAGTGCACTTTTTAGGGAGTATTGGAAGGATTTTGCGCTGGCTGACTCCCTGATCAGTGCCCTGATTACTAAACTAGGGAGCTGATCGAGAGACACCCTCTGCTAGACAGTGTCCCTCCAGGAACAGGATTGGACACACCTGTTCTATATCATAATAGCTTTGTTTTACAAGTCCCCTTTTCTAGTCTAATAATAGAGGTGAATAATACCTTTAACCACAGTGATGGTGACTAAAGTAAATAATATAAAGATAAATTTCATTACACAAGTCGAACGAACGTGTAACATCCAGTGTAAATTGAACACTTTAAAACACAACTGTCAACCATATAGTTCTGCTGTGTAAAAGCAGACAATGTGACAATTGTCCAACTCTGAACTTGCCTGGTGCGCAGCAGCCAAAGGACTATTCACACTTGCTACAGCTTGGTTGTGGTGCTCAGAATACGGTGGAGGAGGCGTGTCAGTGGACTCCTCGTGATCACTGGCCTCACTGTAGCATTCTACTAAAACAAAGATGCAAAAAAGAAATATAAATAAATATTCTAAGGAATACTTGTAAAACCAGTGCACTTACAACTTACCAGCTGTATGACCCTCTGTGGGTTCATACTGAATAGATGCCAGACCAAGTTTATTTAACCATCTGAAATAACAAAACATCACAATAAGTCACCAACAATGACCCATAGGACTGTCAAAATGAATGTGTTCATACAAGCTATTAATTAAAACTGTATAGTGCAATTCTTTTTATGAATTAAACATATTTCATTTTAAGTTTCCTTCTGTTTTTACCTCCTAGTCTTCAACCATATACCTTCTCTGAAAAAACCCAAAGACTCAATATCAGCACACCAAAACATGCCAGTGACTCAAAATGTCCCCTATAGAAACATTAAAGGTGCAATATGTAGTTTTTCCATCCGCTAGAGGGCGCCTATTCAAAACAAAAGCTTGATGACACCAAGTTCGAGCGCAGAATCTTGGGACATGAGGTCTTCACCTCACAGCCCGGATGGGAGTCAAGCAGAAATCATGTTCACGGATGCGATTATTAATGTTACTGTATGAAGCAGAGCAGGACCGAGTGTTGTGGAGCTGAACAAGGCGCTAGAGCGATTGATAATGAGAGACAACACACGCTTCACGAGCAGCGGGACTTTTATTATGCCGCAGTCACCGGTGCCGCTTGAGGTAATGAGGTAACACACCTCTGTTTATCATATTAGATACATTGTGTTGAAAATTATGTTATAACGTTACTCTGTGTGCTCGCCAGCTGCTGTGAGACTCTTGTTGCACACTGCAGTAAGATAGATCCATATTACAAAATCATATTTATAAATGCTTGTGTTGATAAATGGCATGCAATTCATTTTAAAACGTATTGTATGATGGATAAAATTCTGCATTACTGTTACTAAAAATAAAGCTGCATCTGATTATGCTGTTAGCTACTAGACAAAATAGTGTTTTCTCTGAGGAAAAAATTAAGAAAATTAGATTTAAACAATAAGACTAAACACGTTGAGCTAGCTATATAACAATTAGTTTTCTGTCTATAAATGTCTAATAAAACATGTAATATATTAAAGCGTCTTTGGTGTTTCCATGGTTTCTACAAAATAAAACCGGAAACTGAGCTTAACGCGGATATGACGCCTATAAGACTCTAGAACATTCTGTGCTCTTCTTTGTACCTCCTATAAAGGATGTAACCATTTCATCATGGTCATAAGTCACGTCTGTCTCTTTTCCTCTATTAATGCTGAGCTGACAGTTTTACTTCCTACATTATCCATATATATATATGGATATACATGGTTTCACTGCACATTGACAGGCGATTTGGTTAAAACCGCAATTTTCTTATGATTACAAATAGCTGGAAACATTTGGGATATTGTAAGTATTCAACTGAACAAAATATATAACACTGGCCTAGTGGTTTTTGGATATTTTACTGCAAAAATCTTACATATTGCTGCTTTAATACGCAATTTGAAAGTGGTTTGATAACAGAGGCCCTGTTTACATCTGGTCTTACTACTATAAATACAACCATGGATGTTACTAAAAAGAATATATGAGTTTTCATACTGTTGTGTCAATGTGCTTACAATTTCATGTCCTCATTGCTGTCCGCTGCAAAGTAAAACATCATGACTTTGGGGTGGCAAGCTTTGATCGCACTGTAAGAAACACACAAAAAGAGCGTGAAGGGTTGAAAAATATTTTATAATAAAATCATGGTAATAAAAAATAGAAAGAACCATATTATATTCTACTTGAAGGCCCTTTCATTTGGAAAACAAATAATTATTAGCAATTAAAGAAAACATTAACAGAAATGTCAATGCCACTTACTATTTTTTCTTACATTCCATTGCTCTGTCAATTACAAAATCAGTCAAATTTATGAAGCCTTCTGCTTTTTCAGCCTGGGAAAAACACAAAACAAAAGTTCGTCATACTGTATCCTTTTATCATTTTTATCAAAGCAGATAAAAACAGTTTAAATGCTGTTTTCATCATCTGACATGATCTTTTTTACCAAGATCAATACTACAATATCTAAGAATATAAGTTGTACTGACCTTTTTAAATAATATTTAATACATAGAGAAAACAGCATGATAAGAAGATGGCACATAAATGGCATTCAGATACTCACCACTTGATTCGTGTACCAGTACAGGGAGGTTTTCTTTAGCACAAACCAATACTTTTTCCACTTAATACCCAGAAATCCCTTCCCCTCTTTTTTCCTATAGAGCCAGCCCTGATGGTCCACTGGGTCCAGATCTTTCACTGAAACTCTCCTTCTGCTCATTCTTAGACTTCCTATTAGAACAAATGTACAAAACGCCACAATAAAACAGAAATGACGACAGAGGAAAAAATAGATATTTGAGTTGAAACTTTGAGTTGTGCAGTGCAACACATACCTCCACAATTCTTCTTTTTTGACTTCTGTCTGAGAGACACCTGAAGACAAATGTATATGAAATATACTATATCTTGTAATCGTGATTTCTGGCACTGTCACAATGCAGACAAAAATAATAATATGAATGTGCAATAGGTTCACAAGAATTACCGGATTGTACTCATCAGTAGTCACACGGGGAGCCAGAGAAATGGGGAAGGAGGCCTGGAAAGAGACCAAAACAGACACATTCAAAGTGATCATTAGGATCAGTTTCAGTCAGGGCCTGTTATGATTGTCAGCTGAAGTGCCCGCGAGAAACACTAGAGGGCACTTCACCATGGACTCACTCTCTCACTCACTCACACACTCTCACGCTCATTCATTCATAAAGGACTACATTTCCCAGAAGCCCCGTACCCATTCACTGATCACCGCACCAGCTGCACCTCATTCACCAATCACTGATCACACACACACCTGAAACACATCATCTACCCCTTATAAGCACCATTTTCACACCACACCAACTGCAAAGTCTTGATCAGCTAACCCCTATCATTTCCGAGCGTTATTCCCGTGTCTTGTTTTCCTGGTCCTGTTTCCTGTCTGTCTGTCCCGGTTTTCGATTGTTTGCTGCCTACTCCGTTTGACCCCCTGCTTTGGATTGTCGGACTATTGCTCTCTTGCCGCCTGCCTCGATCTTGTTTGCCTGGACATTATTACGACTCTGTCTTCTCCCTGACATTCCTGTTTGCTGGTATCTGACCATCGCCTGTTTGACCACGTTTGTAAATAAAGCTTGCAATTGGATCTCATCCGCTGACTCGCCCTTTTTTTTACACTTTATTTTACAATCCTGTTCGGCATGTACAGCGGGTAAAATAAGTATTGAATATGTTAACACTTTTTTTACTATACAAAGTTCCAATGCAGCAATAAAATTTTGACCAGATGTTGGTAGTAGCTCAAGATATCAGTACACATAAGGAAATCATAATACTACAACCCATAAAAAAGTTATGTGTAATAAAGTGAAATGACAAGTTTTGAACACACTAACTGAAATTGTATTTAATAGTTGGAAAATGAATGGAAAAGTCTTTTTTGCAGTGACAGCTTCAAGGCGCATCCTGTATGACCAAACTTTAAATCTTCAGTTCCTTCCACAAATGCTCTGATTCACTGGGACATTCTAACAACTTTATTTTCTTCTTCTGGAACTAATTCAAACTCTCCTTTGCAGTGTGTTTTGAATTGTTGTCCTCGTGGAAAGTCCACCAAAGTCGAATTGTCATCATCCTGGTGGATGGTAACAAATTCATCTCAAAAAATCCCAGTACAGGTCTCCATTCATCTTTCCTTTAATAATATTGATTCTGCCAGTACCATGAGTAGAGGAACAGCCCCATACCATGATCCTTCCACCTCGAAAACATCACTGTTGGTGTGGTATTTTTAGGGTCATATTCAAAGACATTTCTCCTCCAGACATGGCATGTGGTATTGTTGCCAAAAGTTCGATATTGTTCCAATTTTTGTCTCAGTTGACCACATTAAATTCTCCCAGTACTTTCTAAATGTTGTGTAGAAAACTTCAAATGAGCTTCAACATGCGTTTTCTTCAATAATGGCGCTTTCTGTGGTGAGTGTACATGGAGGCTGTGGCGGTGGACTGCATTTCCTATTGTTTTCTCTGTGACAACTGTACCTGCTGCCTCCAAGTCTTTCTGGACCTCTTTCTGAGTGCTCCATGGTTCTTGGGCTAAACTTTTGACTTACCTTCTGACTCCCTGATCAGAAATCTTATGTGGAAATCTTTTGCATGGCCAGTCAATGGTGGAATGATGTTCCTTTCTGTTGTGGAAAATGGCCCCAGTGGTGGTCTTGGGAGAGCTCTTTGCCTCTACCCATCATGAGATGTCCAATACTTGCATTCAGAGTTGGAAAAGCCTTTTTCTACCCTAAAAACATGCACTAACCCAACTAATTCAAGTGTGCACAGGTAGTAGGTAGAACTACTTAGTGAAATCTGTTGTTTTCTTGCCTTGGTGTACTGCTTTTTCTCAATGTCTTCAATACTTTTTTTCCTGTGTCATTTCAGTATTATGATTTCCTTATTTGTACTGATTTCTTGAGCTAATACCAACAGCTGGTCAAAATTTTATGTGAATTGCTGCATTGGGACTTTGTATAATAAAAAAAAAAATGTTAATCAATACTTATTTTACCTGCTGTATATGTATTACTATAGTAATGACAAAAACTGCAAATAATTAGGTATTAACCCTTAACCTGATCTCTAAACCTGACCTTAACACATCTTGAGTCCAAATAGTTACCTTAAAATACTCAGCACTTTCTGGAGTAAGTACACTGCAAAACGCACATACTATAAATGAGGCCATGTATGAGGTGTTTCTGGGCGTTTCTCCCTCCTATCTGCTTCGAGGTCTTGATGAATTGAAATTGGGGCATTTCTTTGTTGTTTAGAATCCAGTATTTCCATAAAACTTTTGTCTTTTATGAGTTCAATGAGGAGCTCTCGTCTTCTGTCCAAACATACCACACCATCTTAAAGAATGATCGACTTTTACATACGGCAAGTGAATTGTAAAATGTGAAAAAACTGTTTCCATTGCAGTTTTGCGAAATATTCCTTTTTCGAATTGCCTGAAAAACCACCTCATGCGAGCGTAAAAACTTTTTTGCGATTATATGGGAGTTTTTGCGAAATTTTGACGTGTTTCCAGCACATTTTCAATTAATTCAATTTAAAGGGTAATGGAAACGTGGCTACAGTCTGAGACCCTGTACCCACCTAGTATTAAGATGCGTTTTGGTCTACGCTAAATACAGGTGTGAACAGGGTGTTAAATGTTTTGAGCTTGTCCACTTTCGATCACTTCCAGAGGTAGTTGAAAACGCATTCGACCGGATTGCTTTCGTATGTTGCTTTCATGTAGTTGAATGTGTTCAAATAGACACTCAAGACGCCTATTGACTTAATGTATAAACATTATGTGAAGCGTGCCAGCCAGATGGTAATTAAACTTTGTTGTCCAGATCCAAGTTTGGTTTGTAGATGAAAAATGTACCAAGCACAATGTTCTCTCACCATTCCTGACTTCTAACACGCACTCAGAGTGTTCGGCCGGTCTTGCGGCTGTCAGAGCAGAAACAATAGCTGAAGCTCTCTGTACGTTTTTCCGTTGTCTCTGGTCGTGTTCATATGTAAATTGCGTGAATTTATTTTGTTCATTAGATCAAAAGATCTGAAAAAAAAAACATACATTTTCCCACCCATAGACCCTCTCCTCAAATAAATCAAGTGGTTGAAAGTGGACAAAAGCAAAGTGATCTCATGAGAATACGTGTATTTTTACGTAAAGTGTGGTTTTACCATACGTTTACCTTACGTTTTCATACACACAAAAACCTACAATATTGACGTATTTATAGCACTAAAACGTAAAAATACTTGCATATTAACAGCAATAAAACGTAAATCATTAACGTATCCAAGTGTGAATGTAAAACCTCGTTTCGGAGGATTACATAATGTTAAACAGGACTACACTTTGAAACCTTAAAAATGAATAAAAGTTCTATAATCGTTTAACCATTTCGTAATATTTAGTTTGTTTGCTGTGAGCGACTGATAATACAACCATAAGATACACCAAAACACAACATAAATTCACAAATCACATAAATTTTATTTGTTCGCTGTACTCCAAATCTTTAGAATCCACATGTTTGCAAGGAACAGATCCAAATTCAGCCCTTTATCCATCATTCTTCATCTTCATTCTCAGCAGTGACCATCAAAGTCAAAGCCCTCGCTCCTTTTGATTCAAATTTGAAGGTTGTGTCCTCGAGAAGCATTACGTCGCGATTTTACGGCACTGATATCTAACGCTCATTGGTTCTCACCTGCTTCGTCACAGATTGCGACATGCAGTGTTTCATTGGATTGACATTTGAAATGAGTGTGTGCCTTCATGTAGAGAAGTCGGATATTTCCATGGATTAATCACTTAAATTCTGCTCTGTACTCCATAAAAAACTACAACCGCCAGAGAGGACTGCGAGTCATCATCATTTGAACTTTTGGTACCACTTTTGACATTTTTGCAATAATTAAATTATTGTTATTGTTATGCATTTTTGTCTGCTATTCTTTTATTTATAACAGTAATTAGTTTTAAGAAATGGTATAGGATTAGTGGCTCAAAATATTGTTTTAATGTTATATTTTTACTAAAATTGTCATTTTCCCCACACATTCCTGTCCATTATGTTTTATTCTTTTAATATTCTGTATGAAATGGGTATGTCTAGGTTCAGGATGGAGTTTAGGGATCTTATATTTATCTACAAAATGATAAAAGGCAAATTATACATATATCTTTATGACATGAAAGAGTCAATATTGTACGTTTAAGCACCTTTCTAAACGTTTTGTGTCTTTTAAAGTTACGTATTTACTTATTAATAATGAGAATAGGCTGACAAAAGAGACTCCATGTGTCTCCCTCGTCTACTTGTGATCCGATCAACCAAAACGTATCTTCATACCAGGTGTAAACAGGGCCTGAGAGTCCTTTAGGTGCTTTTTTTTCCTTTTCAAATTCCAAGTGGGCTATTATGTCTCTTCACTGAGGAGAGGCCTTTGTCTGGCCACTGCCATAAAGTCGAAATACATGGACTGTTGCAGTGATGATTGTCTTTCTTGCAAGTTTCTCTTATCAAGGCCCCTCTTCCCCTATTGCCAAGTTTGGCCAGATGACCAGCTTTAGGAAAGATCCTTGTTGTTCCAAATTTCTTCCATATACGAATTATGGAAGCAACCGTGCTCTAGGAACATTTAAAGCAGAACTTATTGTAGCGTTCTCCAGATCTATGTCTCTGCAGCCAGTTCTTTTGACCACGTGGTTTAGTTTTTAATCTTATATGTATTTTAAGCTGTTAGATAATAGGCATAATAGACATTTATTCACAATAAAGAAGCCATTAAAAAGAGTAGAAGAGGTTGACAATGCATTAAAACTGAGGGTGAAAAAAGTTGCAAGCTAAATGAAACCTATTGCTCAATTTCCTCAAACTTCTCAAGTTCCTCTTTGAGGTATAACAGAATAGCAGACAAGTTGAAAGAGTATTTTCTTCACATGCAAACATATCAATGTTTCACACCTGATAATCATGCAAAAAAGGTTTGTTGTAATAGAACTTGCACACAATTTACCTATTCAATTTGCCTAAACTGTAACCATAATAAACAAGAATATAGGCTGCAGTAGTGGGTCTTATAAGTGACACTATATGATTTAAGTGTCAAAATCTGCTGTCTATATCTAAAACATTAAAATAATTATTTAGATGTTTAGATGATTCGATGAGATTATTTAGAAGAGACATTTTCAAGCTCTCCAGCCTGCAGTTGATAATAACACTGTTACAGTACATGTATATAATATATTAGTACGTTATCTGTTTTTACCTGTTCAGCAGACTTAACCAGGTGTCTGACCGTCGGTTTTAAGCTCTGAAATAGCATATAACTGTCCTCCTACCACGATCAATGTTAAGAGGTCAAGCACACAGCCGGATCATTTTAGAGAAAAAGGGACTTCTGCTTACACAAGAAACATTTCAAAACATCCTCCTCTTCACAAAAAAGGGCAGTAAGCATCATTTATGGTTTTTATAAGAAATAGAGGTGAACTTTTGCAACAGTCTTAATGTGTGTTATAACTGACTGCAATATTCATGAATGAACTAAAACATCTGCATAAAAATAGTTACAATGATAAAAATAAGCCTTTAAATTGTTTCAAATTTATCATGAAACAAACAAATCAACTATGCCGTTATTTGCATTGCTCACATGAGTGGACATTAGAATGACATGTGAAAATGATTTCCCAATATGTAACGACCAAAAACATATTGCAAAAATGTAATGCATTGTAATGTATTGCAAAAAGCAATGCATATCACGATCTTCATCTTGCTGTCCTCAACCTAACCTCAAGCTTCACTCCTCAGCGCATTGGTAACACCAAAACCTCAACAACAGAATCTCTTTTAAATACAACTCAACAGAACATTAATCATTAAGTTCCCTCATTCATTCATCTTTATGCATCTGATGCATCTTTAAAACATCTAAATGTTTTTCAACATTTAATCTCCCAATGCAATGCCATTACCAAGCCAATTTCATTTGACAATTTCAAATAGAATGTTCAACATCTATTTTGCCTTTGCAAAACTTAAGCCAAACTATCATTCCTGTGTAATACAACACACAATAATGTCATAAATATACACAAATTAATTAAATGCTTATTATGTTGCTAAATAAGGCTGAAGGGTTCAGTGAATTAGCCAAATCAAGCAGTAAAACTTTTAAATAAATGTATAAAAAACTTGAATATTATTTGAAACACACATGGCTAGAAATCAAGTTATGTATGATCAGATGCATTATAAGTAACTTGAGTTACGTAATTAGATAGATTTTTCAAGTAACTAGAAAAGTAATGCATTACTTTTAAATTTACAACAAAATATCTAAGTTACTTTTTCAAATAAGTAATGCCAGTTACTTTGTTTTCCCATGTATTGGCTGATAGCTCTCCTGTGCCCATGTTGAAAGAAATCAAGTGTTGAGGCGTTGTGTGATGTGTGAACATGAGGGTTATTGTAGTTCTAGACTAAATGTAAGCAAGCATTTTCTCACCTCACTTGCACAAAAACAGAGTCAGTATTCCTCAAAATGAATAAAAACAGTGAAATGCAATCTCAGAATATTGCACAAACCAGCTAGGACTTTAATAAATTCACAAATATACTTCATGTATTTAATTTCACTTTGTTGCTGAAATAAGAGTGCTGAACTTCCTTTTCCTGTGTTCTATTCTTCTGCAGTCCAGAACGGCATCACAGCTGAGAGGTTCATTGAGCTGCGCCCTCTACTGTACATGCATGAATTTGCATGTCCTTCAGCCTGAGGCTTACTCATTTCACTTTTGGTATGAAAAGGCCTTTACATTTTACATCCACAAAAATTGAACTTTTTTGTTGTTTTTAAAAAACATGTAAAAAAAAATGCAATGTAAAAGTAACGCAACTAAGTCACAGACCAAGTGACCAAGTGACCAAGGCTTAGCTCTCACAAGAACACGCATTGAAAATCAGGAGCATGGCGGTCTCGTTCAAAGAGGGGTCTTTCCACTCCCTCAGGAGATTTCAGAAGCTGCTGGGACTCATGGCAGCAGCTTCCTCGGTCATTCCACTGGGCCTTCTCCATTTGCGACCAGTCTAGCTCTGGTTGAAAGGTCTTATCCCACTCCATGTGTGGCGCACAGGCCGACATACTCACAAGGTGACCCACGGCTGAGTCAGAGCCTTGGTCCCTTGGAAATCACCAAGAAAAACCACAATCTCCAAGTTTTTACCACAATGAGGTAAGACTGGGCTCAAGAGGAATCTGGTCGTGACAGAGGCCTCCAAGACTGGCTGGGGTGCCCTGTACCACAGCAGAATAGCCTTTGGCACATGGGCAACTCCTATGTCAAGTTGGCACATTAATCACCAAAAGATGATGGCAGTGATTCTAGCCTTCAAGGAGTTCCAGACGGAACTCATGGGTCATCATGTCCTGGTCCGCTCGGACAACAGGGCAGGGGTTGCCTTTATAAGGTCTCAGTTCTCACTCTCTGGACATACTGCTGAACTGTCTTCTCCTATGAGCACACAAGAGCCTCCGCTCAGTGAGGGCGGTTCACATGCTGGGCTCCTTAAATGAAAGAGCGGACATGCTGCCACGGCGGACCTCCCTTAGGGGAGTGGAGACTGGACAACGTAATATGGCTCGCCTTCGGTCAGGTGGATGTGGATCTCTTCACAACGGAAGAGAACTCCCACTGCTGAATATATTTCTCGAAGCAAATGGATGCACTGGTCCTGAAATGGCCTCGTCTGCAACTTTATACCTTCCCTCCTATAGCCCTGATTCCACAGGTCAGAAGATGGATTTGGAAAGAACCATGTGCAGTCCTTCTGGTGGCTCCATTCTGACAGAACCAGCCATGAATTTCCCAGTTCCCAGAATTGGTCCAGCTACTGTCAGCAGCTCCGTGGACAATCCCATTGAGGAGAGACCTTCTCTCCCAGGCAGGAGGCACCCTCAGCCGGAGTTGTGGAACCTGTATGTTCCACCCCTCAACGGGAACCATCAGGCCTTCTCCAAGAGGTTTTGAGAATGATTTCAGAGGCAAGGGCCCCTTCCAGAAGGTGCGTCTACAAACAGAAATGGTCTATTTTCTCTAACTGGTGCTTAGCTTGGAAATTAGACTTTGTCGGTTCTCACATTTCTGCAGGAACTGCTGGATGGCAGGCAAGCCCCCTTCACGCTCAAAGTATGTGTGGCAGCTATTGCGGCGAATCATGCCCTGATGTCTGGCCAATCGATTGGGAAACATAACCAGGTCGTTAAGTTTCTCAGAGGGGCTAGACGGTTGAATCCTCCCTGCGCCTGCTCGGGCCTGTTGTGGAACATCTCCACAGTCCTTTGGGCATTTCGGGGCCCTCCCTTTGAGCCACTCAAGTTGTCTGACCTCCAACCCCTCTGCTTAAGAGTGCCCTCCCGCTAGCTTTAGCGCCACTCAAGCGAGTTGGAGATCTGCAGCCTCTATCTGTAGAACCCTTCTGCCTTGAGTTTGGGCCTAATGACTGTAAGGTAGACCCTCAGGCCGAGAAAAGATTAATGTGTCAAAAGTGCTACCCCATTCAGAGCGCAGGTAATAACGCTGTCAGCCCAATTAAAATCTATAGTTTTAGCTGCACCACAATGCATTTTCGTTCATATGGCACAAGGCAAATGGCTATAGACTTTAACAAACATAGTATATACATTTTAATAAGGAAAACAAAATTTTCTCATCCAACATCAACTTGTTTTTGCTGGATTGAAGAGTTTTGTTACTAGAAGTCACCACCAGAGGTTGCCAAGGTCAGCAAACTGCAGAGGTTCAGAAGAGGATGTTTCTCTTTTTATGCACCACAATAATATTGTCATATTGTTGGTACTTTGAAAGATATTGGTGAAATGTGGAATGTTTACAACCGAATTTCTTTCTCCCACAAAGCCCATTTTCCAGTGTCTTCATATTTAACATTTATGTTTCAGCTGAATTGGTGTCCATGTGAGTGAGAAACCCCTATCTCTGCGGTCTCTGACTAACTCAGAGGATAATTTCTCACAATGTTCTGCACAGGTGATTGTCACACCACTTAACTAAATATCCCCCCGAGGTAAAGCCATGTCAATCTCAAGCACAGAGGGTCCATTCTTCTGCTCTGTCTGTCTGTTTCTCAAATCAAGAGCTACTTCTATAACAGTGTTTCTCACTGAGTACTCAAGAGGAGGCTGGCACCAGCATGACTATTGTCTAGAGCCGGGGTGGGCAAACTCTGTCCTGTAGAGTATACCTCCAACCCTGGTAAATCTCACCTGCCTCTAGCCTTCTAGTAATCCTGAATGAATTGATTAGCTGGTTGAGGTGTGTTTGACTAGGGTTGGAGCTATACTATGCAGGACAGTGGCCCTCCAGGACTGAGTTTGAATCTCCTCAGGACTGAGGAATCCATTCTCTGTTTGCAGTGCGTCAGTCACACTTGTCAGGAAAGACAGTGAGAACACAAACACAGTTTGATTGAATCATACTTCATCAATAGCGGTTCAGTTCCACAATTGACCCTTCATAAACAGGTTGATTGACAGGCGATCTGACCAATCATAACCCTGAATCCGCCATTTTGTCCCACAAAGCAGTCAGGGGAGTTAGTATTTGGTGAACTTGAACTTGAAAAAGCGTACTCACGTCTTTCCGCACTTGAAACAACATTCCTTCTGATGTTCATTCATGTTTATTTGATGCTATAAATGAACTAGTATGAAGAGATGATCGGTTCACGAGGAGCTACAGCGATCTGTCACGACACATTAAAGACACACTAGACGCTATTTATTGATTAAACTTCTTTAAAAAAATTACAATATTTGAAATATGAAACTGTTTCATATGTTGTCAGTGTCCTCTTTGCTCCGCAATGTATTTTTCACTCCGTGAGAACATGATGTGTGGCGTGAGAGCGCATATGTTGTCGGGCATAGCGGGTTTTGCGAAGGGTCAATTTATTACGATTGTGTTCATATCAGCAGTGAAGTTCACATGAACCATATCCCAGACCACCCTTATAGGCAGATTATTATATTTTTTTTTAAAGAACTGTTCACTGAAAGGTTCTTTAGGGAACCAAAATGGTTCTTCTATGGCATCACTGCAAAACCTTTATTTTTAACAGTGAATGCACTACAGCTTAACATCTGTCAGTGTTCAGAAAAATGAAAGTTCACTGTCTGAGTTCAGGATAAAATATGGGCTGGAGAATGAAAATGACAATAATGGCTGTCCTACAATACTAATTGTATGCGAATTAGAGGACAGTTTGGATAAACATGCATTGTGCATGGATATTTGGAATACCATGACTGCATGAGTTTATATTAGCCTGAGTAAGTTCAGCCATGTTTAATATAAACCCAGATACAAATATTATGAAAACTGTTGTGTTCGGATATTCTCACATGAGACGAAGTCAAAATAATTCAGTTGTCTGCGCAGATTTTCAGCTCACTAAGATTCTGGCAAACTGAAGTTGCTCTAAAAAGAGAAGCATGTACAGATGTGGTTCTTACCGCTTGAGAGAACGACCAGGATCGCATGGCACTGTTGCTGTACCTGCTGGGGAGATGATGACGGATTTAATACAGGAGCAGGCAGCTGTCTGCTATATTTCTAATTGGTAGTCTATGAGTCTATGTCTCATTGATGATTGAAAATTAAAAATTATATTTATATTTATATTTACTATTTATAGCTTTATGGTTTCAGAAAAAGAGAATGATTATAAGACACAAAGCTTACAACACAGCAGAAACAATGAAAGGATTAGCCACCTCTAATTAAGAAAATCACATCCCTTCAGTCCCACACTCAAAAAAATATATCTGTCTAAACATAAGTTTTATGTAATTTAATTACATAGCAATTTTCCATCCATTTGGAATACATAGTTTTAACATAAACAAACTAATAAACTTAATGTGATTCATATTTGTCAGTCATACGTAAATGAAATAGGTAAGATTTATGTAATAGTTGAATATATGAATAGTGAGAGATTAAATGTCTTTTATCTTCAGTTGATTTCATCAGTTGTAGTTCTTGTGTTTCTCTGTCCTTCAGTGATTCTGCTTGTTAACAGCAGGTGTTCATCATTAATGCTCAATCATCACTTAATGATCTCATTAACTCTGACACTGCTTCAATGGTACTTTAACTCAGTAGTGCGCACACACATGACCACTAAACAGTGTTCATTAACCTGGGCATTTTTCTGTGAACTATTACATAAATCTTACCTATTTCATTTACGTATGACTGACAAATATGAATCACATTAAGTTTATTAGTTTGTTTATGTTAAAACTATGTAATCCAAATGGATGGAAAATCGCTATGTAATTAAATTACATAAAACTTATGTTTAGACTGAAATATTTTTTTGAGTGCATTTCATCTGACCAACAGTGTTTACCTCACCCCTATTTTTATATTTAACTATCCCAATATCATTCATTTTCAAGATGTTTTAACCAAGCCCTAGATCAGTGCACTTGCTTTGACTCCAAGAACAATTTATGACATTAAAATATTTGTAACACTATACAATATTGTTCCATTCATTAATATTAGTTAATGCATCCTCTATGAACTCACAATGAGCAGTGTAGTTCAGTCATGAAACTCTTCCTAGCAGCTGATTGGTTGACCGGGTTGACTACTCCATCCGTTTGTTTTATCTATGTATTTATTTCTGTCCCAAACTGGCTCAATTCACTGCCAAGATCTATTCTGAGAGTTGTCATGATATACAGTGGGTACGGAAAGTATTCAGACCCCCTTAAATTTTTCACTCTTTGTTGTATTGCAGCCATTTGCTAAAATCATTTATCATGTGGTCCAATGATTTCTTTTTATAGTGTGTAACAGTGTACTACTGAGTTTTACACAGTAAACATTTGGCCTGGAGACATTTAAAGGTATGCCAATGACTTGAAAACTATAAAAGAAATTATATACTGTCTGAGAAAATGTACAATAATCAACCTCCACATGTAATGGTTACTGTTCCAGATCTTGGGGTTGTCTCTGTTTTTGGTCCATGGGGAATTTAAACCATGTCAGCACACTAGTGCATGCTAAAAATACACATGACAAAGCCACAGACCATCTCGCATCCTGGCAGGAAGAGCACATTCCTGATTATCGAGCATAAACCATTCGAGCTAAGATTCTTCCCGTGCTTTTGTTTTGGCTCACAGTGACTGTGCACTGCTGTAAAGAGGCCGGGATGGACGCTGCTCATTCAGTTCTGCACCCACCTGTTGATGAATGCGCTGTTGGACGTCCATTCAGGATCCTGTGGCAGGACACAAAGAACAGTTAATATATGCTTCAACATGGACAAGACCACTGATCCTTACTGACTTTTTAATAAACATTCAGTTTTTGCTGAAAGATGAGTTCTTGGCCACCCTTTACAAGCACATTTTTGCTGACTAATCATACATATACATATACGTACATCAGATTAAAAAAAGTTTAAGACAAGGTTCTAGGCAAAAAGTGTTATTCCCATGCATCATTCGCAACATGCCTCATATTTATTCATGCATTATAATATAATATAAAGAGTGACTTCACATTCCATTGCTTATTTGTTAATATGCTCAGCAAAGATCAATGCATTTCAATAAATGTACATTTCATTAAGTGGATTTTAGTTTTTGTGAAAAAGGGTAATGCAACAAATATGGGAAAATTGAAAATGTCAGTATGAATGAATTATTAGGTGAAAATGTTAGGGTAAGTTGGATTGATAGTTAAAGGCAGAGCATAGAAACAGACTGTAAAACCTTATGTAAAAGGAAAGGAGCAGAGAAACGAGAGAAAACTTTCTTTTCGTTTAGTTCTGGACAAACCCACTCCCAGCTGCCTTCAGAAGGAACTAGTAAATGTTAAGTACTTGCTGAAGTTGTTTTACTTTTAAATTATTGTAAAATGTACATGAAGTTGTACCATGCCACACAATTATTATATTTTTAAGATCAGTACGTCTTGGACAAATGTCACAAAAAATGCGCTGTGCTATGTCATGAATATAATTTTGGGTGATTTCATAAACCTTTACATCATGCATCACTGCACACAGATTAAAAACCTTCTGCTTGTTATGGGAAATCTGTGTTTGTTTCTGGTTTGTCACACGGTTTAGTTCTGTTTCCTAGTTTTCCCGTGTGTTTCTATGGTTTCTCATTGATTTGATTAGCATGCGCACCTGACACTCATTTTGTTGATTGTTTTGTTTGTATTTAAGCTCTGTGTTTCTGTCTATTCTCGTCAGGGTTATACGGTTGTTCTGTTTGAGGTTTCAGTCAAGTGTGTTTTGTTATTAATAAATCTTTGAACTGCTGCAATAACATCCATTACTCATCTTTATTTGACACTGCTTGGGTCTTTTTTTCTTATGGAGTTAAATCTGTAGCCAATGCCAATGTAGCAGACAAACGATGCATCGTTTTAAAATGAAGACAACACAAAAACATCTGGAATAGCAGCTTTAATGAGCAGATGCAAATAATGTGGTACAAAATATAAATGTGATTCAAAACTCCATGTGAAGAACAATAGTGTATCACTGTAAATCCTAACGGTCAAAATAATTTTGAGTAGGGCAAACTCAAATTAAACAAATTAGTTCAATCAAATTTAGAGTATTTAGAACTTTCTTTTTCTTTTGAGTTCACGAAACTGACTCATTTTAACTAATCTGGATTGTTTTGAGTTTTATGAACTTGTTTCTTTTAATTTAGACAAACTTAAATTTAACTGAAACTGCATGCTTTGCCATGACACTCGAAAAGGAGAATAAATGCTAAAATTAAGTGTTATGTAATGTTTTTTTGTGCAATGTGGGGGATTTAGTAGTGTTTTGCTATGCTAATTTTGAAGAGTTTCTGTTATGTGGGGTTTTGGGGGGTTACCATCATGATGACTCGTGAGATGAGCTTAGTTTGAGGACAGGTATTTCATAAATGTTCTATATTGCCATACTATTCAGCAGTTGCTGTGCTATGCTAATGTTATCAAAGTATTATATTACCAATTAGCATTTGCTGAATTAGCTAGTTATAGCAAGCTAAATTTCCACCACTAAAAATGTTGTTTAAGACGTCAGCGCTGATATCCTCGTGGGCAGCGCACCGACATATAGCCCCATTGCGCTTCAGGCAACCCGAGTTCGAGTCCCGGCTCACGGACCTTTCCCGATCCTGTCCCATTCTCACTCCCCCAATAAATAAATTAAGATTACATGATAATTTTAAGTTCAATGTATGGACTAACTTACTCAAAAATGTCAAGTTAAAAGCAATTAAAATGCATGAGTACGACATTGAAATCGGTCAGTTCTGCATTTCATATAATGTTTATTAATGGTTCATTTTCTCTCTATTTTTTGAACCTATGCTACCTTTTTCCCTCAGCAAATACAATTTAATATCTGCACTGGCTAAAAAGCAAAGAGTTTACAGTGACAAGCTAAGAAAGCATAATTGATTCATCCTTAATTCAAAATTTGATTATAAAACTTATTGTTTTTTTTATTCTGTGGAACACAAAAGGAGATTTTTTTAAAATGGTGTGCAGCATCCACTTTTGTGGTACAGAGAAGTTTAAACATCCTGCAAAACATTCATTTTTGTTTACCATGGAATGGCGATCTCGATTCAAACACCCACGCGATCTTATTTTATTAATGGCGATTCGCCCGCATATTTTAAACCTTTGACAAAATCATACCTGAACATTCAAATATGTGTTCGTGCTGCCAGAGTCAGAGCAGTTTTGAACCATTCATTAGTTATTTCTGTGTTACAAATATTCATATTAATCACAGAAGTACTAAGATAGAAGTTTCAAGTTAGTATATAAACACTGATGTCTGCGATAGCGATCATTCGTTACTACCTTTTGAAACGAACTTGGCGCGTCAAATAACGGTTGTATCAATTACATCTTATTCCACTAAGTGGCGACAAGTGCATTTTTTGGTCAATGAATCATTCATTCAAAAGATTCGTTCAAAATCACTGATTCATCCAGTAATGAAACAAGAATGAAACAATGAAACATTTATTAATGAGTCATTGAATTCATTCAAAACCATTTTTTAAATAATTCATTAAAACATTTTCCAGCCATTCGAGTCCAGCAATTTATATTTTGTCAGAACTTTCTTTGGTTGTATATTCAGAATCGTGTGAGAATCGTGATCTCTTTTTGAAACCAAAAAATCGTGATTCTCATTTTATGCAGAATCGTGCAGCTCTACATGGAAGAAAGAAATTAATACAGATTTGTAACGACACAAGGGTGAGTAAATGACATCAGAATTTCAATTTTTGAGTGAACTGTCCCTTTAATGAAATATAAGAATAATGTTTTTACAAAAACCGTTTTCAATAAGCATTTAAAAAAAAAAAAAAAATACTGTTAATATACCCATGTCACAAAAGCAAAGCACAACACCACAAATTCAAAAAAGTTCAAAAACGGATTTATACTTTGGTATAATGTAATGATAAAAAAATCTGTCAAAATAATTTACTCACAACTCATACTCCAAACACAAAGGAGACAACACAGTTTAACCATGATGAAACTCATAGAAACTGAAAAAAATCTTGCTCAACCCTCCAATTACATCTATTGAAGGTTATACATCCAAAGCAAAAAGACAAGAGAAACAACATGATGCAATTGTTTCTCTGATTAGAAATTAGTTGACTTACTAAACTGTTTGGAAACACATGGGGGTTTAGCAGAAATGGAAAACTTTTCTTTCTTTTTACCAGATTGATTTTTTTCCCCCAACCATTAGCTACACAAACACTTTGAATTTCATGGATACCACTGTGGAAATAGCTGAGGTAGATATACATTTTCAAATGGCTTCATATACCAATTAATACTGTGGCATATTTTTCGGAGCAAACCAGAGATAATGTACCTCCCCACACGTGTTTCCAAACATACATTTCTGAGGTTAAATTCTAGTCGTTTTAGACACATTAAGGCAATCTAGTCAAGTAGTAATATAAGAGGCACAAAGAAATATATCCCAAGAAAAGGAGAGTGAAAGCATGAAAAAGTACATGAGAAAAGAGTCACCTCACACAGCTGCACAAAGGGAGAAGGCAAGCTGACATTAGTGAGTCAATAGCTTAAGCCGTGTGATCCAACTGACCAGTAGCGAGGGCTCCGCGGGCGGCCGTTTGGGGGTGGATGTCATGGGCGTCTTTTTGACAAAGTCCTCCTGATAAGGAATGGTGGCGCTGTTGTGTAGATCTGCATTGGCAAGGAATCGGCTGTTCCGCGAGTAGTCCGTCCCGTAAGCGGGTCTTTCGGCTGTGAACTTGCACGACGAGCCCGAGGCCTCCTCGACGATAGTTGGTATGCGCTCGTTGCTGAGGTATCTGTACAGAAGATCTTCACCTACAGCAGAAGATTAAAAGATCCCAGATGTTTTAAAATCCCTTTAACATATTCAGATGGTATGTAAACATGTTTACTATTTGAGCTGCAAATGTTTAAGTCCCCTATTTGCAGGATATTTTTACGGAACACGACTCGCTCACGAAACTGCGATGATTGACAGCTTGGAAACCATAGTAACGTTTTGGCATCTTGAGTGTTTGGTAGGCTATCCATTATTGTGACTAAAGTAATATGAGACCCGTGCTGACAAATTTTCAAAAATGACTTATTAATCTCACATTCACTATGAAAAAAACCTTCAAAATGATGTATGATTTGTTGGAATCCGGCAAAAAATGACTTGCAACCATACCTTAAATCCCTGGTAAGAACACCAAGCCAAACCCCAATTCTATATGAGATATATATCCTTAGAAATATATCTTTTTTCCATGATTCCACAATTGTTTAATTTAAGGGTTAGTTCACCCAAAAATGAAAATTGTCATTAATTCCTCTCCCTCATGTCGTTCTACACCCGTAAGTTTGTTTCGAATCAGTGGTTCTGAGCGCCAAAGTCATGTGATTTCAGTAAACGAAGCTTTGTTACATCATAAGTGATTCGAAATTTCAATAGCTCATGTGACTTTTCACAAACTGAACCACTGATTCGAAACAAAAGATTCGTAAAGCTTTGAAACAGTGTTTTGAAAATCGGCCATCACTAGATGGCAGCGTTCAGACTTATTAAAAAGAACCGTACTAACAGAGCAATCGCACCACAGCTCGTTTTAACTGAACCAAACCTGGCAAGTTTGAACACACACAAGTTCTCCAGTAAAAATCCTTCAAATTCTCCGTGTGTGTCTCGGAGGCCTGTGAAGTGTCTAAAGTGTTTTTCTGTGGAGGTGTTCTGTACCTTTCCGTCCCTGTGTCCAGGGCTTCGCATACAGGTCTGCCACGCTCAAACATGTATCCACTGGCATAGACAGAGGTCGCTGTTTACCTGTGTGTACATTCATGAAAACAGACGATTACAGTCACACTCACTGAAAACATAGAGGACCTGCAATGCCAAAGGAATTGTTTGATTTAAGATGCACTGCAATGATACCATTATCTATCAGAACAGCATCCGCTTTAGTGATTGAGTTAAAAAAAACTTGTTTATTTTCTTGAAATTTTATAAATCAGTTATTTTTACTACTTTTCTAGTTATCCGTATACTATAATACAGTATGTGATGTAATACAGCTTTGTCTTAGAACTATAAAGCACCTTGGTCAGCCTATGTTTTTTCATTTGGTGCTACAGTATTTACAGTGTATCTGGAAAGAATTCACAGCGCTTTTCACTCTTTCCACACTTTATGTTACAGCCTTATTCCAAAAGAGATTAAATTCATAATTTTCCTCAAAATTCTACAAACAATATCCCATAATGACAACATAAAAGAAGTTTGTTTGAAATCTTTGCAAATTTATTAAAAATAAAAAACTAAAAAAAATCACATGTATAAAAGTATTCACAGCCTTTGCCATAACACTCAAAATTGAGCTCAGGTGCATCCTGTTTCCACTGATTATCCTTGAGATGTTTCAGCAACTTGATTGGAGTCCACCTGTGGTAAATTCAGTTGACTGGACATGATTTGGACATGTCTATAAAGGTCCCACAGTTAACAGTGCATGTCAGAGCACAAACCAAGCCATGAAGTCCAAGGAATTGTCTGTAGACCTCTGAGACAGGATTTTATTGAGGCACAGATCTGGGGAAGGGTACAGAAAAATTTCTGTAGCGTTGAAGGTCCCATTGAGCACATTGACCTCCATTATCTGTAAATGGAAGAAGTTTGGAACCACCAAGGCTCTTCCTAGAGGGGGCCGTCCGGCTAAACTGAGCGATCGGGGGAGAAGGGCCTTATTCAGGGAGGTGACCGAGAACCTGATGGTCACTCTGACAGAGCTCCAGCATTTCTCTGTGGAGAGAGGAGAATCTTCCAGAAGAACAACCAGACGGAAGCCACTCAGTAAAAGGCACATGACAGCCCGCCTGGAGAACTCTCAGACCACGAGAAACAAAATTCTCTGGTCTGATGAAACAATTATTGAACTCTTTGGCCTGAATGGCAAGCATCATGTCAGGAGGAAACCAGGCACCGCTCATCACCTGGACAAAATACCATCCCCTACAGTGAAGCATGGTGGTGGCAGCATCATGATGTGGGGATTTTTTCAGCGGCAGGAACTGGGAGACTAGTCAGGATCGAGGGAAAGATGAATGCAGCAATATACAGAGACATCCTTGATAAAAACCTGCTCCAGAGCGCTCTGGACCTCAGACTGGGGTGAAGGTTCATCTTCCAACGGGACAACAACCCTAAGCACACAGCCAAGATAACAAAGGAGTGGCTACAGGACAACTCTTGAGTGGCCCAGCCAGAGTACAGACTTGAACCCGATTGCACACCTCTGGAGAGATCTGAAAATGGCTGTGCATCAACCTGATGGAGCTTGAGAGGTCCTGCAAAGAAGAATGGGAGAAACTGCCCAAAAATAGGTGTGCCAAGCTTGTAGCATCATAGTCAAAAAGACTTTGAGGATGTAATTGGTGCCAAAGGTGCTTCAACAAAGGATTGAGCAAAGGCTGTGAATACTTATGTACATGTGATGTTTTTCATGTTTTATTTAATAAATTTGCAAAAATTTCAAACAAACTTCTTTCACATTGACATTATAGGGCATTGTTTGTAGAATTTTGAGAAAAATAATGAATTTAATCCTTTTATGGAATAAAGCTGTAACATAGCAAAATGTGGAAAAAGTGAAGAGCTGTGAATACTTTCCGGATGCACTGTAAATAAAATTTGACATTTGACAATGACAAGAAAAAAAAAAATGGATGACTGTAAATCTGAAATATTGACCATGTGATGACGATGTTCCTCTTGGACGCATCTGCACGTTGACCTCAACAGGATGAACAGACTGTTTATCGTAGTCTGCAACTGTGAAGCGCCGATGACGCTCCAGGTCCAGGAAGGAGTTTGGGGACTCGGAGCCTTTAGGTCTGGGATTGAGACTGCTGTACGAGCCATTCCGTACTTCCCTATAACAGTGGACAAAAGTGCTTAATCAGCAGGAGCAATTAAATAATATAGTTACTGTAATTTCAGAAAGGCAGAGCCTGGAAAAGTCAGAATTCTACATAAAAGGGCACAATTTGGGCTGTCACAATTCAGTTTTAAAAAACCTTTGATTGCAATTTACCCTTGTCGATTAACTGGATCTAAAGAAGGCCTATTTGTGTACGATAAGATTGTGATAATAACAAGATTGTGTTGTTCCAGGCTGTGGAAAAACATCTTTGCACAGGCTGCCGAAGGATCCCGATGTCAGAGAAAAATGGATTCCGTTTATTTTTAAGGAACGTCCTTCTAAATCACATCAATGCTGACTTGTGTGTTTTTACCGTACATTTTAGCAACGAATGTCTTGAAAACAAGTCGCAATGTGATACTGCTCAAAGACTTTTGCACAAAGATCATGAATGAACTGTTCTGGAATCAGCAAGTAACGAATTTCATTTAAGCTGGTAATGGCAGTTATATTCATAATGAATAATCCTAGTATTTTTACTTCAAAGAACGCTCTCTTTATAATGGCTGAAGCTGTCAATCATGCAACATGAGTTTATCTGGACACTTGCCGAAACTCCTGTTATAGTTACAGTACATAATGAACTTCTTACTGTATTTACATCGCGTTTGCATTGTAAGTTATGGTGAAATTACAAGTTTAAAGTGGTTATTAGGAGTTCTACGATCACATAAATGCGTTTTACAAGTCAAAATAGTTACGTAATCACTACATGGCATGAACGCACCTTTAGCCTCAACACTGAACAAGTTAATTAAGGTCTTCAGTACTACTAGAAAGCTACAGTCAGGTGGGTTTTTATCAGGGTTGAAGCTAAACTCCAGTGGCCTTCCAGGACCGCAGTTGCCCATCTCTGCCGTAAAGCGTAACAACAACAATCCCCAGGCCATTGGTGCCATGATATTTACAAGGTATTTGAATGACTCGTTCCAAGAGAACATTCATGGAGGGTTTATCGTTCAGGCTCACCGTGGAGTGTAAGGCACTGAGGGAGGTGGAGGGATGTACAGGTCCAGTATGGCAGGCTTGTCCTTCCTACTGGAGAGTTGGGCAGATTCGTCTGATGACTGACTCTTACTAGGAGAGGTGGAGCTCTGTAGAACAAGATGAAAACCTTTTGTAAAACATCTCTTCATGAATAAAAACACTGTTTTTGTGTGTGTCCCTTTAAATGCAAATGAGCTGCTGCTCCCGGCCCACTTTCCAGAAGAGGGTGGAGCTTTAACAGCTTGTGCTTCGGTTGCTCAACAACAACAAAGCTGGAGAATCTCACGCAGCAAAAATGAGGATTGTCAGTAACGGTGTTCAACCTTACATTGTTCAAACCGGAGTCGACACTAATGGAAAGACTCAGGAAGAAGTTCCAACTTTTAGAATGAAATTGGACGTTTCTGAACGGTTATTGGATAAATTTATGTAGTTGTGGAGTTGAATCAATGTCATGTTAATCTTTTGTGCAAATCCAGCATTGAATTGACCCTCGTTTGTGAAGCAGTCCAATGTAAAATGACAGCATCAACAATAATCTACTACAACAGCTCTTCCTCTTCTCTAAAGCAGCCCAACACGGCCCCGCCCCCTTTGTTGCGTATTCTCGGGGGCGGGGTTTATGTAAATGTTGGGGTTTGTGATGTCACTAATCCAGGAAGAAGCTCATTGTAGTCCCTACCAGTCGTTCGTTGTAGTCCTTAAAAACAATTTCTGTAAATATCTCCCTTTGCATTGAACTTAGAGTGTCGTAACTTTGCAGATGTTTTTAAGCTCAAACAGTAACATTACACACTAAATAAAGTGAAATCATAATCAAGGCCCCCTATACGAATTTGTTTTCTCATTTTAGTACATTGTGGCCACACGTTTTCATCCAACTAAAACAAGGGAACGAATTATTACAACATGGGCAACGATTAAGTAAAATGAATGGAACAAATTATTATATTGTGTGCACAATTTCCCTAAAATGAGGGAACCAATTGATGTATTAGTAAGTCGTGCCGTGGGAGCGATTTCTTAATTCGTGTCCAACATATACATTTCCCCCCCCGCGTGTCATGTGTGGGGCTCCGTATTAAACCATATCACTCTGTTCAAATAATTTTGCAGACATTCCCTTGGTGCAACTAAATGCGTTAAACAATTACAATGATTTCTGAACGGTCATGTGACACTGTAACGTAAGTAATGGCTTAAACTGTCACAATATTTCACTAGTTTTTTTACTGTATTTTCTTGCAGCATAAGATACTTCTTTCAAAAACATTAAACTTTTGACCAGTAGTGTATGGTTGGCCATATAGTATAAAAGTTTATATAAAATTAATATTTCCTGCATGTTGTTTTCATGTTGCAATCAGAAAACACAATTCAGTACACTTCAATGTTCAACTGTTGAGTTAATGACTTTTGAGCCGTTGTGAATGACACACCTGAGGCACGGGCGGTTTCCAGCGCATGTTTTTGAGAGGTGCTGGGGTAAATCCTGAGGTTCCTGTGGGTCTTTTCTTTAAAAGCAGCACTACACGTTTAGGGTCCTCTCTCAGCTTGGCCACCAGGTTCTTCAGCTGCCAACCCACCTGGAGCAAACCAGCACAAATCCTTAAGCACTACTGAAAAGAATTCTGCTCAGGCTTTTCAGATTAAAACAAAGCCTGGGGAGCGTGAGGCACAATCCCGCCGTGAAAGCACTTCTAATCAAAATCTAAGGCAGCACTGCATACATACTTTACAAATACGACAAATCATGAAGAACATTATCCAACACAGCAGACGGGGTGGAGAGAAATGACATAAACTAGCATTTCATTCAGTACTTAAAATGTAAAGGTGAAAAAAGGGTTTATTTTAATATAAAATACCATAGAAATACTCACCACTGTCTGCTGGTTGACCTGGATGACCTCATCTCCAGCGTGGATCTTGTGCGTCATATCTGCTGGAGACTGGAGGGGACATTCTATGAGTATTTGTTTTCCTTTAAATATTCACATTTCTGTTTGTAAATTTTGTGAACAAGATGCAATCCTTAGCCCCCTAACTAAATATATGCACAATAAAAAAAAGATTGCTTAAAAAAATGGGGTAAAATCGCCCCTTTTTATTACTAATGAACCAAATCTACATTAATAGTGCCAGGCCGATTTGTTAAATTTATGTTGTGGGTTCATAAAAAGGCATAACCACAAAGAAGAAGGTACAATATATATATATATATATATATATATATATATGCAATAGAAATATATGTGTTATTGCTTAAATACAAGCTTTTGTTGTTTTGTAATAAATCACATGACACGCAAATGTCAGCATGATTAACAAACTGTATGAAATCATCAAGTGGTTTGGGGTGGATGAATCATCACTTTAGTTTCGGAGAAGAGGCGTTGTGTGATTTTGATGACATTGTCTGTTGTTAAATAGGTCACAAAAAGTCATAATTAAGGGAATGAATTTTAAGACTTTTTGATGCATGTTTAAAGGCTAAACTAACATATTCATGCTCAGGTTTGCAAAATTCCTGGAATTTTCGAGGCTGGAAATTTTCCATGGGAATAAATGGGAATAAATAATGAATTTGCAAAATTGCAAGTTAGCCTATAACAGGGAACTTAAATAAAGTTGGAAAAAAAATCTTGCCACATAATCTTCGTTAAAACAACCAGATTTAATGCAATTTCAGATGAATGTTTACCAGTCACATTCACACAGCACACTATTACTGCAGGGCTATTGAGGCCACACCCACTCATTCCTCCATAACATGCACATTTGATAAAAAAAAAACAGAAAAAAACAGAAATATTGTGAAATATTATTACAATTTAAAATAATGGTTTTCTATTTTAATATATTTTTAAATATAATTTATTTCTGTGATGCAAAGCTGAATTTTCAGCATCATTACTCCAGTCTTCAGTGTCACATGATCCTTCAGAAATCATTCTGATATGCTGATGTGATAATGTTGGAAACAGTTGTGCTGCTTAATATTTTTTTACATAACCTGTGATAGTTTTTTTTTCAGGATTCTTTGATGAATAAAAATTTAAAGAACAGCATTTATTTAAAATAGAAATCTTTTTAACAATATCCACTAGTGTTCAAAATTTGGAGGTCAGTATTTTTTTCTCTTTTTTTTTTTGGAAAGAAATTAATACTTTTATTGGGCAAGGATGTGTTGAATTGATAAAAAGTGATATAAAAGAGTTCTATTTTTATTCATCATATCCTGAAAAAATTATCCGAGGTTCCAAAAAAATACTAAGCAGCATTACTATTTCCAACATTGATAATAAATCAGCATATTAGAATGATTTCTGAAGGATCATGTGACACTGAAATAAATAATACACGCTTTTGCTGCGATTAAAATATATTTATTTTACACATTTAATAAATTAGAATTAATTGTTATTTCATGTTATTATTATTATTATATTTATTATACCTTATTATATTTATGTTTGTATATCAAAAATATCCAAAAATTTCCAATTAATTCACATAAATTCCTGTTCAGTTTCAAAATTCCCCAGGTTAAGTTCCCGTGGAAAGTTTCCGTCCCTTTGCAACCCTATTCATGCTCAAGATTTACTACTTGTGGTCTTCAGCGATGACTAGCATATAAATCAGTATAAACATCTTCATACTGCAGAATCTGAATCGATGACACTTTTTAACAGCTTTCAATTTTGTGAATTTAATCAATACTTTAAGAATCCATGGACAAACTGAAGAGTGCTCACAAACCTGTAATTACATTTATGTATGTGGAAGACATTTTTATTTAAAGTGACTTGTGTTGCATTCAAGATTTTAAGGTAAAAGAATAAGTAAACTTGTATGGCAAGTTCAGTTCCCACAACTTCCTGTGTGTCATCTGTAGCCATTACAAACACTGTTCAGTCTGCAAACTAAAAGAAGCCCCATCTATTTTCTATGAGTTTGCTCATTTAGACTGAACATTACGTACACACAGAGGCTAAATTTATCTCAGCCATTGGCATCAAAAAGCGAAATGTGATGAATCAAAGGCTTTCGTCATTGGAGCCCTTACTCACATGTTCAGTGGTGCCAGTGATGACATGAAGCCCATCGTAGGTGGATTTGATGTACATGCCCTGAGTAACAGGAGGACAGGAAGAGAAAACATGAAAAAAACAGAGAGAGAGAGAGAGAGAAAGAGAGAGAGAGATGCAGTTGGCAGACAGGAACCAGCAAACATTCAGAGAAAATAGAAGTCTGATTCATATTCTACGTGCTGATTTCATTTTCTGACGGCAATTGGTTTTATGTAGCTGGTTATTACTAATCAAACTGTTAGGACCAAGGTCGAGCAGGAACATCAACTTCTTCATACAGCGATAAAAAAACAAAATGGACCGGCTTGATCACTTTACAGAATGTTCAAAAACAGGAACTGAACGACTGGATACATAATACATTTTTGTGTTTTGGGAAATGGCACGTCATATTGTAGCTCCACAGGCAAAACAAGCTTAGAAGAAGCATTAATAAATTAGTTTATTGCTTTTTAAGCTTTCACATTGATTATTTTAGTAGCATGAAAAACAAATACAAGCAAAAGACAGTTTCCCATCACTGAAGCGGTCCGTCCAGTTTTGCACTCTCGCAAAAACTCCAGTAATAATCACTGAAAATATCTAAAATGCGAAATTAATCTCTTGCTTGCATCGTCTCTGTACTTTGTTGTTTATGATGAGAAAATCTGCAGAGTGCAGAATTGACCGTTTGATTGACAGGCGATCTGACCAATCATAACCCTGAATCCGCCATTTTGTCCGACAAAGCAGTCAGAGGAGTTAGCAGATTAACTTTGGTGAACTTGAACTTGAAAAATTGCTGATTCTGGAACAGTTGATTCCTGATCTTTAAGCAAAAGTTTTTGGGCAGTATTGGATTGCGACCTGTTCTCAAAACAGTAATGCACGGTACAAACACGCAAGTCAGCACTGACGTAATTAGGATGTTCGTTAAAAATAAACTGAATTTTAAATATTAAAGATATAAAAAATAAAGAAATTTAAATATTTCTTTCTGACATTGGGATCCCTCAGCAACTTATGCAAAGATGATGCCAGGAACAACACTATCTTGTTATTATCACAATCTTCTTTCGATCCTCTCGCTGCTCAGCGACTGAACACTAGTGGGCGGGGCTAACGATGCACTGATGTAAAAGCAGGCGTTGTTTTCTTGCAGTCGTATGCAAATGATTGTGCCCCTGTGACGTCACATGACACCTCTTTTCCAAACAAAGCTTTTTTACAGCTTGATTATATAAATGCTTTTTATTGATGATGAGGATGTTTTGGGTTATGGAACTTGCAGGATGTATTAATGTTACAAATATGTCACAAGACCAAAGAAAATTTGATTTCTCATGTCATGACCCCTTTAAGTTGTTTAAGTGTGTGTATTTGACTAAAATGCAACAGTTCAAGTTCACTTGTGCATTTGTGTCATTTTGTGTAGATGGATAGAAATTGTAATATGTTTATGTTTTGAATATATATCTCATTCGATTAGATAATCTAGCATTATTGGTTTGAGTGAATTAAATGAAAGAAATATTATTGTATTTTATTTACAGCAATCACATTCCTTTTAGATGTTTCTCTCAGAAACACTGATGTGATCTTTTTTCCGTCAACAATATGTTTTCATTAAAGCGGAGTACTCATTTTATCAATCTATTGAGTACTTGAAAGGAAAAATGGACTAAAATGTCCAACTCTAATACTTTCTTTAAATGTTCTCCTTTTGTGTGTGAATGACATGGGTGTGAGTAAATGGTGAGAGAATTTCGAGATGTCCTCTTAAGAATGACACAAAAACATTACGAATATATAAATAATGATTCTCACCAGTCCCTCTCCTGGTTTGATGTCGGTCAGTTGAACTTCCTCCAAACATGCTGACTGGCTCATCAGAGGATCAGAGGTGGTTCTCACAGTCTGGTCACAAATACTGTTCAACACCTTTGACTGTAATTTAGGAGAACAGAGTGTTTAGAAATGGGTGGCATCTTCAAATTCCGTCACTACACATGATTTCTGTGCATAATGACCATGCATTAGGAATACAGATAATTCTGCGTATACATCTGAGAGTTGATCTCCACGTGGAAAAGTTTTGGGTGGGGGGAGAAGATTACAGAAGTCACAAGGGAAAGAGGATGAGATAATAGCTATTATTGGAAATTTCAGTTATGAATAGTTTTTTTGAAAAAACTAAATGGACTAAAATGTAATATATATATATATATATATATAAACACTTATTTGTTTTAATTTTAATTTAATCTTATGCAATCTTTAATCCCAGTCCCAGGAAAAACAGATATCTTAGGTTTACTTTAAAATTCCACATGAATCCCAAGCCAAGCACATAAATAAGTCCAACAGGGCACGCATAAACAAACTGAACGCTATCTGAGCTTTGATTTAATTTTCCGCTCAGTGCACAAGGACAGGAGTGTAAACAAACCCAACAGTAACATTCTGGATGAAACAGCATTAAGCAACATGGTTTCATTTGATTTATTAATAAGTCATAACTCTTTCAAATTTTAACCTAGGTTGCAATTTGAAGAGAATTTTCAGCCAAATCACCTTTTCCTTTCTATATAAATAGCTAGAGTACAACATATCGTAAGGTACAAATCATCTTCACTACCGCTCAAAAGTTCGGAATAATTAAAAAGTTTCTTCTGCTCAACAAGACTGCATTTATTTGATCAAGTAATATTGTGAAATATTATTACGATTTAAAATAACAGTTTTCTATGTGAATATACAGAAAAATGTATTTTATTCCTGTGATCAAAGCTGAATTTTCAGCATTGTTACTCCAGTCTTCAGCGTCACATGATCTTTCGGAAATCCTTCTAATATGATGATTTGCTGCTCAATTATTATCGGGTCTCAATTATTAATAATGGCTCCTATTATTATTGTATCGGTGCTGTGTCCAAGGATGAAACGCACAACTAAGGGAATCTTATCATATAAAAACCAGGAGAATAAGACAACGCAACACCATCAAATCCACACAAACTGAGGGCTTAAATAACAGGAACACAGGGATCAACCAAGACTAATTACATACAGCTGAAGACAATAAACTAATGATGACGTGGCGGGAAAATAACCAAAGGAACATGTGACAGAAGTCCAAACACAGAGACATGTGAGAATTATCAATGTTTTGCTACTTAAAATCCTTGTGGAAACCGTGATACATTTTTTTCAAGATACTTTGATGAATAGAACAATAAAACAGTATTTATTTGAAGTAAAAAAAATTTGCAACATCATAAATGTCTTTTATTCACACTTTTGATCAACTGAATGCATCCTCGCTAAATAAAAGTATTATTTTATTTAATACTCTTACCACAAACTTTTGAATGGTAAACTGTGAAAAGAGCTATTTCTACACGATTTAACCTATAAAAATTTGTTTAGGTGGTGTAAATTGATGTGTATAGGCTGGTCAAATAAAATGTTAAATAATATTTTTTGACAAAACCCCCCCCCAAAAAACAGTTATTTTATGTTACTTTTGTTCCCAGTGTAGTGTACCACAGTTTCCACTGAAATATGAAGCTGCAAAACTGTTTTCATCAATAATAAAAATTGGTTTTGAGCACTAAATCATATCATTCTAAAGGATCACGTGACACTGAATACGGGAGTAATACTGAAAATTCAACTTTTCCATCACAGAAATAAATTACATTAAAAAAAAATATTTTAAATTGCAACGGTATTCAGCAATATTACGGTTTTTAATGCATTTCTGATCAAATAAAAATGTAAACTTAAACCAAACTTTTTTGTTTTTATTTGAATTATTCGAAACCTTTGACCTGTAGTGTTTGTCTTGTATTGCAGACAGCCCAATTATACTAATCAGCTTCTTATGAATGGCCTGCCTTTCTTTCTGTTGCAGATACGTGACAGGGAAGGAATACATAACAGGATCCAACCCATTCATGCTTTGTGTGTCCAATCTATTGTGCGTAGAGTTAGCGTGTGCTTGCATGTAAATTCCGAACTTCCTTCAACCCTCCCAAAGCCAAATACTGAGCAGGTATAACTGCATGTGTTCACGTTTCACTGCACTCAAGAGTTTAAATTCACATTGTTTGGAAAATTAATTCAAATCCATTACTGATTCCAAATTACATGAAGAAAAATGTAGTCGGCAAAGTAATCTTTTAAATTACACATATTAGGTAATGTATTCTGACTACTTTTTTTGTTACTTTTAGATTACTATTGAACCAAATCGTTTATCCCAACTATTTTTAAATAAATACAAAAGGAAAAAATATATTTCATTCTTTATTTTCAATAACATTAAGTGCAATAACATTAAAGGATTAGTTCACTTTAGAATTAAAATTTCCTGATAATTTATTCACCCATGTTATCCAAGATGTTCATGTCTTTCTTTCTTCAGTTGAAAAGAAATTAAGGTTTTTGAGGAAAACGTGTTCCTTCATGAAAGTAGCACTGATACATATTTTTGGCTTTGCTATTTCTATTGTGTGGTAACCGTTTTATAAAAGTAATAAGGCACTCGAGGCTGTGCTGTAGGGCTGAAGTCACAGGCTGAAGGGCGTTGTTTGGCACGACACGAAGCACAATATTAATCACACTCATTGATTTTCTTGAGAATAATTCATCAATGCATGTGTCAGTTATTTTTAATTTGTTTGATCTTATAATTTTTCATAAAAATTCTGGTGAAACGATGTCAGATTTCGTCAATCATTTAGTCAGCCATCACTCCAGTCTTCAGTGTCACACGATTCTTCAGAAGCCATTTT
Source organism: Zacco platypus (assembly GCA_038088235.1). Taxonomy (NCBI): domain Eukaryota; kingdom Metazoa; phylum Chordata; class Actinopteri; order Cypriniformes; family Xenocyprididae; genus Zacco; species Zacco platypus. Next base: position 3,429,872 of record CM076069.1, read on the forward strand.
AATATGCTGATTTGGTGGAAATATCTCTTATTATCAAGGTTGTTTTGTGGAAACCATGATGTACCGTGATATATTGTTGTGTGTCTGTGCGTGAATAAATGTATGTCAAAATTTATATTATTTTTTAGATTATTAATTTTATTAATAATATATTTTTTTATAAAATAATAATAATATAAAATAATAATAATAATAATAATAACAACAAATAATAAAAAATAATAATATATATTTTTTATTTTTATTATTATTAATTTTTTACATATTATTAAAATATACATTTATATTATTTACATATATAATATAATAATATTATTTACATAATATAAATTAAAATTAATAAAAAAAATTATAATTGTTTTTATTAATAATATATATTTTTTATAAAATAATAATAATATAAAAATAATAATAATAATATTATTATTATTTTATATATTATATATATTATATATATTATTTTATAAAATATATATATATTAATAAAAAATTGTTGTTAATTTTTTTATTAATTTTAATTTATATTATTTACATATATATCTGTAAATAATATAAATTAAAATTAATAAAAAAATAATAAAATTTTTAATTAATAATATATTTATTTTTTATAAAATAATAATAATATAAAAATAATAATAATAAAAAATATAAAAAAATAATAATATATATGTTTTTTATTTTTATTATTATTAATTTTTTATATATTATTAAAATATACATTTATATTATTTACATATATATATATATATATATATATATATATATATATATATATATATATATATACACACACACACACACACACATATATTATATTTATATAGTATTTGGTACTAAAAGAGTTTTTACTGGTTGTCGGGCTGGAATTTTTATTAAATAGAAATGATGCATGATAAAAGGTAATGAGGTTATCACATTTTACCCAGATGCCTGACAATCTAACAAACATAAAACTAACTAAACATTATCACAATTTACACAAGTGAAAACAATAAAACCAATAACTTTTTACTATTTAAAACAGTAACAATGGAAAATAAAATACTTACAACATCCAAAACCTTCTCTTCCATGTCATACACAGTGCAGTCCTGTGCAGGAAACAAAAAAAAATGCAGTGCATGCTTGAAACCACTGTGAATAATAAAAACAAAAAGTTCAGAATCAGGAATGTTGTATAATTACAGAGCTTGACACAGCAACAGTGAATGACCTCCAGCCTCAAATAAACAGCTTTCAGCCTTGAATTACATCTCCATGTCCACTCCAAGACAAGATAATTACACAACACATTGTGGGAGTACACCAAAGTGAGGAAGAGGAGACAAGACAAGACAAGGAGACCCAGTGTCTGGTGCATTAAGAGTAGAAGGGAAAGAAAGCTTCAATTCACACATTTTTGATCTAAGATTCCACATCTGAGCTGAAATTGACGGCACATTGAAAAGGAAGCAGTCCTGATGTAAAGAAGTTTATCGATGGATGCTGGACATTAACTATGCCAGCTTTAAAGGGATATTTCACCCAGCAATGATAAACAACACTTGCATGACACAAACCTCAACTAAAGTGCAAACCTCATTGGTTTTCGCATGTCACATGATCATAATGTTTGAGGTTTGAAATTTTTTTATTTAATTTGAGAGTGAAAAGCTTAAATCTGCATCTGTTTGTTTGAAGAGCTGCATGAATATATGATATCTATGGCTCAGAGTAAATTTACTTGAAGCCACTCAAAGTTACCTGTGCCCTAAGTTCAGTCCATTACAAGAGTTCACGTGTTTCTGTTCTTATTTCGGAGCTCCACGTGACCGGGAATCAGAGGGAAATGTCAGAAGCAGTTGTATTAATCTGTCACCCTTCTGCATTTGTTGCATTCCTGTTTTTCAGTAAGAGGCTATGCAATCTAATGATTTTCATCCCACATCATTAAACTCAACATCGATATGGAGTACCAGACAGTCTTGAAATTTTGGTCCTAGGCGAGATCCCTTTTGGTTCCAGTTTACTCTCTATAGAACCTCTTGATTGGCCATTTCTCTCTCCGAACTACTCACTTTCCGATCACTGATACAGAACTTAAATTTGTCGAAGTGATATGGAGGTGTAAAGCACTCAGGGCTTGCCTGAAACTACTTTAGCTGTGCTTTTCATGAAAAATAATCGCACGCCTTAGAACGTTCGTCAACCAATCAGAATCGAGGATTCAACAGTCCTGGAGTATAAATGAAAAATAAATAGAAGTATTCCCACTATCACAGCCAGTAGGGCCCTATGAAATATGTTTTATTTATTTTTTACCAAATTCAATTTTTTTTTTAAATTTTAATTTAATTTATTTTCTCCCAATTTTAATTCTTCTGGACTTTAAATTGTTAAACTAAATTAAAATTAGTACACAAAATCATGTCTGAAATCATAAAACTTATACAATATAATAACAATTTATTAAAAATTTAACAAAAAATATTCTTAGGGCCCCATGAAATGATTTATTTAATTTATTTTTTTCTGAATTCTGTGTTTTCCATTTTAATGGTCAAAAGCAAAAAGCATGTCCAATTAACTAAATTCATAAACTTCAACTTTATTATTTATTACTTTTTTTTATTATTATAAATTTTATTTATTTTTTTCTGAATTCTGTGTTTTCCATTTTAATGGTCAAAAGCAAAAAGTATGTCCAATTAACTAAATTCATAAACTTCAACTTCATTATTTATTACTTTTTTTTTTTTTTTACAATAATAGTGTAACGCTCGGGTACTGACAGGAGACCAGGGTAAATCCAACAGACAAGTTTATTCAGGAACAAATACGATGAACACGCAACAGTGTGCATAGCACAAACAAACACAGACAAGGGAAGAACAGAACAGGAAGTATAAATACAAAGAGGGAACTAATGAACACAGGTGGAGGAAGTTAAACTAATCAGGGGCAAATGAAGACAGGTGCAGACATGATGTAAACTAAAACATGACAGGACTGAAACACATGTGACAAATAGGGCCCTATGAAATATTGTATTTATTTTTAGAATTTCTGTGTTATGTGTTTTAATTTTCTGGATTTATGGATTCTACAGTGGTAATCAAATGAGGGCATAAAACATTAATATTTAATTATTTTTTAAATAAGCAAACAAAAATTAAAACAATTATTTTTATTGGCAAACAAAATGGCAAACAAAGTGCTGCAAGTTGAGGTTTACTGTTAAAATTAAAACATGGAAGAGAAATTGTGTGATTATTCCTTAAAATATATTGTTTTAATAATTTTATTTTTATTATTATTACTTTAAGAGGTTTCTAAAGTCCAACAGTAATATATTTCTGTCATAATTTCTTCAAGTTAAACCAACTTTTATTTTGATGGGTTGTCATGAAGACCTTTAAGTTTCTGCGTGAATATGATTATGGTTTTATCAAATTAAATGGTAAAATGGTGGTAAAGTGACTCTGTGCTGGTGAAGCAGCTCTGGAGATGAAGTTCATGTTCTCATATAGTGAGATGGAAGACACTAAAAACAAAACGAGCATCACGTGTGCTTGAGAATGTGAACAAAACCAAGACAAAACCGTGCCATTCATTCCCACAGAAACATGATTCTGACCACGTTTTCCAAATCGTGGAAATCATAGGGCCCTACATAGACAGCCAAGATCAAACCTAAACCATTTAGTCACTCCAGAACTTCCACAGAATATTTCATTTCCAAAACAAAAATCTATGTAAGTCAAAATGTTAAAGGTCTCTCAAATTCTCAAAAGAAATCCTATGTGTGAAAACACCCAAACAAGTTCTTCAGAGAAATTTGTCATTTCTAAAATGTGACTGAACTGAAAACTGCTACTGATCAATCTGTCAATGTCAAGAACTCAAACTTAAATGTTGAAACATACTATTTAAGCACATAAACATAAATACTAGCTGAGAAAGAATGTGACAAGTGTGAATGATTCAATGACTCGCTCATAAAGACTTTGACATTTGTTCCATTACTGGATGAATCTGCATTTTTGAACGAATCTTTTGAATGAATGATTCAATGACAAATACTTTTAACAGTCACATGTTGCCACCTACTGGTGTAAAGATGTAATGCATTCGATCATTACTTGAAGCGTCAAAAAGATGATTTGCTCTATTTTGATCGCTACCATAGATATCTGCACTATAAACTTTACTCCACTTTATTTCTGTGATAATATGAATTATTGTAAAAGGCAGAAATAATGATACTACGTGGTTGAACAGACTGTTTCATACCTATACATGACGCTCTCTCAGGATAAACGGGAGCGCCTACGCAGATCTGAATGTTCACTGTGATCGTACTCGTCATAGGTTTAATTGACACAGGAGAATCATTGACATTTAGGAATAAGATTGTGTGTGTAATGATCACCAGCAGGAGTGCCCGTGATAACCACTAGAGGGCACTCCACCGTGGACTTTCACACACACACTCACACACTCACACACACTCCCACTTCAGTCACTCTTCACTACATTTCCCAGAAGCCTCCACACCTGACCCATATGACACCTCACTACATAAGCACAGCTCACACACCACTTCTCCGCGAAGTCTTGATTTGCTTTCAGTGGTCAATTCTGAGCGTTATTCCCCGTGTTTTGTTTTTCCCCTGTTATTGTATTCTGGCTATCTGCCCGATTTCTGATTGTTCTCTGCCTGCCCTTTTGGATTACGGGACTGTTGTTTTCTAGCTGCCTGCCTCGATCTACTAGCCTGTTTAACGTTTACGATTCTGCCTACTCTCTGACATTCCTGTTTGCTGGTGTTCGACCCTGCCTGTTATCACCATTCTGCTCGTTAATAAAAGCCTGCTATCGGATCCCATTCCGTTGACCCGCCAATCAATGCAAGCTCATGCATAATCATGCAGCTCTAGTGCCTATCAATATCGGTCTCGAAGTATCTCTAAATATGGCAGCTTTGAAAGCACACAGAACACAAGTCTCCCACTGTGAACATCTTGCAGAATGCAACCACAAGCAAGGAAGACAACATGGAGGAATGCTGGCGGCCATGTTATGAAAGCATCCTGGCTTGTTTTAATGAAATTGTAAACTCAGAACCTGTGACTGATGTGTTGGGCGTCTGCTTATTACTGTCTGAAGTAAATCCCCCAAAGCAAACACAGCAAGACAACACATGGTCAGATAACTAGCTTCAGGATTGGATTGAATCCAGCTTTCCAGCTCTAAATCCCCCACTGGGAATAGCATGAGAGCTTAAAAATGAACGTTTATGTTCTAGTGCGTCTGTCCTAAAAGTCATACCGACCTGTTGAACTGTAGTGGTCAGTTCCAGACACAACTGAATGATCTTGTTCTTGGTGGTGGTGAAATCGCTGATTCCCGTCAATGGAGTTCTGCAGACAGAGGAAATTAGGGTTAAAAGACCTTACAACATTCAAACCATGTAAAAAGATCAAATTAATACCAGTCAAAAAAAAAAAAAACAGGATTTTCTGATGTGGCCTTACAATAGCAAAGAACTTTATTTCCATCACCGCGTGTCTGGAGTTTCTGAATCGGTGGTCATAAAAACTGAGCTGGGATTAAACACATTACCATGTCAGCTCTCTATAAACCCATTAAATGCAGTCAGTTTCCATTTCTTTTTTCCAGACAGATCAGAACAATGACACCATATAACTTGAGAAGATATGACTGAATTTCTGTGGTTAAAACATTATAATAATAGTACCAGTGGCTTTGACTTTAAAGGAATGTTCTGAATTTAAAGTCAACATCCTTTGTGTCATAATATACAGTTACAGTTAGGCACTTGAAAAGGGTCTTGCACTTCAAGGGTTTAAAAGCAGAAATATAAAGCTTGTATATTTGTTAAAACACTTGTATAAATTCCTCAAATTGCTTTTTTATTTAAATATTTTAAAAGTCCTTTTTTTTTCGGTTGGACAATTTATTTATTTTTATTTTTTTGGTGGAGAAACTTGATGAAACTAGACAAAACAATATGTCTTCAGTGAGAAAGAAAACACATGATCCGTGAATGCGTTTGCTCTTAAAGTGACAGTGTCCTAATAATTCTGCTGCTGTGCGTTTTTAATGTTAACCAAACAACAAAGGGGGAAAAAATCACTCACTGCAGTGATTTATATTAAGATTTCAGTGGCCTAAAACTTTTTTTGGCCAAAACTATGTATAACCAGCCATGAAACAAAACAGCAATATTTTAGATACTACAGTGAACAATTCACATGATACCACAGCTAAAACTACTATCTTAACTAATATAATTTAATACATTTTTAAAGACAAGTAAACAATCATTAATAAGATAAAGAACAAATAATTGAATTACAAGCAATAGCACAAATGAATATAATTCAACAAATAATATTAACAGTACTTTTCAGGCAGTAGTTTCCAGCTACAGAAATGTAATAAAGTGCTCTAATCAAATAAACAACACTGCATAGTCTTCATATCTGTTATGTCTAGCTTTTGTTCATGTTCATGTTTTCATGTTTGAAGTTTCATGTTCACGCTTCATGATCATTGTCATGTGTCTTGTTTGTTTATCCATGTGCTCCAGCTGTCGTGTTATGTCATGTGACTCCCCAGTTTGTCATGTGACCCTGCCATGTGCTCCTTGTCATGTGATTCCCCTGTGTCATGTCGTGTTCTGATTGGTTCACGGGTTTAATCATTGTTCACAGGTGTTTCTTGTTTGTAATTAGTTTGTCTATTTAAACCCTCATGTTTCCATTGTTCCTTGGCGATGTTTATGGATTGTATGCCCTGTAATCACTGTTGGTGAGTCTATGTTGTTCCTGTTTATGGTCAAGTCTTTGGATTTATGTTTGTCTTACGGGCTTTAAATAAATACTGCTCTTGGGTTCTCACCTAAACTCGCCTCCAGTGGATCCCTTTGTTACAATATCCTTTTTAAAGTTCAAGAGCAGTGAGTTTTTTTTTTCCCCTTTGTTTGGTTAACATTACAAACACACAGCAGCAGAATTATTAGGATGCTGTCACTTTAAGAGCAAACGCATACTCGGATCATACATTTTCTTTCTCACTGAAGACACAACCAACCATGTGTTTACTAGGGCACTCACCGATACAGGCATTTTTTTTTTACTTTTTTGTGTGAATTATCAGTTCAAGCACCGGAAGGCATGAAAGAGAGTTCAACTTAGTATTTGCACACTGTCTGATACGTGGGTTTCAGTGCACGATGTTGAACTTCCCACATAACGTGCGAGTATCGACTTCCCTTTTGTGTGTTCTAGCTATAGACGCTTGAATATTTCCATTAGAAAGGCTTAAACTTTCGTGATGATGCAGCACTAACCTGTCAACTGTACAGAGCATCAGCCATGTTTGTTCACATTCATGTTCTCATGACATTGCATTGTCAGAATTCTTAAAAATATTACCGGCCATCAGGTGACTGACCGTTTCATATACTAGCCAACAACGATTACTCATATCCGGCGCTTGGCGAGTGTTAATTTTAGGCCCTAGTCTATTTGAAAGCAATAAGGTGCTCGTGGCTAATGCTGTATTGTGAATAAGTCACGGCTGAAGGGTGTTGTTAGATACGATGCTAAGCGGAGTGCCTGCAACCCCTTCCGCTGTGACTTATTCACGATACAGCATTAGCCTCGAGTACCTAATTGCTTTTATAAAACGGTTATCACACAATATAAATGGTGAAGCCAAAAATATGTATCAATGCTACTTTCGTGAAATAAACTTCTAATAAGTTTTTCATCCACCATAAATAGTCCCTGACCGTGAACAGCAACGGAAGTTACATTATTACGCCATTAGATGGCGACGAAGACTGTCTTTGAGTGTCAGTCAGTAGCGAAGACTTTTATATTGAAAAGACTTAATTGTTGTGAACACCGAACTGATAAATTCTTTGACTAGAGCTGTCAGTCACGGGAAGAGCCATTAACTGTTAAAAGTAAGATAATACATCAGACAATGAAGCAGATTTTTTTATTAGACTGACCTGAAGGAAAATGCTAAATCTGAATGCAGGCAATCGCTTTCTCACGATATTGTTCTACACAATACAGTAAGCTTCACTGAACAATATCAATTGAGAACAAACAGTTTATGTTGCTAAGAGTGATTGTTAAGAACCGTTGGGTGAAGTAGTGAATAAAACACCAATCAGAATCAAGTATATATATATATATATATATTACACACACACACACACAGGGCTGGGTAGGTTACTTTTAAAATGTATTTCACTACAGATTACAAAATACATGCTTTAAAGTAATTTGTAACGTATTTCGTTACATTACTCAAGTTTAGTGACTTAATCTAAATACTTTGGAATACTAAGTGTGAAACAAACACAAAAAAAGTTCTCACAATTCTGAATTTTTTTTTCTCAGAATTACGTGATATAAAGTTGTAATTGTGAGTTATAAACTCTCAATTTTGAGACAAAATCTCAGAAATGTGAGAAGTCAGAAATGAGATATGAACTCCAATTTTCCAGAAAAAAGTCTGAATTGTGAGAGAAATGCTAGAATTGTGAAATATAAACTCGCGATTTCAAGAAAAAAAAATCTGAATATCAAGTTATCATCATGCAATTCTGACTTTATAACTTGCAATTGTGAGTTTATATCCTGCAATTGCAGGGAAAAAATACAGAACTGTGAGATAAAAATTCACAATTATCTTTTTACCTTTTTCACTGTATCGCAAAACATGAAAACAGCCGTGGATCATGCAGGTAATGTCATGTCAGTTGAGATTCAAGGATATGCAAACTTTTGAATGGAGCAATTTTTATAGATTCAGTCATCTGTTATGTGAAATAGCTCATTCAGGACAGTACTAAATAAAAATATAATTTTTATGATCCCTCTTATTTTGTAAAAATTAATAAAATGCTGCATATTCTGCAAGGGGTATGAAACTTATGAAGCAGAAATGTAGCTTAGGATGATTTTTCAGACTGTCAGAGTCAGAGAATCACCAATTGCTGTTTAAATGACATTAAAATTCAAAGTAATCACTTTGGTAATCTAAAATACTTTTCAGATGTAACTGTAATCTGATTACCACCCATTTAAAATGTAACTGTAATGAAATACAGTAACTCAATTTTTGTGTTTCAAATACGTAACTAAGTTACATAAAGTCACCCCACACTTTGGCCACTACAACTACTACATCTATTTACCAGAAAAATCCTACAGCATTTTTTTCAGTGTATGTAGAGTGCTGCAAATCAGTCACTTATCAAGTTCCACTTCAGTAAGGATGCTGCCTGTGTAGATGATACAGGAAGGCAGCTAACTGGGATTTGGAACAGAGTTCACAAAAACCTCACTCTTCACGAGAAAGATATGGTTAGCTGTGCAGAGTGGTTAGGAAAAAAAGGCGTATTGTATCTGGTTACAACAGTCTGCCATGTCTGGAAAAATCTAAATGTGACTGCGCATGAAAGTCTACGTTCAGACTCTGCAGTGAATTATGACCTTCCAGAGGGTTACCATCAGTTACCATCAGTTTTAAGAGTAAAAGCTCCTTATAAATCATCAAGATATCCCTTTACATGCTTAAATTCCCTGGGAGCTCGGTCTATTCGCCTCCTTTACAGAAATAAAGGAGCAATAGAAATAGAAATAAGCAACAGAAATATGTAAAGAGATGATGAATAGGGATGTTTGTACCTGTCCAACCATGCCAGGAGGCTTTTGGCTGCGCCAATAAGTTCAACCACAGAGGAGAGGAATTCATTTGGGAGCTTGCTAGACGTGTTGCTTTCATACGTTGGACTCTTCCTGCGCTCTGACGTTGCATTGTGAAGACTGTTGGTCACAGCTCTCATCTTCAGCACCAGATTCTTCAAGTTATCCGTCTCCACACCATAGTTCTGAGGAAGAGGCAGAAAATTACATATTACTGCAAAGACCAAAGTATACTTGTTTTTTTTTGTGTATGCTAGGAAATGAGTACAGCGTGTATGAATCATAATCTGAAATCGCGATTATGAACACACAAAGGCTGCGATTGAATTAAATGTATGTGAAACATTCGGGTCATTCGAATGTCAATTTGTGAATAATCTTCCGATATTTGTATTGAGAAGCGCTTATCAACAAAAGAGAAGTTTTAAGGGCTCAAAATAAAATAAAAGTTTGATGGTGTAACGTTTGAACATGAAGATGAGATTAAATTACAATGCTAATATTTATGGTTGTGTTCAAATGTTTAACCATCAAACTTTTTTGATGAAATTTAGTAATACCACTACTACTATTAGATTATTATTATTATTATTTTATAGCCATATTGATATATAATCAGAGCATTTTGGCCAAATCGCACAGCCCTACAAACAACACAAACCTTTTAAAAAGCACAAGCACAATTTTTATCAGAAAATGGTCATTCGATTTTCATTTTCGATCGTACACTCTATGGAAGCTGATTTCCGCCATGAAATAACTTTTTATCTCCCAATTCTGACTTTTTTCTTCATAATTGCTAGATATAAAGTCAGTTATAGAAGTTATAAAGCCAGAATTTTGTGATATAAAGTCAGAATTGCTAGATACAAACTCGCATTTGAAACATTTATAATGTGCAGTTGTGAGGGAAAAAAGACTTTTTTCTCAGAATTGCGAGTTTACATCTCACAATTTTGACTTTATAACTCGCAATTGTGTTTATATCTCGCAATTCTGAGAAAAAGTCAGAATTGTGAGATACAAAAAGTAAATTGCATGATAAACACAATTTTGAAAAAAAATTCAAAAGTGCAACTTCATAACGCAATTTTGACTTTATAACTTGCAATTGCGAGACAAAGTCAGAATTGTGAGATAAAAAGTCGCAATTACCTTTTTAATTTTTTATTTGGTGGTGGAAACAAACTTTCATAATGCTCTGCTCGCACATCCATCTTAATTTTTTTGTTGTTATAGTAATTAGTTTATGCCTTTTGTGTTAGATTTGAAAAGAAACGGAGGAGACCGAACAACAAAAACAGATGTCCGTGTCGATGAGAACTTGTGTGATTAGAGTTGAGACGTACATGCAACTCTAGTGTAAACGAGTACAAAGACATTTTAATTGTTTATGGAGAGAAATAGCGCATGCACCGGACAAAGTGGGAAGTTTCTAGTGTCCGTGTGTTGAGTGCTTGTGTTCACTCATGCTATCAAATGGAGTATACTTTGACAGGCTTCACGTTCGGCTGTATGCATATGCTATACAGGTATAGCCATGTGACCAAACTGCTCCGAAATAGAAACTCAAAACCTTTTTATTGTCATTATTGTGATTGGTTACAATGGATGCTGCCTTGTAGTTGGATGGGATAGAGTCGAGAAGTGCGCGTGCCAGCGCAACACTGTTTGCGGAGGATACAGAATGCAACGGGACACAGAATGTGGTCATGCATTCAAAATCAGTTGCCACAACACTTCTGACAGATCAGAACAGACCACAGTGGTCCTGAGATATGTTTTTTTGAAAGCTAAACAGCTTTTTTACTAGACACTCCAACTTAAAGGTACAACGGTGTAAGTCTGACAAACTGACCAGCTTCATCACCACCATCCCAACACGGGACGGTTGAGCCGATTTATCTGTTGAGTACTCAAGCAGTTAAAATGACCAAAATGCCCACCCCAAATCCATATTCTCTTGTTCCAAATATATTCAGTAAACAGATACACTAGAAACACATTTGCCACCTTTAACCAGATTTGATCTTTTATTCACTATTTATTTAATTTAGTTTGAGAAGTCAGTGATTCCTGCACTGACTGAGAGAGCAATAAATCCAATTGCTTCAGCAGTGAAACATTCTCCAGGCCAATGAAATGTGCACATTACACCACCTAATGGATATAAACAACACATGTTTGCATTTCACGTCTGTTTTTATGGTGTCCTTTGTATGCCATTGGTTTGTAAATAAAAACTTGACGCTTGACTTGCCCAATACTATGTATTTAGTATAAGCAATTTATCCACTTCTGGAATGCAATGAATGCAGGCTTGTTCAGCAGATGCAGCAAAAAGCACAGAGACTATATTGCATACAGTGCAATTTAATCCACACTTAGAAAGGTATTAAATTCAACAGCCCATGCTCAACTGTTATATGATGTAAAGCAATTGGACTGTTTAACATTTCACAGCCCTATTTAGAATGTGTGCTACTTGATTTAGCTGCTAAACCTGGCATCCCCTGTGCTCTACTTTTAATATCTTGGAAAGGACAAGAACGTTCCTACTGGACTGGCAAAGCTCAGTTTGCAAAAGTATACTGCATCCAAGCCAAAACCCCTTGAAAGAAAAAAAAAATGTACTTACTTACTATCTGCTATGATGCAGTCATTTTATGCCGGACTGCTTCACAAATGAGGGTCAATTCAACGCTGGATTTGCACAAAAGATGAACATGACGACACATGCTAGTGACGAGTTGAATCAACTCCACAGCAACTACATCAATTTATCCACTAACCGTTCAGAAACGTCTAAAAGTTGGAACTTCTTCCTGAGTCTCTCCATCAGTGTCGACTCCGGTTTGAACAATGTAAGGATGAACACAATCCTCATTTTGTCTGTGTGAGATTCTCCAGCTTTGTTGTTGTTGAGCTGTTAAAGCTCCGCCCTCTTCTGGAGCAGCAGCTCATTTGCATTTAAAGGGACACACACAAAAACAGCGTGTTTTTGATCACACCCAAATAGGGGCAAATTTGACAAGCTGTAATAAATGATCTGTGGGGGATTTTGATCTGATCTTTTGATCTATTACATCTTGTGAAAAAGGGCATAATTGATCTCTTTTAAGAAGCACACTATAGGGACTTTATTACACTACCAGTCAAAAGTTTAGAATAATCAATTTATAATTATTTTTTAATGTTTTGACCAATGTTTATATATATATATATATATATATATATATATATATATATATATATATATATATATAAACATTTCATAAGATTTATGTTTAAAGAGATGTCTTTACTGTCACTTTTGACTAATTTAATGCATTCTTGCAAATAAAAGTATTAATTTATTTAAAAAAAAAAAAAAAAGTGTATGATAATTTCCACAAAATATTAAGCACAAAAACTGTTTTCATTCTTGATAATAATAAATGATTCCTAAGCAACAAATCATCATATTAGATCTCAGGAATACATTTTAAATGAATTTAAACAAAAAAACCTATATTTTATTGTAATAATATTGCACAATTTTACGATTATTACTGTATTTTTGAAATTTCAAATACAAATGCAGCCTTGGCGAGTATAAGAAACTTCTAATCCAAACTTTTGACCAGTAGTTGTGCGTTTAATAATTGTTGCCCTGTGAATCTAACAGGCTTCAAACTGACAAAAAGACCTTCTATGGCTCCTTAAGAACCTTTTCAGCAGCTTATAGTCAAGATATGAATATGACATATCCAGAAAGTCTAATATTCCAAAGGATAACACTATTGCCTTCTGACCGCCAGTATTGGAGTCATTGCTCACATCGCCAACTCATGAGTATGGACTGTTTATTCTGTTTTATGGATAGTCCCATAATGCTGCACAAAGATGACGCTAACCAGCGTAACCAAGAGGTACTTGATTGAACATTCAATCAAAAAGACCATGTTACACTGGTGACAAGTTAACATTCATTCCAGACAACTTGAATGATCAGAAATGACATAAAGTCCTGAAATGAGACAGTGTTATAACTCCCCAAGGCAATTTGAGCGTTTTATTTATCAAATGATAGGGTTTCCTACACCTGATATGGTTTGTAGGAAATGAGAGATTGGTTTCCTCCATCAATGCACAGACAAAGTTCCTAGACGCTCTCACAGATGGAGTTAGGAATTTGTTTCCTGTTCAGTATGAAACAGACTTCAGGACACCCATCAGGGAGAGATCTGGAGCACTGCTGCTAACGCTAACACGTAGCACTTTCTGCATTCAATACTTGGCCTGAGTGCCTTTAATATCATTTCCAGTGCTAAGACTCTTTCCACCGAGGAGGCTGCTGTGTTTCAGGGACAAAACAGATGTATAAGGTTTGGAAAAATCATCATGTGTTTCACTCTAAATCATTAATTCTACTTAGACAATGATCTATACCATGATGCATTTCACAAAATGTGTTAATTGACATCTTAGTAAATTCCTGACATTATTTTATCTGAAGATTTATTCCATGGCTCTATGGGTTGCTTGATTGCAGTTGGTCGATTAGGCATTCTGTGGTCGAGTATTTGGATTAAACGCACTTTATTGGCATCTGCGGTTGCAGGAATAACCTTTAACATCAATGGAATCTTTCCAATGTACAAAAGGTTCTTTAAAGTGGAAAAAGGTTCTCTGGATCATTAATTTTTTTCACAAAAATGGTTCTTTTAAGAACTGTTGACTGGAAGGTTCTTTGGGGAACGAAAATAGATTTGTGGCGACTGTCTGATTTTGATGCTTGGGGTCTGGGCACAATTATAGCATTCAGTGCTGGACACTGGGATGTACGGTATCTTTTACAAGCGCTGACATGACCATCAGTCAAAGCCACCAAGACCTTCTACCTAAGCGTTTCCATGTGTTCATATCAGGTCCATTTCTCATGTAATGACTTCCTTGTTTGATTTTTTTCAAAATCATACTGTTCTTTGAGTTAAACAGCATTGTTGTTCCAAAGCCAGTGCGCCAGAGCTCATTTCTTAAGCTAAATACTCCTGAATACACTCCTGAATACATTTATTTTGCCAAAAAATACTGTAAAAACAGTAATAATGTCAACGAAATATTACTACAAATTAAAATTGTAACTGTTGTCTATTTAAAATAAAATGTAATTTATTCCTGCAGAATTTTCCGCTAATATGCTGATTTGCTGCTCAAGAAACATTTCTTAATATTATCATTGAAACAGTTTTGCAGTTTAACATTTTCGAAAATTTCCACAAAATATTAAGCACAAAAACTGTTTTCATTCTTGATAATAAAAAATGATTCCTGAGCAACAAATCATCATATTAGAATGATTCCTGAAGGATCATGTGACAAGACTGGAGTATTGATGCTGAAAATTCAGCTTTGATCTCAGGAATAAATTACATTTTTAAATTCATTAAAATAGAAAACATTAATTTTAAATTGCAATAATATTGCACAATATTACTGTTTCTACTGTATTGATCAAATAAATGCAGCTTTGGTGAGCAGAAGAGACTCTGGAGATAGTAGTAAAAGATGCCTAATATAAAGCTGGTTAGTAAAGTTTAACTTAGCAGTCACTACATATATTTTACAACAGTAAATATGTAATAAACAAAATAATTTAGAGGCACAAATGTGAATAATAACACTAACCAGAGCACAGAGGAGATCTACAGCCTCTAAAACCAGTTCCTGGTGACCAATGCGGGCAACGGCCAGTTCCTCAAGGTCCTGATGGGAGATCTTCAGTAACTGTTCTCCATTAATCTTCTCTCTCTCAAAGTTGTGCACATACGGTTGTAGACTGTCATCCAGACCTTCACACGAAGAAGAAAAAAAGGTAAAGGATGTCATTTCTGCTTCACAAACATCAGATCAAAGTTCTGTTAGCACCACACTGTTTGCACTGCAGGATTGTAAAGTCTTAAAAGTGTTAAAGACTTTTAAGACCTTTTTAAGACATTGGTTTAAAACCAGTACTGAAATTTCCTCCTTGCATTTTGAGCGCTGGTGAACGAATTCTTAAACCCCTCTGCACAACAGATATGCTCAACAGATATGTCTGTGATTGGCTCCAGTGATCAACGCTTCAAAAGCATGTTGTAAATAGACATCAATGATGCTCTTCACAGAGCGCTTAAACAGACACGCTTTCAAACACTTCCATGAGTTGGTCATTGTAGCCAATCACAGACATATCTGTTGAGCACATGAACACAACGGCCAATCAGAGGTGTTTATGAATCCGCTCAACAGCGCTCAAATTTTTTTAAATTTCAGTAATGACTTGTTATTGAATACTTTTAACAACACTAATCCACACAGAACAAACCCATACAATCTCAAAATAAGTCATGTATGATTCTTTAACTGTTCCTGTTCTGAAACCGCAAAGTTCCTTTTGAAGTATAATAATCATATTAGACAGTATCTCGATTCCTGTTTCTCCGCCCCCAAATTTAAGACATCTTAAAATTTCAATTAAGACTTCTGTTATACTGTCATGAATCCGGTCCGTCATCGTTCATTCACTTGCCACCAGAGGTCGCCCTCCAATTTCATGGACTCACATACACGGACTACATCTCCCAGAATCCCTGTACATGTCACTGATTGTGGCTCCAGCTGATGCTCATTACCCTAGCCTTATTTAAGCCCTACGCACACACACTTAGTTGTAAGGTCTTGTTTATCCCAGTGTGACATTTCCGTTTACCTGTGTCTGATCCTGCCTGTTACCGTTGTCTGTTTATGTTTATCTGCCATCCCTTTGGAATTATCGCCTGTATCTTTGGATTGTGTATCTTGCTGCCTCGTATCAGGGCAGACAGACAGTTCGGGGCTGATAGAGAGTTCAGCTGCGACCACCGTGATCACTTCAGGACAGATAAAAAGTTCGGGGCAGACAACGGTAACAGGTGGGATCAGACACAGGTAAACAAGACAGGAATGAACGCTAGGAAATGTCACACTGGGATAAACAAGACCTCACAACTAAGTGTGTATGCGTAGGGCTTGAATAAGGCTAGGATAATGAGCATCAGCTGGAGCCACAATCAGTGACAGGTACAGGGATTCTGGGAGATGTAGTCCATGTGAGTCCATGAAATTGGAGGGCGACCTCTGGTGGCAAGTGAATGGAAGATGACGGACCGGATTCATGACATGTACTATTTCAAACCTTTTCTAGCTTCAACTTTGATCAAATTAGTGCAAGTTTACACATCAACGTACTAAAAACAGAAAAATTTTTCCTTTGTATTTTTCGCAAAGGAAATGTTTACACGGATCTGTGAGAACGACTAAAAATGCTGTATTATTCATGCCCGGCCAGTATCTGGCGATGTAAAGAAACACTGCACACCTATAAACAAAACATGCAACACGCATGCGCATGACGTCACCATTTTCACAAATTCGCATTTTTTTAAAGTGATTTCTTGCACTGTTTTCAAAAGCATTTTTTTTTGCATTTTTTTGCATTTTCAGGCCACCAAAATGCTGCTGTCGTGTAAATGAGTTTTATGAGTTTCGTGTAAATGAACTCTTCTTACTTAACGTTTAATGTGTTTAGCTGAAAATGGTGTCGTGTAAACGTCCCATAAATTTAAGACTTTTGCCTTTTTAAGGACTGTAACGGACTGCTAAGACAAGGTAAAACACAATGAAAAATTTGAAAAACCTTTGTGGAGTTGAAAAAATTGGGATGAAAAAAGTTTTTGAAAGAAATTAATACTTTTAATTAAATTGATCAAAAGTGACAGTAACGTTAAAAAAAATTCAGTTCTAAATAAAAGTTTTTTGTACATTAAAAAAAATCATAAAAAAAAGCATTTCATGCTCTACAAATATATTTATACAGCACAACTATTTTAAACAATAATAAGCATTACTTAAGCGGCAAATCAGTATCTTAGAAGGATTTCTGAAGGATCATGTGACACTGAAGACGGGTAACGATGCTGAAAATTCAGCAGGAATAAATTACATTTTAAAATACATTCAAATAGAGAATATTTCACATTATTACTGTTTTCCTGTATTACTGATCATATAAATGCAGTCTTGGTGAGTATAAGAGCTACGTAAGGGATTTATAAGAACAACGTGCTTCCTTCCTTGACACTGCAACAGGTGTAAAGAGCTTTGAGACACCATAAACATCACGTTGTTTCCACCTGCTAGAGTGTATGTGTGTCAAGCTGGTTAAACAACTGAGAGGTTTTGTTGTTTTTGCTAAGGGTCAACTATAATTACGGCAAGCCTACCAACTCACAGAATGTACAGCTCAAAGGAAACTAATGTCAGCAGACTAGTTTAGCTGGATTCTTCAGGGCTTTGTTAAGCCTTGAACGGTTTCTTTACGTGTAGATCCGTTTGGAAATGTGGGAAATAGTTCTGTTTCCTTTTGATGAAACTCAGTTACAAGTTGCTGAGCTAGCAAAGGAACTTAAGTCTGATTCTTGACATGTTGACAAGAGCATCCAACGAACACACAATGCACTCAGTCACCCAGGCTGCACCACCAGTGAAGGACGGTGAAGGATGTTCCTGTGGGACGAGAGGGGGATGGGTGTTCACTGTTCACCCAGTCAAAGGCACTACAGAGAGAGCAGCTGCAAAAGTCTGGCCCTGCGCCCTCGGACTCAACGGCTTGACAGCCCAGACAAAATCACTGACCTTAATATTCAATACACAGTCCACCTCCATTTATCTTTGGAAATCTCAAACAAAGTTGAGGCTCGGCTATATCAGTGAATGTTCCCTTGTGAAAAAGCAGTAGCCAACACTTCAGGATACTTTTACAAAGAGTACTCATTATGGAAATGATATAGTTTAAAAGAATATACTTAAGTGTGAGTGTTTTCGGACACTTAATTGCATTTTAGTTGCAATTAAATGAAAATGTATTGTGTTTCATATTTAAATTAAATGTAAATAGTTGGACTTTAGAGTGTTTTTGACCCAATTAAGTAGGACTTCAGTGCGTTTAT
The DNA here is from genome assembly GCA_038088235.1 of Zacco platypus. Taxonomy (NCBI): domain Eukaryota; kingdom Metazoa; phylum Chordata; class Actinopteri; order Cypriniformes; family Xenocyprididae; genus Zacco; species Zacco platypus. The sequence goes on from CM076069.1 coordinate 3,448,620, forward strand.
GTCATTTCATAACTTCATTATTGTCTTTGAAATATGGTTAGAGGCTTTTATGATAAACTTTTGTAATGATGAAGTTGCACTTTATATAAAACAGACTTTATACGACACTAAGCTGCTCATTCACAGACACACAAAACATGCAGACTTCATATTTAAATGGCAGTATTATTTTTTATTTTATTTTTTAGTTTAATAGTCGCAAACAATATTGATTGAAAACCTTATTAATCCCGATAGGGAAACTGGCTGGCCACCAACTTCAACAATAACACTAACAAACTCAGCACACAATCAACTCACAGATCAATTAAAAAACTTTTTTTTAACAGTGTTCATTAAAATATCTGACCGCTGCAGGGACAAAAGACCTTCTCATTCGTTCACTAGAGCACCGAGGCATTATCAATCGCTCACTGAACGAGCTTCTAAGCCCTTTAAAGATGCTGTGAAGTGGATGGCCTTCAAAAAACAAAACAATTTTTAATTTTGACCTTGTCCTCTTCTCCACAATGACCTCTAGTAAGTCTGGAGTAAGACCAATAATCGAACCAGCCCTGTTGAACAGCTTATTTATCCTATTTTTGTCCTCAACAGGTATGCTGCCCCCCCCCCCAAAGTACAGCATAGAAAAGAACACTAGATAAAATCTCTTGATATAAAACCTCTAAAAACTTTGTGCTGACGTTAAATGATCTAAGTTTCCTCAAAAAGAAAAGTCTCGACTGGGCCTTCTTCATTAGGACATTAGTATTCTCTTTCCAATTCAATTTTTCATCCAAGTGGATGCCTATGAATTTATATGACTGCACAATTTCAATCAACTGACCATTAATTGTGACTGGAAGGACCTTCTCTTTTTTTCTTTCTAAAATCGATCACAAGTTCTTTAGTCTTCTCTACATTCAGTTTTAAAAAGTTAGACTCACACCAGCTGAAAAACGACTGAGCCTCCCTTCTATAAGCAAAATCATCGCCCTGATTAAGTAAACCCACTGAGGCAGTATCGTCAGAGAATTTTTGTATCCAACAGGATGGTTGACTATGCCTGTAGTCAGCAGTATGAAGTGTGAATGAAAAGGGAGCTAAGACTGCGCCCTGGGGTACTCCAGTATTAGTTAAAATGGTCGTCATGAAGTTTCACTGAAAAGTGAATCACTTTGCCAATTTATTTTAAATTTGTCATTTGGTTTGTTTTCAGGTTAACTTAGACTTCGAATAACACGTTTCCGATGGGATTTCTTAATGTATTTTTACTGATCACATAGCTATCTTATTTGTTAAAACTGTGTCTCCGCACAATGCTACGTTCACACTGCGAGCCTTAATTCTCAATTCTATTTTTTGTATAGCTAGTCACATTGTTGTCTTAAATGTGGCCAATACCAGATTTCCATGGTTCTGAACTGATCTGCATGCGCAAAAGAACGATACAAATGGGGTTGCCAGGTTTGTACCACAAAATCCGCTCAATTTTTCTCAAAACTAGTCCAAAACTAATCCAATTGAGTTTCTGTGGGTTATACCGGTAAAAAAATGCGTTCCGGAGGTAAATACAGCGTTAGTGCGGTCGCTTCAACCCACGGAGTTGCAAAACAACCTGCAGCAACAGTGGAAAAGTAACCCAATTCTGCAGCAAAATCGTGGACTTGGCAACACACACAGCTCAATGCGCAAGTACACTGAGGGCATAAAAGTAAGCGATTACGTGCTTAATTATAGCGTGATCTGCCGTGGATCACAGCGAAATTATGCGCAGGCAATATGAATAATAAAGACAATGATGTGACAAAAGAGAGCAGAGTTTTGAGACTTTTATGATACGAACCCTCATACTTTGCTTGTATTATAGAGCTGTCACATCACTGCCCTTCTACTAGCTACCTTTCACAACGGTCTTGATAATGCTGGGTATGTAAAATCTTTGAGTAGACTCCCATGAGCGCAGAATCGTGACGAATGTTGATTTTAAGTGACGAAAAAAAAAACTAAAATAAAAACGCATGAATTCCGATATGGACACTGCGGTCGCATTATAAAACATCTGACGTGTATCGATTTAGTACCACATATGGTAGTGGCACAAATCAGAATTGAAAAGATCAGATTCCATGTGGTTTGCACTGTTCACACTGTCGTGAGGAAAACAGATTTGAGTCACATGTGGGCAAATAGATCAGATTTGGGCCATATTTACCTGCCGAGAAATCTGTTCCTCATGCAAATTCCGTACTACATGCAAATTCCATGGAGTTCACGTTAATGAAAGCAACAGATATATGAGCTTCATTTTATCAATCCTCAGCTAATTTCAAGCTCAAAGACATGTGGCATCAGCACTGGTAAGATCATGTATTCTCACTACTCTGAATGAAGATGACTGTGGTTTGAGCTTCAGGATGCGACACCAAAAGTACAGTTCCATTTGCAGCAGTTGATCAGTGGTGATGCGTGTTGCAGTAGCGCTCACGCGTTTATTTTTTACCATTGGGAAGAGTAAAATTTATGGCTTCAACAACCAGGTTCCACGTGTCCAGTTTCGTTTGGAATGCAAAAACACATGGTCTTTTCAAGATCAGACAACGCATGAAGTGACGCGTGAACGGAGTTTACACATCACCCTCATTGTGATATGTGTGGAATGTTTGATAGGACCTGGTTTCACAGACAGGGCTTAGTTAAGCCTTTGTTAAATTAGGACATTATTTCTTCTTTTATAAACATGAAAAAAACATTACTGCTGTGCATCTTGAGACAAAACAATGGCACTGGCATATTTTAAGATAAGTCAGTGCAGGTTGCTTCAAGTTAAGACAGCTCAAACATGCATTTTAGTCTCGGAATAGGCATATCCCTTGTCTGTGAAAGTGGACAAACTTAGTTGAATATTCCTGAAATTTATTGCATTAATTTTTTTTAGCTTGTGCCCATCTGTGGAAGTGTTGGTCTGAAAACGAGGCATTTCAGGTGCATTGTTGGCGTGTTGCTATTTTGAGGCAACTGAAAACGACTGCGCCATTAATCAACAAAAATCTGGTCTAAAGTCAATGGTGCAGTATTTTTTTAGCGCGTTAGTAATATGTGCCTATAGGCGGGTGCACAACTCTTCTTGTTACGCACACAGTTAGCAGCACACAAATATTTTTAAATATTAAAAATAAAAGAATTCTCTCTGAAGAAAGGTCTTTTGCACAACGCACAACTGGCTTTTAAAGCGAATGGGAGATGAGACTCTGATTGGTTTATTGCACGTTACACCAAAAACATTAGGGGCCGTTCACATATCGCGCCTAAAAAAGCGTGGAAAGCGCGGCCACATCGCTTCCATCACCGAAAAGCCCTTGCAGTAGCTCTAGTACAAGATTTATTTATGGAGAAGAAAAAACAAACTCCCGCAGTTTGGGTGCAACACGGAGAACTTCACAAACTCATCCAAGAGCTCCGTCTGGACGATGAGAGATTCAAAGCCAATTTCAGAGTTGACAAGGACCAGTTTGAAAATTTTTTAAGAAAAATTGGCCCAAGCATCACCAAGCAGAGCTTCTGCCATGAAACCATCTCTCCTGCACAACGGCTCTGCGTTCGTCTGAGGTGATTAGGCGACCGTTAGGGTGAGGGAAAGGGTTGATTGGATGATTCTTGTCACATGACCTGCGGTACGCTTGCAACATTCTGAAAATGATGATGACCGCATGCGCGTCGCGACCGCGTCGCTTCCATTTTGCGTGCGCTTACCGCGTGCCTACATAGGATATAATGAATATGCGCGCGCAAAAGACGCGATATGTGAACGGCCCCTTACTCATTAAGAGACTAGATACAACCCTTCTGGTCCATGCGCCTGGCGCACCGACCATTTTTTCCTTCATTAAACTAGCAAAAGAGGATTTGCCCTAAGTGCACCTGCGCCATGGGCTTCAGACCTTTAAAATAGGGCCCAGTGACATGAGGTTATTCTCACTGTAATAGTATATGTATAGGTCCTAACTTAAAAAAACAAGCTGTTGCTATGAGGAATGGTTACCTCTTAATGTAGTTCTGTAGGCAGGTGCGAAGTACTTTATATAACTGAAATACACCTCTCTCACTTTTGTTCACATTCCAGCGATTACCCCTCCATGCGTGCCATTGGTTGCCAAGCCCTGCGTATCGTGATTTGATTAATTGTTCCGCCCTGCTTTAGATTTATTCAACCCAAATTCATTCCACATTATACGGTCAATTATAATTTTTTTATGACTGGATTTCGTGATTCCAACCTGATCTCACGGCAATTCGTACATATTTTATGAGGTGGCTAATTCGTACGACCTCACTCATACTCCAGAAAGTGTCACATAGAAGGACCACCCATAATCCCGCCCCGAAACCCACCAGTCACTGAGGTCTAGACAAATCGTTCGAAAACATACAAGTGAGGTTGCACGAATTTGTACGAATTAGCCACCTTACAAGTAAAAAAATACATACAAATTGCTGTGAGATATGCTTCCACACACCGCACCAGAACCGTTTTCGGAACCGAAAGTTACGAATTTTGCGTTATTAAAAAACAGAAACAGTTCAGAACTGATCTTGGTGAGAATCACACTGCAGAGCAAATAAGAGCCTGGGTGTTTTTTCGTCGCACTCCTTACTACCTCAACTACACCGTGTTCTTTCCCCAACTGTTTCTTTTGTCTGAGTCTTGTTAAAGTATCATGTTTCTGGTCAAAATTGGATAATTATACAGTTGGATCAGTCTAAAGTCATGTTTTTGCAAACCTTGTTCTTGCTCTTAGAGACTTTGATGTGCTCACTGATAAACCCAACACCCTGTGCTCTGAAACTAAAACCTGCACATCTGTTCTGACGGGATGAGCCCCCAGCTCTCTGTACGATGTGGAGCCAACCCTTAGCTGAGAGTCTCATAGTGTAGGACTCGCTCACACAGGCCCCATGTCAACAGAATGGCAGGCTGCGGTTCTCAGGGGTTTGATTACATGAGAGAGAAAGCCCTTCCACCATCCAGAATGAACGGCCTCCCAGTGGGAGTCTGACCTCTCTCTCCACACAAACGTACAATAGCCACTGCCACTGGAACTCTCTCTCTCATTCTATTGAGATTTCCAGTAAACCTGAGGGGAATGAAGGAATGTCCATTGTTTTTGGGCGTTGACCCTTTGTGGGAATTCCACAATGGTGCTATCGCGATAGACGTTCGTTATTGTGAAGGCAATAATTAGAAAAAAAATCCTTTGTGTGCAAAACCGCTCATTAGACGCAACAACCAAACGAGTAAACAGAGCAGAGCAGAGATATGGTTAGTGTAAAAAATAATAAAATAAATCAAAAAAAAAAAAGTGTGGTCAATTCTGTTGTATCATTCTGTTGTCAAGATTTGTTGCCTCCTGAAAAATGGAAGGATCTAGAAATTCTCAGCACACAACTAAGGTTATTCGTGCTCATTTTTTTATAAGCATTGCTTCATCTCCACTTCAACCTCTCAGGCTGATAGAGGACTTTTACACTAAAAAAAGATTTTGTGTACTTACTATTTCCTTTTGAAACAATTTTCACTCAAAAATTGCAAACATTTCACAACTAATTACAAAAGAAGAAATAACTAACTCAGAATCACACATTAAATTAAACATGAAATTTTGAAGGCTAAAATTGTATTTTCTAAGGATGCACCGACATGAAAATTTTGGCCAATACCAATAACCGATAATTCTTTATATTTGAAAGCCCATAACCAATATTTTGGCAGATAAATCTACCATTAAAAGCCATGTCCCAAGCACACAATTTTAATGTTCGCATTATAATATTACGCAGCCTTAATGACAGACTTTGCACTAAGCTGTATTTTCCTTTTTGAAGTGATTACAATCATTTTTCAAGCAATTAAAAATCATAATGGAGGCTAATCTGCATCTGAAGTGTCATAGCTCATGGAAATAATCCATTATTTATTGGCTTTAATATATCAGCCAAATTTTCTTATCATTCCAATAATGATAACATTAAAAACGAACATATATCGGCCGATACCAATATGGTGGCGAATATCCCTAGTATTTTCTTGTAAAAAACGTACCCAAGTAATCTTTATTTTAGGTATCAGACAAAACTCTGCTGCCCGGATATCAGATGAAATGGATATCTTCTGATGGGATCTGCTAAAGAGACTAGATCCAATTTTCCTGGCATGGAGCTTCGATCTAAACAAAAAGTTACTTGTATTGATTGGTATACAGCAGCTTATATAACAATCAATACTGTTAATCTGATTTGCAAATTTGCTTTAAAAAATCCAAAACCCAGCGAAAACAAAGGCAGTTGGATGGGGTTTTTAAACCCCTCATTCCTGAAATGAGAGATAAAAGAGATAAAGAGAGACAAAAAGCTTTCAGAATGACAGGCATAAAGGAGATGCTCTGGGGCAGATGGCTGCTTTTGCGATCATGTTTGTCATTTTACATGAAAAGACAGGGTGGAAGAGAAGCAAAAAAGACCTTCAGGACAAACTGACAGGTTTGCTGGGGTAACATACATAATCTTTCTCAGGATTAACTGACAAGGAGGAGGACCAGTTTTGGGTCAGTGAGTTTAAGAATCACCTCCTGACCAGGCCCTTTAATGCAGCACAATTTGAAAGACTCCTTTTTCTCACAATAATGTAAATAAACAAGCTCTGTTCCAAAAACTTGGGAGTTGCCTTGATGTCTCAGGGTTCCAGACTGCGACCAAAATGGTCGCATATGCGACCTTTTTTTGAGGATGTGCGAGTTAAAATTTTATGTGGTCGCATTTGTGCGAGTGCATGATCGTGTTATTTGCGCGTGTGTAACAGAACGATGTATCAGCAGCTGCTGCCGTCCGTAACGGTTTTGTTTTTTGTATATAATGAACGAGTACATCATGAATCCATTTTCCAAACCATGTTTTTGTCTTATCCTGAATCACTTCGGTGCGCCTATAATAAGTGTTTATATTCGGACTATTTCAGACCGGGCTCGGCTCCGCTGCGGAGTATCACAGTACCTGCGTGACTCGTCATAGACAAACAGTGAGAAGTAGTTCCGGCAACAATGTTCTTCCGCAAGACTGACTAGGCAAAATAGACTCAAATGTGAATGGACTGAAAATTTTGGATTTATTCTGTCTGACCAACCACAACAAAGAAAGAAAATAAACCGTATGTGAAAGTATAGTGTTTGCTTTTATATTATTAGTTACAGAAAGGCAAACTAAAGGCTAATATTTTCTCATTTACCTTCAGCATTCAGCAAATACACATCTATATTATTAAAACAAATCTCTGAATATCTAATTAACATTTAATTTCACAGACCTTGAAGATTTATTCAAATACAAAAGTGAGATTTTCTGAAGTGTTTGTAATCCGCGTGAACACGCGTGTATTCTGTGTGTGACAGTCGATCCGTGTGAAGTGAATTCAGACTTCAGTTCAGCTTCACTGGAAACGCGATCAATATATATATATATATATATATATATATATATATATATATATATATATATATATATATATATAAAATATTTCAATTATACTTTTCATATTTCTAATTTCTTAAATATGAATTAAAATAAATATAAATTACACATATATATACCAGATTTATATTGGCCATCAGCCACTGTGATTTAATATATTTAAGATTAAGATGACTATTCATCAAGCATGCATTGATTAAAATTGTTGTAGCAAAAAAAAAAGAAAAAAAAAGTTGCGACCAACTGAGAAAATTGAACCAGTGCAACCAGTGGAAAAGTTAGTCTGGAGCCCTGTGTCTTATTGCTTCAATCTACTGTAGGCAACATTCTAACTAAAATAGGCAATGTAGGCTCACTGGAAAAACATGCACACACGCACACACACACACACACACACACACACACACACACAAACGCAAAAGGAGGTTCAGCATATGTGGCGTATATATCAGCGTATATGGTGTACAAGGACTTGCAGGAGTCGAAATTATAAATTCTTGAAGTGACTTGCAGCCTTGTCACCTGACCTGAATACTGCGTGCTGATTCGCTAAAATGGACTTATCGTTTCTGTACACAAACAACAGGTTTCTGCTGTAAAACATGAACTCGAGATGCCTTGACAATACCGGCTTTTCTGACAAAACTGATTTAGGGTTTAGAACGTGCTATATGTGGAGAATAACGCCAAGCAGTCAGTTCATTTTCTTTTTAAAGTGGCGTTTATCGGTTTTTGCAAAATGAACTCTTCAAATACTATTTTTGTAGAAATTTGCCAAAGGACCATTTTTCTAATGAGCCTGGCTAGGGAATAGAACTTCACTTTCCAGCGCATTCTGAAATACCTCTGACTGGCCAATGTGTTCACGCACTCAACATATATGTCTGTGAAGATGTCTTTGATTGGCTAGCTATAATGATCAACGCTTCAGAAACATGATGTAAATAGTCTTAAAAACAATGAGCTGTTACACAGACACACATGGAAGCATTTGAAAGCAGGCGTCTATCCATCTATACAGTACATTAGGGATCCGCTGATAGACGCCTACTTTCAAACGCTCCCGTGTGTATCTGTATAAGCGCTCATTCTAGAGCAGTGTTTCTCAAACTTTTTCAGCCCAAGGACCACTTTATCTTCCAATTTTTTTAGGACCACCTAACAGAATCCCACTCTAACACGCCCCCCAAAAACAACAAAATAGGAAGGATAAACTAAATTTAAGTTTAATATGCAACTGTTTCAAGTCAAAAACTAATTTCAAACACAAATGCAATGATATGATCCATTTTTTCTCTCGAAATCCAGTGCGGGTTAAGAGCTTGCCTAGTTTAGGTCATCTTTTCGCGGACCACTAGGGGGCGATGGCAGACCAATGGCCAATCACGGACATATATGTTGAGCGCGTGAACACAATGGCCAATCAGAGGTGTTTAAGAATCCGCTCTACACCACTTAAAATGCAAGAATGAAATCCTGGTATCATCACATTTTTAAAATTTCAGTTCCAACTTTGACAACACTACTATACACTCAATTCGTCCATGCTTTTTTGCACTAATCCAACAAGTTCCACAAGGTGGCGACCTCATCTCGGCCTGTAGTTTCAGTCAAAAAATTAAAAACACAGAAGGAATGGGACAACAACAATCTACTCAATAGATCCCCGCTGAAGAACGTTTGTGTTATAGCGTTAAGAGATTCTCACAACTCCTAGTTTAAAAGATTACAAAGACGTTCTTATCGGTCATAACTTCTGGAGAGAAAAAGCACAGAAACTAGACAAGGATGAAACTTTCAAGTGCACATGTTCCAAACAGAATACACTTGTGTTCAGCTGTACACTCCGGATGCCAAGCATTTGCATCAAAAATGAAGTATATTTTGGGCCTACACCATTCTGTACACTCAACTTGTGAATGTGTCTAGTATTTTTTGCCCCCAGTCCCGGCCACTGTTTCACAGTCAAAGAAGAAACGTTAGAGAAGGCAAAAACGATTGATTCCCACATTGACAAGGGCTTATCCAGAGAGGTTAGGAGAATCCTGCTTAAAAAAACTCTACTTCTAAAGAGTAGAAAGACTCCTGAACATAATTCCACAGAGAAAAATGTAACTTTTAGTGAGCATGTGTCGACCGCCTGTGTTTGTGCATCTGTTTGAATGAAGTATATATACTTTGAAAGGCTTTGTATTCGGCTGGATGTCTAAGCATGCACATCAAAAACGATAATAAAGGTGATTAAAGTAATTGGCAGAACTTCCCTACTTCACTTCCATTTTAAGAACGGCAATTCCTGATTTCATTTCATCACTTCTTTAAAAATGAATTTACATAATAATACAATGCAGGTGGTTTCACACATTCCTCTCGTCTGCACACAGAAACTGGGTTTCTGCCTGCCAGCCATTCATAGACAGGCCTGTAAGAGCCGCTCAGTGACCACACACTTGCCAAAATCTCCTCATTAACTCCTTATACAGTAATTGTTGTGGCTGAACAGTGCAGACACCAGGGGATGAAAGTCAGTCTGAGAGACCTGTAATCAGAAGTAGCTTTGAAAACAAAAAGGCATCTGTGACTGAGTCTACCCTTACCAAACTCTGCCACATCGTCTTTTGCCAAACCGTAATTACAGAGACAAATCTTCCCATATCTTAACGACTACTTTGTCACACCCTTATTTTAGCATAAAACATGTACTGGACCAATGTAAAAGATCGCAATTATGAAATTCCTGCATCATATTTCAACTTGTTTGTTTCAAACAGACCCAATATAGAGACAACATAAACCTTTTCTCTGAGGAGAGAGGAATGTGTTGTGGATTGTCCTGCTGAAAGGGGCCGAGATGCAGTAATGAATATTAAAAGAATACTCCAATTTCTTTGTGCTTATCCATAGGCGACAACATTATGGCGAGAGACTTCCTGTAGGATGCACTAGGGTGACCACCCGTCCCGAAATTGGGAGCTTTATCCCGTGTCCTGCACAACGTAAGTTGTGTCCCGCATTTCAGTTATGTCTGTATTATTATAATTTTTTTCATCCCTGAAATAACAATACCACAGTATAGAATAAAAAACTGTAACTGCATTTAAAAATCGATTTGTGCAGTCGTGATGTTCTAGCTGTGAAAATAACCAACCAACGCAATACCATAGGGAGAGGATGACAACGCCAATGAATAAGTGAGGGCCTCATCGTCAGTAAACACAGCTAAACCAGCAAGGATTTCATCTCACATACTGGATAAGACCCTCAAGAGCTGCTCCAATTAATGATTTAAAGCATGTAGTCATTCATCCTGATGGCAAATATTTCCAACGAACATGCGCCAATTCCGTTGATGCTCGGCGCCACCCACGGAAATGGTCAAAAACCTATGGAACACAAGATATTCTCCATTCATTTTAACCAGTAAAAAAAATTGACTGCAACTTTCAGACATGACTTTCTTCTCACATTATTCTATGGTGTTATTATAATGACAAATGTCGAAAGCGCGTTAAATGCGCGAGCAGGAATCTCCTCTCACAGGCGGATTCCCTTATCGCGCGAAAGTGGAGGCGCGCTCTCTCTCGCTCAGATATTATATGCAGGGCTGAGTAGGTTACTTTTAAAATGTATTCCACTACAGATTACAAAATACATGCCTTAAAAAGTAATTTGTAACGTATTTCTTTACATTACTCAAGTTTAGTAACTTAAAATACTTTAAATACTTTAGAATACTTTGGAATACTAATAAGTGTGGAACAAACACAAAAAAGGTCATTGCAAGTTTTTATCTCACAATTGCATGATATAAAGTTGCAATTGTGAGTTATAAAGTAAGAATGAGATATAAACTCACAATATTGAGAAAAGTCAAAATTATGACAAATAAACTCGCAATATTGAGAAAAGTCAAAATTATGAGATATAAATTCGCAATATTGAGAAAAGTCAGAATTATGAGAAGTTTATATCTCCCAATTCTGACTTTATAACTTGCTGTTGTGAGTTTAAATCTTGCAATTCTGAGAAAAAGAAGTCAGAATTGTGAAATGCAAACTCACAATTGTGAGGGGTAAAAACAAATTGCGAGAAAAAGTTGCAGTGACCTTTTTTACAATTATAAAATGACTCAAACAACTATCACAAAACATGAAAACAGTGGAAAACATGAAGCTTAACTCCGCTTTTTCAGACGGTCAGAGTCAGAGAATCACCAATTGCTGTTTAAATGACATTAAAACTCAAAGTAATCACTTTGGTAATCTAAAATACTTTTCAGATGTAACTGTAATCTGATTACCACCCATTTAAAATGTAACTGTGATGAAATACAGTTACTCAAATTTTGTATTTTAAATAAGTAACTAAGTTACTTGTATTTCGTTACTCCCCAACCTTGATTATATGCTACATGCACGTGCTCCTACTGCATGTGCACTGGTGAATCTAGAATTCTCTACTCTCCAAGATTCAATGTTGCCAGAAGATCAACATTATAATGTGGGCACCCACCGGCAGAAACATTAATCTATGCCAAGTTTGCCAACGAATGTAAATCAATATTTACATAGCATAATAGTACTAAATTTATCTGACTCGCACATGACCCGCACTGTCCCACAAAATCACATCTAGTGTCCTACAACAGAGCAATAGCCAGGTGGTCACCCTACTCTGCACTTCTGTTTAGTATATTTAACTAATCATCTTGTAATGAATGCCATTTCAGTTCTACTTTCTGATTATGAATTACCATATGCAGTAAAAGATAACAATACTCGAGCACTGTAAAAGGTTTTGCCACAAACTCACAAACTGGCTTCTCTCCAGTATGATTTCATACGAGTCTCTTCAGACCTTTCTGTACATTATTTATGAGCTTTTACAACTTTTGACCAAACTGAACTCCTTTCCACAAATTGATGATAGAAATAATATTAATGAAAATGAATAACACATTTGTATCTTGTTTTTATTAAGTGCAAACAATAAGTGCAACCATAATCAAAATACTCTCTCAATATTCAAAGTACAAACAGAGACCAAATGTTTCTTGTGTCGGAGCTGAGAGATAGTTACAACTACACAGCCCAGCCTAAGATAGCTTTCATATTGGGAGACATTTGCATGCATCAGGGAAAATGCGAGTTATTGAAGTCACGTTTGTGTTATACTTTCACAATTTCACGATTGCTCGTACTCTGTGTATAGGTAGAGGCGATGCTGAGGATGAATTCTATAAGATAAGACGTTTGTCAGACGCTTAGGCTCTATTGTGCAACAAATCCTCCGCTATAGTCTTGTCAGTCATCTCGTTCCTGCTGCACTATGTGCTACTCTACTGATTGTTTTGGATGAACTGGATGGGATTGAAGCCAACTGAATTAAATGAATTTTATTTCTTTGAAAAACAAGACAACAGTGGAGTAATGTAAATGTAGCAGTATCATGAGACAGCTTTTCACCTCGATGATAAATCTTGTCACATTTTAATCTCGAGAGAGCTGGTGGCACAAGATCTCGTCACACCCCTAGTAATTTTGTTCTGCGTGAAAATTGTGAATTGTCTTCAGTGATTCCTAACCAGAGACACACATACCTCAGGTACAGAAGATTAAATAACTGTTTGTGATTCATTTTTAGTTTCTTAAGGAAAGAAAAATAATGTACCGACAGTAATGTGTGTAAATATTACATTTTTTAGCCTACTATTCGTTGACTCCACTCCACAGTATTTTTAAGTGCTTTTAATAATAACAATGAAAATGTTAAATGATGCTTAATGAAGTTTGGGTTAAAAGGGGGAAAAAATGAAAATAGGGTGTCATACTGTTGATTATTACAAAACAAAACAAAACATTAGGACAGGAAGACAGGAAGTATAACACAATACACACGTTTGAGGCCACAAAGTTATATTCAATCTCTCAGCTTCAGAGGGAAAGAAATAGTAAACTGCACACAAGTTTTAGTAAATCGAGGGAATTAAATAGTAAATCGTGCGCACGATTTAGCCTACTATTTTTTTCCTGCATGTCATGTCCATCTGCCACACTCCATTTGTTGATCTTCTGCAAACTCTACCCACAGAAAATATGTCAGGAACACAAAAAAATAATAAAATATATAATAATAAAATAAATAAAAGGAGAATTCATCAAGTGCTTTAATGAAACACAGACTTAAAATTTTCGTTATTAACCGTCCCAGCTCGATTGCCTGTTTCCATTAACAGCATATTTCAAGCACATAAGATTTACATATTCCACTTACAAATATTTTTGTAACTAAGCAACCCGATTTGAATGTACATGGATCACAGTTATCTCACGGTACAGTTCAACAGTTTAAGATGAAGAATCTGTAAGCGCTGCAGTGTATACAGCGTCAACAGCTTAAGAGACTGACAGGGGAGCGACGAAATTGTTGAATAAAATCGTTATTTTTGTTTTGTTTTTCCACACAAAAAGTGTTCTCGTCACTTCATAACATTAAGGTTGAATCACTGCAGTCACGACGACTGTTTTAACGATGTCTTTACTACCTTTCTGGACCTTGAATGTGGTCATTACGTTGCTTTCTATGGGGGATTAAAAAACCTCTCAGATTTCATCAAAAATATCTTAATTTGTGTTCTGAAGATGAATGAAGGTCTTACGTGTTTGGAACGACATGAGGGTGAGGAATTAATGACAGAAATCTCATTTTGGGGTGAACTAACCCTTTAAATGTTCAAAAAATATATATTGTTGCAGCTCCTCTCTTCCCAGTCTGTCAGTAACAATCTGTTAAGTTCCTGTCTCTATAAAGCCCCTCCTTCTGAAAAGTGCAGTGTGTTGTGATTGGTCAACCAGTTTCATCACACTACCAAAGCAACACAGCCAGGCCCCGCCCCTTTATTTTGCATATGCTTTGGGTGGGAATTATTTAAATGAGGAATATTGTGACCTGTTCGTTCCTGGAAGAAAACTCAAGACTACAACGGAGGCTTTTCAGGGAGTTCAGAAACAGTGACACTGATAAAGAGAATAACTCATTGTGACGAGCAGGGCCGGCGAGAGCCGTGAGGGAACGGCGTGAGGCCGGTGACGCGAGTGATAATGAGCGTAAGCTGCGCACTACACTGGTCTCGTATCTCTCACGGAGGAGCTCCGGAAGCATGAAAGAGGAGCGACGACAGTGAAGGACGAGAGAGGACCAGGCCTGGACTTTATGTTGTGTTTTTATTATGTTTGTGTGGGTGGCAGTCGCCGTGAGGAACTGCCGCCATTTTACTTTCGTTTGATTGTTTGTTTATTTATTTGATTAAAGTTACATTGAATGTTCGCCGGTTCCCGCCTTCTTCTTCCTGTTCTCATTGAACCCTGTAACACTCATGCTGGAGTGACTTTGTGCTTAACAACTTCGCAGACCTTTTTCATGCTCAAACAGCAACATTACACACTAAAGAGAGTTGAAAATGTAAAAAAGCATATGGTGCTCTTTAAGTGCCTTGATATGTCTTTCACTTCAGCTCTCTCTCATGAAAAATGGACTTTAGATACATAACAAAGGAAAGATGTCTTCATTTACTAATCAATTGTAGTGCATAAATGAAGCACTCTAGGGACATATTCAATGACACTGAAGTTATGAAAGTTAACTCATACTTAAGTATGAAAATACAGTAAATCAATACGGTATGAAAGCCTGAATAGATCCTGAATGAATACTGAGAGAATAGACAAAGGATATTATGGCTGGTGTCTTTGAAAGCGTGTGAAAGTAGATGAGTCACATGCACCAAGCTGCTCTCAGTCACTGACAGCATGGCTGACTAAACCCTGTGATGCTGTTACTCTCAGATCTCACACAAACACAAACCCCGCTGACTGACGCACAAGAGACTGATGTCAAGCATGTACATGCATTTATGACATGTTGGACTGGTCTTTCTGCAATATATATGTTGATTTTTCCTTAATAAAAGCTGTTCAAATAAAAAGCAAATCAATTTTAACCTTGTCAGAATACAGGCGTCTGAATGATTATATGCAGATATGCAATGAACAAAGATCCTATAAATGAAGTTACGTTTTTTTACAGCAGTGGCCACATGAAGGCGAGGGCAGGATTTCCCATGATGCCCTGATATAGTTCAGGCTCTTTGTCTGTGCATGCACAGTAACACCCTTCCTCTGTTTACCCAATTGCAGGTGCTGGATGAGGGGTATTATAATGTGACCTTTACACCGTGCGATGGGAGGCCCAATTCTTTTGTGTTTTTGCGAGTAGTGGAAACACACCAGAGGAACATAAGCGCTGTAAATCTCCAACGCAGTCAACTTTGTTTTTAAAACTGTTCTCAGATTTAAGTATAATTGTTATAATATATTGATTTGATATTTATGACCGTACACTTTTCCATTCTAGTTCATTTGTGCTACGAAATACGTTACAAATTACTTTTTAAAGCATGTATTTTGTAATCTGTAGTGAAATACATTTTAAAAGTAACCCACCCAGCCCTGATTGTGTGAAATAACTATTAAGTCCGGATATACTATAGCAAAATCGAGGAATGAACTAGAGTGACATTATTTCTAACAAAATCAAAGTTCGTTCCTTTTCTCAAAAAGTTTATTTCGGTTTTTAAACACCCTCGAACAACCATTGGTGCGTGGTGATTACTTAATATGTAGGTGTGGCTCTGAAGCTCCGCCTTCTTTAACGTGCAACTCTTCTCCGGTTCATTCTTCAGTTCATTCTGTCGAGGTCAAATGAGAGTAAAATAGTAGTAATTGAAGTAATTCTAAATAATAAGACACTGACACTGATTTTTCATGTTTAATACTGTAACACTGTGTCCTATCCAGATGATTGTGTCAAAAAAATTTGTCTGTTCACACCAGACGCAACGCGACTATAAGATGCGATAAAGTCAATCAAAAATCACAACCAATCAGAAGAGCGCGTGTGCGAGCAGTTATAACGTGAGTCAGCCCGTTATCCGGAGACTTACACAATATAAAACACAAAACTATGTAGTTTGAACACACAGTAGAATTTATATATATATATATATGTTCTGTCCCATCTTTAATAACATTTTGTAAATCCCATTTAGACCTCGCAGAGATTTGAGAAGCAATTGTGAAAAGGTTGTACTGTTGTGATCATTTTAACCACTGACTCTTCACATCCTCATCCTTTGGCAGTGTTTACAAAGAGAATTTGCTTTTGCAGAGCAGAAAACAGCGTCTTCTCGACATGTATACAACATAAACCAGCTCCAGCGTTTGAGGAAAGGCCCAAAATAGACATTGTTTGTGGCCAGCCGATAAAGTCCATAGGTGGGCATTAGGCAAATGTGATTAGTTTAGGCTGTTCAGAGTCAATTCTCTCTTTTGAGAGACAGTAACTTTATTTATTGTGCACTTTCGACTTCACAGCTTTGCAGATTGATTACATTCACAGACAGCTACATTACACACTGAATGAAAGGTAATATTGGAAAAGGCATAATAGTGGCAGTTTAAAGCAATCTATTGTATAACGTGCTATAAAAAATAAACATGATGTGACTTGACTGGAGTGCCGAATTGCAGAGCTCTTGCATATCAACATGCTGTCACTGCACATGTAGTCGTGCACATGTAAACTCCTCTTAAAGAAGAACTGACACTGTGCAGCTCTTTGCAACTTTAGAAATGCAAGATCAACCCATATTGGTTCTTGAGGAAGCTTAAAGGGGATGTATTATGCGCATATATATATATATATATATATATATATATATATATAAATAAGTCCCCAGATACCCCACAGATCATTTTTATAGCATATTAAAACTGACACTTTTCGGTGGAGAACAAAAACACGCAGATTTTGTGTGTGTCCCTTTAAATGCAAATGAGCTGCTGCTCCCAGCCCACTTTCAAGAAAATGACGGAGCTTTAAGAGCTCATGCTCCAGCAACAAAACAGGGTAATCTCACACACTGAAAATGTCAGAAACTGTCAGTAGCGATGTTCAGATTGAACCGGAGTTGGACAATGATGTCTACACATCCAGAGAATATATGCTGCATGGAAAGAGAACAGGTATAGTTTAGTTTAACTAAGGTTATGATAAATTGTAATTGTACGGAACCCCATCCGAACGATAGCCAAAACTTTACTTACGAGTTTTATAAATTTTATTGTACTTCGCTCATAAAAGAGAGTCTGTTTTCACTCCAGAAATCACTGAAAGAGCTTAAAGGGTTAGTTCTCCCAAAAAGGAGATTTCTGTCATTAATTCCTCACCCTCATGTCGTTCTACACCCTTAAGAACTTCGCTCAGGTTGAAGGTTGAACCACTGTACTCGCATGAGCTGTTTTAAATATGTTTTAGTAGCTTTCTGGACATCTGAAAGTGTAAATTACCTTGCTGTCAATTGGATTTCATCAAAAATATCTTCATTTGTGTTCTGAAGATGAAAAAAGGTCTTAAGGGTGTAGAACGACATGAGGGTGAAGAATTAATGACGGAAATTTCATTTTTGGATGAACTAACAAAAACACAGTGCACATTAAAATATTATCCATAAACTCTCTCTCTCCTTTGCATTATCATCAACATACACAGAGAATTACACAAAAACACTTGTTACAACCAACAGTAAACAAATCTATACAGTCCTCATGCCTTTTCGGTGTGTGCTTAATAAACTGTATCTCTGTAAAACAACTCCGATGAACTGTAATAAAGTCCCTTTCATCGCTGCTGTAACCAGTATTACTCTGGATACTGTAAACTGGATCACAAACAGTTGGTACTGTAATAAACTTTTTAGCAAAACCTGCATTTTGTTTTGTCCAGGTGTAGAAAACAGTCTGGTGTAAAATGATTTGGCAAACATAAATGAATTTAGGTATATGGGGGCGCATTCCCTTCAAAAATGAAAATAATTCACTATGCTATAAATGAACTAGTATGAAGAGATGATCGGTTCACGAGCCACTTGAAGGAGCTACAGTGATCTGTCTCGACACATTAAAGAGTCACTATACAGTATTTATTGATTAAACTTCCTTAAAAAATTACAGTATTTTAAATATGGAACTTTGTTTCATATCAAAAGTAACCTGCTCTGTCTTGTCTGTCGTCGTGTTGTCAGTGTCCTCTTTACTCCAGGATGTATTTTTCACTGCGTGAGAACATGATGTGTGGCGTGAGATCGCATGGCTTGTCGGACATAGCAACAGTAACTAAAGGGGGCGGATCTTTGCGAAAGGGTCAATTAGGTTTGTTCTCGCAAGTCAAGCAAGTGGGGTTGAGCTTCTTTCACCATTTTAGTAGTGCATTGATCAATGCATATGCAATCTTAAATTTTTTTTTTTTTAATGTAAACCGACTTTGTCTCTTCAGAAGACTTGGATTAAACGGCTCGATTCATATGGATTCAAAGTTTTGGTAGAATTTACTTCCAATGGAAGATATTTCCTCAAAATACCTGAATTTGGGTTTCGAAGATGAACAAAAGTCTTTTAGGATTTGGAATGACATGACTGTGAATTTTCATTCTTGGGTGAAATAACCCTAGTATGAGATTTAAATGAACACCTAGTTTCCACATAATAAAGGGATTCTCTTAACAAGAACATAACTTTGCCCAGAGCTTATTTCAATGCCTTTCATTGGTGAACTTGTGTGTTTAATAGGCATTCCATTTGTTCCTGAGGATTAGGCTTTTTGCAGCAATAGGCCCACAGTGTCCCGTCCAACTTTCTGCCTGGCTAGGCACTCATGGAGGGGCAGTGAACTGTGTGTGATGTGCTACCTGAGGTTGCATTTCCCACGTTGCGTTAATCTACGTGTTTGTAGAGATCACTGCTCTTATTCTGGCACTACTAAGCTACTGTGATCTGGGAGATTTGCATTGGGTTGCTCAGTTCTAAATGCAAAAGCCAGCAGGATCACGCCTTGTCACCTCAGTTTACATGGATTCATGCAAACATCAACGGATTGTCAAAGCGGGATCAAAGGTCTTTTGTGGAAACGCAGAGTGTCTCAGAAAAGATCAATGGCGTACAATTTTGTATTGCGACTCAGCATTGTCTTTAAGAAAAACAAAATGATTCCACGCTGCACGCTCCAAAAATGCAGTCCCATAAAATTAAAGAAGAGAACAGGAAATACCAGGCACCTCTTCCATTTAAACTTCAACAGAGTCTCCATTAAATATTTACGAGAATCTCATGAAGACGCCATATGGCGATATCAAGATCTGAGGGTTGACATATGGTGTTGTGGAAACCACTGGATTAAAGCATTAATATAATTAACAGAACCTATGGAAAAGGTACACGTGTCGGTTCAGTGGTTCCTCATCACTGGTGCAACATTTTCTTCAACTAATATATTCTTGTCGTTCAAGCTTACAGATCAATGAAACAGTCACCGAAGAGAGATGTGCTGGTGAAGTTAGCATGTTTAGCATGTAGGTCAGTGAAAAAGTAACAAGTAATCATACTTACAGCACAGAAAATATTCAATTTCAACCATGCCCAGGTTGATGAAGGGTTAAAGGGATAGTTCAACCAAAAATGAAAATTCAGTCATTAATTCCTCTCTCTCATGTCGTTCTACACCCGTAAGACCTTCATTCATCTTCACAACACAAATGAAGATATTTTTTGATGAAATCCGAGTGACTCGTCCATAGACGGCAACATAGTCAACACTTTCAAGGTACTAAAGACAGGGTTAAAACAGTCGACGCGACTGCAGGGGTTCAACCTTAATGTTATGAAGTGACGAGAACACTTTCTGTGCGCAAAAAATAAACAAAAATAACGACTTGAAACTAAAAAAAGTTTCAAACTTAGTCGCACTGGTAAAGTTAACAGCTCAGTGAACGGAAGTGAACAATGACTGTTCCTCACAAATGAATATAGTTCTCATGAAGAGTGCATTACTTTTTCACATTTTTATGGCACATTTGCATTCTTATTTTGGATGCTTCTGAAGATTTGAAAAAGAATGTAAGTCACGCAGCTGTCCCTCAACAAGTGTGGGAGTAGAAGGGGAGGAATGAAACTCAATTCGTAAGTGTGAAATTATTCACTGCAGTTTCTGCAGAGCATTCCATGAATGTACTCCAAACCAGTAAAAGTTTTAAAAACCTGGCATTCAACTTTTCCTGCCTGTTATATGCAATAAATAAAAGTGTTATAGATGTACAGCTAATTTTGGCGCAACACAAGGCGAATAATTCATCTTGGCAAAAATTTACACCTGGCAGGTAGGCTGCTTTTCCCTGGAAAAAAATATATTTAATGACTCTTGGGAGCACAAAGAAATCAATAATTAATAAACAAAGCATGGCTGAGAAAGCCTTCGGGTATTTCATTCAACGGAGAACAACACTTGTTTGTTTTGTTTTTATCTGTATGTTTGCAATGTACAGTTTACATAGCATTGTGTGTGTTCAAAGTCTATTTAAATTTCATTTAGAGTCATGTGGCATGCAAGTCTAATCTAAACATCTAGGCTGGTTACTAAAAGTTGTTGGTTCAATCCCTGCAACGGTTGATCCATCAACTGTCACCACCGTGCCCTTAAGCGAGTTATAACTCCAGGATATCCTACTGAGTCAATAGTGTCCCGTCAGTTAAAGGACACATTAACTTGTGTCCCTCGAATTAAGTAATTAATACAAGCAGGACAATAACGTCAATGGAAAAGTGATGCTATGATTGTTTTTAAGTAGTTAGAGAGTCAAAACTTTATTACTGAGCCTTAGGTGGCCAGTAAAATTCAAGAAATGTGCTAAGAATTGGAAAAATTTGAACTACTAAACTACATTTTTCCCCACTATGAATCATATCTAGAGCATGTATCAACCTTTTAAACCCACTAATACAATGCCACCCGATTCTAATTTGAATTTAACAAAATAATAATTATTATATGATTATTGAAAGACATTTTTTGAGCTATTTAAAATTTGGGGCGGCTATATTTCCATATTTCCAACCCGATCTCATGAGAAAATTCTTACGAGTTGGTAATTATGTATGTGCAATTTGATTAGTACAAAAACAAAACATTCTTAATGTATGAAAACAACATACAAATAAGATTGCCACCAAAACATAATTAGCATATTTCTCACAAAATTACATGAAAATAAAGATAAGAATTTATAATACAATTACACATTATTATTAACCATTAAATTCCAGATATACTTAAATATTTTAATGTTTTTTATTTCATGGAGGTGCAGTGCAAACAAGATGTCACAACTGTCCACACAGATTCCAAATTGACTTTAACAGACACAATTTATAATAATAATAACCTTAATATGTGGATTTTTCCTCCAATTCATGCAAGGACAGGTGGCCCAATCTTACATTATCAATAGTATTATTACACTAATCTTTCCTGTTTACACATGATGAATTCACACATGACTGGCATTCACTTTTAATTCACAACCACACTGAAAAATGGGCTTTTATGTGCCAATCATGAACACAAATGGCAGGGTATAATTATCTTCTGGAAGTGAAAAACGATGATAAATCTGTCTAAAACAATAATAAGAACTGTGGGAGTCACATTTTCCTGCATAACAATAAAAACGCGCCGCGCATTGGGCTGTTATTTCCATAAATGTATTGTATTGTTTATGTGGAACCGTGAGTTTCTTTAAACACACGAGTTTGTTGTTGGTGCTCGAGCGTTGCAGACACACTAATCTCGGTTTCGTCGAAAGTACAGGTAAACAAAGCACACGTCCTGGATTCTTACACTGGCTATCTAGACAGAGACACCATTTCTTTTTAAAATGAAAGGACCCGCATACACATTATGCAGGAAACACAAATATTGAACTCACCTCTCATCCAGTCAACAACCTGTTTTGGTGTCCACCTCGTTACTGGATCCATTGATGTAAAATGTGAGTCCAGCTGGTAGAGTCCTTCTCTGGAGATTAATAGTGAAGCAGCAGTGTGTGGTCGGCACTGTGAAATGAGATCATTCTCTCAGTCTGTCCTCTAGAAATCCAGGACTAAGCGAGATATCTCCATTTGAACCAGCCGATTCTCTCACATGGACTGAGCGATCGGGATAAACTCACGAGGAAGCACATGTATCAGATTTCGGTGGGTGATCCTCCCCTCAGCCGCACGAAGGAGGAGCAGCGAGAAGATCTGCTGCTATTTGTGTCTGCTCTTATATAGAGGATATAACCTTTCTGCGTTTACATTAGGAACGCATGAGTCATTGTTTTAGTGATCCGAACAAAGGAATTTATTTGGGAGATTCCTTTGTAAAGTACCAAACTTATTCAATTTTTGAACTCTTTAGATAGAATTGACCCCAAAGACCCGCCCCCTTTAGTTACTGTTGCTATGTCCGACAAGTCACGTGCTTTCACGCCACACATCATGTTCTCATGCAGTGAGAAATACATCGCGGAGCAAAGAGGATGTCGACAGATATATGAAACGATTTCATATTTCAAATATTGTGATTTTTTAAAGAAGTTTAATCGATAAATAGCGTCAGGTGTCTCTTTAATGTGTCGTGACAGATCGCTGTAGCTCAAATAAACATGAATGAACATCAGAAGGAATGTTGTTTCAAGCGCCGAAAGACGTGCTCAGAGTCGCTTTTTTTTCAACGTCTTTTTTAAAGTTTCTGCTAATATGACAGTTTAACAGCAAACCAAAGAGCGCTGGCGCTACACTGACGGACAGCTGATTCAGTGGTTGCCTAGCAATCAACAAAAAAAGAACTATCGCGTCTTCAGAACTATAAAATCGGAGTGATGGGGGCCTAAGAAGGGAATACTCCTGCGTGACTACGTCTGAAGCATGTGTGAAATTGCTCCAATCTCATTGGCAAAACAGTGGCTCACAGTGTCTCTTTAATGTGTGGTGACAGATCGCTGTAGCTCCTCGTGAACCGATCATCTCTTCATACTAGTTCATTTATAGCATCAAATAAACATGAATGAACATCAGAAGGAATGTTGTGAAAGCGCGGAAAAACACAATTTTTGAAGTTCAAATTCACCAACGTTAATCTACTAACTCCCCTGACTGCTTTGTCGGACAAAATGGCGGATATGATTGGTCAGATCACCTGTCAATCAAACTGTTTGCGAAGGGTCTATAGTTTTCAGATAACCCCTAGTTTTATATGTTGCTATTTAATGCAGTGAAATACATAGGCTATATTTTCAGTGTGGTTTAAGTATTCAAAGCCTTTGAGCTGTTCACTGATTTACTGATTGTATCATGTGAACTGTAATGAATACTCCTACGATGACATATGTTTCATCCCATCAAATGTCGCTTTACTCATGAAGTTGTATTTGCCTTATTAAAGTGCAGATTCCAGGTGTCTGACCGATAGTCGATAAACTAAAACTGAAATAAAAATAAAATATTAAAAATAAATGAAAGCTAAATAGAAAATTAAAAAAAAAACTAATAAAAATGACAAAAGCTCATAAAAATTACTAAAACATAATTAAAATGAAAATGAAAATAAGCTATTTCAACATATGAATAAATACTATATTAATCCTATATAAAATAGCACTGGACTGAACATGGTAGACTTGTGGAAGTGTGGTACTACCCAAGAAAATGTTTAATTGTACCACACTGCAGTGACTACATCTTGGAAATGAATTCCATAACTACAGCCAGCGCATGAAAACCCATATTACTATGTGAGGGCGCAATAAATCAGGGGACTTTTGACACTGGAATTCATGGCAGCATCATGATCATGTGGTCTGTACGTTCTTATGTTGGGAACACCCAGTTCCAGTGGGGATGAAACCAGTCTATGCTACAGTTTATAGACAAACATAGACGTTAAGAGCTTCCTGCCTATAGACGTTTTCAGATGTGGACTCGCACTTCCTTCTAAATGAGCCACTAAAACACTGAAAATAATTGCAATCAGTCCTGTACTAAAAACAGAAACCTTTTATTTGTATGCTCCAAGTCAGTGTTATTTAGGATTAGTTATATACTATTAATAACATTTTTTTTAATTAGCTTGAGTTTTCATCGTAATTTAATTTTATATGATTTTATGTGCTTTTGTCGTATTATTATTATTATTTTTAAAAAATATAATAACATTCCAGTTTAATTTACTTTTATGTTTCAAAATTAAACTTAAGTTTTTCCATATATTTTATTTCATTTCAGCTTCAAAATATCTAATTCACAAATTCACCCCAAAAAACTCTTTGCTTTTCGAGATCGAGACTTTTTTTTTCTCTACGAGGCTTAATAATGTTCAGTAATATATACAGTTTAAGGGGGTGAAAAAAATAATAAAAGCTTTAATGAAAGTAACCTTACACATGTGCCGGAATCTTCAGCAAATCCATAAGCAAACTAAAGCTATGAATGAACACTCAGAAGCCAAGAATGGTTTTACCACTGCTTTATAAACTGTTTATTAGCTGTTTCGCATTATAATCAGCTATTTAAAATGGATACATGTTTAAAGTAACATTTCAGACCTCACCGGACAGTGAGGAACACATCGACAATAGCAGCAGCTCGCAGAATCACACGGGCGTCATGAAGCACTGTGATTCTTTACATGTTTGATAAACAATTTACATTTAAAGTCAAAAAGGCTACACAGTATAAGGCTACTATAAACTCTATTATACATGCATATGACCAGCAAAAATACGATATATTGAACCCTGTATACGAGTACCGATTCTGAATCACTTAAATGTCTTCTGAATTTCAACAGTCCAAAGACATTTGCAGCCCCAGTTGATCATGTGACAAGATTGTGTCAAAAAACATGAGTATGAGAAATGGCATTGGGGTCTGATGGTCAGGTTTGGGAATATTAGGAGCTTTCACTTTTCTTGTTGAGGTACTCAAGAACAAAGACTTGCAGGATCTTGTTGAGATTGCCGATGGAGGTACGATCCAGGTTATCCTCGTTGTCATCAAACGTGTGCCACACCGCAGGGAAAGGAGTCGAAATGAGATGAAGAATCCGGACCCCTGCGAGGGCAGAGAAATGGTGAACGTGACTTTCCCAAGTACGAAATGTTCCTGGATCAACATCTTTGTTGATCCTGGAACAACATTCCAATCAACCAATCAGATTTGAGGGACAAGTTTACACTTTATGTCAAGTTTAAGCTTACAACCAGGGTTAGGTACCTCAACATAAGTGTTATTATCATTTATCTCTTATTTTAGGGATGATTTGAGGGTAGGGTTAGGGATAGTGTTCAATTTTCAGACAGAGATTCCAGGATCAAAAAATATGTTGATCCCTATGCCCGTTCCCGCCACTGTTGAGAAAAAAAATATTCCGTAAGTCATAATAATGAGAAACTTTCTCATAATAATAACTTAGTATCTCATAATAATGAGAAACTTTCTCATAATAATGACTTAGCATCTTTTAATAATGACTTAGTATCTCATCATAATGACTTAACATCTCATAATAATGACTTAGTATCTTTAACTTAATAAAAAACCTTTTTTATTTTTTTTATTAAGTTAAAGATGCTAAGCCATTATTATGAGATGCTAAGTCATTATTATGAGATGCTAAGTCATTATTATGAGATACTAAGTCATTATTATGAGATGTTAAGTCATTATTATGAGAAAGTTTCTCATTATTATGACTTACGGAATATTTTTTTTTCTCAACAGTGGCGGGAACTGGCTTCCATATGATCCAGATAAATAAATACATGAGGAAAAAATGTAAATGCTTTTTTATATGAACATTCATATTAATCTCAGGAAGTATTTTACCTTGGTTGAGAAAAGGTATGTGGTCATCCAGAATTAGACCCACATGCAGGCCAGGCCAGAAGTACTGAACCTCATTGGGGTGATTCTGTAGGTGACCGAGCGCATGCAGCCGACGCTCTAGAAAACAGAAGAGTTTTCCTGTCAATATCAGTTCATTTGGAATATTTCATTTATTATTTAATACAGGTTAATGGTGCATACAGCAGTGTTTTTGTTGATGTTGTGCTTGTTAATATGGCAGCCATCTTTGATTATACTGACACCTAGTGGTGTAGATGGAAAAGCACCAGTTCTCATTAAACAAGAATACGTGGGAGGAGTGATTCTCCATTTATAGAGATAAATCTCTATTATTAAGGGAAATTCATTCTGAGTATCTTAGATTTTAGATATGATATTATCAGTTACAGTATATTTTTGCTCCACTTGTTAGAAAGAAGTGTGCTTCATTGTGTGTGTGTACTTTAAAGAATATATTTTTAAAAAACTACTATAAAATATTACTTGAATAAAAATCCACTTAAGTGCAAATAAAGTATATTTTAAATCATTATGTTTAATTGTGCTTCATAAATGTACACTTATTTTTGATGTGTTGACTACTGTCAGGGTTATGCACTGTCTAGTTTACTTCTGAGTTTCGATTCGTCCTCATTGTCTTTCCCTTGCCTCCTTGTTCCTCCTTGTCTTTATCTGTTACCATAGTCACTGAATGAGTTACCCAGGAGTTGTTTGTTAAGTTAATGATCTCAGTGTGTTCTTAAACCCTTAGTTTGCTCAGTTCTGTGTCGTGGTTGTGATTCTCCTGTCACCATCTGTAGATTACGCTATTAAAATCTGTTTCCTTTTGATCTATTTGTCTTTGTGCGCTATTTAACTACAGCCATACGTGGCTACTATAGTAGTAGTTGATTATAATTTTAATTAATGTTATTAAATATTACATTTATTTTATTTAAATATATTTTAAATGTACCAAACAACTTCATCTTTACAAATGTGTAATTACAAATATAACTAAATACAAATATCAATAAAAATGGCATAAATGTTGTTCAGTACATCAGCAGTACCCTCCAACTAAAACAATAAAAGTCATTATGAAATTACACATAACAGGTGGCTCAAAAAACTGGATTTAATATAAATTTAAACTATAATACATTTTCATTAAATTGCAAATAAATGTCGGAAAACATTAAGTTCAACTGGCACGTAATATATACTTTGAAAGTATATTTGCCCGTAATAAGTACTCTTTTAAAAGTATGCTAGTGTACTTTTCTTTCACATGGGTCTGCTAATGAAAAAGTCCCGAATGAAGGCAAACGAAAATCAAGTTTCCAAACGAATCAGCGTTTTTGGTAAAAAAATCAAATGAGTGAATGATTCACTGACTCCCATATACGAGGAACATTCGAACTGAACCATTCAAGTATTATATTCAATTATTTGACATTTGTTTAGACTTATTGTTATCCATAACCAAACCTAACTAATTTCTCAGAGGAAAAAGAGAAAACAGAGGGAGAAAAGATGTGACACAATTACTAACCAATATTTTGTAGTCTGGAAAGCCATCGGGTCGTACTAGAGAACTGATTACCAAAGCGAGGATTAGGACTTCCAATCAAGTCCAGCAGAACAAACAGATCCTGGGGGAAAATTTAATGAATGAAGGACTTTAAACAGTTTTGTTGTTTGCTTGCATTAATTTTTTAGCCATACAGTCACAATATATGATTGGTCATTTACATATATATATAATTCAGGACTTATTCAAATTCTATTGTCATGGTGAATGGTGTACATATGCCATCTAAATTTAAATATCTGCAGATAGCACAGCAGTGAGATAGCTGTGTATCAAAACATCTAATTGTGTAATCCATGGAGGAATGTAAGTTTGGCTGTATGTCAACTATTTTTATGTATTAATCATTGTTTATGAGAGAACTGTACAATGCTGTCGAGCTGGGTGGTGTTGGAGGCTTCCGGAGGATGTGCTGTTGTTGCCATTTTCTGGGCTAGATGACGAGATCCGTACAGAGAGTCCTCAGAGGTCCACTGATACAGAGCCTCCTCTCCATCAAAGAAGAATAACTGCAGAGACAGATCTGACCCAGAGTCCTGTGAGGAAAAAAAACAGACATACTGCCATCTACACCTCAGAATACAGCACAAATAATATCATTTAATATGTACATTCATGATCAATCCAATGATTCCATTCAAATTGATACGGAACTAAATTATTTGGTACAAAATAAAGCTAAGCTTCCCCCTGAGAGTACTGTACTGAACCACTGAAAACAACTTAGCAACCGCGTTTCCACATCCAAGCAACAGAAGACCCTATCGCAGAAGTTCGGACATAAAATGTCTGGTGACATAAAACCCTGCCCTAAATCTAACCGATAGAGTTAACAAAAGCAAATCTGAGATAAAAATGCATATGCTGAAGCAACAATGCCATTTTTGGTTGGACTTGTACCTGAGCGCTCCGCATCATTGTACCAGGTGAGCTGCAGAGCAAGTTTACTACATAAAGACATACATATGGAGCTGGTAATGGGATGCAAACATATAATATCTGCTTTATAAGAACTAATAATCAGCCAAAATCTTAGTAATATACGTGCTAATTAGGGCTGGTCCGAATACCATTTTTTAAGCTTCTGAGCTTCGGAGGGAGGAGGCTGAACATATTCCTCTCTCTATTAAAGGCAGTGTAACGAGTAGAAATGTGGTGTGGCCCCTTTAAGAGCTGCTCGCTCCCAGTTGAACTGGCTGCACTGCAACTCGATTCCAACTCGAGCACCGCATACGGGTTATTTCTGTTTTATTTTTTGCTCGTTTAAAGTTATTTTCTTTATTAAGTAACGCTGTGGATGGCATAACATTTGCGACGGACAGTTACGCGAGTTTCGTGGAGAATAAAGCACCAGTTGTGAAATGTCAATCGCCTCCGTGAAGTCTGTCTGGTATCAATAACTCAAGTTAAGGGAGCTTTCCCTATTCGTTCCGTACACAATGCTATTTAAATAAAAGAAGAAGGAAAAATAAATGAACAAACTGTAATAAATACAGAACATGCCGTCCCAGTAAAATCTCAAGTTTTAACAAGCCCCTGTATTTCGCAGTAGATTCAAACTAAAGGCCCTAAACTAAAGTGTTACCAGAAAAAGCAACAAATTCACAATGCTAGGTTTCTTTTCATTTATTTTGAACAGACAGTTGTGCAAATCACAGTTTGTTCCACCTAGCGGCATTTAGTGCCCGCTGAGGTAGTTGGTTCAGTACAGCTTAATGATTTACTAATTTGTGCGCATAAATCGAATTAGTATATCGTGTGCACGATTTAGCCTATTTTTTTCCTGCATGTCATATTGTTTTTATAGGGCTGATAAAAAACAAAAGGTATTTGTTCACAATCAGCTATGAACCTGAAAAGCATCTCAGTACAAAATAAACAGAATAATAAAAAATAAAACTTATGCATTAGCAGTGTTAAAATTTGCTCTACTTAAACTATA
This sequence comes from Zacco platypus, assembly GCA_038088235.1. NCBI lineage: Eukaryota > Metazoa > Chordata > Actinopteri > Cypriniformes > Xenocyprididae > Zacco > Zacco platypus. Next base: position 3,478,468 of record CM076069.1, read on the forward strand.
TTTAAACATTCAAACCTCCTATACTTAATTTTCTGCTTTACGCTTTTGAGAGGGCGAGCATTTCAAAGTATTCTCCTTTATACATGAGCACAGAAAGACGCATTCGAGCATATAGAGCGCTTGTTTTTGCATATGCGCTGTTCTTCTGCTCTTTTTCCTGTTGTAGCTGTTAGCAAATAGTGTTGCATTACCACATGCGCCCCCTTCTTGATTGGAGTGTGGATCGCCTGTGACTGACTGTAATCATCGTTTAATGGCATGAACTGAACTGTGAAGCTCATACCATACGGTTCGGGACGAATACATGTACCGTTACACTCCTAATTGGCACATTTTTGAATTGTATTTCACATTGTATTTCCAATGAGCATCAATCTCTTTAATTTCAATGCTCATGGTTATGTTTGTAGTGGCAATACTTTAAAAGAATATGGAAGTTGAGGTCTGCAATCCTATGGGACCCGACATAACAGAGTGTGCCGCAGGAAAAGTTTTGAATGGCTGAGTGCGGCAGGGAAGATCCTGATATGTTCGCGAGAAGTGGGAGAAAAAAAAATTACTCGTGGGCTCCCACAAAATATAATTATCTTATAATAAGAGCACGCAGAAGTCTGTAACAGGAGATCTGAAGCGGTATCTGGATCTACCCAGACCGAATCTGAAAAATCATCTTAGGCTGTGTTTCCACCGCAGGAACTTTCCCTAGGAACTAGGGACTTTGGGGTGGTTTTCGGTGTGTTTCGACTGCAGGGACCAGGGTCTAAATGAAGTTAAACATGCTGATTGGTTGAGTTCATGCAGAATTTTTATTTCAACCACTATTTTTAAAAGTCTGTTGCAGTGTTGTTTGCTATTCGAATCAACAATGTACGACAATGGACCGATATCGAGGTTCAGGCTTTATAAAAGATACACTAGGTTTTCATTTGTTAGAGGTCGCCTATTCAAAACAAAGCAGTAGCTTGATGATGCCAAGTTTGAGCGTGGAATCATGGGACATGTGGTCTTCACCTCACAGCTAATAGAAAAGAATCGGGATGGGATCAGGACGAGCACAACCGAGTGTTGTGGAGCTGAACGAGACGCTGGAGCGATTGATAATGAGAGACGAACACGATACATGCCTCGCGCAATATTTCACATATTGCAGCTTTAAGCTTATATGTGGAAGACGAAATCTAGCAGAAACTGCAGTCGCACGCAGTCCTATGTCACCGCCTAATGGAAATGCAAACAACAACAGGTCTGGGGGAAAAAGTTCCTGGGACAAATTGTAGGTAATTTTGGTGGAAGCACGGCTTTAGATCTCATCCAATGGGCTTTTGCGGGCAGGAACGGGACAAAACGTGAAAACTCCGAGCGGGAGTGGGATAAGATCTAACATATTTTTGGTGGAAGAGGTATATAATCTACTGCTGCAACGACGCGTCCACGTCATCGATTATGTCGACTACGAAAATACGTCGACGTGCGTGAAATGCGTCGACGCATCACACTGTTTACATTGATCTCGCGTAATGGCGGCTTCTGCTCCTGGGACGGGAGAAAGTTCTATTCTATCACAAAAACCTAGACCACGATTATCAAAAGTATGGGAATACTTTAAACAGAGAGTATGGGAATACTTTTAATCAAAATCAAATCGTAATATTACATAATGGCGTGTCCCAGTGTTTCTACACCTCAATGAACTGCTAAATTAGTTCTAACTTCTTACGTAAAAAAAAGATCACTAGATTAATAAAAAAACTCAATAAAATAATCGTTAGAGTAGTCAACTAATCGAAAAAAAATTTGTTAGTTGCAGCTCTAATATAATCTTGCAGGAGAAAAATCCATCCTGCACAGACCTCTAGATGGATATATAAAACTTTCCAAGAAAATGTTACTATAAAAACAAGTGGCAGTGCTTTTTGCTGTCATCAAAGCTCAACTGCTAAAAATATTAAAACGAAAAACAAATATAAGCAAAAAAAAATTATATGCATTAGATGACCTTACTAATAAACTAGTCAGCTGTTCAACCATGATGACCCATCCCCAGTTTCTGTGTACATTGCCATACCTTCAGGGTCTTTAGTTCATCATCCTGGGCTCTTGCAAGTTCCAGAATCATTGAGCAGGGCACGGCGGAATCCGTTGCTCCGAGAAACTCGCGGCCGTCCCACTGCGGAGGGTAGTATTTGGAGTCAAAGTGACAGGCCAGCACCAACTGACGTTTTGCAGCAGGGTTGAGAGTAGCAATTATGTTGGTAAAGGGAAGTTGGCCATAAGGAGTATGAGCATAGAAGGCGTCCTCTGTCACTTCCCATCCCGCATTCATCGAGCCCAGGGTTGATTTAATATGCTGAAGAGAGAAACTCAGACACTGATTACACCGTCACATTTAAACATGAGCTTTCATGCACACACACACATACTGACCTGCTGAACTTGTTGGCTTCCACTTGAACCAGGGTACCGCACAACAAGCATGGGCTTCAGGTCCTTCAGCCACATTCGGCCCAGATCGGTATGAGCAATGACACTGCTCAGTTCACTGGAGCTCAGTTTGGTTGCTTCATGTTTTAGCTGAAGAGAAAAGGAAATAAAATTTTTATTCATTTATTTATTCCACAGTGGGTTTTTGCAAATGCAGCTCATTAATCTTCATCTATCTTGAGCTTGTGGTGTGTATCCAGTTTCACTGTTTCTGTGTATTTGTACCTTTGAGTAGTGTTGTGGTTGAGACCAGCATATTTGAGTCTGAGAAAAGGTTGAGCCTAGAAGAGTTCTGAGATCAAGTTTGGAAAAAATGCAAAACTGCTAGTTTGTCTGGCTGGTTCTTAAGACAGTCTTAAAATAGTGACTGTGTTTATGTGTTTATGCAACCAGAAGACGGTCGAGTTTGAATCACAGTAACACAGAAAGTCCACATGCTCCAAGATCATTGAAATATGGTCCGTGTCCAAGACCATATTTTCATGGTGTCTGTACTGACATAGATTTGGGAGAATGTGGTCGTTTTCAAACCTGTAGATCGTTTGCTTCATTCCGAAACAGGGACTTATTTTGTTACGATGTTGCATTTTCTTCTTTCACAAGGCAGCATTTCAAAGCGTACCAAAATGTGTTTATTCAAGTCACATGCAAGTAAAACTATCCTCTTATTGGTCAGTTTCCTCTGCATCATCCATCAGGATGATTGACAAGTTTGCTCCATGAGCTTTTCGTGGCTTATTTGAAAATATCGACAAACACGCAAACACCAATAATCGTAACATTATACAGCCTATATAATGCAGTTAGAGACTGCGTTCTTGCAATGGACGGAGAAGACCAACTGCACAACATTTTAAGAAGAAGAGGCCCTCGTTGGTTTTCAGCTGCAATAACTAATGAGCTCAACCACAGAATCAGACATGGCTGCTTTTATATAACACTTTTTGCCATTATGGTATCGCTTGGTTCGTTGGGTCGGATCGCTTTCTCACCTCAACCAAACCATTCCAGAGTTCGTTTGCAATTGGGGCGAGACCCCTAAACCCTCATTCACTATTTCACTATATATAAACGCATCTATTTAACCTGGCATACACATGACGCACTATAAACTTTTGTCTTCATATCCGTTAAAGGATTGTTAGGCTGCATAGATCAGGTCAGCCGGAACCGGGAACACTTCCTATAACACCAGATGTATTCGTTACATCGGAATGAAGAATGGCGTCTACGCTAATTTTTTGTCTCTCTGCTTATCCCGAGGTTTACCAATTAACGTGATTGGCTGGATCCGGGCCGTGTCCGGGTCGGACGGGGAACCTGTGCCTGTGTGCGGCAGCAGTGTGGCCCTGTGGTGTCGGCGGAGACTGTGTGAACTAGCTCATCCCTTGTGAGGGCCTTACCGGCTCATCAGCCAGTGGCACATATCCCAACAAACCGTCCCATACCGGCATGATCAAAAAGATCTTAAACTAGATGGAACTGGATTAAATATTTTGACTGTTGCGATTCCAAATCGGTTTATTGACCTGTAACTCTGCCTGAGTATCGGACAAGTGTTCACTGTTGGCCAGAGGAGAACTGGCCCCCCGACTAAGCCTGGTTTCTCCCAAGGTTTTTTTCTCCATTTGTTGGAGTTTTGGTTCCTTGCCGCTGTTGCCTTTGGCTTGCTTAAGTTGGGGACACTTGCTTGATATTCAGCAGTGTTTTTGATATGCCTGCATTGGCGCCGTTGTATGTGAACTGAGCTGAGCCGGACGATTACGTCACTGTTTTCTTCAGTGCTGATATACATAAATTAACTAGACTAATAACTACTGATATTTGCAACGGAATGAATAAATAATATATAGAATAAGCTGCACAATGACACCATTTTCTTATTAATGTAAAGCTGCTTTGCCACAATTTGCATTGTAAAAAGCGCTATATAAATAAAGATGACTTGACTTGACTATTACCTACATTGGTTCAATAATGCAGTTCCCTTGAAGGAGTCACTGGAAACGGATGACTGAATTTGGACAATGAAGGACTGCCGCTTTTGCATGGTTTGTGCTAGAGTTGTAGTACTCGAGACCGGTCTTGAGACCATTTTTTGAAGGTCTCGGTCTTGTCTTTGTCTCGGCCGCATTTGGTCTCGGGCTTGTCTTGTCTTATTTCAAGACCGGTCAAGAGCACATATTGCTGTTGCATTGTCTGATTTCTTTGTTAACATCATTAATTTAATTAGATGTAAAACTATCTAATTCAAATGCATTCAATATCTTATTTCTAAAATCATTTATTATGAAATTATATTGTTACTGTTGTGTGGGTCAGAAATCAACAAAGGATTGTGTCAAAAATGTCACCAAAATGAATACAAATGCCCACAAAATTCAAGATATGATTACAAAAATGTAGATCTTGATATTGATAACTAAGCAATATCACAAATATGAACACAACTGCAGACGTGATATAGATTTTCTACAAATGTTCAATAAACATTATTTCTGCATTTGTAATTGTACCAATTCAGACGCAACTTCTGTTCCACCTCTGCTGTGTAAAGATGAATTGTGTTGTTAGTGATTTCACTTGATTGGTAACAGCTCTATACAGTGTCTTATTATTCTAATTGTAATTACTGATTAAAAATAAGGCATTTCTCAGGCAGTAAATGAGGATCTTTCAGATGAATTTGAGGAGTGCTAATCTGGTCTTGGTCTCGACTTGCCTTGGTCTTGTCTTGGTCTCAACCCCTCAAAGTCTTGGTCTTGTCTTGGTCTCGACACACACTGGTCTTGGTCTCGGATTAGGCGGTCTTGACTACAACACTAGTTTGTGCTTGACGTTTAATAATCATTTGAAACTTACTAACAACTAAATGTATGCATACTCTTTTGTGCAAAGAAAATACTGCTATATTCCTTCACTTAGTGTAAATAACATTTAATGCAAACATCCTCTGCCTTAAAAATCTGATAAAACATTACATAATTAAACAATATCACACTAGATGTGTTTACAGGCACCTGAATGATTGATTAGTAATTGGATTGATGGCTCACTTGGATTGAAAAGCCTTCATGTAAACACCTCAATTAAGCTCACATATTTGTCAGCTTTCCTTTCAGGTATGTCATAGAGAAAAAAACAACAATTATACTCATGGTAGCTCTAGTGTATATGAATATAATATATGATATTCAGAGCAACAGCATGATTGTGTAGAAAGAAGCAGCTTCTTTTATTGCCAGTTGCTTTATGTACTTTTGCTTCGCCAAAGAGGAATGAACCGCTGCATCCCCGAGCAAGCAGTAGTGCATCATTCCTGAATGAATTAGTGTAATGAGGGGCGAGACAGCGGATGAGATCCAGTTGCGAGCTTCATTCAAAAACGTGGTCAAACAGGCAATGGTCAATGAAACAGCAAACAGTAATGGCAGGGAACAGGCAGGCTCGTCGTAATAATCCAGGCAATAGGTCAAAAGGCAGGCAGGTAAACATCAACAGACAAAGAAACAGGCAGAATCAAAAACAGGCAGACTAGACGGGTATGAACGCTCGGAAATGTCACTATGGGTTAAACAAGACCTCGCAAACAAGTGTGTGTGCGTTGGGCTTAAATATGGCTAAGACAATGAGCATCAGCTGGAGCAGCGATCAGTGACAGGTGCAGGGATTCTGGGAAATGTAGTCTGTGTTTGTGAGTGAGTGTGAATGAAAGTGTAGTGCATAGAGTCCATGATATCGGAGGGCGACCTCTGGTGGAGAGTAGATGGAAGATGAAGGACATGATTCATGACAATTAGTATTTTGAAGAAATTGGCTGAGTGAATCATTCAATGACTCATTCAAAAAGTCACTTGCTGCCTCCTACTAGTGTAAAATTCCCACTATTATTTCACAGTATTAAACAGTAAAACAATGCTTTACCAATCACATTTAAAGACCGGGGCTAACTAACTAACACATTTATGTGATTTGACATAATAATTGAGGATTAGGGAGCTCTGCTGCAATAGATCCCATTAAATTGATGAATTTAAAAACCACAAAAGACCTTTTATTTAGTTTTATTTAGTGTTAATGGATTAACTATTACATTACATACATAATTATTAAATTGTGTCATTAAATATTTTAATAGATTGAGAGCCCTGGCTGTAATACTTTCTCCTATACCATCTTAATGTGTAGAGACAATACATACGTACAGCTTCTTTGAACAATGGAAAATAATGGGCAGAGTGGAATTAGTAGTGTGGGGAAACCAATTTTGGTACGTAACTTCACTTGCCAAAATTAATAACTCAACCCATTCTAATTCTAATTCTTAAATGTCTGCATTATAGACCATAAAATCTCATTGGCTTAAGGTCAATTCACACCACACAGACAAATGGCAAAAAATGCAATAGTTGGGGTTTTGTAGGTTCAGTGTGTTACACGAGCCGTGTCTGTTCGGGCAGTGTGAACATGGCAGTTATTTTTCATAACATTCTAAACCTAACGGCCAACTTGTTTATTGGTGTTTGTCTGTGTGGTGTGAATGGGCCTTTACAATGAATGGAACATTTTCTTCAAAAACAAAAGTAGATTTTTGTAATAGCTGGGTTTCAGTCACGTGATTATGATGATGCGCGAAGGCGGGGCGATTTCAGATGGAGGGCAGGAAGTAAAAATGGCGAATACGTCTATGGAGGAAACCGTTGCGGAGAGTCCGTATTGTGCGAATTTAGAACCAGTTTCAAGAAATAGATACAAAGAATTAGTGAACAGATATGTTGGACGTGACCCGTGTTCCCACTGATCCCCTCTGATTGTGGGTTGTTGTCAGCTGGAGCTTTCGGCTGTCTGCGTCAGATCTGGGCTCTCATCTGTCTGTTGGAGATCCAACATAGCCTCTGCACATTCCAACCGTCTTTGTTGGTCTTCCTTGAGCTTCATCCTCTGCTCTCGTTTAAGAGACGCCTCTGATTTGGGCTTAGGTTTTTAACCTATGTTGACCGTCGGAGCTCAATCTACCGACTCAACGTCACCCAAAGCGCTAGGGCAGCCTAAAAATCCCCAATGAAGTCCACATTAGACTACCGCTAACTTAATAATCATTACGAAGTAAATGAGCATTTAACCACAACCTAATGCTATATAAACACACACAATAAAAAACAACAAAACTCCAGTTATAATTTTGGACATTCTTGTGATTCTTTAAAGCACATGTGATTCATACGAGAGCAGATTGGTTCGCTTGAAGGCTTGAAAATGTTTATTGGAGAATATTTTAAAGTGTCTTAGGAGAAAATGAACGTGAAAGAGGTCAGTCACTCTTTTGTGCTTTTTATTAAAGAATAACTGAATCTTGGGGAGTCAAACACGCCTGTGAATGGAACATTTCTGCAACGCGTGATGTGATGCTTCATCCGCAAACGTCACAAAAAAAGGACATAAAAGTTTGTTTGTTCGTTTGTATTAATAGTCCATCTAATCTAAAGTGACAGTGAATGAATTAAAGACTTAAAGGTTTTTTTTAAAAAAACATGTTGGCTAGCTACGTTAACATTCCTCCGACGAAGTGGTCGCTGCAGACACGGGCATTAACACACTCTGCTCCTCCCGACCGCAGACGTACGTTAGAAATCCACTTTTTACGGCGTGTCTCAGTGAGCTTTTGACATTTCTCACCTTTATGAGTGACAATCTTCGGTACTCTATAAAAACCCTTTCTTTTTTCTCGATTTAAACGATTGGAGCAGCCGTAAACTACACAAAACATTGGCATTTTTTCAGACGGCAGATCCTCAGCTACTCACTTCCTGCCCTCCATCTGAATTTCGCGCTCTCGTGATGTAGCAGCGTGACGTCACGTGAAACCAAGCTATTGTTAGGATTACCAGCCGAAGTCCCTGCCATAGCCACAAGAGGGCACTCTACCGTGGAACTGTTATTTGTTACCGGACTCCATTTCCCATAATTCACACACATACACTCCCATCTCAGTCACTCTCACTACATTACCCAGAAGCCTTCACACCTGGTCTGATTGCACTCTCACCTGATTCATATCACTTCTCACTATTTAAGCTCCATCCTCACTCACACAGTCGTGAAGTCTTGATTTGGTAATTCTGTCAGTTCTGAGCGTTTATTCCCTGTCTTGTTTTCCTGGTTTCTGACTGTTCCCTGCCTGCCTATTGGAGTTATTTCCTTGCATTATTGGACTGTTGATTGCTTGCTGCCCACCTCGATATACTTTGCCTGTTTAACGTTTACGACTCTGCCTTCCCTCTAGTGGTGGACAGAGCGAGGCTTCATGAAGCACTGAAACAGTTGAAGCAAATGTGCCGTATTGTGTCGAGGCTTCGAAACTATACCGACACCGTCTTCACGGTGACACCTAGTGGTCAATTGCGCATGTTATCTGAAACAACTTTGACAACAAGCCATTTCAAAAAATAAAAATGTTGTGTTTTTGTTAATGTGGTGCGTTTTTAACATCCTCACTATATAACTATAATATATAATAATAATAACTAGGTTATTTTGGTCATGAAAAATGAAAATTAATAAAACACATCAATCCACAATGGTCTCAGTTTTTTACAGATTTTTTTAATAAATGTCACTACATCGTAAACGCTATCTCAAAATCTTTCTCCTCTCACAAAAACCCACGAGGTGAAGATGCATTGACTCCTCTTTTAAACTTTGTGGGAGTTGATACAGATGTGCGATTGTGCGATTTGTTCCCGCCCCTGTCAATCAAACGCAGACTCGGAGAGCACGCCTCCTGTCGAAATGCGCAGAAGCTTCGTTTAGCCATAGTCACGTGACATGGGTGTTTTTGAATCACAGTTCGGAGCAGTGATTCGAAACATCTACTCTTCGGGATCTCGACACTGTGTCGAAACGTTAGTTTCGCGTCAGCCATCCCTACTTCCCCCTGACATTCCTGTTTGCTGCTGATTTGGCCATTGCCTGTTTGACCACGTTGCTTAATAAAGCCTGCATTTGGATCTCCTCCGCTGACTCGTCATTACAGTAATATTTTGAGCTAGTGACGCCATCTACACTTCCGTGTCACTTCTTGTGGGAACTTCACAACATGCTTACATTTACATCATGCGTAATCTCGATCTACCGTTGACCAGAAGCGATAGTTTATAGTTTAAAAAGGTTTCCATTCATACAATTCCATACATACATTCATATTGTTTTGTTTTAGAGGATTACCTGGATGTCTGGATTACCATCATGATGGCTGTATGTGTTTTTTGGAGCATAAACATTTGGGCACCATTCTCTTGCTTTTTTATGGACTCATAGAGATGGATTATTTTTCTAACAATCTTTATTTGTGTTCATCTTAAGAAAAAAAGTCATATACATCTGGCATGACATGAGGGTGAGTAAATAATGTGAGATTTTTTTGGGCTGACTACCCTTTAAGGAACATCTTCAGTGCAATGAATCTGTGATGTTCTTTACCCATAATGAATCATATATTTAAAAAGTCCACTCTTACTCAATATACAGAGCTGAGGAAGAAAATACCCAACTTACAAAACACTCAGTGATTACCGTCAGAGAAAATATGATGATTATACTCTTTTAATGGTAATGTTGCAACCAAACTAGTGTAGTCTTGTTTTGTTGGAGAAATTGCACACTGCATATGCCTAGAGGATAGTTATGTGTTCAAACTACACCAGAAGGGCTCTGACGCAAGCTGGAGGACGTTCATACAGGATTTCTCACATCATGATTGTATTTTTCTTGAATAATAATGTTAAAATGGATAGAAAGAAACACCTAATCAAACTACTTCTGCTTTAAACATGATATTGATCGTCTGATGACAAATACATTTGCTTTTGTTTGGTCTCAAAGTCCAATTGTGACGTGATTATCGATTTTGCATGTGGTATTTGAGCCACTGAATGTATCTTGGTATGATCAGATATGTTTTATACATTGTAGATTTGTAATATAACAAGTTACGTGTCAAGGTGAGGGAAATAAGATTATATTCCTCTTTTCACTTATCTGATCATATGCTGAAATCAGTATTGGTGCATCATACAAATTTGGATAATAAATATCCCCCAAAAATCTGAGAAAATGTGATGTTTAGAACTGAAAAAAGAGATTTGATTCAAAAGAATTCGAACAATCAATGATAGGGATCTTGTTCCCATAGCAACAAGACAATGGGAGCAACATGAACTGAGGTCTAAAGATGCCAGTGACCAGATCACGTGCTTGTGAAGACATGAAGCAAATGAATCTGACTTTCCTCAGCCAGTTTAAGTGATTCACGCATCTATTGGAGATTTGAAATTAAAAAAGCAGACATTCAACAAATAAATGAATTAATTCATGCACGAAAACAGAATGTAAATCATTAAACTGCTTTATGCTATGCATTAAACACAGACAAATATTCCATAAGGAGATTTTGATACATTTAAAGGCAGAAACACTTCATGAGAAGAATGTAGACTTATTCATTATTCATGACGAAAAATAAGTAACTCAACATTGTTTCGATATCTACTCTACTCTCTCTTACAATGAACATTTTACACATCAGTTGTGTAAAGACTGATACCTTTTCCTCCTGCCACGGAACAGTGTCGCAGCTCGTCAGTGTCGCGAGGATGCCAATCAAAGCCACCAGTCTCGTGGTCCAGCGTCGCGCGGCCATCTCCTCCGTTCTGAGCGCGCGACGGTCTCCCACAGACTCCAGGATCATGTGAGAGAGAACGGTTTACGAATCCTACTATGGAGAAAGCCTTGCTTATGAATATTAATATCGTCCAGTGACGCTCGACAAACCGATTTGCTGAAAGACAAATGGGCGCTACGCAGCTGGCGCGTTGAAGGCTTGGCTCATGAATATTAACCACTTAACGCGACAGGCCGTTACCAAGCAACGTCAGCGAGGCTTTATTAATATTCATGAGATCGATTCGGCACAAAGAAACAGCTGTTATCTAGCGCTGGAGTTTTGTTTGGTTACTTCCTGTCCTTGAATAAAGACACAGTTTATGTAATACTGAGTTGTTTCTTTGTACTAATGGGTGCCATTAATATTCAAAGAAAACATTATAAAATTATATATAAAAAAACCCCACATAAAATAAAAATAAAGAATTATAAAGACAAAGTTATATAAGTCTAACTATAAAGCGGAGTAAAAGGAATTCTAAACAACTGTTGTTTATTTTAGTGAAACGTGCCGTAAATATTAAAGTTACACATTATAGTTACAGACAATACTATTTTCGAAAATTCAAAAATGCATATTAGTGCACTTCAGAATAATGCCAGCGATCTTTTGATATGGCTGCCCATTTAGCAGGCGATTTTCACACATAATCGATGTGTAACACGCAAAATACATCAATAAAAGAGCATTAACTATTGTTCAACTGCAACTCTTGTGTTACTAGTCGAGCTCCTCAATGTTTCAGATTGTTCTATCCCTTTAATAGTCAATATAGTCTTTTCAGAATGAATGTGAAGACGTTGCATTGGAGTGTGTATTACAAATAGATCTGTTGTAATCACGTGGTACGTGCGCTACACGTGGTCTCAAACGCGTGGAAACCCGGAAGTCTTCTGCAGTGTGATTGTTGGTGGTGTTCTTTTAGATGTTATGCTCGTAATTGCTCGTTACAATAACTGCTTCTAAACAATAATTTCATATCGAGCTGACTGTTCGTGATGGATGACACAATTTTAAGTTTGAAGACGCAGCTGTCGGAGAGAGAGAGAGAGATTGCAGCTTTAAAGAAGAAACTTCATCAAGTGGAAAAGGTCTGCGCTCGTTATTCTGCTGAGCAAATATTCAGATATCAAAGCCTTTCTGTGATTCTGTACCGCTATGCGTATATAATGATCTTAAAAACAAATATTTAATGTCAACTTATATGTGTTGTTGTTCTATGGAATAAATTGATATACATACAAACATACATTTATACATACATATAAATGTATAAAACTATATATATATATATATACACACACATAAGTTTATAAATGTTATAATTAATATAATAATAATAAATATAAGAATTATATTTTATAAATTATATATATAATATGTTTTATAAATTATATATATAATATATTTTATAAATTATTTATATATATATAATTATATATAATTTATAATATATATATATATGATTTATAAAATATTATTATTATTATATTTATTATTATTATTATATTAAATATAACATTTATAAACTTGTGTATATATATATATATAATTTTATACATTTATATATATATATATATATATTAGACACAGAATCATATATATATATATATATATATATATATATATATAAAACAGAATCATCTTTGTAAAATGGAAAGACACCTGTGTGTGATAGGATGGCATGGTTATAGAATGAACTCTTCGCAGAGCAGAGCATTTTCTTGTCTGAAAGCTGAAAAAGTGCCCTGCTTCTCTTCTTTTTTTCAGGGAAACTTGTTAACGGAGTTACAGGAGAAAGTGACCAATCTTTCACCCCTGAAAACAAACGCAGCGCTGAACAATGATGACATCATGAGGTACAGCAGGCAGCTTCTCCTACCAGAACTGGGTGTCAAAGGTTAAACCATATTTACACTTTTTACACTTTATGACGTAACTCTTTTCTTTTCTTTATATAAACAATTTTCTTTTCTTCACAGGCCAGGTTGCCATAAGTAATGTGTCTGTTCTGGTTGTGGGATGTGGAGGTTTAGGTTGTCCTCTTGCGCAGTATCTGGCTGCAGCTGGAATAGGTAAAGTGACCATATGTGTTAAATATGTACATAGTGCTGTTACCTATAGGAGTCTATCTGTATAAGTAAGGCCTGGTTTATTCCTGGTATTAAGAAACATTTTCGTCAATCCGAACACAAGTGGACGACGCTAAATACAGGGTGTTAAATATTTTGAGCTTGTCCACTTTTGACCACTTCCAGAGGTAGTTGAAAATGCATTCAACTGGATTGCTTTCATAGTAGAAACACTCATGTGGTCGCCTACTGACCGAACGTGTAAACATTATGCAAAGCTTTAGCCAGACGGGATTTAAACTGTCAACGAAAAACCCAAGTTTGGTTTGTAGATGAAAAATGTACCAAGCACAATGTTCTCTCACCATTCCCGATTTCTAACACACACTCACAGCGTTCTGTCAGAGCAGAAACAAAAGCTGATGCTCCGTGTTTTTTTCTGTCATCTCCTTTTGCGTTTTTATGTAAAATGACCTATTAGATCAAAATATCTGAAAAAGCCATTCATTTACCCACCCTAGACCCTCCTCTCGAAGAAATCAGGACTGAAGTGGTTGGAAGTGGACAAAAGAGACGGATTAAAACATGTGTCTTGTAATCCGATCGACAAAATTCATCTTAATTCCAAATGTAAACAGGGCCTCAGTTACATGTATCTCCCTGGCTATTTGTGGCAGTGCAACTAATTTGTTGAGTAATATTAATTAACCACAAGTACTAACTACAGGGCTAGGGTAGGATTAGGACATGTGATTATGCGTAATGTATAGTTATTACTATGGTAACTACATGTGATGTGTAACAAGGAGACCAAAATAAAGTGTTAACATTAGTTAAAGCATTAGCTAGGATGAACTAACAGTGAGCAATATATATATATTTTAAGCATTTTATTAATCTTTGTAAAAATTTACAGTGCATTAACAAATACAACTTTGGATTTTAAAAATACATGACTGAAGATTAATAAAATTAAGATTAATAAATGCTATAGTAATATTGTTAGTTCATGTTAACTAAATAAATTAATGTTAAACAAATGAAACCTTATTGCTTATAGTTTCTATAGTTTAAATATATTCATTACCATTCAAAAATGCTGGATAAGATATTTAAATAAATAAATAATAATACTATTGGTTGCATTAAATGCATCAAAAAGGACAAACTTTTACATTGTTACAAAAGATTTCTACTTCTATTAAATTGAGAATAGTTTGACAATATTACTCTTTTTTACTCTATTTTGATAAAAAAAATGCAGCCTTGGTGTGCAGAAGAGACTCTTTCAAAAACATTAAAAAATATTCTTACTGACGTGAAACTTTTGAATGGGTAGTGTATAAAAAATCTTGTTTTAATAATTAGAGAAAGTCTTTTTTTTACATTTACTTTTTAATTTAAGAGAAATGCATCCAAAACAAAAGTGACTGTAGTTACCAGTGTAAATGCTAATGATGAATCTGAATCTGCCCTTCATAATGGGTTCTGTGAAAACCCTCTTTTTCGTTTGTGTCCCAAAGCTTACACAGCTGTAATTGTTGTAGTATGGCACTAGTTGGCAGTTGTTAAAGGGTTTGTTCTCCCAAAAAGGAAAATTCTGTCATTTGTTACTCTCCCTCATGTTCTGAAGACGACCTTCGTTCATCTTCAGAACACAAATTAAGATATTTCTGATGAAATCCGATGGCTGAGTGATTTTTGTGCGCCCAAAAAAGCTAAATAACGACTTTTCAAAGATATCTAGTGATGGCTGATTTCAAAACACTGCTTTGAAGCTTTACGAATGAAGCTTTCGTTTCGAATCAGTGATTCGGTTCGCATATCAAAATCACGTGAAATATTGAAACTGCGAAACACTTATGACGTAACGAAGCCTCGTTTATTGAAATCACATGACTTTGGCGCTCCGAACCACTGATTCGAAACAAAAGATTCGTAAAGCTTTATGAAGCAGTGTTTTGAAATCAGCCATCACTAGATATTGTTGAAAAGTTGTTATTTTTTCCGTTTTGTTTTTTTGCCGCACAAAAAGTATTCTCGTCACTTTATAAAATTAAGCTTGATCCACTGTACTCACATGACCTGTCTTAAATATGTTTTAGTATCTTTCTGGGTATCTGAAAGTGTTCATTATCTTGCTGGCAATAGAGACTCACTGAACCATTTAATCCTATTAATCAAATTAATGACAAAAATCTTTAGCCCTTTAATGTAGTTTGTGTTTTCAGGACGTTTGGGCCTGTTGGACTATGATGTGGTGGAGCTGAGTAACCTGCACCGACAGGTGCTTCATTCAGAACTGACTCAAGGTCAGCCCAAAGCCCTGTCTGCCGCCCAGGCCATCAGCAGGTACCGTCTGACCTCACAAAACAAGAAGAGGTTTGACTGAGAGTTGACGGCTTGTGATCTCTTCCAGGTTGAACTCCACGGTTCAGTGTGTTCCGTATCACCTCCAGCTCTCCAGAGAGAACGCCATACAGCTCATTCAACAGTATCCACGTGAATTGCGATTGAGAAATGAATCTTGAGCTTTTCCACAATTCTGTACAGTGCAGAATTCATTTATTTGGCTCCTTGACTTTACATCTTCATGTATGACATTGTGGCAGACTGTTCGGACAACGTTCCTACACGGTACCTCGTGAACGATGCCTGTGTTCTCGCCCGTAAGCCTTTAGTGTCGGCGAGTGCTTTACGAATGGAAGGACAGGTGAGTTTTTTTCAGGATCTGAATCACACCTGCAGCCAGTGAGCTGGACATTGATATTTGAAGCTTTTATTTACTGTGATCCCAAGAATTTGGACACACTTCCACATGAAATCTCCAAAATGAAAGTCCTATTATAATTTATTCACGCTCATGTTGTTCATAAACTGTATGACTTTTTTCCCCCTTTTGTAGAACATAAAAATATATTTTGAGCAAATTCTTGTTTTTTTGTTTTTTTTTTAAACAATGGAAGTCTGTGAGCTGCAATGCAAACATCTTTCAACATATCTTCATTTGTGAAGATATTTTAATGTTTTTGAAAAGTCTTTTATGCTCACCAAGGCTGCATTTATTTGATGAAGAATACAGTGAAATCAGCAATATTGTGATTTTTTTTTTTTTTTTTTACAATTTAAAATCGGTTTTCTTTTTGATTTTATGTTAAAATGTAATTTATTCCTGTGATCAAAGCTGAATTTTCAGCATAATTACTCCATGATCCTTCAGAAATAATTCCAGTGTCTTAGTGCTCAAGAAACATTATCTTATCATTATCAATGTGGAAAGCAGTTTAATAACTGCTTAATATTTTTCTGGAAACTGTTATACATTAAAAAAAAAAAACATGATTTATTTGAAATAGATTTTTTTGTAGGAATGTAAATGTATTTACTGTCACCTTTGATCAATTTAATGCATTCTTTCTGAATAAAAGTACTAATTTAAAGAAATAAAAGAAATCTTGTATATATGCAATTTGATTCAATATGTCTTTTGAGTTAATGTGGAGATTTAAACATTTTCTCTTGCAGCTCACGGTGTACAACTACAGAGGAGGGCCGTGTTACAGGTGTTTGTATCCCTCACCACCTCCTCCTGAGACTGTCACCAACTGCTCTGATGGAGGGGTTCTGGGAGTGGGTCAGTCTGCTTCTACTTCCTCTTCATCATCTTCTTCTCCGCGATCTTCTATATTCAGTTCAGCCAGAACTACTTGCTTATTGTACAGAGTCCATTCAAACTTTGTTTTGTAGATAGTTTGTCTTCTGTAGTGTGCCATCTGCTGTTGGTTTTCATAAATGTTAAATTTAAAGAGGTCATTTAATGCCCTTTTACAAAGTCTTGATTTTGTCTTAATAGGTTTTCATGCTTGAATGTTCAAAAAAATACCTTATTTTTCATATTTGCAGCCCCTCTCTTCCCAGTCTGTCAGTAACACTTGTTTAGTTCCTGTCTCTATGAAGCCCCTCCTTCCAAAAAGCAGAGTTTGCTCTGATTGGTCGGCTGGACCAGTGTGTTGCGCTTCGAGCGTGTTTGGGAAATGTCCCGCCCCTTACCATAACCACCGGTTTCAACTTACCACTAACTAACTCAACCAGGCCCCGCCCCCTTAGGCTCCGATCACACAGAAAGGTTTTTCAGGTCTGAATTTAGAAAAAAAGAGCAGTGTAGCACGAGTGCTCTTTGGTTTGTTGTTAAACTTTCATATTAGCAGAAACTTTAAAAAAAAAAGTATGTTACAAACAAACATTCGTAAACTGTAAACATTCGTCAGCACAACGGAACACCATCTCTCCATTCATTCGATTGGACAACTTCAGGCGCTCAGAACGCTCACTGCCATAGAAAACAATTTAAAAAGGCGCCTCTCACTGCAAAAAACGCGTTCAGTGTGATCAGGGCCTAACTCTGCATATGCCTTCGGTGGGAATTATTTACACGAGGACGTTTTCGTTCCTGGAAGAAAACTCAAGACTACAATGGAGACGTTTCAGGGAGTTCAGAAACAGTGACACTGATAGTGAATAACTTTGTGCTTTGCCGACCTTTTTAATGCTCAAACAGCAACATTACACACTAAAGAAAGATGAACATGTAAAAAAGCAGAATAGGTCCTCTTTAAAGTAATTTAAGAATAAAGTTTGAAATTCTGTTTGCTAGACAACAGAAAGTAGTGATGTCACTGTAACATTTGCATACTAAATTGCAGTTGGTGTTCCATACTGAGTTTTGTTTGGCGTATACTGAGTGTCTTGACAAAGGTGAAGCTTCTCTTTCATTCGCTCAAAACTGAAGCCTGAATTCTGTGTTCCCGATACCGTCCTATTTTCCTGCAGATCTTAACTTGAAGAACTTAGTTATTTCTGACTTTAAAGTGAATTTCAATGCTTCTTCTGTAATGATCCCATAATTATAAGTTCATGTTGCAGTATTGAGGATATGACTTGTTTTGATACTTTGCAGTGCCTGGTATAATGGGCTGCCTTCAAGCATTAGAAGTTCTGAAAATTGCATCCGGTCAAGGATGTATCCTTTCTACCCTTAATGACACCCTAAACTGAAACAATTACGGCATTTAAGCACACTTATTACCATACTGTAGGCATAACATAATGAACGAACTCCTTAACTGCTCAGTTCAGCCTCATTTGAGCAGCAGCTGTTGATGTTTGATGGCCAGGAGGGGCGTTTCCGGTCCATACGGCTGCGGTCCAGGCAGGCGGAGTGCGCGGTGTGTGGAGAGACGCCCACGGTCACAGCGCTCCAGGACTATGAGCAGTTCTGTGGCTCCGCTGCTACGGATAAGGTCTGAGGATGAGGAAATCTCCCACTTTCCTTCCTATAGTCATAATCGGCTGTGGTTAAACGTCCACAAGGCATCACTGTCACACACTTATTATGGAGAGTATGTTTTGCAGAGATGATTGTTTGCGTTGTGACTAAATGCAACTCTTGAGCTTTGAAAAACATGCAGCACCAGTGTTGGGGAAAGTTACTTTTAAAAGTAATGCATTACAATATTATAACTAATTGCTTTACTTAGTTATGTGTTACATTACTTTTGCATTACTTTTCTCACCTGGGCTCGGCTTGCTTGCAACAAAAAAAGTTTCGACGAATGTTAAGGTCCTTTCACATCTAAAATGAAACGAATAAGCCTAAAACAGAAGGAAATGCAAATTTACACTTGTACAGTAGAGGGCGCAGCTCAAACAAAACCTTGTTCAACACTCTTATTTCTAAATCTAAAGTAATTTTTCCTTATTAGTATGGTTGGATTGGATCATTGAAGGTCAGCAGCGAAGACATTGGTTAAGTGATATTAAAGGCACAATATGTATTTTTTTTCATCGCTAGGGGTTCAAAACAATAACAAAGGCGTAGATTGATGACGCAGTGAATCAAGCTGTTGGATCTAATTATGTTTACGGGGAAATAATGTTTATGGATGAGTGAATGCATGTTTTTTAAGATGACTGTGGTGTGAATTAGGACGTGGCCGAGAGTCGCAGACGCGATTACTAATGAGAGACAGATATCAGGGCACACGCGAGTCCCGGGGATATAAAGAAACAAGGACATGTCTTTCTACCAAACTACTCACAAGTGCTGAAATACTACTCATACAGGTCAGTTTATTTGACGAATTAAAACTGTGAGGTAACGCAGCGCTGTTTCACTTGCTCTAACGTTTCACTGTCATACTAAACTGTATTTGAGTGTGTTGAAAGTTGTAATGTTTAGTATTAGTTTGTTGACTGTATGAAAGTTAACAGTAAGCTAGATCGACATTAGATTATCATACTGATGATGTTCTAACACTTCGTCGTGTTGAGCTATATAACATTGATTAGTCTTATAGCCTACATTTGCTTATCTTGTCTAATAACGTGCAAGAGCGCAGACTCTGTCAAGTCGAAGTTTGTCGCAAAGCTCTCGCCGTCTCAGAAATACCTCGCCAAAATCAATCCTCGTTTTTTTTCTCCTTTTGTCCCAAAGTTTGCTTGCCATGGTCCATAATGTTTGAACGAAACAACAACAGCGCGCCGCTAGACGTTACACAGCTGTCTGCGTCTGTTGCCATGGTTAGTATGCAGTGCAAGCAGAAACCAGGGATAACGCAGATATTACATCATTGACAGGCGACAAGTGACGAGAGGGACGGGCACTATTTAAAATTCTGGATTTCTCTGAATTTACAAATTCTTGGAAACATTTAGGATAATGTAAGTACACAACTGAAGGAAAATATAACACCGTGCAAGTGGTTTTTGCATATTTTAATATAAAAATGACATTGTGCCTTTAAATACATGACGTATTTTTGTAATTTAATATATTTAATTATTACAGGTTTGTGTAAAATTCTGAGATTGCATTTCACTGTTTTTATTCATTTTGAGGAATGAGTATGAGTGAATGTGAGTAAGTGTTCACACTTAGTCTAGAACTACAATAAACATGTTCACACAGCGCACAACACCTTACTTCTCTCAACATGGGAACAGGAGAGCCGTCAGTCAATAAATGTGAAAAAAGTAACTCAGATATTTTGTTGTAAATTGAAAAAGTAATGCGTTACTTTACTAGTTACTTGAAAAGGTAATCTGTTTACATAACTCAGGTTACTTGTAATGCGTTACCCCCAACACTGTGCAGCATACATTGAACGTAACTGCATTATTAGGATATATTTTCCTATATAACTTATAACAACTTAAAATAATTTAATGAGTATTATTAAACTTAGGAAAAGAAAATTCCTTTCATCCACATAGCAGCCACTGCAAACGCATTCAGTCAAAAGTCAACTCTAAAACCTAGAAGGTTTAAGGTAAAGTCTGAGACGGGCAGCTGATTTATTCATTTATTTGTGGTGGTTTTGGTTTAAATGATGTGTAATGAAATCCGGTGCTGATTTATTCTCTGTTATTTCCGTTTCATTTCATTTACAGTGTCGGAGGCTGAATCTTCTAACCAAAGAACAGAGAGTCTCTGTGCAGGTAGTACAGTTATTTGTCATAATTCTGGGCATGCAGAGGGATGTAATAAGGGGAGGTTAAATTTCCATTAGATTATATCTTTTGCAGAACCGCTCTATGCTAGCCAGTTCACTACTGAGCATTGTGTAAGTGTGCAGCTGGTCATTATTTATAAAGCAGATCTGGTCTGTCACCTTACATTTCTGTGTAGCTTTCCCTCCTCAAATATTGCACATGTATTTGTCTTTCATCACAGGAGTATAGAGCCATTTTGGACAGCTCAACCCCTCATCTCCTCCTCGACGTTCGGCCCAAAGTAGAGGTGGACATTTGCCATCTGTCAACCTCGATCAGTATCCTTTCCCATGAGCTCCCTTTACCCGTTTAGTATTAGATATTTGCTTAAATAGTTTGCTAAAATAAACATGATGTTAATGAAGTGAGTCAGCAGTGCACTACTGAATTTTGGATGTTCCTAGTTGTGCCTGTTAAGGCAAGTTTTACTATCATTATTATTGCTCATATTTTGAGTTGGGGTTTCTGAGTTTGTTCAAATCCCTAACCAAAAACCTTGTATTTGTGTTCAGTAATTCATTTTAAATTTCATTTTAATACTGCAACTAATGTTGTACTAGATATCATAATATCTACACTTGTAAACTGCACTACCGGTCAAAAGTTTGAAATAATTAAGATTTTTTGTAAGACTCATTTATTTGATCAAAAATACAGATTATATTGTGAAATATTTTTACATTTTTTAAAAAAAATTCTATTTGAATATATTTTAAAATGTAATTTATATATGATAAAACTGAATTTTCAGCATCATTACTCCAGTCTTCAGTGTCACATGATCCTTCAGAAATCAGTTTAATATGCTGATTTGCTGCTCTGTTATTAAGATCAGTTCTTATTGTTATCAATGTTCATGCATATTAAACTTAAACGTATAAAAACTGCTTAATACGTTTGTGGAAATCATGTTACTTTACAAAAAAAGTCACTTTAGTTTAATTTAAAGCATCCTTGCAGAATAAAAGTATTAATTTCTTTTTCTTAAAGATCGATCTTACCCCAAACCTTTAAATGGTAGTGTATTACAGCTTCCACAAAAATAAATTAAGCAGCACAACTGTTTTCAACATTGATAATAAGTCACATCTTGTGCACCAAATCAGAAATTCAAAATACTTTAAAATAGAAGTTTTTTTTATTACTCTTTTTACTGTATTTTTGATCAAATAAATGCAGAGACTTAAAAATGTTAATAAATCTTAATTATTCCAAATTTTTGTCTGGTAGTGTAGCTATCACCTCTCAGACAATTTACCAGCGAGTCAGATTTCATACCGGTAACGTATTCAAAAAACAAAACTAAAAAAACACCGTCACTGCAAAAAAGAGAAGTATGTAAATGTTAAAATATAAAAAAGTGTGTAGCTCGTTTTTCCACAGAAAGACAGTTTAAACTGACTAAATTATAAATAAGGAAATCAAAAGCACAATCAGAGTGGTAACAGAGGTAGAATGTTCTGCTGAAACGCCCATATTCTCTCAGCTGAACCTGTCGTTCTTATTCCTGTTAATGTAAGGGACTCTTTTTTAAGATCCCTTTACAATTTCTTGTGTGAAGTTTATGACGCATGAAAATGCATATTTTAAGCTAAAAAAAAATTACGGCAAGTTTCCATCCCATTTTTGCAGTGTTTTATCGACAAAGTCAATGTGGAAAAAAAAAAAGATTAAAAAAAAACAAAAAAAAAAACACAGTTGCGTAAGTTTTGTTGTATTGCTAAAAAAACTGCTCTCAAGTCATTTTTATTCATGAATATTTAGATCTATACCTGATCATTCGGAAACAGCTGCAGTTATAGCTATTATTTTTCTGTTGAAAACTTTAGTAGATTGTAGATTGAAAAGAATGCTTGGAAATAGGCTTAGCCTACTATTTTTAAAATTGGAACGTTGTAAAAAAATAGTTGCAATTAGCTATCAAAACTTAAACATTTGCGTCAGAATAGCCTTACCGGATTTAACTTAAGATAACTCAAATATCCAAGTTGTTGTTCAATACAACTTCACATTTTAAGTTGACTAAACTTTAAATTTTAAGGCAGCAGGAACACCAAGTTGAAACAACACTTCTTTAGTGTACCGAGTTCAGTTTGACTTTGTCATCTTCAGAACAAAATGAGTACATTTTAATTTGTTATAAAATAAAAGGAACATGAAATTAAGATGTGTAATCAAGAAAAAACACAAAAATAAGGATGTTTGAGAGGTAACGCATCTGATTCTTACAATTAATAACAAAATAATTTTATAGGCCTGTACAATTTAATAATATGAATATGATAGATTTAATGGGGCTTTGTATATTACAGAAATGATGCTTTATCGGGAGCAGAGTATATGTTAATTATGTCATGTGACACGACATTTATTTGCGTTAAAGCCCTTTTTCTCAACAAAAAGTGTTTCCAAACCAGTTTTTCGCGACATTTGAAGTAAACGGAAAAAGATAGTCAACATTTGCAAAAAAATATCGATAATTGGCATTTCCATCAGCTATATTGGTAAACATTTTGATGCGCTAAACCTTTTTTCGTAAAAAACAAAACAAATCCTTGCTATTGAAATGATCATTTTACCCGCTAGAACATTTACCCTCTTGGCGGGTGTTCGTTTCGTACTCTGGTTTGGAGGCAAAAACACTCGTTTCAACGCTGCCGACGTTTCTTCATGTTTGTCGTCCGGTACTGTAAAGAGTTAGATCTGTACTAGACCTTGTGTAGTGTGAGTAGAGATCTGATTGGTTCAGAATCTTGGCGCTTTAGAACCCCGTGAGCAGATTTAGTGATCTATTTCGCCTTGTTATTTAGTGTGCGATTTATTTAGAGTTAATTCCTTCTGTTTAATTTTCTTACCTTGCATGACAGACATTCCACTTGCTAGTTTAGAGGATAAAAAGGCAGAGCACATCACACTTTTAAAAGATACGCTTAGTAACCTCAAACAACAGATGAACGTCACATCTCAAATCCCAGGTAAGAACCAACATCATTTTTGTTACTTGCTATTTTTTGGTGATTGATGTTTAACACTTCCTTCTCCTGCATCTCAGGTCTTTCTGCTCAAATAAACATGGTGCTGAAAAATGAGTGTAACCGTCGCTGTGTGCAGGCGTGAAAATTGATGGTGTTGAGCCGAACATAGTGATCCTATCTTTATCCACAATAAGCACTCGTCTGCATGCCAAATGCCATCCCTCATTAAACTTGAGTAATCTGAGCACAGAGGAGGCGTAATCTGAGTTTTCTCAGGCTAATTAAGCATTCGGGGCAGAGAATTGACAGATCTCTCACTTGTCTTATGGCCGATGAAGGTGGTGATGATGAAGAGATTATTTTCCAACACAGAAATGGCTTAGTCATCATGAGTCAATTTAAACTTAATGGACAAGCCTTAATTTCTTTCATTTCATCACAGAATACTGAAAAAGTGTTTTTCATGAAAATATAAAACAATAATAACTGTTTTGAACATTTTTAAAAATAAACATTATAAATATTTGAGCATCAATAAAAATTTATAATGGCACCAGTTCAACCTATTAGAATGATTTCTGAAGAATCATGTGACGAATTCAGCTTTTGCCATTACAGGACAAAAGTACATTTTAAAATAGGAAACCGTTCTTTTATGTTTTAATAATATTTCAGACTTTACTTTTTTCTGTATTTTTGGTCAAATAAATGCGAGCATAAGAGACTTCTTATTGTTTGACAAAAACATTAAAAAATGTTAATTATTCCAAAGTTGATGTATGTTTACACACACACACACACACATATATATATATATATATATAAAATGTATATATGTGTATGTATATGTATGTGCATGTGTGTATATATATATATACACACACACACACACACATACATATATACATATATATATACACACATACACACATATACACACATATATATACATATATATATATATATACACACACACACACACATACATATATACATATATATATATACACACATACACACATATATACACACATATATATACATATATATATATATATACACACACACATATATATACATATATGTATACACACACACACACATATACATATATACACATATATATATACATATATACATACACACACACACACATATATATATATATATATATATATATATATATATATATATATATATATATAATGTATGTATTTGTGTGTATGTATAGTTTCTTTGTATTCTTCTTTGGAGTGAATAAGCTCACTTTGTCTGTAAGTTTTCCTTTATTTTCTTATAGTGTTTGTGGTGTGCAAACTTGGCAATGACTCCCAGAAGGCAGTGCAGCTCCTGGAGAGAATGTCTGGCCTGGAAATTGAGCAGATCACTGTGAAGGACATCAGTGGAGGATTGATGGCCTGGGCTAAGAACATCGACCGCTCTTTTCCTCAATACTGACTGTCATTAATCATCTGTACTCATCTCATATATGAAAGCAATAAAGTTCAAATGATTTTCACTTTGTCTATTTATATTTTACTTCATTTGTGCTATTATTGGTTTGATTCTTTTTTTATGGTATCGCTCCCCTGCCTTTTTTGTTTTTAAATGCGTCTATTAATGTGTGAAATATAATTAGATTTCCTATTTATAATGATTCTAGTTTCATACCAAGCTTCTCAAATAAGTATTCATTATAGTTATTATCCTATTGGAAATTATATACAGTACATCTGTAGTGATAATTTATAATATAATTGTGACCATGAGTTTACATACACCTTGCGAAATATTCAAAATGTAATAAACTTTTGCTATAATGATTACGTAATAGTAGCTGTCATAAGATCATTAACCAACAGTGCTTAACAGGTCATTAGTTAATGTGTATTGAAATCATTAGAAATATAATGCATAAATTAATTATTCTACATTTTTTAAATTTTGTATTTTAACGAACTATTCTGAACCGTTCCGTTTACTTAATAGCAACATTGTTTTCATAGTATTCAAATTAATATTATAAAACAGTTTTTAACCTTTACTAAATAAAAATAAATTCTGCCAGTTCCCACCGGAAATTTCGGGTAATTTTATGATCAAAAAACAAATAAGTCAACAACTCTTTCTCATTTACAAAAGGAGCATAAATCATCAATATCAAAGTACCTTGAAATTAATCATTTAACAGGACGGTGTGCAACATTTTAAAATGTATTTCTTTAGTTTTATAATCAAGACAATATTTAAAAGGGATTATGATTTAGATGTCCGCATCAATAGAAATTTACAAAAGTGATTTTATATACATATAAAGCACATTAAATGCAAGTAAAACATCTACTTTTAAGTTTTGGGAGAATAAAATGTCAATATATGAAATAATGTTGCATTATCATTCAGTTTAATGCTTAAATTTATGTAAAAAAAAAATTAAAACAGTATCCCTATTCTGACCTGTACGTATTAAAATAAATAAGTGAGCGTACTAAATTATATTGCATTTTAATTGAGTAAAAATAGGCAAAACCTCGTAAAATTACAAGTAGCATTTGAGGTAAAAGTAATTAGACTGTAATGTAGCATAAATAGATTTTTAAATATCCCTGACAAGATTGTTACACTGAATGACATTTTATTGTGTTTTGTAAATCATGGTTAAAATATATTTTTATAATATATTTGCATATATTTATATAATATATCTGATGTATTGGAAAAACACCAACAATTCAAAGCTGTACGTATTAAAATAAATAAGTGAGCGTACTAAATTATATTGCATTTTAAATGAGTAAAAATAGGCAAAACCTCGTAAAATTACAAGTAGCATTTGAGGTAAAAGTAATTAGACTGTAATGTAGCATAAATAGATTTTTAAATATCCCTGACAAGATTGTTACACTGAATGACATTTTATTGTGTTTTGTAAATCATGGTTAAAATATATTTTTATAATATATTTGCATATATTTATATAATATATCTGATATATTGGAAAAGCTGTATTACACTTATTGTTTTGACGCTTGAAACCCCTTTTTCGTCTTTGACCCGTGAACACAAGCGTGGTTGCGTCATCGCGGCAGTGGAATGACGCCGCTAGAGGGCGCGAACTCTCGCTCCGCGCTCACATAACGGAAACTGCGCGTGAGAGACATGCGCGCGCAGGGCAGTGAGAGAAAGAGAAAAACATTTCTGCACTTATGAAGCTCAACTTCACTTCTTCAGCTCGACAGACCTGCCATTTCCTTCAGCTTTTACCTTGTCCGGTGTTCGTTATTCGCCCGCGGAGACGGAGAGCACACGTTAAGCCGCGTGTATTGTGGCATGAAAACAGGATAGAAAGTTTTCACATCGAGCTCATGTAACGGAGTCCGCAACCGAGCGATGATTAACTGGCTAAACTAAACCCCAGAAGCTTTAAAAAAAGCTTTCAACTCCTCGCTTTCCATTGATAGTAAGCTTCCCCCCCCCACATCTTGTCAGGGAAACGCCTTTTCCAGCATTAAAGGTATGTTTCCTCTCTTTTCCTCTTCTCTTCAGTGTGTCTGTTGGATTTATTTCGTCTTGAGATTCAGTTGTTCATGCTACATGATGATAAAGCTCGAACAAAGTCATTGTATAACTTGTTTTGCTGGTATTTGTGGTCTTGTGCCAGTTATGTGATCTAGAGTGGGAGGGTCTCCAGATGTGCTTCCAGATGTGAGCTGGAGTTCTTCATGGCAGAAGACAAAAATGTGCAAAACTCTGAAGGAGTTTGAGTTTACACTCAGATTTGGACATTCAGTGACCGCCTGTGCTTATGGCTGAAAGTGTACTGTAGCTCAGGGAATTGTGGAATAAACACTTGAATCTGTTTTTGTTTCAAACAGATATGAGGATCTGGATTACAATGGAAAGCACTCGGTCAAGCATCATGCGGGCGTCCTGATCGCTCAGCTGTGGAGTGACACTATCAATTCAGCATGTGCTACATATGCTGGAAAACGCACAGACAGCCATGAATATTCCACACAGAGGGTGACGTAGCCAAAAAGTAGGCGCCTTATTCCTCGCTCGCACCGCACGGATTGCACATGACTGTGGCAAATCTGTTCACCTGCCTTAGGACAGAAGAATATTGTGTTTAATTGAAAACACGGATATCAGCCTGTCCGTTTTACACAGTTTACTTTCAACCTGTGGAGGTAACTAATGTCTGCCAGTAGTAGCACCTCTCCTCTGACCTTACCTAAACCCTTCGTCCACTCTCCGCATCAGACTGCACCCCCGACCCCCTCTCCATCACCCAGCCCTCCGGTGCCACTCTACGTCCGCCTCTCCAATGGGAATCACAGTGTCCCGAGCCCCACCAGCTCCCTTCACGGAGTGTCCTTCCTCCTCCAGATCGGACTTACCAGGGAGATGGTCACCCTGGAGCCTCACGATCTGTCACTCAGCTCTGTGAAGGATCTGGTCTGCTCCATAGTCGATCAAAAGGTAATCGACTTTTTTTTATTTGCACGATCTGCTCGCTTTCATCTGAATCTGAACACGTTATAAAATGTACCTATCAGATCTCTGCACATGCTTAATATTTGGAGCGCATGATTATTTTCTGAAATTGAATTCTGTTCATTTTTCTAAAAGGGTGAGACTAATTGACTGATGCGAGTTCATTCCTGTAATCTTCAGGAAGTTGATTTAGGTGGATGAGCATGAGGAGCATTAGTGACTGATTAAAGAACACATTTCATTCAATCTCATCTAAATCTGCTTTGATCCACTCGCATTTCCACAAACACGGCAGATGAGGTGGGATGCATTTCCGCCCGTCGGATTTTGAACTCGGTCAGTAGCATGGGTGTCAGTTTCATCTGAAACTGAGCGATTTTTGAAGGGGACACAGATAATACAGCCAAAATTGTAAGGATGTGTGTGGCATTTTGGTGCACTGAAAAATGATCTTATGTCTATTTTTCTTTTCTCTGTCATTTGATTTGGCCAACAACACAAAGCAGTAGTTGTTTAAATATGAGGTGGGTTCATCGGTTTATCACGTGGTAATAGTGTCATTATTAAAATATCTTGCTTCTTCCAAAATGTTCCTAAATGTTTTTTTGCCGTTTTCGTTTATACTGTTTTGTTACGTACTAGGGCTGCACGATTTGTCTCGATTAAATCGCAGGCGATTTGGCAAAGGATTATTTAATCAGTTCCTCCAGAAAAATGCGATCGCTTGACTTCATGCATAATCAGCATATTTATACGGGGGTCGCATTTTTTCAAACACGCCGCACTTTCGCCACATAAATTGCCGATTTCAGCAAGCAAAATATGGGGCTAGCATGATTTCATAATCCCTATATTTTCGTTGCAAAAAAGTCACATATATCTTAGAAAGTTGAAAAATGTCACGTTTACTTCACACAAGTAAAGCGCCATTATTTTCCCCCTGTTGCCATGGGAACCTTATGAAGTGACGTAATTACGCGACGTGAACATCATCTGCAAACCCCGCGGTGAAACCGTGATGAAGAACGCAGATCATTCTCATTTGCCAACAAAAATAAGCGTAAAAGACCGCGTGAAGCAGTTTCGCGGTGCGTCACATGACAGTGGGGGCAAATTATTTTGCACTCCGACTTCCGTCTGGACCACAGATGGAAGTCGACGCTGGAAAACCACTTTGCCACCGCCAAACATTTGAGGATGGTTAAAGCAGGAGCGGAAGCAGGCAGGTATCGCAACAAGCAGGCATCAAACCGCAGTTTTTGCAAGTTCCCGCAAGTTCATTGCATAAAATTGAAAAAATATCCCGTATATTCCATCGCATTTTTTAAGAAAACGTGCCGCAAAATCAAGGATTTTTGCCCGCAACAATCACAAAAAACATCCACGTTTTTCTGGAGGGACTGTGGAGGGAATGCGCAGCTTGTCAGAGCTGTACGGCTCTGTGATCAGTAGTAAATGCTTCTCCATCTGAAAGCCAGAGGGCGCTCTTGTGCTGAAACTTCAAATATGCCCTGCCGCAGAAGAAGATAACGCATCATATCGCTGATTAAACAGAAGATTGAAATGCTTTGACTGATTAAACATGGCTAGGAAACACACGACTGCTTTATTCTGTGTAAGAAGCCACATCGAACATGTTATTAAATGTTGTCTTTTGTTGGACAAGATGCTAATAAATGCTTCTCATGTCTGGACAGATGTTTGCTTTTTCAAATGTACAATGCTTTCAGATGGATTAGCGTTTGGAGCCGTACTTCATTGACAAGCTGCGCATAAAAAAATAATCGCAGCCTTTGCGATTTCATCAGCCCATTTAAGCGATAATCGTGTTCAAGTTCAATGTTGTTTTTCGTATAGTGTGATAAATCGTGCAGGCCTACTACTTAGACAATTATTTATTTTGAGCCCCCCATCCCCCCTCCTATGTTCGGTAGTAACTTAGCATTAGAGTAAATGTTACTGGGATGAATGTAGTTTGAAGAGAGACTCGAGTGTTGAAAGCTGTGATTTCTAGGGTGTTGCTAGGCCATTTCTGTTGTGTGTAAGTGGTTTCTAGGACTGTTCTAGGTAGTTTAGATGATCGAGAGAGAGATACCGATGTGGTATTGATAGTTTAAATGATAGATACACACACAAAAAGGCAGTCGGAGGTAGTTTTTTAAGACTGACTCACACAGTGGAAATATTTTATTTGTTTATTTTTGTTTTGGATTGTTCAGTTCAGGAAAATCACAAGTCCAATTAGTTAGAAAAAAAAGTAAAATCTGAACAGCCTGTTCATGTTCTGTTAATTTCATGTTCTGAACAGGACATTAAATGAAAGTTCTTGTTTAACACTGAACATTCTAGCCACATAATAATGATTAGGATGCACACTCTCAGAAATGTGTTCAAGGTGTAAGGAAAATGTTCTTACTCTCGATGGTTACACTGCATGACATGAAGAAAAACTGTGCCAAGAAAGTTTGAATGTAATGCAATCGTGTAAAAGTTTTTTTCTTTCAAAAACATGTAATGCCAATTTTAAAAAAAAAATAAATAAATACATGAACTTGGCATGTGTGAGATTTAAATTAGATTTAAATGATTTTAAAGGTCCTATTTGACCCATAATATGTTTTAGTGTTGTTTGCATTACATTTCTTTAATTGGTTTGACTACAGTTACATATAGGCATGTAGTTATACATACATCATTGTTGACCAATCTAGTATTGATATTTCAAACAGAGGTCTGCGGTTTTGACACACTATTAAGCACTATCAAACTGATTTTTGAAAGTACAGCACATCTTTACCCCACAATGTTTTTTTTTTTATGAGATTGTGTGTCCGTGTGATGCAAGAGGCAGATAAGTGCATGCGTACAATCTGTTCAAGAACGGAAACGCTCTTTATCAATCAGATAGTATCCAAGAGTTGTATATTACCCTAGTAAGGCTGCAGAAATGAATAGTTGAAAATTATTGACCGCCATTGACGCCTCTTTAAAGTGTTTTTTTTTCTTTTCTCGTGATTTCAAATTATAAATGTATTTTTTGTACATATTTCGCTGTTAATCTGCAAAATGTATTTTCATATTTAAAATTGCACTGTTTATCACACACAATCAGAAGATGTCTGTTTTGGAAAGTGTAACATTTGAAGTCTGTATTTTCAAGTCGGCATTAAACGGAACTTGTGTTAGTCTTTTCTTCCCTATTGTGACGTATATTCGAGTTAGACAGCGTCTTGACCAAGAAGAAATGTAGGGCGGGGCTTGTTTTTGCCCATGGCGAATTGATTGGCTGGTTGTGGTGTTCTATTGGTGGATCTCATGTGAGTGACAGGTTGCCCCGCCCTCACTCCAGTAAATACGTCATGTCGCTGCAAGAGTTATTTTAATTCAAGATTAGGAGTGTACAAGAATAATAATAAAAAAAGGATGTGCATGGATAAATCATTTAATAAACCCTACAATATTCCATTAAAAATTATATAAGAAATGTCCATTGTCATTTGGTGACCTTAAAAGCTGTTGAAGTTACAGTCTTCAGTAAAAGTACACTTTTAGGCTTTTTTGGGCAGTTTTAAACCTTATTTTCAGACTTTGGCATTTCTACCGATTCTCAGAAGCTGTGTGTAAATAAAAGGTAGCCTTTTGAAGTCTGAAAGTAGTGGCATCAAATCATGCCCCTGTTCTGAGAGCAGCTATGTGGTCAGGTGACCTGTGAATGACAGTAGCTGTGCCATTACAGTCTGGTAAAAGCGGCTGAATATCAGGTCAATATGCCACCTAAGAGCAGTGCAGTATGTTAATGACATGCTCCATCTGGTTTTGTACAGTCTGTCCAGTGAAGTTCAGGTCAAGTTCACATTCTTTCAGGCCAGTGTGCTGCTGCTGCTGCTGTTATTTGTGAAGTTCATTGGTGCTGAGGAGTTATTCAGAGAGGAAAATACTCCATTGATAATTTATGGAATCTAATAAGATGTTGGTGTAATGGCTTTAGGATTGTTGGCCAGTACAGGCATTCTGAGCAAACATCTTTCATTGAGTCACACCCTCCAGCTGGCCTGAAAACAGCCTCGGTCACTTTTGAAGTCCATCAAGGTGCTTTCTACTTAAAGAGTTTGAAAGTTCTAATTATGATGGGATGTGTGTTACGTTGGAGTAAAATTAACTGTTTCATATTTATTTCTCTCTTTTTCACTTCCAAACAAAGGCAAGATGATTTTTAGCACTAGTATAATGAATGTACATTAGGCTCAGTCCCTCCTGAAAAACGCGATTATGCGATCGCTTGATTTCATGCATATTCAGTCAAAGTCTGCATATTTATGCGGGGGTCGCATTTTTTCAAACACGCCGCACTTTCGCCACATAAATTGCCGATTCCAGCAAGCAAAATATGTGGGGCTAGCATGATTTCATAATCCCTGTATTTTAGTTGCAAAAAAGTCACATATATCTTAGAAAGTTGAAAAATGTTGCGTTTACTTCACACAAGTAAAGCGCCATTATTTTCCCCCTGTCGCCATGGGAACCTTATGAAGTGATGTAATTACGCGACGTGAACATCATCTGCAAACCCCGCGGTGAAACCGTGATGAAGAACGCAGATCATTCTCATTTGCCAACAAAAATAAGCGCAAAAGAGCGCGTGAAGCAGTTTCCCGTGTGTCACATGACAGTGGGGGCAAATTATTTTGCACTCCGTGAAACTGCGTGTTGGACCACAGACGACGCTGTATATTAGTAGAGTGTAAAATAATTTACGTTGCAGTAAGAGATGCACTTTGTGCATTGGAAGCACTTAATTTAACAGAAGATGTGTGTTTTGTACAGCTACCTCTGTAAAACAGGAAGCACACATTTTATTTGTTTATATTTTATTTATTCATTTTTACAGAAGTTGTTGAATATTCCATTGTAAAAGCGACAGAACTTGTTTGACTCAATGTTTTGTAAGTTTGATTCATGTGTTCATGAAGGTCTGAAATAAAACAGAATGAGAACTGAAATATTCAGTGATTTAGTATCTTGAAGTGATCAGAAATGACTCTTGACATGAAGGTAGAGTCTAGAGAGAACAGGGTGTTGGAGAATCACCTTTTTTTCCTCTTTTGCATCAAACCGCAGTTTTTGCATGTTCCCGCAATTTCATCGCATAAAATTGCAAAAATATCCTGCATATTCCATTGCATTTTTTATGAAAACATGCTGCTTAATCAAGGATTTTTGCCTGCAACAATCACAAAATAATCTGCGTTTTTCTGGAGGGACTGATTAGGTTTGTAATTATTTTAATTACATCACCAGGGATCTAACGAGAAATATTAACCGTAGATATCAGATCAAACAGTGCTGACGTGGAAACCAGGAGAAACATTGTGCCATTAATGAACACGTTATAGAGGCTTTCAGTCCACAAATGAACATTCGCCATGGATTTAATGCAGTAACACTAACTGTAACATGGAGGTTCGCAGGAATAGTAAAATGCTTTCAAGTATTTCACACATCTTTTTCCAGCACTTCAAAACTAATATCATTTAAATGTTATTTTTAATGTGATGACTAAAACATTATTTGTTCATCCATCAGAGATTATCCCCATTTATAAAACTAAAAGTTTCAACATGAAGGAAAACTCACACTTATTTAAAAATAAAAAGACATTAAGTTATCATTGTAACCAGTAGGTGGCTGCCATTTACACTCCTTAATATATATTTTCAATCGTTTTGCTTTTAAATTCTTTAATATTGTGAATGAATAAAATGAATATTATTTAGACATTATGAATGATAATGCTGCCCTCAAATGTTAATCTGGAGCCTTAAAATAAAACTGCACATTGTGATTTCTGTAAGATAAGTCTGTTTATTACCAAGGTTTTTGTAATATGGTCAAAAAGGGGGAAAATGTGAATAACTGTGTTCGTTGCCGGTCGATTTAAGGTGTGCCCCTAAATTTTCTCATTGTGCTCCTAAAATTTTTAGTAAGGAGCTACAGTGCTCCTTGTAAAAAAAAAAAAGAGTTAGTCTGGAGCCCTGATCGCTAATAAACATTATTACTAATAAACGTATTAATATAACTTAAATATATTAATCATTTGAGCCAGGATCCTTTCAATGTGGAGTTTGCATGCTCTCCCACAAAGTAAATTCAACAATCAATTGTGAAAATTAAGTTTTTTTTTTTTTTTTTTTTTTTTTTTTGCTTATGCCCTTTTTTGTAATTGATGCCCCAGCCAAATTCCTCACTTCATGCAAAAATGTATGAGAATTCTTGACTGAAATCAAAAACTATGGACACACTGAGCCAAAAATAATTTAAGTTTGTTTGCACTAGGAATAACTTTGAAAAAAGAAAATTCGAAATATTTTTTGAATACACTTGTTCTTTCTTTTGGTAGCATTATTACCATTACATCTAGGTTCTTATTTTTAAAAATATTTGTACACATTTTTACTCTATAAAATGCTTAAGCATACGGAAGAAGGACAAACGTGCGTTTTTAATTTCTAAAGGAAAGAGTTTTCACTAGGGGTGTGACGAGACGAGACACGCGATTGGGCCATTGAGGGTTGTTAAAATTCATGGCTGGAAAAGTAGTCTGCAGGTGCATTTTGAAATGTTTTAACTAATCATCTTGTAATGAATGTACTTTCAGTTCTACTTTCTGATTGAGGCTGTGCGTGACCTTATTGAACTCCTTTCCATAAATTGAACATAGAAATAAAAACAGTATAAATAAAAAAAAGTGCAAACAGTAAGTGTAACCATAATCAAAGTACTCTCTCAATATTCAAAGTGCAAACAGACACCAGAGCTAAGAGGCGGTTACAACTACACACACAGCCCAGCCTAAGATAGGTTTGATATTAGAAGACTATTGTATGTAGCGCATCAGGTTTTCATCATTTCATCAACGCATCGCGTTTTACTTTCGCTTTCGAATTCGGGATCACGTGTGCTCTCTGTGTAGGGAGCGGTGGTGTTGAGCGTACATTCTACAAAATAAGACATTTATCTTACGCTTGGGCTCTGTTGCACTGCGAATCCTCTGCCATAGTCTTGTCAGTCATCTCGCCTGTTCTCGTCACATGATCAGCAAACTCTGATTCCTGCTGCACTGTGTGCGACGCTGCAGCTCGTGCTGGATGAACAGGGCAGACGTTTACAATAGTTTACAATTGAAGTGAGGTTATCCAGCTGAATTAAATATTTTTTATTTCTATAAAACAACAGCGGTGGGCACCGTAATTGAATGTAAACGTAGCCGTGGCATATTCTGTGCTTATTTCATCCTCACGCTCTGTCAGGACGATGTCGCAAGACCATTTCACTTGACGAGAAATCTCTTCACATTTTAATATCGTGAGATCTTTTGGTGTGAAATCTCATCACACCCCTAGTTTTCACATGTGAGATAATCAAGAGAGTGATCGCTTCACTGCAGTTGGGACTGTAGTGTGCATCAAGGAAATGAAAGGAATTTGCTTATCATCCTCCATCAGTCACTGTTAACATGCAATTAAAGCAGGATCATTTCATTAAGACTGCTTTTTCTCTGTGTCAGTGTTCATGTCATCGCTTTGGTTTCTGTAACGGTTTCTGTTCATTTTATGGTGGTTTCACTGCATCCCTAATACAGTATGAGAAGTTGTATTACACTATCGGTCAAAAGTTTGGAATGTTTTTGTAAGAAGTCTCTTTTGTCCACCAAGGCTGCATTCATTTGATCAAAATTCCTGTAAAAAACAGGAATATTGGGAAATATTGTTACAATTTAAAATAGCTATTTTATAATTAATTTATGTTAAGATCTAATTTATTCCTGTTATGGCAAAGCAGAATTTTCAGCAGCCTTGATGAGCATAAGATACTTTAAAAACATTTAAAAAA
This sequence comes from Zacco platypus, assembly GCA_038088235.1. Lineage (NCBI taxonomy): Eukaryota > Metazoa > Chordata > Actinopteri > Cypriniformes > Xenocyprididae > Zacco > Zacco platypus. Next base: position 3,514,656 of record CM076069.1, read on the forward strand.
TCTTATTAATTCCAAACTTTTGACTGGTAGTGTAGTGTATATATTAAGTAATCACTACTAAAGTAAATTCACAATATAGTGTATAAAAACTACATTGTAAATATTAAGGGTATAATTTTTTAAAGCAGTCATTCAGATATTACTAAAAGACAGGATCAGCTTTTGTCAGCATAGAAACTTTGACTTCATATTCAAGGTATTTGTCAGTGTTTCAGTAAGCAGAACAATAAATGAAACTAAGAGAAGGTTGTTTTTATGTTGTCCCTAGGTGTAGATTTCTGTTAATTTGCACCTTGGTCTCTACAACAATAAATCCATTTTCTGATACAATCTTGGAAACGCTGAAGAGAATGCAGGCCAGGAACGTTTTGCAGAGCTGTTCTGCATCACTCTCTCTCCAAACCCAAGGGATGAACAGCAAACGCCATCTGCTGAGATCCAGTTGTGCAGGATCATATGGCTTTGATATCGGTGGAAAATATGACTCTGGTTTCTCCCATCATCCTGGCCATCTTTACTCACACACACACACACTGTATGCTGTTACTAATACAGTCACTCAGCCTCTCCAGTGCTCTGCTGGAGGAATTTGACCTGACTTGGGAAAGCATGAATTCTAGCACTCAGCAGAACGCAGCGCTGCCACAGTCAACAGGGAGCAGACAGGGAAGTGTTTTATATGCTGATGCCTCATTAGATATGCTTTTGGATGAACTCTGTCTCTGGTGGCTGTTATTTACGCGAATGGAGGACACTCGTGGAAGTGATCCGCCAGCCTTTACACAGTACATTTATTCACAAATGCACTACGGCAGATGTGCTGTCCATTCCAACTTCTTACAGTATTCAAGTCCGGTCAGGACATTTGCGGCCAATATGATGGTCAAAAATGGGTGTTTTAAGGGAAATCATTAATTAAAGGGCCTATTATGTTTTTTTTTTTTTCAATTCTAACTTTCCTTTATTGTGTTATATAGCTGTCTGCGGTCAACACATGCGCATTATGACATCTTGATATTTGGAGAGCCAGCTGCGCATAACTGCAATCTGGGATATTGTTTTTTACCTCAGCGTCGCCGCTCCTTCTCATTAGTGTCTTTGTAGCCTTGACATATCGGAAGTTAAGATATTTCCAACTTTGCCGACTGAATGTTTCATCCATAACCCATGTACACATCTTTTATAATCGTTTAGGCTTGTATTGTACAAATGCGGGTACTTTCTAACCTCCTTGCACAATCTCTCGTTCATGTAGGCATCCATTGATGTTATGGCTTGCATGCATTTCTGTCTCTTCCTTTTATTCATTTTTTCTTTGAGTACCTTTTGAATTAACGGCCCCGGGGCACTGTTGGCACCTTTTAGACAAGATAATTATTTGGAAAAATCAAGCTACACGCGTACTGTGCTGATTAACGAAATTCAATTTTGATTTTGCTATTGCTATGTTGTTTTTGTTATTTTTCACCGCGGAGGCAAACACATTGTATATGCTTCCAATTCCCGAAGCCACAGTTACAATAGATATAATACTATGGTAAATATAGCCTCGGGAGCTGAAACCTGATTGTGGTTAGGGCGTTAAACATCCAACACACGATCTAAGCTTTTGACCAATCACAACAGACTGGGCAAGCTGACCCAGCACACTGGGCTTTTTGGAAAGGTGGACTTTTAATTGGACAGGAATTAAAATTAGAGCATTGAAAAATTGAAAATACCATGTTATATACTCATCCTCAAGCCATCCTAGGTGTGTATGACTTTGTTCTTTCAGACGAACACAATCAAGAGTTGTATTAATAATCAGCCTGATGCTCCCAAGCATTGTAATGGCAGTGCATGGAAACCACCTGTTTGAAATTCAAAAAGTGCATCCATCCATCATAAATGTATTCCACACGTCTCCGAGGGGGATAATAAAGGCCTTCTGAAGTGAAGTGATGGGTTTGTGTAAGCAAAATATCCATATTTAATACGTTATAAAAAAGAGCTTACGTCCAAACGGCCATATGGATTCATGTCATGCATGTCATGGCGTAGCGTAATACCAGTAGTACGTTGTGCAAGTTATACATCAGACAGAAGAAAGTCCTATACACCTAGGATGGCTTGAGGATGAGTAAATCATGAGGTAATTTTCATTTTAAAGTAATCCTTTAAGCCTGCGACTAAGCCTCTTCTTGTCGATTAGTTAAATACTAGGGTGTAGCCCTAGTGTATTCGCACCGTTATTTTATGATATTTTATTCATTTTACTCCATTTCTGTACAGAGAGATTTACTGTAATGACTCTTGAAAATGAACACGCTACAGTTCATCAACATTAGTCCGTATATATAAATATTTGAAAATTACTCTAGTCCACTTGTAGTCGTTCATTTAAGTGATTAGTTGACTAATTTATTATATTAATAAACCATATAAATCATATTAATGAGCCTTTAATTGCCTATAAAATACTTTGCGCTCAAAGACATGCATACAGTTCAATGAATGTGGTGTGAAAAACAAGGAGACCCTCTGACCCTTTTGTGTCGATGATGCTGACTCGTCATCTCCGCAGTAGTGGACGCACCTATATACACGTTTCATAAGGATTACATAACCTGAGAATATTTGTTTTAAATTTGAATTGTTCATACATACAGACATGAGATATATTTCTCATGTCTGTGAGGCAAGTATATGGCAAGTATATCGGTTCATCTTTGTGACGCACTCATGTTCACTTGAAACCGAAACGGCAGAAAGCGTATCCTGTTTGTTTTCATTATTTTACAAAAGCACATTGTTTTGTTGTTATTGTGAGTTTACAGAAATAAAAGCATTTACAGTTTCGAATGTTGGATTACTCTTATCTGTATGACCAAAAATGATTTTAAGTTAAATACAAGAGATGGCACCGGCGCCTCCGTGTCATGTAGCGAGTGCTCTCTCCACACAAACACTTGGATATGTTCCAAATAATAGCGCACATTTATCTAGGATAACATTAGAGCGAGCGGACCTGTAGAGTTGCTACAGCTTAAATGTTTCAAGTGAAAAGACGTTTTTGAGGTTGATAAATGATGAATGATACGCAAATGTTTGGATTTCCTGCTGTTAACGATCTGTCTCAGATAGGGCTGAAACTAACGATTATTTTGATAATCGATTAGTTGGCCGATTATTTTTTCGATTAATCGGATAAAAATCCTAATTTTCTTTTTTTATTATTTTATTGACAAAAAACACATTATTGCACATCCTGCTCAGTGTTCTTCAAACAAATGTGCCAAATGAGTGCTATGACATACAGTGCTTAATGTCTTAGACTACCCGTCACAGAAAAGAAAACACAAATATTTTAGGGATCTGACAAAAAGTCATTATTAACACAATGTCCAAAAAAACTTTATATTTTGTTTGGCCTCCTTTGGCTTTCATAACAGCTTGCATTCTTGCTGGTATTGTTTTCATGTACTTTTCCACAGTCTCTGTTATTGACTGTAATTGGGCATCTGAAAAAAGATGCCCAATTTTCTGTCTTTCTTGTAAAACAGCAAATTTGAAAATTCATGACGACAATATTTATATTTTAGCAAAAATATGAATTCCTGAATGACATACTGATTTTTAAACCTAAACTGAACTGTCAACTACAGATATTTCAGCAAAATGAATATTTTTGCGCTGAACATTAATTGTCTCCCTCTCTCCGCGTTCCGTCTGTCTGGCGCGGGTGGGCGCGTGCCGGCGCTCATTCAGTAACGTAAAGTTTCAGGACAAACCTTTATGCAAAACGGAAATCCTTGCGTGAATTTGAAACATGTACTGATAAGGATATAGCCGTAGAATGAACGTTTTGCGCTGAAGACGCGCGCGCATCGGTCAAGCGCCTGACAGTGCAAGCCATGCTAAACGCGGAGCTAATGCATTAGCTTGAAGCTTCAAATAAAGAGTTCTCATGTTTTGGGCAGTTTGGCTCACGCACCTTTACCGCAGCAGCTCACTCTGTTTCCTCCACTGGTTTTAAAAGCATTTTGTCCAAAAAAATGCGTTATTCAGTGCTGTAATTTGACAAGACTGGCGGACGTTTCGCGTGCACGTGGGCAGACCCGACTAATCGATAATGAGAATCGTTGTCGATGATTTTTATTATCGATTTTATCGTGATTTTTGCCGCTTCCCGTGGATTTTTTTTTTCTGAGACTAACCGACTAAAACCGACTAATACCGACTTTGGTCGACTAAGCTACTTCACATCGACAATTTGGGGGCAGCCCTAATAATCAGCATGTCAGAATGTTGAAAAGCACAAACTGGCAATAATTCACCCTCAGCAGTGGCTGTTATATCGTGCTTCAAGGGCTGAGCAATAGTTTATTCAATAGAGTATCACCGTATGTGTGATTTCTTAAATGAATGGCCCGGAATCAGAAAAATACATTTGGGACAGGTGACGGGCCATTGTGTTCATACCAAAACATGTCATTAAGTTAATGTGGACTCTCCAAAAAAAAACAAAAAACTCCTGGGTATTAATTTTTAGATCTGTAGTTGTAGATGAGAAAGGCACTTGAAACCACATGAGATTCTGCTCCTGAATACAAAAACCACACCACTTGGCTCTCTATGGGGAGGGATGAGCAATAGGATCACTTATGAATTATGTAGGAATACGGTGATCTGCACTCCGCTTCACTGTCACCCTATACTCTCATTACCAATCAGTGGACTCATTATGACTTTGACTAACTCAACACAAAAGTCACTGTTCGTGCTTGTTCACTGCTGTGGCCCTTTTTGTTCCTGAGGTCTGATGGACGTGTAGTTCAGAATGACTTGTGCAATAAACATCTGATATCAAGGCACTTCCTGTTTTGGTGTCACCCAGGCTCTTGTCTGCAGCCATGGAGGGAGGCATCGTAAAACAAGAGTTCATCGCACTAACACCGGCATGCAATCAGCGTTCCTCACATTCCTGAGTGCTGATGTCAAATCAAACATCTCAAACTGACCTAATTCACATTCTTTCAACTGCTGCTCTCGTTTCGAGGACAATCTATTGATTTGAACTGCGTTTGAAATGTTGCGCTACTGGACAGCTGGTGGCATGTGGGTTGCTGCAGTTCTCTGCTCTGCTTCACAGTGTGAGAACTTAACAGCCCCTCTTGTCCTATCAGAGAATGATAATGAAAACTCAGTGGAAGAAAATGTGCAGAATTTTTGGGAAGTTCTTTTGGGGAAAAAAAGAGAAATTTTCTCTTTCTCAAAAGTAGGTGAAACCTGTCCTTGTTATATATATATGGGGGCATCTGGAAACAGGGTTTGCTCAAATGTGGATTTCATTCCCGATAGTGGGTCTGTGTGTAGTTTGATGTTGGTCAGTAATATTCATGAGTTTGTTCACTAATAGATGAGTAAAACCATGTAATTGAGTATGGCTAAGTATGACCAAAATCATATTGTTTTGAATATAAGACAATGTTGTTTTTTTTTTTCTTCGAAACGCATCTGAAAAAATAGGTCCGTCTTATATTTATGGTCTAGACCAGAGCTTCCCAAACTTAAGAGGGGTAAGGCCCCCCAAAAACATTGCAAAAGCTCCACGACCCCGCCGTTAAAAAATATATACCGACATTTACCTACAAATACATTTATTAACAAATTTGTAAGAATTTCATGTGAATTATGAGAACTATGATGTTAACATTCTTTACAAATATATTTAAATCCATAACACTAACCTTACATACTTTAAAAAAAAATCAAATTTTAGAACAATTGGAATATTTAAATTATTTTAATATATTGATTTGGACTAGCTACGGCCCCCCTGCAATACCGCTACGGCCCACCGGGGCGCCGCGGCCCACAATTTGGGAAGCACTGGTCTAGACTTTTACATGGCAATAATTCACCCACAACACTAAGTGGCACCAAATACACGTAAAACAAGTGTGGCAAGAAATATGGAGTGTCAGAGCGAGCTCAAAAAGGCGGTCTTAAAAACGCTAATAGTCAAAGAAAACTGTTAGCTGCGTAACTGTCATGTTTGCGTGGCAGATTTTAAAACTTTTAATTAGGGCTGTATATTGGCTAGGGCATCGCGATACAATATATATTGCGATATAGGCCTATGGATAAATCAAAAATGTAAAAAAAAAAAATGCAACTTGCTGTGTAACACCTGGTGTATTCTGGTATGTATATCACATTATATTGATAACTCAGCAGAAAAAAAAACTTTCATTCTAATTTAGTAGCAAAGGTATTTGTATTGCACAGTGTCACTGAACAGTGAACACTGAAATATATGAAGTGCATATTGTGTAACTGAACACTTCTAACTAAAGATGTAGATGCCACAAAAATCATATAAAAATAAGTTGCATTAAGTATACTAAATTTATAAAGCTAGCTGAAATAATCAGGATGTAATGAAACAAAATTAAGTGCATTAAGTAAACATTCATAAAACAGAAATAGTACAGTAATGAGTGGAATAGAGGTGCGGCCCCTTTAAGAATGATCGTTCTCTAATGTCTACATCGCACCTGGGCCACGAATACCGCATATATGCGAGGATGTTTCATTTTCTGTTGCTCATTTAAGTTGTTTTGGTTTTATAAGTGACGCTGTTGACAGTGGGGCGTTTGTGGAAGAGAATTATACGAGTTCATCTTGTGGTTGGAATTAAACGTAAAGTGTGAAAATGATTCTGTGAGTCTGACAGTTCCCCGCTGCAGCTCGAGTTATGTTATGTTATCAGCTCCGAGACCGCGACGCGAGCACTGCCTCGACTGGACAAAACGCTTCCGCAGCGAGAGAAGGCGGCAGTCGCGCGGATGCCCCCTTATATTTTCCGCTGTGCTCACTTCCGCTTACTTCTGAGACACTGGCCATATGTATATGACGGGCAACTGTTAGCTTTGTAGACATCCGCAGGAGCAGAGGAGGAGGATGATGAAATTTTAACGTAATTTTAACTTAAATAAATGTATTGATACTAAAAGTTGGATCGATACACTATTGTGAATACTATCGCAATGGTTACATGTATCGATATTTCTGTACAGCCCTACTGTTAATGAAATTTTGATAAGGCCACATGGTTTTCACTATGAGATGGATAGCCTAACTGTTATAATATTCAAATGGGCCATTAATTATTTTTATTTTATTCCAAAAAGTGTTTATTTTTTGAATGTGAATATGGAAGGCGGTCTGGCGTAAGCTAGATATTTTACTTTAAATTTTACTTTTTAAATATGGATATTCTTACACAAACGCATAGCTTCGCTTCAGAAGGCCTTTTTTGGTCCCTAGTTGTTGGTCCCATTCACTGCCATTATAAAGCTTGGGAGCATCAGGATATTTATTTGTATTTTTCCGATTGTGTTCATCTGAAAGAAGAAAGTCATATACACCTAGGATAGCTTGAGGATGAGTAAAGCTTTGGGTAATTTTCATTTTAAAGTGAACTAATCCTTAAAGTGTTTGCGCACTAAACTAGTGCCGGGTGTTTATTTGGGTCTTAGTCGAATACTTTTAAAAACATCTGGCCATTTTAATTTTCATGGAAAATTCTTGCTGATATATCACACCAGCAGCTGAGAGAAAAAGGGGGAAATCTGTCTTGTGTTTTTCGAGTCACTTAATCATTATAGTCACAAGTTCATTGGAGGTTAGTTGACAATATTACAGCATTTCCATGGTGACTGAGATCTGGACATGGACTGCACAAGAACTCAAATAGGGAGTCAGAGAAAAGGAGAAAAATAGTTAAATAGAGGGTGCACTTGGAAATTGGAGTATGCCGTGTTCTCACTGGCCAAAACTAACTGCAAAATGGGCAGGAAATAAATTTCCCCCAGCCCAACCCCAGTGGCCCATATAGCAAGCACACATCTGCTCCCTCCTATGGAAGAAACCATATTTCGTCAACTGGGCAGACTGTTATACAGTTCCTGGAAACATCAACATTAAAATGGTTAATGAATTTCAGTATTTCTTAGTATCCGCCATGTCCCCTTTTTGCTTTAATGACAGTGTGCAGGCTGACATGGACTCCAAGTTACCAAAGCTGATGATTCATGTAATGCCAGTGTGATGTAAGAATGTTCAAAGGGCATCTTGTGCACTTCAGTGGAATTAAGGAAATGTGATCTTTTGACTTTCCTTTGTAATCATAGAGTTAAAATGTCTCCATTTACATGCACACCCATTGTCTAATTATTATGAATAATTAATGTAAAGCAAGGTCAGAAAATAACTGGGCAAAAATACCCACATTAAAATTAAGGGGGCAAAAATGCCCTTGCCCAATTAAACTCAATGACGTCTGTTGTGATTGGAGTAAAATGTGAAAATGAAAAGGGTCGATTGTGGCATTACTGTATCTCTTTAGATTTATTTTTACGCGTTTTGCAGCGTTGAGCATTCTAACCGGTCACACACGTTTTACTGAGCTCATGAATGCATCAGCCAGGCAGATGCGTTTAGATTAGTCACAGCTGAAAACGCCAGATTTTTTCATGCTACTAAAATACACAATGTGAAATCTTGATTTTCAAATGTGTAAAAACTGATAAACTAATTCATAAACAGTTCTTAGTTTGTTTTTGTCTGTGTTGCCAGAATATGACTTGCCATTTCCCACAACACAAAAACATTTTTTTTTTAATGTAATCATTATTAAAATATCAAAAACATTAACCGACCGTAACGATTTTTGTCTCAACCTTGCAGTCGTACACAATAATGATTTCCTGTTTTTAATTTTGTAATATATGTACTTTAGTGAATGGAAGTGTAGTGCTGAATATGGTAATGTTAATAAAACATTTAGTATTTGTATTCTTATAAAATACATTTGTATTGTAAAATACTATAGTAGAATTAAGACATTTATTTAAAATGCTTTGCACAGCTTTTTAATGGGGCAACAGGATAAAACTGTATAAATTAATGACCTGACAGAACAAGTGAAGTTTATAATAATTATTAATAGAATTATTTAAAAAAGTATTAATAATATTCCAGTATGCAAAACTATTATAATATTAAAGGCTTCAAAACAGCGGCATACATCATTTTTCCAGAATGATGTGCTTATAGGATCATGATTCAATGCGCTTCGAGAGAGAGAGAGAGAGAGAATTGACTCTTCGCAAAACCCGCCCTCTGTTGCAAGGCCCGACAAGCCATGATCTCTCACGCCACACATCATGTTCTCACACAGTGAAAAATACAAGAGGACACTGACAACATATGAAACAGTTTCATATTTAAAATATTGTAATTTTTTTAAAGAAGTTTAAACAATAAATAGCGTCTAGTGTGTGTTTAATGTGTGGTGACAGATCGCTGTAGCTCCTCGTGAACCGATCATCTCTTCATACTAGTTCATTTATAGCATCAAATAAACATGAATGAACATCAGAAGGAATGTTGTGAAAGCGCAGAAAGACGTGAGAACACACAATATTTCAAGTTAACCAACGTTAATCAACTATAGGCTACTCCCTGACGGCTTTGTCGGATAAGATGGCGGATTCGGCGTTATCATTGGTAAGATCAACTGTCAATCAAACTTTTTGGGAAGGGTCAATAACTTGAGTCTGTGCGTCTCTCAACAGTGCTTGGCAGCAGCGTCTTTACTATTAGTGGAAGTTCATCTGCTTCAAAAGAGGTGTCATTTCCTCACTAGTGATAAATGTCACGTAGCTTTAAGGTGTTAAACTATGTCTGGAGCCCAGCAACTGATACGCATCTTATATGTAAACAAATAAATAAATTGTTTTTTAGTATCGATACAGTATCGCTAAACATAATATTGCGATATTCATGTTAATCGGTATTTTTTTTTAAATCCCCTTCCCTTCGAAGCATGCATTCTCTGAATTGGGGCACAGCTGTTAGCTTCTGTTTCATTGGTAAATACATCATACATCACATTATAGAAAATATTAATAAAAAGAAAAAAAGTTCTTTTTTTCAGCATCTGTCCAATTTTTATGAATAAAATAATCTTATTTTCGACAGACAGGGAGTTAAATAGGCTACAGTAGCTCTGCAGTGTGTCAGAAATGAAAACCATCAACAGCTGCCTCGTAGACACCGCATGGGGTTTTCCAGTTTAGACATTGATTATTATCATATTGAATTCATTTTGATGCAAGATTGTACATTGTAGAACCACTAATCTTACGACATTGTACACTTTACCAATAGCATCGTCCTGTGAAATTGCAAGAGCTGATTTACCATTTTCGTTTTTGTTCATACATGATCTATAACCAAAAAGTGCTGTTAATTTTCTCAAAGTCTGCATGAAAGCAGCTATTGAAGGAATATTCTCTAGAGGATGTTCAGTCATCTGCCCTTGAACTGAAGCACAGGTGGGACATGCAGCAAAATAATTATGCAATGCAAATCTCAGAATGGGTAAAGAACAGCAAAAAGTAACATTTCAGAAAGGCCAGGGTTGAGGCTGAAACAAGGAGTTCATGCTTGGAAGCCTGCAGGTGTCACATGAGCTGAAGCCGTTCTGCAAGGAGGAGGGAGCCAACATTACAGGAAGTGTTTGGTTGCATTTTTGCTACTGAAAGTGGTGCAGCCAGTTAAAGACTTACTTCACATGGGTACACTGAAGGTTTCTTTTACAGATTCATGTGAGATGAAGGGATGCTTGTGCATTCAGTAGTTCTGGTTGAAAATCTGATGACATTTGGCATAAAAATGCAAATACAGAAAATCAGGACTATGGATCTTATTTGTATTTGCTACCACTCAATCTCCTCCATCTGTTCTTTCACTTTCAGTTGTTGTCGCCGATGTTGCGGTTGATGAATCAGAAGTGGTGGATAATCCCTGTGGGTGGGTGTGTGTGTGTGTGTGTATGAGCAGGTCCCAATGGGACATTGGAGTCATTATGTTTAGTCATTTGTGTTGCGTGATGTGTGATGTGGATGTATAGTTGGAGTGAAATGCAACTTTATATGCTTGTTTCATACTAGCCAGTGAGTCCTAGGCATAACTAGCGGATTTATCACTGTTATTATTATTACTTTCATTATTTGCTCCACCACTCCAGCAACATGCATGCAGATATGTATTTTAAGAATATATTTTTTAAATAAATATATTGTCTACCGGTATTAATATTTTGATGGCTGATGCCCATATCTTGGAAGCAGGGTGGCTAATATAGTGAAATCAAATGCATAATAATTGCTGAAATTTGTTTATTTAACATAATATTTACTAAAATAGAAATGAATCATTTTAAAGGATTAGCTCACTTTAAAATGAAAAATTACCCCAAGCTTTACTCACTGTCAAGCCATCCTAGGTGTATATGACTTTCTTCTTTCTGATGAACACAATCTGATTTATATTAATATTCCCATAAACGTACTCCACACGGCTCCGGGGCATTTGTGTTGGAAGAATATCCATATTTAACAAGCTATAAAGTAAAATATGTAGCTTCCGTTAGACCGCCTTCAATATTCAAATTATGAAATGTTTTTTTTTTCTTAAGTTGAATGCGGAAGGTGGTCTAATGGAAGTAGATATTTTACTTTATAACTTGTTAAATATGGATATTTTTCTTACCAAACCCTTGGATGCATCAGGATATTTATTAATATAACTCCGTTTGTGTTCATCAGAAAGAAGTCATGTACACCTAGATTTTGATTTTAAAGTGAACTAATCCTTTAAAATGAAGAAATTCTTAGAAATATGAATAACAAAACTTAACCAGTTTTGAAAAAATTAATGTTTATTAGATATTCAAAGACTTATACCCCCAGTTTCACAGACAAGTTTTAAGTATTTAGTATTTATTTTAGTCCAGACTAAAATGCATGTTTGAGTTGTTTTAATTTAAAGTAAATTAAGTAATTAATTTAATCTTAAAATGTCACTGCCATTGATTTGTCTCAAGATACACACTGATAATGTTTATTTCCCTAAGGCACGTTTATTAAAGCTATTTAAATGTGCTAATTGAACTAAGGCCTAATCCTGGCTTAATATATAAGGTAAGCCTTTTCTGTGAAACCAGGCCATTAAATTATATAAATGTGTATTTGCTGAATGCTGACGGTAGGTGAGAGCCTTTTTTTGTTTAACAGGCTTTATGATGAACATCACATGAACAAACTAGAAAACTTGCATCCGCTGGTGTTCTCATTACTGTCAAAATAAGTTCAACAAAAGTCAAATATTGGCAGATATATCATCTTTGATAATGTATTGGTCGACCATTAGTCAGAAGTAGTGTTGTCAAAAATACCGACTTCGGTACCAAGTCGGTATGGGAATTTAAAAAATGTGACAATACAAGCTTCTTAAAGAGATCAAGTGTTTCTTGTTTTCTTTGTGTTCACGCACTCAACAGATATGTCTCTGATTGGCTCCAATTATCAATGCTTCAAAAGCATTTTGTAAATAGACATCAATGACGCCCTTCACCGTGCGCTTATTGCAGTGGATCCGTCCATCGGAGGATATATTAGAGATCAGCTGATAGACGCCTGCTTTGAAAAGCTCATGTGTGTGTCTGTGTAAGTGCTCTGAGAGTCATTGATATCTGTTGAGCATGTGAACACAGTGGCCAATCAGAGGTGTTTAAGAATCCGCTCAAAATGCTAGAGGGAAAATGCAGTATCGTCACATTTTATAAAATTCAGTACCACGTCACTGCTTTTTACAACACTATTCATGAGTTGTTTTTTTTGTTGTTTGTTTTTTTGTGTTTGTTGAGATAGGATAGTGAATAGAACTGACAGGAAGCAGTGGAGGGGGACAGGATCAGGAAAGGTTCCCAAGCTGGGACTCAAACTCAGGTCATCCAAAATACAACCACGCTATTAGGGCTGCACAATATTGCCTAAAATCAAAGCCTCGATTAATTGAACATTTTACCTCAAACGATTATTTTGTGTTTTTGCCGTTTTTTGTTTTTTTTTGCCCTCATAGTTCACTGTACTGTAAATATGCTTGACTATTAAAGGTGGGATGTTTTTACCTAATGAAAGAGTTCTCTGACCTAACAGCTCACTTTTAGCAGTTATTTTATCAATGGGTCGTAACATTTCTTACAGATTTCTGCTTGTTGTACATCAGATACAGATAAATTAACACAGTACCAGAACATATGTGAATTAATGAGAGAGCGATTGTGTGTGTGAATTGCTCATACCGTCTCTATTAATTGTGAAACTGTGGGTTGTAAGTAGTTACTTTAAAAGTAGAAAAATATATACTGTAACTTGAGTTTCTTAAGTTTCTGTGCTCGCTGTCTATATGTGTGTTCATGTGCCACAATCGGCGCTGTAGCTCAATAAACTGTAGTGATATGGTCTAAAATCTCTTGAGTGCTCAAACTGGCAAGCCTTGACAAACTTTCGTGAAAGTGATCTCACTTCGGGGATTGTCTGTGCGTTGATTCGGCGTTTGAGGTTGCACCCGTGTTGCATCCGTGCCGCTGACTGGAGGGGTGGAGTCACATGACTATACACGTAGTAAATTTTTAAGAGGAAAGTATTAACAGGATTTAAAAAAAACGAAATATGGGAAAATTACGTCAGTTAGAGGTTCTGAATTTTGGTTACTTATCGATTAATCATCCAGCCCTAGGCGCTACATGTCGGAGCACTACCCACGACTCCATCAGCTCTGACGGGCACTAGTGTTTTTATGATGCCATTGGAGTTAAGATTCAATTAAGCTCAAATGAAGCTTCTACTGCCATGCGTTTGTTCTTTTCCATCCTGATGTCAGTAATAGAAGTCTGAGACTATTCAAGTTCAATAATCCTTCAGAATGTGTGTAAAGAATTCAGAAAAGCTCAACCCTTCACAAGTCATGGCTGGTTACAGGATGGAAAGTATGATCAACTCTTTCCTCTGGATATTCTCCAGAGGAATCTCAAGTTCAAACCCATCTGAAAGGTACTCTGATGAAATTACTTCCAGTTTACGTTTGTGCACTTTGACACAATGGGATGTTTGTTTTTAAGTACATACTGTGTCTGTCTGAAACAGTTAACTGCATGTTTTGATAGTCTGTCTTTTTAACCAGAAACCAGTTTCAAACAGCCTCTAAGGCACCATCTATAGCAGAACTTCAGTGGGTGGCAGCTAAGCAGATCACAGGTTTTGGAATATTATATTATTAAGTTAAGTTAATATTTAAGTTATTAAGTTATTAAGTTAAGTTAATATTTAAGTAATTAAAAGGGATAGTTCACCCAAAAATGAAAATTCTGTCATCATTTACTCTCCCTCAAGTAGTTTCAAGTAGTTTTTCTTGTTCTGCTGTACATAAAGGAAGGTATTTGGAAGAATATCAGTAACCAAACAGATCTCATCCCCCATTGACTTCCATAGTATTTATTTCTCCTCCTTTGGTAGTAAATGGGGGGCGAGATCTGTTTGGTTACTGACAAAGAACAAAGAAATACTACTTGGAACTACTTGAGGGAGAGTAAATGTTGACAGAATTTTCATTTTTGGGTGAACTAACCCTTTAACAACAACAACAACGAAAAATAAGAAAAAAATTATTAATAATAATTTAAAGTCATTTAAAGTGAAATTGAAAAAATATCCCGCAAATTCCATCACAGTTTTTTAGAAAACGTGCCGCAAAATCAAGGATTTTTTCCCGGAACAATCACAAAAAAAAAATCTGCGTTTTTCTCGAGGGACTGTATAATACATTAATTAATTGTTAGCTTTTCGGCAATTCACAAACCCCAATTTCTAAGAGATACTCAAGTGAACATGTAATGCCATATAGAATTTCTTGGTCTAAATAGAATTGTAAGTTAAAAACAAACTGTACAAACAAACCTTTTCTTAAAGCCTTCATAAATAATCCATTATAAAATTATTTTTGATGCAATAATTATGCTTGTAATTTGATAATCCTTATAATGCATTGTATGGTCTCATTAATAATTGTAAACACAGTTATGATACTCTATAATATGCATCTATTCATTTACACCTTTTAGAAAATATAATGCATTAAAACACATGACAAACAACCAATTTCAAATGCACTAACTTTGGTTGCAATCATTTATGAAAAGATATAATGAATTATAATGTACATTATGAATACCTTTTTATAGTGCTCTATACATAAAGGCTTGAATTAAAGTTAATTAAAACCTTTATACAATGTCTGACTATGTCACCATTTTTATTTATTCCAACCAGTCATGTAACGGTATAAAATTTTCATGTTGCGATAATTGTTTTAAAGTTTTTTATCTGTTTAAAGGTTTTATCACGATATTGAAATACATTACAAAAAATAGTGTTGTCATTCTATAATTGGTTTAATAACTTTTTTTAATAACAAAAATAACAACATATAAATACAATAAAGTAATACTCAAAATATGTGTAAAGCAAGCAAATGTTTCAAACAGATTAAAGTGCAAAAGAATTATAAAGAACAACAGGTAACACTTTACAATAAGGTCTCATTAGTTAATGCATTAACTAACATTAACAATGAGCAGTAGCAAATGAGCAAATGTTAACGTTAATTAAAAAAAATACAACTGGTCATTGTTAGTTCGTTATTTCAGGTCTATTAAATAATAGGGTAACACTTTTCAATAAGGTTCATTAGTTAAACATTAGTAAACGTATTAACTAACATGAACTAACCATGAGCGATACATTTGTTACTGTATTTACTAATCTTCGTTAACGTTAGTTAATGAAAATACAGTTGTTCGTTGTTTGTTCATGTTAATTCACATTATCTAGTGTTGACAAGATTTTAATAATGTATTAGTAAATGTTGGAATTAACATTAACAAAGATTAATAAATGCTGTATAAGTGCAGTTCATTGTTAATTCATGTTAACTAATGAACCTTATAGTAAAGTGTTACCAATAATAGTTACTGCTTTTGATTTTTATAAAAATGAATTCAATTTTATGATTTTAATTTCAACTAAGATTTAACTAAAATTTTAATATGAACTAAGATTAATAAAAGCTTTAGAAGTGTTTTTCATTGTCAGTTTGTTATCTAATAAATGAATTATTAACTAATGGAGCCTTGTTGTAAAGGGTTAACCACGTGCGATTATCAGATATCATGAAGGATATCTGTGCTGCCCTCAAAAACTGATCAAATTAAGACATCCAAGTAGACAGGATGTTACGTAAAGATACAGACTTGTTACTGACTAAGCTGAGCAAGCAGGACGTTTAATTGTTTTTCCTTTTAAAATTGTTGTCATGCTTTGCACATGAAGTCGTCTTTCTGTGGCATGTGTAATTGGAAGATAAATGTTGCGCACATATCATATTTACACCATAATATAGTTTGAAATCACACACAGATGGAGTGGCACTGTCAAGTTTGACTTCTTACTGCCCCCCAAAATAGAAAGCTGCCAAGATTATTTTGTTCCATTATGTCTCTTTGCTACTCAGAACCAAAGACAACAACTCCTAACAGAAAAATACCCACATGTCACGGAGACACAACAATGGAGCCACTGTTAGTGCACAAAAAATGGAGATTTCCTCCTATTATGTTAATAGTGGCAGGTTCTTACAATGAAAACCATATGGAGGCCTCAGTTTTCTCAGAGTCCTTAAACACGCTGCTAACTTTATCAATGACAATAGTTTGCACAGATTGACAAAACTCTGTTATGAGGTGTTCACGCTTCCTGTCTGTCAGAAAAGTAAGTGATCTTCACAGCTTTTTAAAGTTTAAAATGCCTTCAGAAGCTTTCTGATCCTCTCTGAAAGGGTGTTCAAAATGACAGCGTTTTGCAGCGACTAAGCGACCGGAAGCCATTGGTGGTTTTTGCCAACGTGCTTGTCAAGACGAGGGCATGTTCAGTGATGCAACAAAATGGAGAAAAGGTTAACTTTGTGTCAGTGGTGAAGTATACAAATAAAGTACTTGAGTAAAAGTACAGATACCAGATAACAAGTACAAAAGTACTTTTTTTTTTTTTTTTAATGTACTTGAGGATTAAATGTAAAAAGTACTGTTTAATGAACATATATTTATTGTAGCTATCACTAGACAGACTTTTCAGTAATTAATAATAATACTAATAAGAAAGATTAGTGCATACATTTAAAAGTGACCTATTATGCCCCTTTTTAAGTCTCGAATGTATCTTTGAAGTTTCAGCTCAAAATACCCCGCAGATCATTTATTACACCATGTTGTAAATGCCCATTTTTTAAGGGGAAGGAAAAAAATACTGTTTTTGCGCCCGTATCTTTGATGATGAGCTGCTGCTCCCCACCCCGCTATCCAGAAGAGGGCGGAGCCTGTACAACTCGTGCCTTGGATTCTCTGCCAAAAACTTACAAAACATTTGTTTGGTTTTGATTATCATCTCTATCGCGGTCACGCTCATGCGACATGAAAGTTTGCATGCGTTTTAAAGCCATAACAGTTTAAACTTGAGTGCACACATCCGAAGCACGCGCACAGAAAGACGACGCGTCCCATGAGTATTAAACCGATTTCTTTTACTCATCTTATTGCACTTAAAGTGTCAAATACACACAAAGTTCAGATAAACACAGTCTGTTATATCTGTGAACGTGAATAGAAGGAAAGAAACTGCATGTGTATATTAGATCTATGTATTAAAGTGACCGCAGCATAATATACTGTATCTACTGCTAAATATGCTGTCAAATATGAATCAAATGAAAAACACAAAATCACTCACTGCTCTTGATTAAAAAACTTTAGTAGCTTTAATAATTGTACAGTTCTTACTTGAATGCTGCTGTTAAATGCTCTGGTGAGGACATGTGCAGACATAACGGACTGTGTACTTACTCAGGGGAGGAGCTAAGATAATAGGACAGATTCCGTCACCAGTCGTGGGCGGGGCGGGGGAAATCTGGAACCACTCGTTTGGAGAGACTGTTTATGATTTATGGGGATTATAATAAAAAAAAAAGGAGCGGGTGGGTTTTTCCCATTGTAAGCTGGTTGTTAACACACACTGTGGACACACACCTGTGTTCAAACAAGGGATATTAATGTACACAAATTTCCAATTAATCGTTAACCTTAATATGGTCCAATATATGTCTACGACAGTAGCTTAATATAGTAAACATCATGACAGGGTGTGCAAATACTGCTCAAAATGACATATTCCTCACCAAATGAATGAGAAGAGGTTTTTAATCTAAATTAAAGAACTAGTTGGATTAATGTGATTTATTGTTTATTAAACTACTTATTTAATAATCAATCATATGTCCAGAAGATGACATGTTAGGCTGCTCAAACATTTTGTTTTGAAAGCTCTATATTGTTTACACTGTCTAGGACAATCAACCAACAAATGGCTTGAGACTTAAATTATTAAACCCCATGACTTGCACTGTGCTTATGAGTGGGTCTTCATCCATAAATCAGTTTTATAAACTGCACACACTTACAGCATCTGTAAGACAATTCTTTCCCTTTATGCAAATTAATTACCAGAGTATATTTATTCTGTTTTTTACGTATTTTTCATCTTGGTGTGGGCAACATTTAGCAATAGTCTGGTTCGCTGCGGTCTCTCCCAAACGTTAGCCTGGCCACCAGCTGCTGAGGAGAGGGAATGGGAAATGTAGGGTGGGAAGTGTGTGGGCTGTGCCAGCAGGAGGAAGTTGAAGGGTCCAGATCCAGAGGAAAGCTCTCAGTGACTCTTCTCTCAGGAAGGATGCATGTCAGGAGTAGCCTGTAAAATTTCAGGGGTATGACATAAGTTAAAAGCAGCATATGGAAGCAGGTTTGCTCTTTTAAAGGGGTCATGACATGTCTTTTTTTTTTTTTTAATGTTTAATATAACATGCATCTGGCAGACACCTTCAAGGTATGCATTTTATAAGTTCATGCATTCCCAGGGAGTTGAACGCGTTGTTGGCGTCCAGGTCTTCTGTTGGCGTCTGTTTGCATCTCCAGCAGACAACTTCAGCTTAAGCAGGGTCATTTAGGATGCTCATATATCTGCTGTGGATGGAGATTATGTCCAGTGTCCAGCTGTGTCAAATGACCTTATATAATTCAACAGAAAGACTAAGGCTTTCATGTTTCTTGTACATTAAGGGATAAAGCATGCATGCATGGATTTATGCTGGCTTTAACATGACCAAGCCATTTTATGGATTTCCACTGCATTTTCCAGATTAGTTATTTGAATGTCATTTAAGGAGTAAAAAGACATTATGAAACTAATGGCTATGTTCAGAATAGCATATCACCATTGATTTTACTCGTATTATTTTTGCAGGATTTGTATTATGCAATGCACTCGGTGTGTAGCTTATATGTTTTTTTTCCCTGTTTCAATATCTAGAAACAGGGTGACTGCTCCATATGATCAATATATAATGCTCTCAGATATCGGCCAATCAATCCACTTGGCTGATATATTGGTCTATCACTACACTCCAATTGACCTTATGTGTGAGAAATGAGACAAAAAATATCCACAATATTTTATCCCCTTCTTGACTATTAGGGATGTCAATTTGCACAGATTCCCATGACTGGTCGTCGTTTAAACTAACAATCAATTATTCAATTAATCGTTAGCCTTAATACTGCAATATGTATCTAAATAGTCAACAGCGTGACAGCGTGCAAATGCAGCTCAAATCGCCATGTTCCTGATTTTTAGTTCAAATAAGGGGCTAGTATGATTGTAAAATGAGTTGATGTGATTGACCATTTATTAAATTACTTATTTAATAATCAAATAATACAATGTGTTACCAACGCCATCTCAGATGCGTGCTTGTCCTGTTATAGACATATTAGGGTTAGGGTTAGGATTTATACAAAATGAACATAATATTGCAAATTATATCTGCACAAAATGACACGAATGTACAAGTGAACTTGAACAAGTTACGTGCTATTCTGAATACCTTTGCAGCGATGTACTGTTAGCGAACATCCTGACGCTGCCAACAATGACGTTTCGCGAATCCATTTCATGTGTACATTGATCTCTTCATGAGATGTTGTGGGGTAACAATGAATCAACAGTTAACTCTTATTCTTGTTTTTGCCTTTCTTTCATGATTTGTTTTATTATTCTTTTATGGGGATTGTGTTGAGTGATTGTGGGACCCTGGTCTGGATTCAGTACACAGCTGTTCCAGAGCCAGACAGGTGACATTGGGGCAATGCCAAAAACAGTGGCCGTGAGTTTCATTGGCCCTGGCATTATTGGCAGTATTGTTTTAGGTACATTGTGTGTCGGGACCCAGCCGGGAAGCAGCTGTGTCAGATGGATTTTTTCAGACCTGTTAGTTGGCAGTGAGGCGTAACCCCATCCAGACCCTTCACCAAGGGGCATCTTTGATCCTCAACCATCTATTCCTATCTCCCCCTCTCTTCCTCTCAACAATCTTTCATCTCCTCGTTTCTGATATCCAATATTTCCATTTGGCCTGTTGTGAAAGGCTTCAGAAATGTTTCCTGAGAGCTAGCAAAATCCAAAAAACTGAAAAAAAGAAAAAAAAAAACTCCAGAGAAAAGATATAGAGGTTTCCTGCCAGACAGAGAGACAATATCCATGGAAATGTGTGAGAATGTTGGTATTTAATAAACTGAACGTGACATTAAAACTGTTAGAGGCCATATTATGACAAGTCTTTTGGTCAGTTTTTATTCATGATTGTTCAAAAAACACCTTATGTTTCACATATTTTACATTGTTACAGCACTTTTCCTCCTAGTCTGCCAGTAACGCTCTTGGCTGCTTTTCTCAAAAGCTTCGTAAGCCTAAGTAGATCATAGAATCATTGGCACCAATGGTCTCTGCTAGGTCTGCACGATTAATCGAAATTAAACTGCACGCAATTTGGCAAAGGCTGCAATTATTTTATGCGCAGCTTGTCAGAGCAGTACGGCTCTGATTTGTAGTAGATGTGCTCCATACTTCTCATGACATGCTTCTCATGTCTGGAAGGATATTTGATCACGTTGCTTTTTCAAGTGCACATTATAAGCGACTCAAATTCAGTACTTTCAGATGGATTGGCATTTGGAGCCGTACTTCATTGACAAGCTGCGCATAAAAAAATAATAGGACTAAAGCAAATTGTTTTAAGTGCGATTTCAGTGTTATTATCGTGCAGCCTTAGTCTCTACAATCAAGTTAGCTCACAATGCTCTTATGAAACGCAGCCCTCTGAACGGCCGTTGACGGCCTCGAAAAGTTGAATCAAATCTTCAATTAGATGCTATCTTTATAAATAAACTGCATATTTGACATTTAAACATCTACATTCTCAGCTAAAAAAACTATTCTGTGACACAACAATAGTATTTGTAAAATTATGGTGGGTTTGCTTGTCCACCATGACACTCGCTTTGAGAAATGCTGCAAGAGGAGTGATACAAATGGTGAAACTGTTCCTGTGGTGATACTAGTAGAATACCGCATGGCTGGAAAGACCTCTCAGCCAATCAGATTCGAGGAAAAGAACTGTTGTATAAACGCCTATAATAACCTCACAGACCCTGACCCACTATGGTAAAGCCAGGTGACTTAAAGTCAGACAGTCGAGACGCATTAAAAGCGGACACCTACAGGAAAACTTACAGAAAAAGGAGTTTTCCATCATCAACCCACACACATTCGGTGACTATGAGCTGCATCACACACAGGACTGAAGTGGTGGCTAACAAAGAAATCTGTAGTGTTAATTTTGATCATGTCTTGTCTTGAAAAACAAGTCAATTTGACGGTCGCCGTTGAAGTCACAGTGCAGGACTGTACGTCAAATCTTCTGACACTGCCAGAATTCCATCTGAGGTAAAATTTGAGTGCAACGGCTGTTGGTGAACATGTCAAAACTAATCGGGGCCAAAATCGTGCAGTGTGTAAATTTTAGCAGCATCTAGCGGTGAGGTTGCAATATAGAATTGCAATATAGAGAAGCTACAGTGGCCAGCACAGGACAAATATGTCGTCTGAGACAGCAGAGAGTAGCTAGTCAAATGCGTTCTGCAGAGCAGTTTGTCCGTTTAGGGCTACTGTAGAAACATGTCGGCGCAAAATATTCTTACCCAGCTCTAATCTGCTAAATGCCTTTACAAGGCATGAAAATATTAAGATTTTATAAACATTAACCTCATTGATAATTTTCATGTAAAGTTGCTTTGAAGCAATGCGTATTGTAAAAAGCACTACATAAATACATTTTGACACACATACAACTTGGCATGACATATTCAATGATTCTCTAAATACTCCCAAAGAAGACCTGATGTAGATCCCAGAGATTCCAGAGTACACCAGGGACATGCCAGTGTGAAATATTCTGAATGGGTGGGTGTTTGGTGATTCTTGATAAGAGGAAATTCCTCAGAATTGACTGTGATCACCATATCCTGACAGGACTTCTCACTTCTGACTGTGTGACTATTCCACTTTGGAATGTTTATGCTTTCCTCTAAACGTAGTTCACTAACGTAACTAGAACCAACTAATATACCGGGTTAATTTCTCAAATTCCTGATCATAATGACCATAAATTGCTAGTAAATTTGAATAAATAATTATAAAGAAACAGTAAGTAACTTGTTGAATTAAAGAAAAGAAAAGAGGAAATAGTATTTGCTTGTAAATAAAGTACTCAATCTTCGCTTTATTTAAAATTTTGAAAAACAAAATTTTTTACAGTATTTTATTTGTACATTTTATTAAATATTTTGCTCTGTTTTTATGGGTATATTTGGTTATAACTGGTCCTACTTGCCCTCGCTCTGAGCGGGACTCGAACCACTGGCATGGGAGGAGGACTCGTTATCAAGGACTTTAAATTCCACAGCCTCTAGCGTCAGTTGCTAGTGCACCTCTTGTGGCCAGGGGAGTGAAGTTTACCTGCACAGCTACACTCACCCCCATAAACCTAGCTCCCATCCGGGTCACGGCACCAATGTAACTGGTCCTACTCTCACCTCTCCAAGCGGGATTCGAACCAGAGTTGTCGGCATGGGTGGCGGGAGCGTGAACAAGGACGCTAAAGACCACAGCCTCTAGCATCCGTCACTAGTGCGCCTCTTTAGGCCAGGGGAGTGAGGTTTACCTGCTCGGCTCTTTACAAGCTGGCCCCCATTACATAGCCATGTTAAAAATGCAGAGAAATAAAAAAAGGTCATATAAGCAAGGTTAATAAGCCCTCTCTATCTTGCAAGTAATTTTCATTTAGTGTTTGGCATTTCTTCCACATGGAGAAGAGCTGTAGTGGAGGAAGTGGAGAACAGTAGTGTGACTCATCACTGTGGGCTTGATTTCAACAGATGTTTTACAGACCTTCCCTTTACAGGGCTAATATTCCAGGCGCTCCGCTCCGCTCTGCTCTGCATGCCTCCCAGCTTTAGTAATCTCCTTAGAGGGGAGCCATTGTTGAAAAACAAGGCCTGGATGTTTCTTTCTGTCTCCCTCTCTTGTCATATTGTCTTTGGCTCTAGCACAAGAATTGAGGATTCATCGCACATCATTATATGGATCTCTGAAATACCTGATTTTGATTGTTCGTGTGTGGCATTCAGTGCTCAGATATTATTGTGTAATCACTGCTAATATTCCATAGCAAAATACCGATGCAACTTTCATATGCTACTCTTTTCATATCAACACTCTTTAGATAGATTGAGAAATGGATCTCAAATTTACAATATGAAATGCAGAGTTCTGATGAAAAAAAACAAGCTCTTTTGATTTTGATTTGATTATTAATAACATATCCTATCCTCCCCTCCCCAGTTCCCAGAATGTGGATTCTTTGGTTTGTACGATAAGATCTTGCTCTTCCGCCATGATCTGAACTCAGACAACATCCTCCAGCGGCTAACGTCGGCGGAGGATATCCATGAGGGAGATCTGATTGAGGTCGTCCTTTCTGGTGAGTTGTACTCGCTGTGCTTTTAATAATTTGCATTGTATGAGAAAAAAAGTATCACTCTGAAATAACACCATTTCCATTGCCATTCTTATAAATTTCATATGTGTTTCATTTATCATACACCACTATTCAAATGTTTGGGGTCAGCACAATGTTGTTGTTTTCTTCAACAAATTAATACTTTTATTCAGCAAGAACTCATTAAATTGATCAAAATAAACAGTAAAGACAAATATAACGGTACAAAGAATTTCTATTTCAAATAAACACTGTTCTTTTGAACTGTCTATTCATCAAAGAATACTAAAAATATTTATTATGATCTCCACAAAATGTGAAGCAGCACAGCTCATTTCACTTTGCTAGAGCATCAAATTAGAATATTAGAATGATTCATGAAGGCGTTTTTTATCGCTATTGCAAGTTTATATTTTGCAATTGACATTTTTTTTTCTCGCAGTTGAAAGTTTCTAAACTCGATATAAACTCGGAATTGCAAGAATAACTTAAAAAAAAGAAGAAAAAAAAAGGTAATTGCAACTTTTGTCACATTTCAGAATTTCTAACTCTCAAATTGCGAGTTATATTTCAAAATTCTAAGAATTGATATAATTGTGATATATAAACTTGAAATTGTCAGAATTCGGAGAACTTTTCTTTTTTGATTCTGTGTCATAAACAAGCTTCCATACTCTTAAGAGATTCCTTTTAAAAGCATATTCTGTCCAACCACAAACTTCTAAACGGTAGTGTGTATGTACAGTGCTGGGGAGATATGAACTAACAAGCTATTTTATTAGAAGTTTTTTACTAGTTTTTGGGAATAAAAATAATATTTAGAATATCCTTAAAAGTGGCAATCACATATGAAGAACCAGATACGCATAGTAGCTTCCTTAGTTTTTTTTTTTTTTTTTAGCAATATGTAGTGTAGCCAGAAACCCTACAGGTTATCTTCACTTGATTTAATTTCTTTAAATTATGCAATGACTTATAACCGTATATTGCTCGCATCTCTGTTTGCCAGAACAGATGAGTTTCACTCAGTGATTAGATTGTAGTCCGTCGTGGCACATGTGTGCCAGATGGAGGGGCCCATGTTAATCTAGTCAATGTGAACTTCAGGTGGTTTCCCTTCAAACGCCTGTTAAAACAGGCAGACCAATTCCCCTAAGACCACATATCTCAATCAGTTTTCTAATTTTACCACATGCTCAATGTACAGAGCCATGTGTTAAAAGATTTATGGTCAGTCATGTTGGCTCAAGGGTTCTGTTTACTTGACAAGAACAAGTGACTTTGTCAGATACATTTATGTTATAAATATATTCAGTGGTTTAGTGGTGCCTGGAGAAGTGGGTATACTCTTTATTTATGCCCCCATTTTTTTTTTTTTTTTAAAGCGGCCCAGCAAAGGATGAACACCCTGTGTTACAAACAGTGACATGTAAGACTAGTTTTGCATATTTAGTTACTCCAAATGGTCCAGTAGTATTTGCACATTGTCTCTGAACTTCTGCTGCTTGACTTCACGGAGTAAGAATCATTATGAAATTAATATTATCCACAGAAGAGGTGCAGATTTGGCAATTAATACTGACCCACAGACTATAGGAAGAGACAACTACATAATTATGAATTTTGAGTGAACTATTCCTTGTTTCTTAGTCCATCCAAACATGAAAATTGGACAACTATTCTCTCATTTTGCAGTAGTCTGTGCCAGAATAGTTTATTTTGTAAATGATCTCTTGGAACAGTTGATTCTCAACAGATAGTGTAGGCCAGAGTGTGCTATTATAAGTTTAAGGGGCATTTTGCAAATATTACTGGTCCTTCACAGGCGTAATGAATATCAGACATGTTCAAGATGAGGTGTATCAGTCAGAGATTAGTTTATTTTTAACAAACATTAAAATATCATCATTTAAAGAGTTCATCAATATATTCAAAACGATACGTTAAAATAACGATATTCAGTTAAATATAATGATCAAAAATATATACATTTTACAACATATTCATAAAAACCACAATGATATACTCTCTCAACCCAATGCAGGTTCTACCTAAACAATCTAGCTAAACGTACCCAATTTCTTGTTTTTGACGGGTTAACACGAGTTATTGGATTTGTTTGGCTGTCCACATGTCTCACCAGTCATTATTGGTGTCTACAAAAAACAAACAAACCAAAAAAAACATGAGAGATTGAATTATGGGCTATAAATGCAAGATCTAAAATGATTTGTCATTGAATCATTCACCCAAGAGATTCGTTCATTTACATTACATTTACATTTACATTTAGTCATTTAGCAGACGCTTTTATCCAAAGCGACTTACAAGTGTGGAATACAAACATGCGATTCTTCAAGAATAGGCAAATAGACACAGGAAGTGCTCACAGTACAAGTTTCATACATTTGCTCAGTAACATAAGCTAGAGTAGGAAGGGAAAAAGGAAAGGATAGATATTTTTATTTTTTATTTTTTTAATGAAGGGGTTAAGTGTTCACGAAAGAGATGAGTTTTCAGCTGTCTCTTGAATATTGCCAGGGATTCTGCGTTCTTCGTTCAAAAACAATCATCCAGTAACGAAACAAGTGAAGTCTTTATGAGTGAGTCATTGAATCAGTCATTAAATAAGATTTTTTTTTTTTTCAATAATTCAATTTTTAAAAATTAAACTGACTGCAGCAGTTTACATTTTGCCAGAACTTCAAGTGAATTACATGCTATTTTGTTTAGTTGTCTGTTCAGAATCGTAGGAGAATCGTGATCTCTGATTGAAACAAATGACAGTGACGGGGAAATGGTAATCCTGACAGCTTTCACTGTTTTTAATGTGTGTTTTAAGGGAATATTTGCATTTATTCACATGCGATTGGGTTGTGCTGAACTGTCATGATTTTGGCTAATGCAGAACGTTACTGAATGATGCGCATCAGAGGGGATTTAGAAGTGGGTATACGCCGTATACCTGCATATACCCTGCTCTACTCCAGTGAATATATTCCAACTATGACTATCCAGTTCTGCTGTCTCCACCACTGGGGGTTTGCGCTCATCTCTGTTCCCGTGCAGAATGCTTTGTACATCCTGTGTAGGCCTGGTGTATGAAGACTGATCTTCCTGTCGGTGGTGTTCACATGGGAGCTGTACAGCACACCTGCTCCTCACATCCTCTTCACTCAGTGGCACACACACATTCAAGTGTCCAGCACTGGAAATCAGCACCATGTGCATGACTGATTCCAAGCCAGTATTCTGGACTATTCTGTGTAAAATCCCAAGTGGTCTCCCAGAACTCAGATTCCTATTCATAAAAGTGTTCCTGACGTGATAGAAATACTGCTCTAAACGCATGCT
This sequence comes from Zacco platypus, assembly GCA_038088235.1. Classification (NCBI taxonomy): domain Eukaryota; kingdom Metazoa; phylum Chordata; class Actinopteri; order Cypriniformes; family Xenocyprididae; genus Zacco; species Zacco platypus. The sequence continues at coordinate 3,541,965 of CM076069.1, forward strand.
CTGTAAAAAAAAAAAAAAAAAAAAAAAAAGATTATGGGGGTATGCTTTACAAGAAAATACTATTTCTGTCATTCTACTTCAAAATTTCAAGTTTTATTGAATGTTTTGCTTGCCATTTATTTGTAATAATGTGTGAATTTTACTAGCAATTGTTTTTACACCAATGTTCACTATGGTAACTGGTTAGTTTGCATTTAAATGTATGTATTTGCCAGTAAGGCTGGGCAATAAATAAAAAAATTTTTTTTCTAATTTTGGTTGAATTCGATATCGATTCTCAAAAGCTTCAAAACGACTTTTTTCCGTATTTTCACAAACATTGAACATATCTGATTGACATTAATCTTATTAGACTTTTCCACTATATGTCATCCTCTTATTTACCTTGCATGATGTTACAGCGGCGACAGTGTTATTCATTCAGTGTTAACCGTGGCGGATGCAAAGAGAAAGAGATCATTTCGCATGGCGAAAGAGCTCCTGCGCGCCTCAGACAGCGTGCAAATGATAAAATTAATTCTCTTTCACCTCTCCTTGCACCTAAACAGAAAAATGCTTACAAATTGATCTCAAAACGCCCGCCTTTGCGATTATCTAGGTAAACATAGTCGGTTAAGGTTATAGTAAGCAGTAGAGAAAGAACGCATGTGTATCATTAATGGATCCGTTCATTAGTCTTAAAGTGACAGCAGCCTCATATTCCTGCAGCTGTCTGTGTTTTAATGTTAATCAAACTACAAAAGACAGAGAAAATCACTCCCTGCTCTTCAATGAATAACGTTTTTGTGACTTTAATAAGGATTAGGGGTAGTCGTGGCCTAGTGGTGAGGGAGTCGGGCTTGTAACCTGAAGGTTGCTGGTTCGATTCCCACGCCGGCAGGAATTGAAAGTGGGGATTGTGAATAAACAGCTCTCTCTCCACCTTCGATACCATGACTAAGGTGCTCTTGAGCGAGGAACCTAACCCCTAATTGCTCCCCTTGTAAGTCGCTTTGGATAAAAGCGTCTGCTAAATGATGAAAAATGAAAATGAAATGAAAAATGATTAACCCTTTTCATTTTTACAGTGAAGGTTATATACAATGTTATTTTACATTCGATTACTTTACTCAAAACCTTAAAAGCACTTATTTCATTTGCATCTTTGTTCTATTGTATTTATTTATTTTATAGCTATTGCTTGTAGTTTAATTATTATTTTTTTTATTAATCACTGTTTACTCGGCTTTAATAATCTTTGAAATTTATTAGTAGTTTTAGCTGTGCTATTTAAAATGGAATGTAGAATTGTTAAATTTCACTGGTATCTAAAATATTGGGTGTCATAACCTTATTTATTACAATTCAAGGACACGTAGGTCACCTTTTTGTGGTGGGGCCAGTGAAAATCTAATCATTCAATTCAATGATTTGAATCGAAATTGAAACGATTTGAGACCTTGTGAATCGGAATCGAATCTAATTGGGACATCTGAATCAATGCCCAGCCCTAATTGATGCCAGATGCTTTTATCTAAAGCCTGCAAAGTTCATAACTTCTTAACTTTATCTCTTAAGTCAGTGTGTTGTAGTGGAGTGAAAAGTACAGTATTTGTCTTTCAAATGTATTGAAGTTATAGTTAAGTAAATGTACTTTGTTACCGTCCACCTCTGCTTAAGACAAAGTCGTTTCTCCATAGCCGCTTTTCCATTGCCAGGTTCTCGTTGCTTAACCATTCCATTCCGTGGCGATCCGGCCCAGCCGGTACGAATATGGTTTCATTTTTTAGTGTGTGGCTGATAACAGCTCCTGAAATGTATTACAAATGTGTCTGAAGTTGCCTTGGTAATACAAGAGTTTACAGACGGTATGAGATGATAACAGCCACCAAGTTATAGAGAATGACCAGATATTTCTTTTAATTTTACTATTAACTTGTGTTTACTTCGCTCAAATAGACTGCTTTTTCCAGCTAGAGAGAAACTGTTAGCCAGGGAGCAGACAAGATGACCAATCCTGAGTGAATGGGTCACTACCATCATGGTTCAACATGGTAAAGCCCAAAGTATACCTCTGCGTAAAACCGCGCATGTGCGAGTGACTTGAAAACAGCAGTCCAAGATCTTTCCATGCTCAAAGTAGTATACCGTGAAAGGCTCGCAAGCTCAACTGTGCGTGAGACAGAGTGGAATTGCGGAAAATGAAGTATACCTGGACCTTTAGGCAGTGTGTCCACTAAAGCGTTTTTAGCCAGCTGAAAATGCTAGGCACTCTGCTGGAAACGCAGCGTTTTGTTTTTTCAGTTGCTATGATACAGAATATTCGTGGAAGTGTTACTAGTATCTGATTTCATTTGTTTCTATACCGTTTCTATTTAAAGATGTAGATCCAGTGTAAAATATTAGCTCTGGCTTTTGTTTTAAATGATTTTGTTCCATTATTATGCTTGTTGTCATTTGTTGACATTGTACAAGCAAGATGTGGTGGTTGGTTGGTGTTGTATTTGTCCCGCCCCTCCTCCACTCTGATTGGATGGCTGGGTACAGAGTGATAGTGATTAGTGCTACGTTTTACCCAAAGCTGATCATTCTTCAACTCCCGGCGACCGGGAAAAAACACAGAGCGCTTCAGCGTGATGTAGACGCTCAACGCCTCGGTACGCTTCTGGTGTTTTAAGAACAAGTCGCTCCCATTGAAAACAATTATTATCTAATTATCATCAGTGTGTTTCTTGTTTTCTTTCAACTGTATGCAAGTGACAGACACACAGGGCTGATTCATTGAATCCTGTGTAAATGTATGTATGGCACTTCTGTGCCTCATTGAAATGTACAGTTTAATACTATGACAATTATAAGAAATTATGAGATGGTTTGTATAGAACCACAGTCTGTTATTTGGTAATCTCTGGTTTAGACAAAACAAATGATTTCACACACTGCCCCTCAATATTGTCTCGTCTTTCTCTTCCCTGCATCCATCGGCTGTGCTAATGAAACACTCGGCATCTTTTTGTTGGCGCTCAGCTCAAAGGCAAGAGATTATTTTTGTTGCAGTAGGTGATGGTCGTGCTTCTGCTGAGAAGAAACAGGGTTTGTGGAGCGCAGCTCTGGTTCAGTGAACAGCAGGACGCCCATCACTGTGAGCTTTTGTGTGAGATCGTGTGTCGACGGGATCCGCTGTATTGTCCTTCCTTGTGCTGTGTGTTCAAGTAGTTTCAAACTGTTAGCTGTGTGTTTTGGTTCGATTTCAAGTTCAGCAGTGGAACAGATCACACTTTATTCGAGGAACTCCTGAAACTGTTTCCGAGGAGGACTTTGAAGGAGATCTAAAAGACTGCGTGTATTGTTTCTTCCCTTAAGCGTTTAGAGTTTATTAACCGTGTTTTGATTTTTTGCCTGAAGACAAATAGATGAGTTTTGAGATGCCGGATTCCTCATTTGTCATAATGTATGTAGTGTCTTCATGAATGCCTCATTATGAGCCTGTGTTCAGTGCTCTAGACTGCTGCCTGCCATGTGATTCACTGCAAGCTCAAATGTTCTACTTTCTCTCTTTGATGTTCAAAAAGGAATGCACTGTCTTTTTTTTTTTTCTCACTCCCCAGTTTAAGTTTTAGATTCTTTGTTCCTTTGGTTTGTATCCTAACATCAGAGAAGGCCATGGTCAAAGATCACAATTGAAAATGTGGCCTTCTAATGGAGACAAACAGTGAATTGAAAAATCATAATTGTACAAAGCAGATTGACATGGGGGTAAAAATATCAGATCTGAGTGAAGACTTTTAGTTCCATTAACACTTCTGGAACATCTTTGCTCTTCCGCCAGTTTGAACTGTGGAGTATAATAAAATATGCTTAATTTATAGTTATTAGGTTGGTATTAGGTATTAGGCTGTAATGCCAGCATTATTCCACTTAAAAACATGGCCACTAACCAAACAAATAAATTTCACCATGGTTTATTTAAAGATGTTCATTATTCTCTGTACATGAGACTTAATTGATATTTTAATTATTGATTTGGTAAATTTTCAGTTACAATACGCAAATCTACTACGCATACTCGTTCAATGGCCTACTTATTCTGTTCTGGGTCAATTTGACCCACATTTGATTTTAAACTTCTTGAAACGCTAATTACTTAACTAATTAAAATTTTGTGGCCATTTAGGGTCATAAATATACATGCAAAGTTTTGACACATAGATGTGTTTTGCAAAGACAATTTTTGTTGACTATGGTTGTGTTCGGGGTCAAATTGTCCCCTAATTGGTTTTCATGCAATTCGCCAAAAATAAACACTGGGGGCCCGTCAAACATCTGGTCTGAAAATGAGGCGTATTCAGGCGCATTGTTGGCGTGTTGCTATTTTGAGGCAACTGAAAACGACTGCGCCATTAATCAACAAAAATCTGGTCTAAAGTCAATGGCGCAGTCGTTTTCAGTTGCCTCAAAATAGCAACACGCCAACAATGCGCCTGAATACGCCTCATTTTCAGACCAGATGTATGACGGGCCCCCAGTGTTTATTTATTTATTTATTTATTTTTTAATAAAGAGCATGTTAGTAATATGCGCATATAGGTGGGTGCACAACGCGCGTGCACTCTGCTTGTCACATCACATAAAAATAAAAGCATTCCTCTCTGGAGAAGCGTTCAGTCTTTACTCTTGCATATTCCGCCATGTAAATAGTGAATCCACTATGGCGGGAGTACAACTGGCTTTTAAACGGAATGGGAGATGAGACTCTGATTGGTTTATTGCACATTACGCCCAAAACACACCCATTTCTCATTAAGAGGCTAGGTACAACCCTTCTGGACCATGTGCCTAGCATGTACCATTTTTCCTTCGTTAAACTAGCAAAAGAGGATTCGGACATGCCCTAAGTGCATAAAATGATAAACTTTGCTTGTCAAAGACTAAAATATGAAGTGCATGAGAACTTAAGAAATGTAATCCTGAAATGAATTCTAGTCTTCTAAATCATCCAAAGAGAATTCGCTGTTTCTGAATCTTTTTTGTATTTCACAGTCCAAAAATCTGTGAAGGGACATTTTGGTTGATAGTCTGTCGTAGCACTGAAAAGAAGTGTTAAGGCCAATTCACACCACATCAAGAAACGCCAACAAACACCAACAAGCATGTTGGCCGTTACGTTTAGAATTCTATGAGGAAAAACGGTCATATTCACACTGCCCCAACAAACACCGACAAACAAGTCACAGAGAGTCAAGTTTCTGTATATACAGTGGGTACGGAAAGTATTCAGACCCCCTTAAATTTTTCACTCTTTGTTATATTGCAGCCATTTGCTAAAATCATTTAAGTTAATTTTTTTCCTCATTAATGTACACACAGTACCCCATATTGACAGAAAAGCACAGAATTGTTGACATTTTTGCAGATTTATTAAAAAAAAACTGAAATATCACATGGTCCTAAGTATTCAGACCCTTTGCTGTGACACTCATATATTTAACTCAGGTGCTGTCCATTTCTTCTGATCATCCTTGAGATGGTTCTACACCTTCATTTGAGTTCAGCTGTGTTTGATTATACTGATTGGACTTGAATAGGAAAGCCACACACACTGTCTATAGAAGACCTTAAAGCTCACAGTGCATGAGGTCAAAGGAACTGCCTGAAGAGCTCAGAGACAGAATTGTGGCAAGGCACAGATCTGGCCAAGGTTACAAAAATGGTGTACTTAAGGTTCCTAAGAGCACAGTGGCCTCCAAAATCCTTAAATGGAAGACATTTGGGATGACCAGAACCTTTCCTAGAGCTAGCCGTCCAGGTCAAACTGAGCTATCCGGGGAGAAGAGCCTTGGTGAGACAGGTAAAGAAGAACCCAAAGATCACTGTGGCAGAGCTCCAGTCGGGAGATTGGAGAAAGTTGTAGAAAGTCACCCATCACTGCAGCCCTCCACCAGTCAGGGCTTTATGGCAGAGTGGCCCGACGGAAGCCTCTCCTCAGTGCAAGACACATGAAAACCCACATGGAGTTTGCTAAAAAAAAAACACCTGAAGGACACCAAATTGGTGAGAAATAAGATTCTCTGGTCTCGTGAGACCAAGATAGAACTTTTTGGTCTTAATTCTAAGCGGTATGTGTGGAGAAAACCAGGCACTGCTCATCACCTGTCCAATACAGTCCCAACAGTGAAGCATGGTGGTGGCAGCATCATGCTGTGGGGGTATTTTCAGCTGCAGGGACAGGACGACTGGTTGCAATCGAGGGAAAGATGAATGCGGCCAAGTACATGGATATCCTGGACGAAAACCTTCTCCAGAGTGCTCAGGACCTTAGACTGGGCCAAAGGTTTACCTTCCAACAAGACAATGACCCTAAGCACACAGCTAAAATAACGAAGGAGTGGCTAAACAACAACTCTGTGACTGTTCTTGAATGGCCCAGCCAGAGCCCTGACTGAAACCCAATTGAGCATCTCTGGAGAGACCTAAAAATGGCTGTCCACCAACGTTTACCATCCAACCTGACAGAACTGGAGAGGATCTGCAAGGAGGAATGGCAGAGGATCCCCAAATCCAGGTGTGAAAAACTTGTTGCATCTTTCCCAAAAAGACTCATGGCTGTATTAGATCAAAAAGGTGCTTCTACTAAATACTGAGCAAAGGGTCTGAATACTTAGGACCATGTGATTATTTCAGTTTTTCTTTAATAAATCTGCAAAAATGTCAACAATTCTGTTTTTCTGTCAATATGGGGTGCTGTGTGTACATTAATGAGGAAAAAAAATGAACTTAAATGATTTTAGCAAATGGCTGCAATATTACAAAGAGTGAAAAATTTAAGGGGGTCTGAATGCTTTCCCTACCCACTGTATATATGGTCAGGTCAAAGTGTCTGAATAATTTTTGGTCCCAAATGCTCATCAGTTTTACATGCAGTCCACTGTATTAGGAATTTTTTGGGTATAATATGTCATAGTTTATTTTATTATCCTCACTTACATAAATGAACTATAGTGTCCTGCACTAACTAGTAAACATATATCAAAAAAAATTTATTGGTTCAAATAGAATCGTGACCAAATAGTTCAAATAGAATCTTGACCACATTTCAGATATTGCAGTGTACATAAGGTATGTAATGTATTATGACAACGATGATCATCGTAGTCAAATGAAATTTTTATATATTCATGTTTAATTCTGTTTTTGACTTTGATAAAATCAATTATTAATTAGATGTTAAGAAGCATATCAAGTTACCCGAAAGAAACCTGGGGAAATGATCATTCTTAACTCTTTAAAAATAAAATATTTGGAACATAAACATTGTAAAACATCCGATTTTCTATACAGAGAGTTTTGGGTTGACCAGCCACCAAATTCAATGCAAGAAAAAAAATCTTATGTAAATGTCACCTAAGAAATAATTATGCAGAGCTTCTTTAGGGCCGATTAGACAACTAGTCATTTAGGCAACCTGCTGACTAGTCGATTTCGAAAATATGTATTTTGTGCATTCCACGTTGTCATGACATTAACTATGTTTCCATCCAAAGTTGATCATTTAACTTATGGGCAAAATAGGAGTATCACATAAAACATTTGTGAACAAGCACACAGTTTTTATAATAAAAATGGAAGTTGTAGCATTGGGGAAGCCACCGTGTCTCATTTTCCTACATCATAAATGACTTGGACCTCAGAGTGTGCAGACGAAACACAATAAATACTGTCATGTTGTCCTGCTTTCGGAGGCGGATGCCTAGTGTTTAGAGACACAATCATGTTAGACCGTTCTAGGAGATAATTATACCCAATGATTTTGATGACAGACTTTGGCTCAGGCATTTCAGAATGACCAAACCAAAATTTGAGATGCTGTGCATTGAAATTGGTCCCCGGATAGTCCAGTTATGCCATCTCATCGTGCCCCAGTTCCTACAGAAAAAACGCATTGCTATTGCACCGTTGTTTGGCCACATGTGGCAAATACACATTTGCGAGGGAGACTTTTGGCTTCAAAAAAATTTTGCAGAGAAATACGTGGATGAAAAAATAGCTACTGTGGCATTCTTATATCTCACGCTCTATTGACTATGAAGAAAAACAAACAATCCGCTTTAATAAAGGTTTGCGTAAAGCAGGTCTCTACAGTGCGCCATTTCAGTTGTATTTGCATCTGAAAATTACTACGTGCGGCTTTGAAAAAGTATTTAGGAGCACCAATGCTCGAGGGTGTACCATCGATTGAAACTTATAACAGCATATTGGCCAAACACATTTTGCAAACGCTCCAGTGCTTATTTCTGTTTGCACTCTGGAGAGCGTGGAGAGAGAACATGTTTTTGCATCATTGAGCAATGTAGCCAATCACGGACATATCTGTTGATTTCTCGAACACAATGGCCAATCAGAGGCATTTAAGTTATAATCCACTTACTGCAAAAATCGCTGGAGTTTGACCAGTGAGTTATGCAAGCTCGCAAAATCACAAATCCTCTCATTACCACAAAATACAGACATGGTGTAAATGAAAGATTCGTTGTGCAGTGTAGACAACTCCATTGATTATAACAGAAGTTTGTCAGATCCCGATTAACTGAGACAAGTGACCGCTTTTTAATGATTATAAAGGGAGTTTGCAAATGTAATATTGAGTTTATTCAATTATAACAACAATTTTAACAAACAAATGCCAACTTTTTGTTCTTCTATGCGATCTCTGCAGTGTAAAATTGAATTGATACTGATTTCATTTGATTGGCAACTTATTCTTCCTGATACATTTAGCTTAAATTATAAATAAAAATTTATGAACTTGACATAAAAGAAGACATATTTAATAAGGTTAAAAAATGCCCTTACAAAGGTAAAAAAATAAAATAAAATTGAAAACATTCCCCAGAAAGTAATTTTAAGGAGTCAAATATCGCCTCACAATGGGAAGGTTCATGTCTGTCATTGATCAGATGGTGCTCCTAGATATTTTAAATTAACACCACAAGTGCTGTTGCGTAGAAATGTAAGCGTAGAGCCCCGGCTTAAAGACAGCTTTGTGGTTTTTATGCCACTTCTGTGTTTGGCACTGGAAATGCGCCTTTTGTCTAGACTGTAAATAATGACAGAAATTATATATTTTTATTTATTTATACAATTATTATTTTGGGCGTAGCTGTTCCTTTATAATCCCATCCCTAACATAATTTCAAGCCATAAAAAATTCAGCACACTTTCAAAAACCAACATTGGTCCAATATCATGACCCTAAATTATCACCTCCTCCCATTCCATCAAAATCACTACAAAAGGAATTTGGTGCTATATTGGACTGATGTCACATACTAGTTTGTGGATTGCTGGTTGTCACGCTGACCTTACTGAATGTTTCCCTTTTTTTGGCACAAAATGTAATGTACAAAAAATGTGCTCTGTCAAGTGAATTCTCTTAATAAAAAATATAAAAAGAAATGCGTATTTTTTTATAGTTTTCGACAATGGAAGAAGTTGCTTTTTAGTTGCTCATAATTGTAAGAAATACCATCCACCTGTGACAGAAATCTAGGGCACCGTTTCTTTCTGCGTGTTTGAAACGGGAGACTGCATGTTGTTTGCCAAGCACCAAATGTTTCCAGACTTGATACTTTCAATTTAGGAGTGCATTTTATGTCCTTGGCAGATGCTTTCTTGCTGAACGACTGACAGGAAAGTGCTAATGTTTTGTGTCTATCAGACTAAACCTCTGGCTTTGCCAAGAACAGTCATACTGTATTGCCAGTACAGTCACAGTGTGCGCTTCACACTTAGTGCTGTCGCAAATTTAGAGAAAACCACAAACCATTAAACAGGAACTATAAAAACACGTTTGAAGCACAGTGTTGTTACACAGGCTTACATGTTTAAGTTCTCATTATACGCATGAAGTCATATTCAATTCTTTCAGCCTCTGAATCATACCTAATACCTCAGTCTGAGTCACATCAGTTAATCACTGACCTTGAATCAAACTAAAGGACAGCCTTGGGACGTTTTGTCTATGATTTTGCCTTCAGGAGATCAAACTGCTCATCTGCCATTGGTTTGTTGAGTGCTGACTAAAAAAAGGTTGGACCAGTTGTTAAAAAACACATAAAACAAGTAGTTTCATTGTTCTTTGGAATGTTATGAAACATTATGACTGGTTGACTCTTAATTATATGCTGCTAATGCTTTTATTTTTTTTATTTTTTTTATTTTGTTCATTTATTTATTTTTTGTTCCATTTGTATTATTTTGTCCAGTGTTTTGTTGCATCATCCATTCTTTATCTGAGTTGTCCTTTAAGTTGCATTTTGATTCCAGCTCAAGCTACAGTAGAAGATTTCCAGATCCGACCTCATGCGCTTTACGTCCACTCCTACAAAGCGCCCACCTTCTGCGACTACTGCGGAGAGATGCTCTGGGGACTCGTCCGGCAGGGCCTCAAATGTGAAGGTAGCTGTCATATAAATAATATATATATTCCAAAGAAATATTTCCTTGAAAAGGTTTCATCATTAAGCATGTGAAATATGAAAGTAATTGATTTTAGTATTTGATCCTAGTATGTACAGGTGCATCTCAATAAATTAAAATGTCGTGGAAAAGTTAATTTATTTCAGTAATTCAACTCAAATTGTGAAACTTGTGTATTAAATAAACTACTCCAGTTTGTGTGCATTTAATTTAAGTCTTTGGTTCTTTTAATTGTGATGATTTTGGCTCACATTTAACAAAAACCCACTTCATAAGACCAGTAAAAAAAAAAAAAACATTTTTAGTGAATTGTTGGTCTTCTGGAAAGTATGTTCATTTACTGTATATGTACTCAATACTTGGTAGGGGCTCCTTTTGCTTTATTTACTGCCTCAATTCGGCGTGGCATGGAGGTGATCAGTTTGTGCCACTGCTGAGGTGGTATGGAAGCCCAGGTTTCTTTGACAGTGGCCTTCAGCTCATCTGCATTTTTGGTCACTTGTTTCTCATTTTCCTCTTGACAATACCCCATAGATTCTCTATGGGGTTCAGGTCTGGTGAGTTTGCTGGCCAGTCAAGCACACCAACCACCATGGTCATTTAACCAACTTTCGGGGCTTTTGGCATTGTTGGCAGCTGCCAAACCCTGCAAGCCAGCATGAAGTGCTCCAAAATTTCTTGGTAAAATGGGTAAAAACACTGGACCAACACCAGCAGATGACATTGCACTCCACATCACCACAGACTGTGGAAACTTAACACTGGACTTCAAGCAACTTGGGCTATGGAGCTTCTCCACCCTTCCTCCAGACTCTAGGACCTTGGTTTCCAAATGAAATACAAAACTTGCTCTCAACAGTCCAGTTCTTCTCCTTAGCCCAGGTAAGACGCCTCTGATGTTGTCTGTGGTTCAGGAGTGGCTTAACGAGGAATACGACAACTGTAGCCAAATTCCTTGGCACGTCTGTGTGTGGTGGCTCTTGATGCCTTGACTCTAGTCTCAGTCCATTCCTTATGAAGTTCACCCAAATTCTTGAATCGATTTTGTTTGACAATCCTCATAAGGCTGCGGTTCTCTTGGTTTTTTCTTCCACACTTTTTCCTTCCTCTTAACTTTCTATTAACATGCTTGGATACAGCACTCTGTGAACAGCCAGCTTCTTTGGCAATGAATGTTTGTGGCTTACCTTCCTTGTGAAGGGTGTCAATGATTGTCTTCTGGACAGCTGTCAGATCAGCAATCTTCCTCATGATTGTGTAGCCTAGGGAACCAAACTGAGAGACCATTTTGAAGGCTCAGGAAACCTTTGCAGGATTTTTGAGTTGATTAGCTTATTGGCATGTCACCGTATTCTAATTTGTTGAGATAGTGAATTGGTGGGTTTTTGTTAAATGTGAGCCAAAATCATCACAATTAAAATAACCAAAGACTTAAACTACTTCAGTCTGTGTGCATTGAATTTATTTAATACACAAGTTTCACAATTTGAGTTGAATTATTGAAATAAATGTACTTTTCCACAACATTCTAATTTTTTGAGATGCGCCTGTGTATATATCGCCACCACTGGTTACACAACAGTTGAAACATGTATTTTGTAAATTAATCAAATCACATTTATTCATATTAAACATCGCAGCGGTCATTTATTATATGCATTTAAATATACAATATAAATATTTAAACATGCATATATTTGATATAAATACACATGTGCATGGAGTGGTGGTTGGCATGTAAATTCATGTTATATTTGTTTGTTACGAGATGTTTGAAAACCGTTTACACTCAAATCAAAAAGCGACAAATGAGATACATTTTTTGCATGTTTATAATAACATACTGTTTATTAAAACAAAGTCAGAATCTCAAGTTTTTAAGTCCCTTTTTCAATGCTTTAAAACTAACTACGATAATACAAGGGGAAAAAACATTGGTTGTATAGTTTTTTTAAAGCCATGTTCACACTAGACTTTTTTGAGCATTCAATTTCTTCAGACACCACAATGAACAGGACATGTCACAAACTAGGGCTTTCGGTTTTTAATAAATACAACATATAATATATAATATATAATATTAATATCAGAATGTGAAAAATGAAAACGCACCATCTACTCCAGGTTCCTACAACACTGCAAGCCTGCAGCTTTGAATTTTGTGTATTTGTATTTTAATCTGTGACGTTTAGATCATCTGTTGGTCACGTGTATTCTTGTTATGCAAATTTGAATCTACATATACATGCCTCTGATGATGAGGGCGTAACTTGTAGTAGGGGGCGTAATTTATAGGGGCGTCGTTTGTAGTACTGCGGGATGCAGACGTTACACCGAAACTGAAAAGTTTTGCTCATATGCAATGACGTAGAAATGGAGTGATAACGTATGATGCACAGAATGAGCTGATGTTGTTGAATTTAATAAATGACTGTAGTGTCAATCTAAAATTCTCTCATCATTTGTCCTATTTGCTTCAGACTTTCATCTGCAGACGCCTTGTTTTGGGCGTGGGAATGGGCATTTTTACTGCTTGCATCATGGCACAAAGCTTTGTGTGCTCGTCATCTCTTAATTAGGAGCCGAAATAGATAAAAATTAAGTAATTTTTACATCAAAGAGAAGGATGGTTAGAATTATGTGTCAACAATGGGAAAGTATATTCGTGCAGTGTGAGCATGTTATAAGATTAAATCCGGTTTGAGGCTTGTGACATATAAACGTGCACATCAAGCCCATTCATTTATTTTAGCACTCATGTAAACACTATGTTCTGATTCATCAATCAAAATGATTTAATTCTGATTGAAACGAAAAGTGCCCATCTAAATGTGGCCTTGCCCTCTGTTGCACTGGTTTTTAACTTATTTCGCAGATCATTACTACCATTGTTATTAAAAGAAGAAAAAATTAGAAAGAGTTTAAGTAATCCAGTCTTTGTTTGCTGAGGGTTGCCCCGCAGAAGCTGAACGAGCTCCTGATGCTCTTGTGTCTGAATGGGAGTGAATCTTGGCATCCATATTCCAACTTTTGGAAAACTATCCAAAGAAGAGCAGCAATTGGATGATTTTTTGCCTGTTTTTGCCTTTTTTGTCATCAACAGAAATTCTTTTCAATTCAGTTCATCAGTTTGAGTCGATGAAAATTACGTAAAATATTTACTTAGCTCACAAGACAACAACAGAAGAACAAGTGATCTGAATCAAATGATTCTTCTCGTTCAGAGTGTTCTTATCAAGTCTGGCTCAAATGCTGGAATCTGCTTTAAAGATCTCTGGTTGAGTCTGACTGGAGGCGATGGATTCAGGCATGCGGTGCGATGTGTCAGTGCTGCCATCAGTCTGGCTTTGAAGTTAAAATCAGGGGCTGTTTGAATGGAACCCAGTGTTTCTGCCAAGCACTGGATGTGACATTCAAAAGCTGCATGAAGATTATGGGCTCCAGTTGTAAGAAGCCAAACTGATGGATACAAGCTGTTCATATGTAGAGGCATGCTAAAACACTTTACGATTCTGACTGTTGTGAAAAAAAAAAAAAAAGTTTAGATCTAAAGTCCCCACCCAGTCCTCAGGAGAGTCATTTGGTTTCTCAGGAGGATCTAAACATGCTTAAGTGCCCATAGGTCTTTAATTTGAAAAGAGAAGGGGAGCCCTCTGCTGGAGTTTAAGAGTAAGTCTGATGAAATTAGCCTTGTGTGTGTCTGTGAATTCTTATCTTGAGTCCTTAAACCTTATCCTCGATTTTTATCTACTTTACCTTATACCTAAACCTTAATCATATTCCCGTTTTAAACCAAATCCCAGGCTTACTTCTGACTCTAATCCTCAACACTAAAGCTTTCCTTGTGGATTTTTAGGATGTGGCCTGAACTATCACAAGCGATGCGCATTTAAGATCCCTAACAACTGTAGCGGTGTACGGAAAAGACGTCTTTCCAATGTGTCTCTACCCGGCCCGTCGCTGTCTGTTCCTCGTTCTGCTCCAGCCGAGCATGCTGTCGCGGGCCAAGAAGAGGTGAGGAGCGACTCTTGACATCTGTGACTTCTTATTTGTCTAAATTTCATGCAATTTATTTAAATCTTGGAATATTTCCATAGCACACTACGATGCAGTCAAAACAATTGCCGTTTATTAGGGTTATTTTAAATTATTTATTATTTATAAAAAAAATTAAATATAAATTGTATTGTATTAATATACATTTATTATATTTAATACATGATATTCATAAAAAGTATAGTTTACCTTTGCAAACCTTTGGGGAATTAAGTTCACTCATTGGAAGCACCTGGGCTCAAGCTTTATAAATAAATTCTAACCAAAGAGATTTGGTTTTTCGACATCTATGACGACTTATTTTGTCAAAATTTATGTAATTTGGATTTATTTATTTATTTTGAAATCTGAGTCTTTCCATAGCACACTAAAATGTAATCAAAACAAGTGTCATTTAGTAGGGTTATTATAAACTAGTTATTATTTTTGAAAAATATTAAATATTATGACCCTTTTGGAGAACTGACTTAATACGTCGACAAACACCTGGACACAAGCTTTTTAAAGTATATTTCCCAAATTTAATCCAAAAAAATTTGGTTTGGAATGCTAACCAAAATGGTTAAGTTAGTTTTGAGAAAATGTCTATTATCATGTTTTGTAGGTACCAGATAGGTTTGCTATTTTATGCGGTGGAATGCATGCATACTGTTTAAGTGATGGCCTTGCATCTGCCCAAACCCAAACATGGCAAAGACAGTATGTCCCTTTTAGTTGTCTAACAATACCCCCCTTGGACACTATTTTCCCTTTTAATGTTATGTTGATTTTATTTAAAATAAACACCTTGAGGGCCTGACACTGTATTTGCTGTCCACACCAAACCATGCAAGTGTATTTAAAGCAAGGGTACATTGTGAAATATAACAAAATCAGATTGGCAGCAGTTCAGACCTAATGGATATTTCTCCACATAAGTTCATGAATGCATTAGAAACAAAAGAAAATGTTCTTTTGTGATATTTTTGACCTCTAGAAAAGGTCAAATGAAATTAAGGTAAATCAGATCAATCATTAATTTCTACTTGTTTTGTTGAGGTTAGTCTCAAAAAAACATCTATGTCTGCAAAGCCATCTAGGGTTGAACGGGTTTTATTTTAACTAAGTGGTCAGTTTCGAAACATTCTTGAGAAAGAACGCAATGAAGTTCTCAGTTCTCTATTTATTTACAGTAATGAATCTAAGCTGCCATTCCGGAATACTGTCTCTGTAATGTGTGCTTCAACAAACAAATCAGTGTCACATCAAGATCACATGGTCCTTCAGAAATCATTCTATGCCCATTTTTTGAAAAAAAAAAAAAAAAAAAAATTATTATTATTGTTGAAAACAGTTGTGAAGCTTAATATGCTTTAATGAGTAGAAGTTAAAAAAAGGACAGCATTAATTTGAAATAAAACATCTGTAACGTGTAAGACTTTAGTATGACTTTTGGTCAATTTAATGTATGCTTGCTGAATAAAAGTATTAATTTCTTTCAAAAAAGAAAATAATAATAATAATAATTATGGACTGCATGTTCGTCATACCGTACTGCTCATACGGTTTCTGTTGGATACAGTTTGTGTACTGTGCACAAACTTTTTTTTATCACATTGCTCTCCACTGCAGCAGCGCCTCCTTCAGGAGCCAGGTAAGCGGATACCGTCATGGAGCGGTCGGCCAATCTGGATGGAGAAGATGGTGCTGGGAAGGGTGAAGGTTCCTCACACCTTTGTGATTCACACCTACACCCGTCCCACCATCTGTCAGTACTGCAAACGGCTCCTCAAGGGGCTTTTCCGGCAGGGCATGCAGTGCAAAGGTGTGTATCGCTGTCTTCCTTCACTCTTTCCAAAAAAGAAAATATTTCTAGTCAAATGTAGAAAAAAAAATTATAACATTGTTTTCTTCACCAGACTGTAAATTCAATTGCCACAAGCGATGTGCTTCAAAGGTACCGAAAGACTGTCTTGGAGTCTTCAATGGAGGTATGGTCATTTCAGCCACATCCAATTACTATTAAGAAAAATGTGCTGACATTAAAAATCATCACATAAGTGTACTGTATGTTCTTTCAGAGCCGGCCAGCCCTGGTCCTGACTCTGATACCACGATGGAAGTTGACAGCAGTGATGTGAACAGCGATAGCAGTCGGGGTCTGGATGATTCAGAGGAACCTACCACTCCAGAAGACAAGATCTTCTTTATGGACTCCCCCTTCATGGACCGTGAGAAAGATGAAGAACCTGTGAAGACCATCAGGTATATGCTTTGGATAATAAATATCTTTTGAAGGTTTGTGTTAAAGCATAAAGAAATAGTTCACCCAAAAATGAAAATTCAAATAGGGTTTCCAACTTGTAGGACCATTTTTTTTTTTTCATCGAACACAAAAATATTTTAAACAATGTCCTTTGGCCTGTTACTCAATGTTAGTTGAACAAACTCTGAGTTTCACAGTAGGTTAAGAGGTTAAACCCAACCTGGTTTAGATCAGATGTGAACCTGAAAGAGTGACATCAGCAGTAAACAGCCAATAAAACAGAGGTCTTCAACCCTGCTCCTGGGGACTAGCTGTCCTGTCGACCCTAATCTAACAAACCTGAAGCAGCTAACAAAAGCTCTTCAGGATCAAAATACACGCGTAGGTGTGCTGAAGCAGGTTTGAAATAAACTTTGCAGGACAGTAGGTCCCCAGGAACAGGGTTGAAGACCTCTGACATCAAACATGGAGAGCGTCAGAGTTCACAACTGATTTCTCACGAGAGAGTCACCATAATTAATATCTGCTGAAGAATGTTAAGAAAAATATCATAAATTTAATTTAACGTGTTTACAAGGCAGAGACAAAGCAATGCAGTTGCCTTGAACGTTTGAGCTTGCAGCTGATTGATGCAATTGAATCAACTTAATTTAACTAATTTATATAGGTTCACAAAGAGCTTAAAAGAAAACACGCAAGCCATTTTAAAAGCTTTACATGTTCTAAAGCTTGTATTTATATGCATGTATTTATAGTACTTGTAATTAAAAGTAGAATATTAATTGTCAAAATATAATTGCTTATGTGTAATGTGTAATGCATTAACCCTATAAAATCTACCTTATGTTTGCTATGCAAATTTCTGAGGTGTCTAAATTATAAACATGAGGAAATCTTTGCTAAACCTGTTGTACACAATCTCCAACATGCCTTCTGTCGTCCGATTGATATATAGCTTTTCACAATTTCACTACTGATTTTTATAAAGTAAATAAGAATACATTTTATATTGTTAATAATATTTCAATATTAGCACTTACTGTTCAGTCCAGTGTTGAATCAAATTACTTGATTATCTATACATAATTTTTAGAAAAATGTGCGTATAAAATATCATACATCTGGCTTTTGAGGCACGTTTATTTGTACATCTCTGAATCATAATTTTATTGAGGGGGGAGGGCAAAACATATAATGCAATGCAATAAAATGTACAGAGTTTTGATTATAAAACTAAAAAAATGAATCTCTTATTAAGACATATTATTGGGAGATATAGAGTGACACTTATATGCATTTTATAGTAGGTAGTCTGTTATACTGTTATATAGATCTTATTTTTTTTCATTACAATCTATCAGAATTTCATCTTACTTTTAGGCCATACAAATGTCATATATGAGCCATAAAAGCCTCATGTATAAAATATTATACTCAACAAAAACACGTATACATTTTTTGTGATGTTTTTGCTTTAATTTGGAGCAAGAGATACAGGAGTAGTGACATAACTGTGTCAGACATATGTCACATTGCTTATAGCTGATTGGTTCATTTTTGGTTTGCAGTCTGGTACCCTGAGTAAAAAGTAGGTTAGCCATGTAGTGTAAGTTACACCTCTAAAAACCAATCAATACTGAACCCCCCAAAAAACCTGAAACTCAACCTAAAGTTAAACTAAACCAGAACTAAACTCAAACCAGTTTCGTGAAATAGGCTACTGGCCACTCTTTTCAAACAATGAGGATCAAGCACCAAAATGTTATTTGTTTGCTTGTGTGAGGATCATAGCAAAATTGGATTTGTAAATGATTCATTTTTAGCTGAACTATTCATTTAACAGCTGTCTGCTGGCTGAATAACATGTTCCCTTTCGAGGGAACTCATCTCTGCGTCAGTTGCTGACGCTGTGTGGACGCGTCCTGTGGAACCGGGTGTCTGAGGCATGTGTGAAATCACACAAAATCTTATTGGCTGATGGCAGTCCTATGACACCACATGGAGCCTGCATTTCATGTCATTAGCTTTTGTTTTCAGGAGGCCACTTGTTTGTGTGCTGTGTGAAAGCAGTGTGTTTATGTGACTCCCCAAAAAAGAAAAAGAAAGTATGGTGAGTAAAAAAGCATTTTAGAAAGTGTGCATCACCTTGCCCGTGTTTGTACGCATCGCCAGGCGTTATGAATCTATGCGTTTTTGTATGGGAACGGAGCATACACGTTTAGACTTTGAGGAGGCTGGATGCACTCATTGTGATCAGGTCACAAAGTGGAAGCTCCACTTCCACTTTACTCTCTTTTTTACCCCTTTTCCACCAAGGTAGTTTGAGCAGGTTCAGAGCCTAGTTTCAAATCAGTTCTTTGTCTTTCGACACCCAAAGCACCAGCTCTGAACCAGACAAAATAAGTAGCAAGGAAGTAGTACCAAAACATTGCTAGTCTAGAAGTAAGAACCACTTGCATCAGGGGCGGGGTTAACGTGACCAACAAGACAAACAGAAACTTGTGACCGCCATTTTTGAAATAGCAGCTAATCAAGATATTAGCTGCTAGATTGTAATCTCCATCTATACAAATTACTTTGAGCTACACCAACGCTTTGGACTCAACGTGTTTGGATGTCAACATAGGTTTGCAAAGCCATGAGCATCAATAGAAACACAACGTCCGACATTGTTGATGGAAGGCTTGTTCTAGATGCATCAGAGCTGCACGGACCGATCGGTGAGTGACATTGTAAGTGAGTGTAGTGAGCTGGAGCGTTTGGAGAGGATATCACTACTTGTGCTTCTGGATCACTCTCGTAGTGCTTTGATGTAATGCTCCGATCAGTCTGCGAGAAGCTGTTGGATCTCAAACAAGCCTGTTGTGTTTGGTGCTGCCACGCTAGCGTTGCTGGGTAAGATGAGATGTATACAGTGACGTATGACACGGCACTGTGGTGGCTCTCTAACCCATGGAAAGGCAAACCGGTTCTTTGAAGGCTCGTCAGTCGAACCAACTCAGAACCAGCAACAGCACTAGCCCTGAACTAGCACCCGGTTCATGCTGGTGGAAAAGGGTTATTTGTGAAAGAAGGGAGCCAAGCTTCTGTGCCTCGCAGGTCCTGCCCCATGTCTGCTTAAGGTGGAACTAGATGTGGGGTAAGTAGAGGTGGATATTACAAGCAAGTCTGATGAGTTGGTTGAGCTTGTGACCCGCCGAACTGCCAAATTACGTTTAAACTGGTCTGGTGCAAAGCCGGAAGTTGCTTGTGGCCGGTTGGCGAGTGATTCCTGTTGGGTCATAAGCAACCCTATCCAGTGAGCCTTCCATTTCTCCCGGACCTGCACACTGAGGAGACAGGTTCATATGTGAGTAAGCTCCAGGTTCTCCCTAGCTATCTCTCCCCTGGGTTTGCATCCTCATTAAATGCTCCTGTCTTGCCCTCTAAGCCGTTGTCAGACAACGTAGCTCCTGGTTGGCAAGGCATATGCCTTGAAGTGTACATCCACTATAGTGACAGTTGTGCAGGTAAACCACTGCACACTTACGACCGTTAGAGAATGTGGTATTTAGCGTCATTGCCAGTACACTAGCTTCGCATCAGCGGACAGGCCGGAGTTTGAGACTTAACCCTCCCCACATTTTCAAATTGGGGGTTAAAGCAGTGCTCCATTGTGAATGTGTTGATGCCCATTACAGGCTAAATGAAGGTCAGGGCCTTTAGCAGAGCAAGATGGACTGTATTGTGGTTAGCGATCTATAGCGATCTACAGTTCATTAAGACTGGACAGATAGAGAACACTCGCACACTCCCTTCGGTATGTTCACACATTCCCTTAAGCTGGGATGTTAGTGGCCGGCATGATAATATGTGGAGTTGCTGTTAGAAACTCCGCACTTCATCTGTCACCTGGTTCAGCTGCTTGACGTGATTTTGAGATTGACAGGATTTCACACATGCCTCAGACACCAGTTCCGTGGTACATGTACACCCATTGCATCAGCGTCTCTTTCCCTTCTCAGGGAACTGGGGCTACATACATAATCCGACATAATAAAAGACGTTTTCCAAGATTTCCGTATCAAAGTCCTTCTTCCTCAACAAAGTAAAGTGAGATTATGCAAATTTACCAAAGTTCTGTGTTTTTCTTGATCACTGCTATTGATCTGATGTTTCTTGTGTCTCTTTAAAGCCCCTCTACCAGTACCAATATCCCACTGATGCGTGTGGTTCAGTCTGTCAAGCACACCAAACGGAGGAGTTCCACTATGGTCAAAGAAGGATGGATGGTGCACTACACCAGTCGAGACAATCTTGTGAGATTTTATTCAATACTTGCATGTAAAGTTGCTTATTTATTTATGGGATGTATACGCTTTGATACAAAAGCATCTGCTAAAAGCATAACTGTAATTCAGTGTGGATGAATGCCTAACTGAAACTGCTGATGTAGTGTGACAAAATGTTTTATTGCTGTTTTCATAACACATTTTTGATGGTTCGTTTTAGTGAATTGGTTTGTTTGGACAGTTCATTTCACAAACTGCTTCAAAAGATTCACAGACAAATTTGAGTCATCTTTCAGTAATCAGTAATGTTCCCACACTCTTAGAAAGGATGTGTAAACTGACTCAAAATGTGTTAAATTCTTACACATCAACGGGTGGGTTTTGCGACAACACTTGTTGTGTTAATTTTCACATTCACAGTGTTAATTTATCACAGTGAATGTGTCAGGAAGGTTAACACAAAGATGTGTAATAACACATAATGGCTGTCCTTGGCTACACAGTGTTGGATGCTGGGAACAAATTCACAGGTTGTGTTAATTTTACAACTACACAAAACTGTGTAAAACAACTAAACTCTTCCAAGACTGTGTAAATTCGAGTGCTACGCAATTAATTTTTCCACACATTCTTCTGAGAGTGCTGCGGTTTGAGTTTTGACTTAAATGACTTGAGTCATTTTTATCCAAAATGTATTTTAGTTCATTGTTTCAATGCAGTTATATTATTTATTTTAGTGATTTTTTTTTTATTGATTTTTTTTTTTACCAGATCAAAAACAGCTGATTTATTAAATGATATAACCTGATGTAAAGCAGAAATTTTACTTTACCTAAAAATAATCCTGTCATCATTTACTTAACCTCGTGTTGTTTTAAACCTGTATGATTTTCTTATTCTCTGAAAGACAAAAAAACATATTTTGAATGTCATATTTGCAGTTACACATTATAAGTAGCATAAAACTTGTCTTATACTTCTTGATGGCATCAAATCAATTTGCATTAGAATAAATGGACTGTATATCAATGTTTTGAAGTCAGTTAAATCTGTTTTGCCCTTTAGAGAAAGAGACACTACTGGAGACTGGACAGCAAGAGTCTGACACTGTTTCAGAATGAGTCGGGAGCCAAATATTACAAAGTAAGAGTTTTACACACATTTAACAAAAACACTTTTATTACAAATAATGTAGTGTTTTAATTGCTGGGGTTCATGTATAAATTAGAAAAATTTGACATTCATGTATATATTTTAATGTCATTGAGAACAACCTTTAGAATGACACTGGAAATTATAATATTGCTCATATACTTCTTATGAAACTGATTACGCTGCAGTTCATCTTTGATCTTCATAATGTCAAAACATTATAATTAATTGCTCATCTAGAGCATTGCAGACAGCTAAAGGCTGTAGTATTTTCCCCTCTCATAAATACCGCTCAGCTCTCTGGTAAGTACCACAGAATGCCCCCTCCTCCTCCTCTGCTGCAGCTCAACCAAAAGCCATTTACAAAGAGATAGGAAGTGCATCAAATACTGTGTGTAGTGATATGGTTAACGCAGTTGTATTTCTGTATTGAACAAACCAATATAATAACTTTTATTCTGAGACTTGATGGCATCACTGCATTACTGTATGTGTTTGTACATGCTTGCTTAAAATATTACAGCATGTATGGTGGTAGATCATTTAATGCTGCTTCTCATTGTACAATTTTCACTCAGAAATTGCTAGTACATTTCACAAAAATTACAAAAGTAACACATTCAATTAAACATTACGTTTTTTTAAAACTTTTACTTTTTTTTTTTTTTACTATATAACCTGTATGCATGTTTTATTATAATAAAATAATATTTAAGTTGTCTGGATTCCAAAAAAGTGAACAGTATCCATATACTGCATATGATTTTATTACCTAAATAGCAGCAATGCAAGATGTTAAATGTGCATTATATAATTCTGACCAAATTGTGCAGCCCCATTATGTATAATTAGTTTCATAAGTGGCTAGATAGATTGAATTTTATTCAAAATTCATATTAAGATTTGTTTAAGATGGTATTTCAATCCATGTGGGTAGGTTGTCTATGCTCTATACATGTTTCATTAACATTCATGTTTTAAAGGGATAGTTCGCCCAAAAACGTATTAAACGTCATTAATTACTCGCCTTCATTTCGTTCCACACTTGTACGACTTTTGTTCATCTTCAGAACACAGATTTTTTTATATGAGATCTGAGAGCTTTCTGTTGCTCCTTAGACAGCTACGCAACTGACACTTCAAAATGTTCATAAAGAGACCATAAAACTAATCCATATGAATTTTCTGAAGAGACTCGATCACTTTTTATTTTAAACAGATTTAATTTAGACTTTTATTAGGTGTCATTTTTGGGTGAACTGTCCCTTTAAGAAAAGTGCACAACTTAAAATATTTCAAGGTCAAAAGGTTGTTGTTGTTTTTTTGCTTTTTGAAGGTAAGGACACATTAAATTTAACAAAAGTAACATTACAAGTGCTGTTATTTTAAACTTTCAGTCCACCTTTATAGTAGGTGTATTTAACTACTATCTTCTTTGGAAATTGAAAAACATTTTGGTACAATGTACTTGTAGTAGTACATTAGACTACAGATACACTAAAGATACACAATAGGGGTGTAATTACCCTCATGTCACGATTCGATACATATCACGATACTGAACTCACGATACGATATTATTGCGATACTCCAAGACATGATAAATGGTTAACAAAAAATTAACTGGTGATTAAAGTACTGAATTTGGTATTACATTGGAAGTGGAAATGAATAGGATTGGACTTGAAATTGGGCTTGGACTGAAAAATACGAATATGCTTGCACTCCGTCACTGACTAGATATATTTCAAATAATGTAATCCACTTTTTACTAGACACATGTTGTTGCATTTTTGTATTGTGATATATTGTGGCACAATATATTGTTACACACCAAGCATATGACGGTTCGGTCCATATGTCGGTATTGAAGTCACCGTTCAGTATGGATTCGGTACACTAAACATGACTTCTTTTTATTAAACAATGGTTTTTTGAATAAATTGTGTCTCTCTCTTTAAATAAATTCAATTATAATCAACATTTTCTTAAGGATTAAAAAAATGGCAACACTTTACAATAAGGTTCATTAGTTAATGTATTAACTAACATGAACTAACCATGAGCAATACATTTGTTACTGTATTTACTAATCTTTGTTAACTTTAGTTAATGAAAATACAGTAGTTCATCGTTTATTTTTTTTATTTATTTATTTTTTTCCGTCTGCTAGGGGTCGCTAAACAATTCAAAACAATAACAAAGGCGTAGATTGACGCAGTGAATATGGAATCATGAAACTTGTCGTCATGCCGATGGATCTAATAATATTTATGGGGGAATAATGTTTATGGATGAGTGAATGCATGTTTTTAACATGACTGTGGTATGTTAAGCGCATGGCCAAGAGTCGCGGACGCGATTACTAATGAGAGACAGATATCAGTGACACACGTGAGTCTCAGGGATAAAGAAACGAGGACATTTCATTCTACCGAACTACTCGCAAGTGCTGAAATACTACTCGTACAGGTCAGTTTATTTGCCGATATTGATCCTCTTTTTATTTCTCCTTATTTCCCAAAGTTTTCTTGCCATGGTCCATAATGTTTGAACGAAACAACAGCAGCGCTCCGCTAGCCGTTACGCGGCTGTCTGTGTCTGTTGCCATGGTTACTGTACAGCACAAGAAACCAGGGATAACGCAGATATTTAAAATTGTGATTTTCTCTGAATTTACAGATTCGTGGAAACATTTAGGATAATGTAAGTACACAGCTGAACGAAATATATAACACTGTGCAAGTGATTTTTGGATATTTTAATATAAGAATTTCACATATTGTACCTTTAACTGATGTTAACAAGATTTTAATAATGTATTAGTGTTTCAACATTTACTAACAAAGATTAATAAAAGCTGTAGATGTGCAGTTCATTATTAGTTGACTTAAGTAATGTAGTTAACTAATGAACCATATTGTAAAGTGTCTAAATCTAATTATAAAATTATTACTCCAATTCATTTTTGAAATTTAATCATTTAAACAGTTACTGTCATAACTTATTTTCGTGACAAATTTACTTAAACATATATTAAGTAATTAAGACATTACTAACAGTTAAAGTAAGTGTAATGAATATATTAGCTAATATAGAGCATTTAGTGAAATGCTCCCCTCTAAAGTTCATTTGTCTAGTGAACTAACATGCTGTGGACACTAAATGACTTGCCTGAGGTAAATGTAATGCTACCTGAGATATTATTCTCAAGTTTGATGTTTTCCATGGTTGAAACACCGGTTGAGAGGTTACACGCATGTCTAGATCAGCTGCTCTTCCTGTTGTGGTGGTTAACAAACAGCGTTGCATTGCCCTTCTGGATTGGAGTGTGGATTGCTTGTGACTGACTGTATGTGTTGTCTAACTCCATGAACCAAACCATGACGTCCATACCATACACCCCTTACACCCCTAACTTATAGTGTTCATGTTGTATTGCAAAACGCTTGTTTTGCTATTGAGGTGGGATACAGGTAAGGTTAGGGACAGGTTTGATGGTATGGGTAGATTTAAAGGTGGGTTAAGGTGTAAAGGATGGCCAGCAGTGTAATTGTAGATGTAATTACAGAAATTAATTACAGATATTTACAGATGATCATTGCATGCAGGGTTTTTTTAAGTACAATGTAAGAAAAAAACGTGTACACAATAAGTGCATTGTATGAAATGATTAATTTTTAAATGTAAGTACATATAGGTAGAAACACTTAATAAAAAGTGGGTCCAGACTTTGTTCATCAAAGAATACTGACAAAAAAAAAATCTATCATTTTATCAAGCTGCACAACAGCAACCATATTAGAATGATTACCGAAGGATCATGTGACACTGAAGGCTGGAGTAATGATGCTAAAAATTCAGCTTTGCCTTTGATCAAATAAATGCAGATTTCTTTAAAAAAAAAAAAAAAAACGCACTGACCTCAAACTTTGGAACAGTGGTGTATGAATGAATGCCACTGGGACTTTGGTTACGTCTTCTTTGCGCACATCTGTGGATGTGAAGGTCATATTGCCATTGATTTAAATCAAAATAGTTTTAATGCCCTTTTGTTTTTCTTCAAGAACTTGTGTTTCTGTGAATGTTCCTGTATTCCCAGCTGTAAAACTAAAGTCAGGAAACCTCACCGCCCTGGGTGAGACTTCAGGGTGTGTTTAAGTCTGTTTTACACACCACTTTATTATCGTCTTGGCGCTCTGCTCCGGTCTTAAACTCTAAAAGAGATATTACTTCTTTTAAGTTTTCACATGAATCCATATTCTTGGCAAAATGCACTGCATTATTCTAAAGAGTAACTCAATCAGTTTTGGTAACAAAGACTGTCTCCGTTTGACTTTATTGTAAAGTTTTTCTTAACCAAATTGATTGTTAGGTCACACTTCTCAACACAATGAGTAAGGTATATGATCCCAAAACAACCTTATACTTTATACTCGGAGTACAGCGTGAGACATGATCATGCATTTGATTTCCATCTATAACTGAACAGAACCAGTCAGATTTGCACATTTGGAAATCATAGTGTTCTCTTTTGAAGATTGAAGCCCTCTACTTTTGGTTTTGGGTAAGGGGGTTTCAGGCCATTCTCAGGATAACCGCAGCCCACCCCCTTAAGTGTGACCACCTCCTACATAATGTATCGGTGGCTAGAGTGAGATTTGCCTACACACTCATACACGTATGCACACGAGCGCTTCTGCTGCGCTGCCCTGTAATCATGGAGCTCTTCATAGGGTTGGGTCACATGATTCACCCACCAAACCACAAGCACTTCATCTCATATTCAGAGAAGACCGCAGGCGCAGCATTCGCTCTGATTGGCCACAGCTACTGTTTTTCCTGAGAGCAAGTTTGGGGGCTGAGCAGAAGGTGGACTCTTAAGAGACTTTCATTATCAGACTTGGCACACTAGGCTCAGAATCGTCAATGAAGATTGATGCTTAACTCTGGATGGCAACTTTCCGCTGCATTTGTAGATGGTGCTGTTTTTGACATGTGATAAGGACAGTTTGATAAGGAAAATCTGTTTGAACCTGGAGGAACCACGTGGACTTGGAAAGGACTTGGAGTGACCACTCTTTACTTCTCATCAGCGAGACACCATAGAGTTGATGAACTCTGTGAACTCTTTGAGACAAACTTCAAACTAGACTGGAGATTTTTATTCAGCATTGCATAAATTAATTTAATGACTCATTTCCAGACTCAAAGAGCAAATGCAAGGTTGTGTAATTGTTTAAGCGGTCTTATCTGTCAGTGAGTCAGTGTCTGAATTTCTGACTCATTGTCTGACCCTCAGGAGATTCCCCTGTCAGAGATCTTGCAGGTGGAGGTTGCTCGTGACTTCAGTAGTTTAGCCCTGGGGGGCAATCCACACTGCTTTGAGGTCATCACAGCCACCATGGTGTACTACGTTGGGGAGAACACTGGCGGCCCCCACCTCCACATACACAACCCCGCGCTGGCGGCCGGCGGTGTGGGGCTGGAGGTGGCCCAGGGCTGGGAGAGGGCCATCCGCCAGGCCCTGATGCCGGTTCCAGTAACACCACAGCCCAGCGTGGGCGCCACTGCGGGACAGAATAAAGATCACAGTGAGTAGTAAAGTCTTTAAAAGTCTTTAAAAACATGTACATATAGTTAAAGTGGTTGCCAGTGTACCAAAACCTACCAATCTCAAAAAAAGGACAAAAAAGAAGTTCATATGACTATTGCACTACACTGACAAAAATTTGGCTCAGGATTTACTTTGAAACTGCTTTCATATTTCAAAGATACGGCAAGTAACAATTAATTAAACGTGAAATTTTGGAGTAGAAAGACTGTTTTCTTGTAAAATGTACTCCAATAATCTTAGCCAGAATTATTAAACTGCAAATTAGTATGAGAACATGAACGAAAGTCTTACAGGTTTGGAACGACAGGGTGAATAATTAATGACTAAACATCTACACTAAAGAGTAATTTCATTTTGGAGTGAACTAACCCTTTAAGAAATGCTTTTTTTAGGCATTAAATACTAGTACACTGACTTGAGCAAAGCTTAGTAAATCACTTTATAAATCATTTAAATGCATGATTCATTTAAATACTCTCCTCTCATAGATTTTGTGACTTTAAGGGAAACTCCTAAAAATGCATATGCAGTAAGGTCAGCGGCAAAAATAACTGTCCATACCTCTTCAGCGCTATTTTCTCACTGCATGTCTTTAGTAAATCCTGACAGTTTTTCAATGCCAAGCTTGATAGTAAATATGGCCCGTTTTCTTTACAACTTTGAAAAATAATTTTTTAAAGTGTAAGTCATGTGATAGCTTTCTGTAAGGAAGAGACTAAAATTGAAGTTGTCATTGTAGATTTTGTGCATCTGGCACTTCATGACATGAAATTTTATGTCAATTTCAAAAACATGAAATTTCTTTCTTTCTTTTTTTTTTTTTTAGACAAACTGTCCATTTAAGACTAAACATGTTATGAGGTGGTTCTGCAAACATGTTAACATAATAGTTCCCCCAAAAATGTAAATTATCCCATAATTTACTCACCCTCAAGCTAAGTTTTAAATTTGGATATTTTTCTTACAAATGCTCATCGCTTTGCTTCAGAAGACATTTATTAACCCACTGGAGTCGTATGGATTACTTTTATGATGGATGGGTGTGCTTTTTTGAGCTTCAAAAACTATTCAATGCCATTTATTATGCTTGGAAGAGCCAGGATATTAATTTCTATTAATATCTATATTTAATATTCTATATATACACCTAGGATGGCTTGAGGGTGAGTAAATTATGGGATAATATTAATTTTGGGGTGAACTATTCCTTTAATAAAAAGGTTCTGTTCAACATTTTGGTGCAGACATGATTCTCAGTTGTTTGACAAAGCATTAATGCTTTAATATTTGTGCATTAATGTGTTATTTAATCTACCGTTTAATAGTTGTTGTTTTTTTGAAAGATATTAATGCTTTTGTTCAGCACAGATGCATTAAATTGATCAAAAGTGACAGTAAAGTCACTATTTTAAAATTCTGATCTTTTAAAGTAATGTTCTCTTTGCCAAAAACCCTGAAATAATATTATCCACAAATGTCATCAAAAAAAAAAAAACATGATTTCAACATTGAGAATAAGAAATGTTTCTTGAGCACTAAATCTGAAGAAAGTAATTTCTGATGAAAATTCAGCTTTGCATCACAGGAATTAATTACATTTTAAAATATTTTCAAATAGAGCACAGCTATTTTAAATTGTAATAATATTTCACGGCATTACTGTTTTTACTGTATTGTTGATCAAATAAATGCAGCCTTCCTGAGGATGCTTTTGAGAGCTTTCTTTCAAAAACTTTACAAATCTTACCAACCCCACACTTTTGAATGATAATGTTACCTTTTTTTGCTACATATTGATGTTTAAAATGCTGTACACTCACGGGAGATGAAGGCCTACATTTGGGAATCTAAAATGTTCAAACAAGCAGTCATTGATGAGATGGATTATGATACAAGGAGATTCAAGAAGGCCCTTTTTATGTATGTTTTGTATGGATTTAAAAAAATAGGGCAACACTTAATAAACAAAATTCATGCATCTACGTTGATAGGTGTCACTCCAAGACAGCAGGAAAGAAGAAGAGCAAGTGAAACAAAAAAATGTACTGAGTGCACCTTTAATGTAATGGTTGAATGGTGACTCTCAGGCAGATTTGCAGCTCTATTCTGGAGAGTGAACGGCTGAGCTTTAGTCTTTAATATCCTGATGCACCTCCATTTAATTGTGTTGAGAGACATAAGATTAAAGAGGTTTGACAGGTCTGGATTAATGAAAGCTGTTTAGTTATGAAACAAACACACTTTTAATTCAGTATTCAGAAGAGATTTCAGCCCAGAGATGAATGACACTTAATTAAGAGTTTGTCTGAAGACAAGCAAAGCCGGGGCAAATCCAACCCAACAAATAATCAGTAAAAAACACCTCGAGAATTATTATGTCTAGCTCAAGCTTTTTGTCATTCTAGTAATGTGTAATTTATTATATATTTCAGATGGGATTGCTTAAATTATTCTCACATTTTGCACAGGCAAACAGGAAAACGACTGTGGAAAATGTCTCTGCAATCAAACTGATAATTGTCCAACCTTAGGACACATCGTAATTTGTTGCATGTTTTGGATGTGATGCTAATTAAAATTAAACATTTTTATGCCTCATATTTTCTCACATAAAAATTTGAACTCGTATTATCTATTATGAAATGCTAAGGCTAATCCAAATGTCTGTATTGTGTTTTGTGCGTGTGTGTTGCAGAGGAACTGTCCATCAGCATTTCTGTATCTAACAGTCAAATCCAGGAAAATGTGGTGAGTGTTTGACGGTGTTTACTGACAATATTTCACAACTACAACTCTTATTATTCACACTTCTGCTTGTTCGGTCATGGCCATGGTCAAGTCACACCACAAGAAAACTGAAAAGCTGAGAGAGGACATTTGGGATTGTTATTCATGCATTTAACTGTAGACTGGGCAATTGTAATTGAGTTAATTGAAATAATAGTGGATTTGTCAATCTTACGACTTTGTTTGCTTTGTCTTTAGGACATCAGCTCAATCTATCAGATCTTTGCTGATGAAGTGTTGGGATCTGGACAGTTTGGCATCGTTTATGGAGGTACAGATCCAGTATTCTTTGTTTATATATATATAAAAGTCTGTGAATCCTCTGTTTGTGTGGCAGACACACACAACTCATGCGCACCGAAAGCTGCTTCAGACAGCGCGCCGGCCACATTGACTTCATTTTCATGCTTGAATGGATAAAAACACAAAATTATCCCAAAATTCTGCTTCGTGGAGTATCCTTGTAACCACAGTCTTAAATGAGATCAAATGCGTTAAATGAACATAAAGAGTTTTGAGAAAATAGGGTGTGTGTCAGATCCACATGATGTGTGGCAGGTCTTAAAGTGACAGCAGCCTAATAAACCTGCCGCTGTCTGTCATTTAATGTTCATCAAAGAACAGAAGACAAAGAGAAAATCCCTCACTGCTCTTGACTGAATAACTTTTATAGGTTTAATAATGATTAATCTATATTCAATTTATAATTTATACAGTCAAGACTGTGAAGTGTTTGATGACTATTAAATTTCAGTACATTTCCTACCTGTTTGATCAAATATTTAAAATAGGCTGTCTTTGTTATTTGTACAGTAATTTGGATATTAAATGGGAAATTAGTAAAATATATTAACTTAAATGTTAGGTGCACTTTGATCACAGAAAAAATGTGATTAATTAGTTATTTTTTTAATTGATTGACAGCACTATATATGTATATATTACACAGCACCAGGGTTATTGCAGTATTTAACATTTCTCATTTTCAATTATTTAAAGGCACAATATTTTTGGGTTTAAATATCCAAAAACCACCAGAACAATGTTATGTATTTTGTTGAATGGTGTACTTGCGTTATCCCAAATGTTTCCAACAATGTTTAAATCCAGAGAAATCAGCTATTTTAACCAGTGTTTGTGTCATTGTGCCTCCTTGTCAATGTCATATCCGTGCTACCCTTGATTTCCATAGAAACCACCAAAGACGCTTTAATGTGTTATGTGTTTTACACTTGAGCCTGTTTATGAAAAGAAAGTGAATGAAAGATGGGTTCAATTCAACTACAAGTGGTAACTAAATATATATATTTTTTTTCATATTTCACGGTGTCTCAAAATAGCACAGTTGAGTACACTGAGATGTTCTAAAGACTATCTTAAGAAGTATTAAAGAAGAATTTTTTAGTATATTAATACAAAATTAGTGTGAGGAAACAGAGCACTTTAAGTACATTATTTGTTTCACCTGGGTTTCTGGTTTTCTTTTGTAGGGTTTATAAGTGGCGTCTCCTACATGCACTATTTATAATATACACTATACACACCAAATATATTCCATCTTAATTTTGAACAATGTTTTGTTTTATCACTTGAAGCCTAAAAGCCTTTTTCTGCTAAATCTTTTTTTTAAAATGTGTTTGTGCAGCATTTCAAATGATTTTCTGTCCTGTTTCAAGGGAAACATAGAAAAACAGGCAGAGATGTGGCCATCAAAGTAATAGACAAAATGAGATTCCCCACCAAACAGGAGAGCCAGCTGAGAAATGAGGTTGCCATTTTACAGGTGATCAGTCTTTTTAATCTGATTATGGAGAGATAAGAATTGTGGATATGATAATGACGCATAATGATGGAGAGAGCTGTTCTCTTTATATATAATTTATGTTGTTGTTCGTTACTTACAGAATTTGCACCATCCTGGCATTGTAAACCTGGAGTGTATGTTTGAGACTCCAGAACGAGTCTTTGTTGTCATGGAGAAACTCCATGGTGACATGCTGGAGATGATCTTGTCCAGTGAGAAGAGCAAACTTCCAGAGCGCATCACCAAGTTTCTGGTCACACAGGTTTGCAGATACTTTCCTCCTATCCCTTCAAATCATATTTCCCCTTGTTTATCTATTCTGAAGTGCATTTTGTGTAGATGAGGCAGTAATCTGGATCTCATCTAGAGCGGCGAGTGTGTGTGTTGATTAGAGCAGTGGGGCCGCGGGAGCTCGTCCATTAGCCTTGGATCTAAAGCCACAGAACTGCTGCGATGTGGTTAAGATGCTTCTGTCTGCGGTGTCAGGAGCCAGTGTTTCTATGAAAGTAAATGGAAACATTGAATGACTGTGATTTCTCCCTCATAGTCAGTGACTTTGATTTTTGGTTTAATCATTGAAAGGAACTATTATTGTTGCTGCTATTGTCAATTTTATACCCTGCACAACCCAACTATCATCCTTTCAAAGGTTTGGGGTCTGTAAGATTTTTGAAAAGTTTGCTTATTCTCACCAAGTCTGCATTTTTTTTGCTTAAAAAATACAGTAAAAACTACAATATTGTAACAATATTACTACAGTTTAGCCATAACTGTTTTCTATGTAAATATGTTTTAAAAGGTCATTTATTCCTGTGATCAAAGCTGAATTTTCAGCTTCATTACTCCAGTCTTCAGTAGCTGCGTTTCCTTTATCCTTTAAATTGTGCAAATTGAAATTGCAAATTAAAAATACGGCCAAAGGAATTGCATCAATTTCACAAAAACTCCCATATATTGAAAAAAAGTTTTCAGGCCATTTGAAAAATGAATATTTCACAAAACTACAATGGATAGTTTTTTTTTTTGCATTTACAGGTCAACTGGCGCAAGTAAAAGTCGATCATTTAAAAAAGAAAAGAAAATTTAATATGTGATATGTTTGGACAAAAGATGAGACAGAGTTCTTTATTAAACTCATAAAAGACGAAAGAATTACGGAAATACTGGATTCTAAACAACAAAGAAATGCCACAATGCCACACTCGAAGTAGATAGGAGGGAGAAAAACTCAAAAACTCCTCATACGTGGAGTAGAAGAGTCTTTCCTTGCCAACAATGCTTGGATAACACGTCTACGTCTCCTTCGATTAAAAATAATGGCTAGTGCGGTGGCTGCGATATACTTAAACCTACTAACATCCGTTACCAACTTATCACAAGAGGAAAAAAAGACGTTTTAGTCGCGTAATGGAAACTACGTCATTTCGCAATAGTTTTTTATCGATATTTAGAAAAATCACTAAAGTTTTGTGCAAATCTGTAATGGAAACATGGCTAGTGTCACATGATCCTTCAGAAATCATTCTGATATGCTGATTTGCTGCTCAAAAAACATTTATTTTTATTGAAAACTGTATTGAAAAAGTATATATATCAAATCATTTTTTCTAATTATTTGTAAAAATGCAAAAGTCTTTACTCTCACTTTTGATCAACTTAATGGCCCTTGCTGAAAGGTATTAAAAAAAATGCTACTGACCCCAAACTTTTGAATATAATGTAATGTAATATGAGATCGGATAAGGTCCGAGTTTTGTTTTAGGTCCAGGATCCTATGCAGTATGGAAAAGTATGGAATTTTATTTCCAGGTCTGGATAAACATGGAAAAAAGAAAACAGAGAATGGAAAAATATTTTTATTTCCTGACTTTTGTGGCTTAAAATTAAGAATTTCTAAAGGCCAATTCACACTGCACAGACAGATGCCAACAAACACAGACAATCAAGTTGGCCGTTGGATTTATATTTTTATGAAAAAAACAGTCATGTTCACACTGCCCCAACAGACACCGACAAACTCCTAGTCAGAATGTCTTCATGCCCTGAAAACAGGGCGTAAAAAACAAAAGAGGTTGTGGGTGAAGACGTTCCTGTGACGGAAAATACAGGGAGCTTTCTTGAATTTGTACAGAGAACTGCAGTTGATCTCAACAAACTGTTAAATAACCCAGCTTTGAAAAAATGTTTGTCTTTCTTTCTTCAGTCGAAAAGAAATTAAGGGTTTTGAGGGGAAAAAAATTTTCTCCATACAGTGGACTTCACTGGGGTTCAACGGTTTGAAGGTTTAAATGTCGGTTTCAGTGCCGCTTCTAAGAGCTCTACATGATCCCAGACGAGGAATAAGAGTTTTATCTAGAGAAACCATCGGACATTTTCTTAAAAAAAAAAAAAATTAAATACTTTTTAACCACAAATGCTTGTCTGGCACTGTTCTGTGATGCGCCACACATTACATAATCACGTTGGAAAGGCGACATCAGAGGATGTACCGTGTTAAGGTGAAAAACTCATTTATCCTCCAACTACGAAATCATCCAACATCGTTATTTTACTTTTTTTGTAAAGGACGTTTGACTTTACAAAGTCTTTGCAAATTCACTTTGTAAACGCTTGCTTGCTTGCTGCTCTACGATCATCATGTTTGAAAGGTCACTCATGACAAAGGCGGAAGCCTTTAAATACATGGAATTAACTGACTGCTTTACTGTCATAGATCCTCGTGGCTTTGCGACATCTCCATTTCAAGAACATTGTTCACTGTGACCTGAAGCCAGAAAACGTGCTGTTGGCGTCTGCGGAGCCATTTCCTCAGGTAAACAACAGTGACTAAACCATGTTGTCCTAGAGAAATTATAATATAAAAGTATCAAAGTTATTTGTATTGCGCTTTTCACAATACACATTGTTTCGTTGATGTATCTTAATACCTTTCCATACTTTATAGTCACATTTAGCAGATTAGAGCTGGACGAAAATGTAGTTATATTTTTTGACAATACAAGCAATCAAGCTGTTAAGATTTGCTATATACAAAGTCAGCATACTTTATGTATGCGGAGAAAGTTGGACATAATTATATATCCGACTTAACAATATAAACAGCTGGGCGATAATATAGTAACATTTTGCAGCAATATAAATGATCACAAAGATTTGCTATATAGTATACATTGATTTACGTGAGTGTACTGTATGTATGAGGATGAAGTTGAATTTATCTGGAACATGCTTGGGGGGAAAAAAGCTAATAATAAAAAAAATGTAAAATCGCATCAATTTTGCAAAAACTCCCATATATTGAAAAAAAGTTTTCAGGCAATTTGAAAAATGAATATTTTACAAAACTACAATGGATAGTTTTTTTGCGTTTACAGGTCAACTGGCGCAAGTAAAAGTCAATCATTTAAAAAAAAAAAAAAAAAAATGTTTTTAAATATGTGATATGTTTGGACAAAAGATGAGACTGAGTTCTTTATTAAACTCATAAAATACAAAAGAATTACGGAAATACTGGATTTTAATAATAAAAAAAAAAATGTAAAATTAAAATATTTAATGTAAAAACAATCAAAATAAAGCCAAAACATGATATGAAATATTTTATTTGTTTAGCGTCATTGTTATCAGAAAATC
The DNA here is from genome assembly GCA_038088235.1 of Zacco platypus. NCBI lineage: Eukaryota > Metazoa > Chordata > Actinopteri > Cypriniformes > Xenocyprididae > Zacco > Zacco platypus. The sequence goes on from CM076069.1 coordinate 3,577,985, forward strand.
ATGATTATTGAAATATAAATTTTTCGGGGGGTAATTTATGTAAATACTTAAAAAAAAAAAAAAAAAAAAAAAAGGAAATCCCTGTAACAACACATGACCAAACTAGAGCGCTTGCTGTCATGTTCCAGGTAAAACTGTGTGACTTTGGGTTTGCTCGGATCATCGGGGAGAAATCTTTCCGGCGCTCAGTGGTGGGCACACCGGCGTACCTGGCCCCGGAGGTGCTGCGCAGCAAAGGCTACAACCGGTCCCTAGATATGTGGTCAGTGGGAGTCATTATCTATGTCAGTTTGAGTGGCACCTTCCCCTTTAATGAGGACGAGGATATTAATGACCAAATCCAGAACGCAGCGTTCATGTACCCACCGACACCCTGGAAAGAGATCTCTGCAGATGGTAAGTAGATACTTTCTAAAAAAAAAAATGAACCTCTTTACTCGGCACCACCAAAAAACACGAGATAAAATAGTTGCAGTTGCAACCAAATATAAACCTTCCTTAAAGGCAGTAATGCATGAATTTGTTTTACAAACGACTAAGGATAAGGTGTTTTCAGTTTACTTTACTGCGTGATTTCTATCTTTTGCCGCAGAGGAAAGTGAGATGTGTAGATGTGCGTCAGACGGCGAGCAGACGGTCCACCCCCGCCTGCGTTTAGAATAGTTCTTTCCGCCCGAGATTATACCTGCCTCTCCCAATTTCAGTCTGTCATACTCCTCTACAACACTATAAATGTCATCTCTCTGTCTCTTCATTTCGCATCACTGCAAATTTAGTTTTATAGCTTAGTTTATTTTTGTGGTAACAATTATACTTAAATTCATCATTACATTAGTTTAATTTATAGTTGAACTGTATGTGTGAATAAACCCTCTGTATTTGTTTTATATTTATATTTCTGCAGTTCCATTCATCATTTTGGGGGGTCAGCAATTGACTGATTCTACAAGGATGTATTCATTTAATAAAAATGACATTAAGACATTTATAATGTTGCAAAAATATTCCTATATCCAATAATTGCTGTTCTGAATTTTCTATTCATCAAAAAATCCTTTCAAAAATGTACTACTAAGATGTTAAGCAGCACAACTGTTTATAACATTGATAATAGAGAAATGTTTCTTGAGCAGCATATTAGCATCGATGATTTCTGAAGGATCATGTGACACTGAAGACTGTTGCTGAAATTTCAGCTTCGCCATCACAGGAGTAAATTGCATTTTCTATTTTAGGTATATTAAAATAGATAAGTTACTTTCACAGTATATATTTCACAATATTATTGTTTTTACTGTATTTATCAAATAAATGTCTTGGTGAGAAAAAGAAAAAACCTGTCGCACACAATCCACTACGTGCCTTCTGTCGTCTGATTGATAGTTAATGCTTTTTTTAGCAAGTAAAAGGCCTTTTGGTAGATTTGTAAAAACACTCCCCTTTATTCCTGATTCACGTCTTTTTGCTGAAATGTTTACTCGTTTTTATCAAGTAAATGCAAGAATAGCCTTTATATTGTTAGTAATATTTCAAGATGAACACTTACTGGACTGAAGCAACTAGATTATCCAGGCATTATTATTTTTAATATGATCCATCAGGCTTTTTAGAAACATTTATTTATACGTTTAGTTATATTACAGAGCTTTGATTATAAAACTAATCAAAGATCTCATTGATTTATATTACAAGTTATCAGAATTTTTTTGGCCATATAAATGCAAATACGGATATTTATAAATATTAATCGTCTCTAAAGATTCAATAAACTTTCATTTCACAAATTGACTATTCTTCCATGATTCTTCCATGTCAGGCGTTACAGGGTTAATTATACATTTCTTAATTTAGTACAAGTATATGCCAAATATACTTATTTGGACTTTTCTGTATATGTCGGTAAATGCCAAGTATTCTTTTCTTATAATTTTACCATAATTGTGTTTCTTATCATTCTTGCAAGTATATCTCTGATAAGTACATAAACATCCTAGACTGAAAGTATACTCTCTTAGACTAACAGCACACGTAAATAAACCGTGTACAGATAGCTCTTTTGGTAAATGCGACTGGTCTGTAATTTTGTAACATCTTAATCATGTATTTGAACTCCATAGCTACCGATCTGATCAACAATCTTCTCCAAGTTAAGATGCGGAAGCGTTACAGTGTGGATAAGACCCTCAGTCATCCATGGCTACAGGTAAGAATTCTAGAGACAGCAAAATGACTTCTCTGAACATTTTAATAGAGCTTTATACCTCAACCTGTCCATGTCTTGGCTGTCCCAGGACTACCAGACGTGGCTTGATCTGCGAGAGTTTGAGACGCGCAGAGGGGAACGCTACATCACTCACGAGAGCGATGACGCGCGCTGGGAAAAGTACGCTTTCGAGCACAGTCTGGTGTACCCTAAGCACTTCATCATGGCTCCAAACCTGGATGATATGGACGAGGACCCCTAGTGGCCATGTGAGCTGAACTAATAACCGAAGTCATTTGAAGGCAGCAACCTGTGAACGGTCTGTCGCTATGGAGACTGAAACACATCGGCAATCTGAAGCGGACACTGAGGAGAGCAAACTGTCACAAGGCTAGTGAAGTTGAGCGCTCTCTGGATGTCAGCGAGAGTCATGGAATCTGTGGATCCACACTGCTAATGACGGCTTTTTCCGTTGGGAGTGCATCCAGAAGTCTTAATGACTGTTCTTTTCCAAACGGTGCTGTTATGTTTGTTTCTTATCGAGGTGTGCGTTCACTATGTCAAAAACTCACGTTACAATCATATAAAGGATCGTAACAGATGTGAATGAAGTAAACGAAACACATTGGCGAGAACGATGTGGTCGTTTATAATAGTGTTCACAGCCTTTCGTTTTGAAAACATCAAACTGGAACATGCATTTTTCATTCCTATTCTTCTATTATTTTCTAATTCATTTTACAACATAGGTTATTCAGCAGATTGAATGATTTCAAAAGTCGTTTTTGCACTAAACAATACAACCACTGCAGCTGGTACAATTCAACGAATTATGAGAGATAATTCTCCAAGAACCCGGAAGATCGGCGCTTCTGAAAAACGAGAACTACACTTAAGCTACAGTATGTTTGAACTCTGAATAAATGTGTGTTGAATCTGCCAGATGGAATGGGAGAGATTATCTTCCGCGGACCAAAGACGATTGCGTCGATCGTGACTCTTGTTCTCACATCGTTTTAGAGCCGTTGTCTTCACCAGCATTCTTTACAGAGCCATTCTTTTTATTTATTCCTCATGCTGCAGTCTTAATACCAGCGAAGCGGTGCGGAAAAGATGTGATCAAAAGCCTACTGTGAGAAAGCTTTATGATCTAATAGCAAAGCTCTTTTTAATACGAAATATGTAATGTATTGAAAATAACTGCTAACAACTTTGATAAGAGAAAGAAAATGAACAGTGTTATGTTATATTCTTTTATTCTTTTTTTTTTTTCTTTCTTTCTTTTTGTGGTATGTACTGTACCAAAGAATGAACCTTTCCAACTATGAATACCAGAACTGGAAAATCTGAAAACTATTTTCGGTAATGGACTTTTTGTTGTAAATACTACCTACAATATTAAAATAAAGCTGGAAAAATTAGGTTTCTGAATGTAGGCAGTACATTGTACCCACATCCCTCCACACACACACACACACACTTGAGCATATTGTTGGACACACACAGACACCCTAGTGAGAAGTAACAAATATCAGGGTAAAAGAAGCCATTTCTATGCAGTTTCTTTTCACAGTCCATGAAATGAAAGCTGTTCCGTACAACAGTGAAATTTGGGAGAAAAGGATTGAGGATTCCTCTGAATCATTGCATCACTATGTTGCCGCTGGATTGGCAAGTGTTCTGTATATTTTAGTACATACTGATTCAATAAAAAATATACACTCCGTGTGTGGGGTGATTTTTCAGTTTAAGTTTTTGGATTTGCCCCTTGTTAAGGAGAAGGAAGGAGAAGGTTTTCTTTCCTTGACAGAAAACCTGCCTCAGCACGTTATATATTGGTGGGAAAATGCTATAGACAAATATTTTGAGGGACCTGAGTCGTGAGCTTTTACACATGTAGCCCTTTCCGCAAAATTACCGGTATATTTTGGTTTGCTGATCTTGTATGAACAAGACGTTTTGAGAAATAGGGGTAAATCAGTTTGGGAAATTTGCCGGGATGAAAAATTGTACCGGTAAATTGTCATGAGTGAACAAAGAATAAGGCCAGAAATACTTAAACATAGCTGTGAGTTCTTAGTCTGTAATTGCATTCAGTAATGCATTTAGTGATGCAATGTCCACTTAGTGTGTTGTTGTGTTCAAGTATGGCCTACTTCAGGTAAGTTTACTGGCCAAGCACTCACAGCTCAAAAGAACTCATCAGAACGCATTTTTGTGTTTTATTACATTGCTTTTCAATTGTTTTTTCCTGTTTAAACATGTGCTAAATGGACGTGGAAATGGATACGACAGTGTCGTTATGTTTGGTCTTGGCGGAATAGATCTGCTACGCTGCTGCAGAGCAAGAACGGGACTTTCTACTGCCAGAACATTTACGACACGCTGTTGTGAGCAAGTAAGACATACTGCACAATATAGGATACATGAATTACCCAATCTGTAGCAGATCTATACAGGTGGAGCTGGGGAAGGTGGAGGGTTTCTGAAAGCACGCTGAAAATGCTGATGAAGTAATTTAAGGTTGAGCAAGCTCATTGGTTCCTGCTGTATCCATAACCAATCAGCTGTTCCCTATATAGATAATGATGTGATTGCAAGAAGATTGATTTAAGGACCAATCGGCCGGTGCCATCTATAGTTTCATGACAAAACTTTGTATTTAATGGAAAGATGAGCTATGAATAGGAGAATCTCCAACCACTTTTACCAACCTTAAAGGGTTAATTCACCCAAAAATGAAAATTCTGTCATTATTTCCTCACCCTCATGTCGTTCTACACCCGTAAGACCTTTGTTCATCTTCAGAACACAAATTAAGATATTTTTGATGAAATCTGATGCTTCAGTGAGTCAATATTGCCAGCAAGACAATTTACACTTTCAGATGCCCAGAAAGCTACTAAAAACACATTTAAGTGTTTAATTTAACTTAACAGTTCATGTGAGTACAGTGGTTCAACCTTATTATTATAAAGCGACGAGAATACTTTTTGTGCGCCAAAAAAATAAATAACTTTTCAACAATATCTAGTGATGATGGATTTCAAAACACTGCTTTACGAATCTTTTGTTTTGAATCAGTGATTCGGTTCACATATCAAACTGCCAAAGTCACGTGAACTATTGAAATTACAAAACACTTACGATGTAACGAAGCCTCATTTACTGAAATCACGCGAGTTCGGCGCTCCAAACCACTGATTCGAAACAAGATTTGTAATGTTTTGAAGTTTCATGAAGTAGTGTTTTGAAATAATCCATTTTTTGGCACACAAAAAGTATTCTCATCGCTTTATAATATTAAGGTTGAACCACTGTACTTGCATGAACTGTTTTAAATATGTTTTAGTAGCTTTCTGTGCATCTGAAAGTGTTCAACTAATGAAAAAAGTTGCTTCGTATGTTGAATAGGGAAGGTGTAAGACGTAGAGTAAGCTGAACACAGAAGGCGGTCTGGCGGAAGCTAGATATTTTACTTTATAACATGTTAAATATGGATTTCTTATTTTGCTGTATCAGTTTGAAAAACAGCAACATATACTGTTGCTTTTACACTTTTAAATGTCCTTTTAATGTTTGACGGTTGAATAGAACGATCTCATTGTACCCAGTTTTTGAAAATACTTAGTGCGTTCATAGAGCGAAGCTTTCTCTGATTGTTTACAGTTGAACGGAAGTTACTCCCATAATTTGTGCAAAGCATCATGGGGAGTAGGAAAAAGGTGAATAGGAACAGAATGGTTAAATCTATGATTTTTTTTTATCATGTTTGTGGGTTTTTTAAGTTTTTAAAAATCTTGGCCAACTTTTTTTTTATTATTATTTTTGTTTAATTGTTTTATTCAGAGACCAGTGTTAGCGTGGGCCAGCCTTTATCAGTGTCTGTCCTCCAGAGCAGTAACACAGTGGCACCACAAATCAGCTCCAATCAACAGCAGCTGGATGCAATTATGTAACCGCTGAGATCATCTGTGGCCTTCCTCACATTTATGAAACGGAAGAGGACTGGCTTAGTTTACTTTCATATTGAAATGAGCTAGTATGTCTTCATGTTACTCAGAGATTAACACATAAACTCAGCAAAAAAAGAAACGTCCTGTCACTTTCAACTGCGTTTATTTCCAGCAAATGTCTTAACGTGTAAATATTTGTATAAACTGAACAAGTTTCTCAGACATTTAGAGTCCCAGAACAGTCAGGAGGGCAGTCAGTATTTGGTGTTTCCACCAGCTGATTTAAGCAGTACAGTACATCTCATCTACATGGACTGAGCCAGATTTGCCCACTCTTCCACCAAGGCTATTGACCCTTCACCAGCAGTTTGATTGACAGGTGTTCTAACCAATCATAACTCCGAATCCGCTATTTTGTCCGACAAAGCAGTCAGGGGAGTTAGTAGATTAACGTTGATGAACTTGAAAAATTGTGTGTCCTCACGTCCGTCTTTCTGCGCTTGAAACAACATTCCTTCTGATGTTCATTCATGTTTATTTGATGCTATAAATGAACTAGTATGAAGAGATGATCGGTTCACGAGGAGCTACAGCGATCTGTCACGACACATTAAAGAGACACTAGACGCTATTTATTGATTAAACTTCTTCAAAAAATTACAATATATTAAATATGAAACTGTTTCATACATTGTCAGTGCCCTTTTTGCTCCACAATGAATTTTTCACTTCGTGAGAACATGATGTGTGGCGTGAGAGCGCGTGGCTGGTCGGACATAACAACAGTAACTAAAAGGGGCGGGTCTTTGCGAAGGGTCAATTGTTCATTAGTGATAGTAAAGACTTGTACATGTTACAAAAGATTGAAAACTTTCAAATAAATGCAATTCTTTTATACTTTCCATTCATCAAATAATCTTAAAAAGATGCGACATTGTTTCACAAAAATATTAAGCAGCAAAAACATTCATCATTGATCATTTGTTGTTTTCTTAGCAGCAAATCATCATATTAGAATAATTTCTGAAGGATCATGTGACTGAAGACTGAGTAATGATGCTGAAAGTTCAGCTTTGATCACAGGAATAAATTACATTTTATTCAAATAGAAAACCAATATTTAAATTGTAATAATATTTCACAATATTACTTTTTTTTTACTATCTTTTATTATCAAATAAATGCAGCATTGATGAGCAGAAGAGACCCCTGAAAACTTCTGAACAGTAGTGTATGTGAAGGTGCTTTACAAGGATTTTAAGGGATAGAAAAACATTTTTTTTACTTCATGTACCTGTATATTGAAGAACGTTGCAGTCGAAGCAACACAACCCCACTAACTGTCATTGAATTACTTTGTCTAATTACAATGACGTGAATTACAAGATTAGAATTTCGGGGTCAACTGTCACTTTAATTAAAATGCTTTAATAATGGTTCAGTTATATGCAGGTATTTAGGGTGACTGTCTATCAAAACGCATTACAATAGTCAGAAGAACAGGGCACTGAAGACAGCGGCGTCAGTCTCTTCAGAGAGCGAGTCTCATCCACTTCCCCTGAGATGAGGGACCCCTGAATGAGCTTCTTTATCTGCTCTCTCCGCAAATGGCTTAAAGATGTGCGCCGTGCCACATGGCTGACTGATAAGTGTTCATCTTCGGGAGACAGGAAATCTGGGCAGATAAAATTTATTTCATGACCAGACCTGGCAAACCAAGGATACATTTGGTTTTTATCATAAACTGGTTTAGATAAGGGACCTACAGGCCTGAGATCGGAAATAAGACAATCTTTCTCAGAATAATATGAGCTAACATAAAACTAGACTTTTTTCATTCGTTGGAAAAGACTCAACAACAGTAAAATACCAATACTTGGGTTGACATTACATTTATTTATCTTCTTCCGTGGTACATAAAGATATTTCAAGAAATGTCTAATTGTCCGCACAATGCTCAAAGTCAACCCAAGTATTGGTATTATCATGGCTGAATCACAGTCGTGCTGATATAGAGCGATATTGCACGGCTACGAGTGTGATATTGCGTTTATACAACAGTTTAACGGCACGAGTGTGTGAATAAATAAGAAACAATAACGGATTTTCTTTAAAAACCCACTTTTGTGAGGAACTACTTCCTTCCTCCCCGAATTCAAATCTCAAGTTGACAGTTTAACAGTTGAGCCCAAGCCTCCGTTACTAATTCTGAAACATTGAGGCGCTTCATTGAAGCTCATTGTAATCTGTAACGTTAGAGTATAATGAGAGAGAGAGAAATCACCGGAGCGAGTGTATTACCTGCATCTAGCTGATATTCTTCAGGTCAATCTTATATTCATAATCACAAAATCAGTTTGAATGTCTGCTGAGGAAAGTCTATTTCTTTGTCCTTTTAACATATAAGAGGCTTTCCCAGGACAGCGCTAGTCAATGCATTTGTCAGTTGGGTCTTGTAAGATCTTGTTTAAAGTAAAATCAACATCCTTTTCCCCCTGTTTCAGTTTATTTCAATATAAAAGTCTGAGACTGAATGACTCACTCACTCATAGAGTCTTTGCCGCCATCTTGTGGCGTGTTAATGTAACTTTCACTGAAGTCGAAATCACTAACGGACTATTACTAGTGCAAATGTCTATTCTTGATATGAACAACTGAATTTCTACTAGTAAAATTGTTCATTTCTGATATCTGAAAATGCATTCCTGATATCAATATAATTTCTGATATCTAAAACTGCTTTCTTACTAGTAACAACCACATTCATGATACCATAAATTTGCATTTTTACTAGTAAGAATTGTATTCCTGATATGTGAAACTGGAATTTCAACTAGTAAGAAATAAATTCTTGATATTAACAATTGAATTTGAATGGCAGCCTATGGCGAGATTTCACTAGTAAAAATACAATTCTTGATATCAACAATTATAGTTTATACTAGTGGAAATTGAATTGTTGATATCAAGAATTAACATTGTTACTAGTGGAAATCTAATTCCTGATATCAAGAATTAACATTTTAACTAGTGAAAATGTGATTGTTGATATCACAAGTTCATATCCTGAAAATGAATAAAAGTCAAAACGGCTTGCCGTATAGGACTACAATGGGTTGAACAAGTCAGATTCTTCTTCAGCTTTAAATAGTATAATGAATGCAAGATCAGAAAGAGAAGATTTATTAATGGGGGTATATTTATCACTATATAGATTGACCAAGGCTGGAATAGTTGTATATTTTTGTTGGGTACCAGCACATATTGGGGTATTTGGTAATCAAGTAGCTGATAAATTAGCAAAAAAAAACACTAGACAGGAGGGGGAGGGGTGGATGTTAAAGTACCTATGAGGAAAAAGGCAAAATCGATTTTAAAGAAAAAGTTAATGAATAAACGGCAAATTAGATGGGACAGTAGTAACACAGGGAGATGGTGTTATAATATTACACTGTAGGGAGGATAAATTGAAAATAGCATAGAAGTATTATTGTGTAGACGAAGACTTGGACACACACGGTTGAAATCAACTCTGGCAATACTTGTGATGTGTCTGAAAATGTATATCATGCGCTTTTTATATGGAGTAAATATAATATATATTGTGAGTCATTATTTAATCGCTTTAAGAATGGGGAGGACAGAATAAAGAATGAGGATATTTTAAGAAGAGTTTTAATGGATAGGCAGTTATATAGAGCACTAATTAAATTTATATATGATTCAAGTCTAGGGTCTAGAATATAAAATGGGAATATTCCGAGCATTAATCTTGTCATGGGGGCCGAGAGTGGACAGAAGAGCTGAACACGCAGCGCTGGATGAAGCCTCTCTGGATAAGAATCTGAGATGTAGTTGGAGTAAGGTTAGGATTAATATGAAGCAGTCATTCAGATTCATCACTCGTGCAAATTTAATATACCATCCAGTAAAGAAGGTGGAGATAATGCTCCTAAGGAGTTGGTCGCCAATAAAAAAAAAAGACGACAACACTGGAAACCACACACATTAAAATTACAAATGGCCTGCTTTTACCTGAAAAATAAGGTGGATAAAGTGAGAAACCGCTACAAACGATTCAATGCGCCAGTGAACTGATCGAATGAATCAAACTGAATCGCAGACATTTTTGTAAACCCGTTTGACCGATCAAATATGTACCTTTAAGTAAAAAAGTTCTAAGTTACATGTATCTTTTGAAAGGGCCACAGAGACAGCTTTGATTGCACACAACATGATTGCTAAATATATGAACAGAGAAAATGATTATCAGGTGAGTATATGGCAATGTCAGACTGTAATATTTTACTGGGTTCTATGGCACAGCAGTTTCATTATTTAAAAAAGGTCCATCAATGCTCCTGATTGTACTGTATCATCATCACTTCATCCCAACCTTCTTACAGTCATCATGAATGAATGCTTGATTCATTTTATTGCACAGGAACACACATGTGGTCTCACTTTCCATAAAGCCTGGAATATACCATCTTTACCATGCTGGCTGCGGCCACAGGGCTTGGCTCGGCCTCAGACGGCGCTGCTTTGACCTGTCGTTCAGGAAAAGTACACCCATCCAATGCCACACAAACCAGCACTGAGAAGCAGAGCTCTGCGCTTGCGGTCGTGAGGCAAGATTTATTGCTGTAGATTCAGCCTCATTCTAGATGTAAGGCTTGGCAGTCCATTAAATGCTGGAAAGATTGAGGGGGAAACGTAGAGATCAAAACGGGCTTAAATGCACATATTGTGTAAATATGGGTAATGAAGTCCAGATGCTGCTCCAGAAGGGGAGCGGAGTGGAAGTGGAGCCCTGAGGTCTTATTCATTCTCATCTGCATTACCTACGATCACATTTGTTATAGACACCATTGAGGGATTATATGCTCATTTTGTCAATTATGAGACAACATGATAACTGTGTGTTGGTTAAATCCCAGCCCATTAATCTTAATGGCATCACAATCTTATAAAACAATTAGGGTGGAGTGGTGGGAAACGCCCCCCTTAAGAACTGTGCAATTTTTTCTGCGAAACAAAAGTTAAATGCGTCTACAATAGTAATCCTGGTTTTCAGTGAGACTTACATAAATTATAAACCAAGTATTTGTTTTCATGTTATTGAATTTTTAACAAAAATTTAATTTGTTCCAAGGAGGCCTTTTTACGGAGCCCCGCACATGACATGCAAGAAAAAAAATTAAATCATGCACACGATTTATAAATCGAAGGAACTAAATAGTAAATATATATGTGCATCATTTATAACTTGAGGGAATTAATTAGTAAATAGTACGTGCGAATTAGCCTACTATTTTTTTTTTCCTGTATGTCATCTCCGTACATTTTACTCCAGAGTGAAAAATGTCATTCTGCAAATATAATTATATTTTCCTTAAAGCTGCAAAAGTTTTTTCCGTCCGCTAGAGGTCGCCTATTCAAAACAAAGGCGTAGCTTGACGACGCCAAGTTTGAGCAGGAATTTTGTGGTCTTCACCTCAGCCGGTGGAAAAGAATCGCGGTAGGCCTTGAGCAGAAATCATCTTCATTTATTAATGTTACTGTAGTATGAAGCAGAGCAGGAGTGGAGCTGAAAGAGACGCTGGAGCGATTGTTAATGAGAGAGGAACGCGACACACGCCTCGCGAGCAGCGGGACTTATGTGGAGTCGCCGGCGACGCTTCCGCTTTTCCGGTTGAGTATGAGGTAATGCAGCTCTGTTTATCACATTAGATACATTTGCGTGTGTTGAAAACGATGTTATAATGTTACTCTGAGCGTTCGCTCGCCGGCTGCTGTGAGACACTTGTTCACACTTCAGTAGGATAGATCCATATATCATATTATATGCTGGATGGCTTGTGTTGATAAGTAGCAATTAATTTTAAAACGTATTGTATGACGGAGAAAGTTCTGTATTACTGTTATTAAAAAATAAAGCTGCATCTGATTATGCTGTATAGCTACTAGACAAAATAGTTTTTGCTCTGAGGCATGGTACTCGCAAAAAAAAAATCAAGAAAATTAGATTTAAACAAGACTAGCTAGATTACAATCATTCGTTTTCTGTTTATAAATGTATCAAAACTGATGTTACCTTGATTATTTAAACATTTAATATATTAAAGCATCTTTGGTGTTTCCATGGTCACAAATCCTTGGTTAAAAAGCATTTTTCTTACAATTTACAAAGAGTTGGAAACATTTGGGATATTGTAAGTGCTCAACTGAACAACATAACACTGGCCTAGTGGTTTTTGGATATTTTACTGCAAAAATTCATATTTCAGCTTTAAAAAAACATGTTCTCCTAACTACAGGCTTTATATTCTCATATCATATATAACTGTGATGTTCTGAAAAACAACAAGCTTTAAAACCCCTTTTTTTCTTACTGTTAAAAAGCGTTTTTCAGCTAAGTCGTCAGTGTAAACATCACGGTGAAAACTTTTACATCTCTCTCAACGTAGTCCATAGCAACAACAAAAACGTATCTTGACTTTATCTAGTGGCTATTTTGGGAAAAACGTTGGAAAAACTACTATTAATAATACGTAATAAAATATAAATTATTCATGATCATGTGCATGAACTCATCTGTAGTTTATGTGTTTGATTAAGCTAATAATTAAACTGATATAGTTAAACCTCAGCGTTTTTTTTCGTCTCTGCAACCTAATCATCATCAATTCTTCTTGGAAGGGTCAGACAGACCTCAGTTCATTTTCACGCCACTAGAGGGCACGCTGCTCATAGAATTCAGAGCAAACCTAATGTGGGCAGTGAGTCTAAATGCCCATCATTACAATGTATTCATTTCTCCAGAAGCCGCAGTGCGCAGGTCCAATCCGGACGCAGTCCTACACCTGCTTTTTGGTTCTGGTTTCTTTTCAGAGTATTAATACAGATTATAATTTAAAGAAGTAAAAAATAAATAATAATGAATAAAAATATAATTTTTTTTAATTAATTTAACCTCAGGCTGATTCACGTGGACACTGTTTAGCTGCATAAAACATCAGCTTAATGACAACTTCCTGTACTCGCATATTGTATATAAATATGAACATGAGCACCGTTTAACATTTGGGTTTTGTTACATAGCAGATGAAAAATGAAAATGCATTATCAGATTAATGCAAATTTAAGTGTATTCCGCAGTAGACATTCATACAGGTCATGTGTATGACCCACAAATGTGTTAGGGGTAGTGATGAAAAGAGAGAAAAAGAAAATCAAACTATATGTTGAAATAGTTTGCATGATCAGACACTTTAAATGAGTGTCAGACTGCAAAACAAATCTGACAAAAATGATCAACCTTAAAATTTTAAGTTTAGCAGAAAAAGCTCATGCTATAGGAGAAACCTTGGGGTGTTTTATAACATTCAACATGTCTAAATCAGTATTTGTTTGTGCTATCCATCGTAAACCTTGATATTATATTCCCATACTTGTCTGCTACAAATGGAAGATTTTTTTTTTAAATTTCTTCCCGTCTGCTCAGTCATATTTTTTTATTTTAATTTTGACATGTAAATGAAAAGCTAGTGTGGATGTTATATCAAATAAAACCAGATAACCTTCTGATTTAGATTCTAGTTCTGTCTAGTGCAGCTCTGTCATTTAATTTTTATTAAGAACAATTGTTTTGGATAAAAAAAAAATTGCATCGTTCTTTTTGAATTGACTACTAATGAAATTATGTTCAACCAACAAACTGCATTGAGTTGGAGAAACTCAAACTTGTAGCATAAACAGAAATTTGTGATTTGGTTATTTAAAAAAAGTTCTAATAAGTTTTAAATAATCTTAACATAACTGAGTGGTGGCCCTGAAACCAATTAAGCTTATGTATTTCATTTAATGAACAAGGTATTATCTGTCACTATTAGTGCAGTTATTGCTCATGTGATGGATATATACCATCATGTAGCATCCGACAGCTTAACCTAACAACCTCTACTCTTCAGCACAATGGTAAATCGCTGTTTTAATTGCCAAACAACAGTATTGAACACTAAAAGGACACAAAGTAACATTTAATTTCAACATTTATTCTCACTATACAACATGCAAAGCATGCTGAGAACTAGAAATTCATCAAAAGTTATCAGGACAAGTTACATGCAGATATTTCAGATATTTAAGATATTAAGTTGATGTAATGATCAATGTTATGTCAGCAGAACTCATCAAAATAATGTTGGCAGCATAAAAGGTATAATTAAATAAATCAATGAATTAGAATTTTTAACTTGCAACCATGCATTTATTTGAGATGTGATGATAGGTCCCTTAATTTCTGAGTGTATTAAACAGTGATTGGTTTTGTCCTGTAAGTCCTGTATTTGTTACAGTCTCTCAGGATGGAGTCATGTACAGTATGATCGTTCTTCCCTGTAGCTCGTTTCAGATGAGCTAAACTGATGGTGTTACAACTCGCTCAAACCGGCTGCGTCTGAAATCGTATACTTTATCTACTATGTACAAGGCAAAAAAATAAAAAAATAGTATGTGACAAAAGAAGTGTCTGAATTCACAGTAATTCAGAGTATGCAAAAAGTACCTGGATGACCTGCTACTGCTGAGATTCTGAAGTGTGCATACGATGGACACTTTACTATCCCATGAGGCAACTGGAGAGGATTTGTGAATGGCACAGCTGAGGTCACATGACAGTGATAACATGGTGAATGTGGCACGTGTAGATTACATTCACATACGCACATTTTCATACTGTGTAGATCATACTTTTTTTTTTAGCAGTCGCAAAGTACTTACTCAATAAGTATCAAGTCAAGAGAGTGTGTGATTTTGGACGCAGCCACAGCGGCATTTTTTTTAAGTCACTTAGTTATTAGTGAACAACTGTTTAATTATTGCTTAATTACTTAATTGATTGCTTGAGGTGAGACACTACTGGCAAAAACTGTTTTCATACATCTGTCAATTTTGAGATTTTGGGCTTTTTTGGCTTTTTTTTCAGAGTAGTGGAAAGAAAACATCCAAAATACATTTAAGTATATGTTTTTATAGCAATTTCAAATACAATATATATCTTTAAAAGGCCGTTTCTCAAAATGAGTTTTTTTCTCCTATAGCCAGAAATCTCCACTTCACCAAACTTTACAGTTTTATTCCTATCTATTTATTCCTAAAAAAAATGGTGACTATTTTCTGATTTATGGAGTGATAACAAAGAAATATCTAAAATCCCCTCTGTAAAAACCTTTGACTCTAATATAAAAAAAAGATTTTTGAACCCGTCTTCATCCAATATTCAGATTTTTCTTCTAGAAATTCATGCAAATTAATCTGTACATACTGTACATTTTCATATTTAAACATAACAGTTCAGAAAACGTATAATACAGAAAATACCTCCAATTCTTATAGTAATCAATCAACTGGGAAGTATGGTCATATTTATTATTATTATTATTAATAATAATAATTTTACCCTATTCACCCTATTACGTGCCTTAATTATTTCTTAATTCCTGAATTTCCTCTCAGTAGTCAATAAAGTTCACCCATCAATCTTAAAATGCTAGCGTTTTGGGCACATTCATTGTATTTTGTTGAATAAACTTCACCTTTTTGACATCTCAGAAATCACTATGGCCCAAATATTAAACGTCAGTGAAATATAACCTGCTCTACAGCAATCATTAAAACATGTCTGTCAGATTACCTCGAAGTATGGGATCTGTGAGTTATTATCTGCTGATAAACATCACCTTCTCTCCACTCCAGAACTCTGCTTCCGATCAAACATGAATGCATATTAAACCACCACGATCTAAGTATAATTCGGTTTAGCATCAGCATTCCTCAGCCAACTCCAAGGGTGGTCCATGTGGAGCGTCGTCTAGCTGCTGTCTGCCTTCACAATGCAAGGCATCGACCGGCATTATAGCAAACAAACAAACAAGCAAACACACAAAGAGTAAACAAGATCAGGGAGCAGATTCATTTGATTGCAGTAGAGGAGGGTCATTTTCATGGACACCCCCTCTAGAGGAGCCTATCTGGAGCTTTGATTGACCACAGAGGTGTAGCCCTCTCCCGCTGTGTTCCTTTGTGACGTTACGTCTTGTTGGAATGCATTGTCCTACACGAGTTCTGCTCTGGCTGTCGTCACGTGACATGCTGCTGGTTTTGTTGACAGGTGCGCGTTTGGCTGTGGATGTCTGTGGATCCATCTAGTGTGACCAGTGTTATTTGATTGATTCTTACTTGCCATAATCTTGATATTCCGGAAGTCCTATTGAAAAATTACCACATTTTAGGGTTCTCAAAGAACCATTCTAGAACATAATAGTCTAAAGAACTTTTTGTGCAATGGAAAGATATTCTTTATGGAACCATCAATGCCAATAAAGAAACTTGATTTTTAAAGGTCCACTGAAGTGTCTTGAAATGCGCACCATTATTCTATGTGTTGATGTAATTTCCACTGAAACAGGAAGGCAGGGCGGGACATGTCAAACGGCTCCTCCCCTTTTTTAGCATTTAGTTTGTATCACAACTTGGCAAGAGCCATTGAGCTTGGTAAAGCCTCAGTTTCCTTCTAATCCCTAACAATTTCTCCTTATAATATCCGCCATTATCGCTTTTAAATATAGCATTCAGTACAGAATTAAAATTTGAGGTCTGCGCCGACTCGAGCATGTGATTCCCTCTACACTGTGGTGTTTTGCGTGAAACTAACGTGAAACCAGACTTCATTCGCCTCAATGGAAAGCATATTTACATTGTCTGAATCGTTCCCTATCCCATATTTAGTGCACCTATGTAGAAAATAGTAAATGTGTGAACAAGTGACTGATTTCAGCCACAGGTTCAGTGTCTATTTATAATGTACGGGGCGGGACGCTTTAGATTCTGGAGAGTATTTGATTGGACAGAAAATCTGATTGTTTTGGAGCACTCATACTAAAAGTTAAAAAACCTTGATTTCATGGCAACTTTAAGAGTGTAGAAGGCTTAACATATAAAGCCAACTAACTCGAGTTTCTTCAACTATGGGCAATTTTATGTCCCAGGGCTTAAAAGTAGTAAAGGAACACATAGTAAAATATTTACAAGAAATCTGTTAAATGATTGCATTTGTTAAATTAAGTGCCTTGTGTGTATTGTGTGCATAAATATAAATACTGCCATAGTGACTTGTGTGTATAAGTTCTGTCAAGAAATTCTAGATGATGCTGGCAATTGTATGATTCTCTATAGGGCACAGCTGATTGATTCCTGGTATATCAGTAGCTAATGAGCTCACTAACCTTCAAATACTTAGTGAGCAGTTGCAGCACTCTTTCAGAAGCCCTTCACCTTCCCCAGCTCCACCTGTATATTAATTCATTTTGCAGTCGTTATTGTGTTGTGCTGTGACTGTCCAAATTAGTCCAATTTAATGAGGAGATTACTTGAATTGATGAGTAGCTATCAATGTCTTTAACCTAGCTGTCATAGCTAATTTTAACCTATAAGTGAACTTGCGGTATAGTTGCAGTACAAATGACAAACGTAGTTGTTAACTAATTGTGTACTGAAAGTTTACTATTGTTACACTTAAAGTGTACTTAAACATATATAACTTTAAAAGTTTTTATACGCTAAAAAGTGGGCCAATTTAGTCCCAAGTAATATTAAATAGTACACTTACACTAGTACATTGATATTAATATGCTATAGTCTATAAAGTATACTTAAAAATATACTTTACAGTCGTGTGAAAAAGAAAGGGCACCCTATTGCATTCTGTGGTTTTATGTATCAGTCCTTGGCAGGTCTCAAAATTAAGTAAATAAAACCTCGGATGAACAACAACACATGACATATTACAATGTCATTATTTATGACAAAAACTAGGCCAGATTGAAAAAGCCATGGGTGACAAACTAAGTACACCCTTATTGTTTCCATAGGAATTCAGAGGGAAAGAATCAGTCAGGCGCTGCTTATTAAATGTGTTTGATTTCTTGATCATTGGCAAGTGTGATCGCATCTATAAAAGCTGAAGTTCTGGCGGTTTGCTGGTCTGAAGCCTTCAGGTGTGTGTTAACACAATACTAAAGAGGAAAGACATCAGAAATGATCTTAGAGAAGCAATTGTTGCTGGGAAGAGTTATACAGCCATTCCCAAACAATTTGAAGACCATCATTTTACCGTGAGGAAGATTATTGACAAGTCAGAACAGACACCTATCATCCCAGGAGTGGACATCCCAACAAATTCACCCCGAGATCAGACCGTGCAGTGCTCAAAGAAATGGCAAAAAACCCAAAAGCTTCATCTCAAACTCTACAGGCCTCAGTTAACATGATAAAGTTCATGACAGTTCAATAAGAAAAAGACCAGACAGGTATGGCATGTTTGGAAGGCTGTGTATACTAAAGTATTCTAGAGTCAAATGTGAGGCGATCAGTCCGACAGCTAAAGCTTGGCCGACATTGGGTCATGCAGCAGGACAAAGAAAAAGAGTCAAGGTGTTGCAATGGCCCAGTCAAAGTCCAGAACTGATCCTGACTGAAATGTTGTGGTGGGACCTTCAGAGCTGTGCATAAACAAATGCCCACAAACCTCAGTGAACTGGAGCAATGTTGTAAAGAAGTACGGACCAAAATTCCTCCACAACTTTGTGAAAGACCGATAAAGCCATACAGAAAACGATTACTTCATATTATTGCTGTTAAAGTTGGAACAAGCAACTGAATCATTGGGTGTACTTATTACACCGTCATTATTTATTTAACAAAAATAAAGCCAAAATGGAAAAGCCATGTGACTATGTTATGTGTTGTTGTTCATCTAAGGTTGTATTTACCTCATTGTAAGACCTGGCAAGGACCAAATGATTTTTATTATGTGCTCATACGTAAAACCAAAAGGGTGTCCTTTCTTTTTCACTTGACTGTAAGCATACTTTATAAAAATAACATGAAGTATACTTATTTTTGTAAGGGACTACACAGCTGACAAGCTATTATATCCCTAAAGAAAAAAAGGAGTAAAAGAACAAGCGATTTTAGCATAATCATTTCAATATTCCTGTGTTAAAATGATTCATGCATATTTTTACATAGCTTATGACCGTCCCTCAGTAATGACATCGTTTTAAAAAAATTCTCATACTATGAATGTGGACAGTTAAACATTGTTGGTGGACAAATTAAATGTAACATTAACATTTAGTCATTTAGCAGACGCTTTTATCCAAAGCGACTTACAAGTGAGGACAAGTAAATGAATGAGAGTTCCAAAAAAAATGTCCATTTCATTAATTTACAAATAATCTAAATCTGCAAACGAATTTTACATTTACCCATAGCAACATACAAATGTGAAACACAACTAGAAGCAATAAACCGAGGAGTAACACAGTAGCAATGTATATCCACCGATTTTTATTCGCATTTTAGGATGTCGCATAAAAAGTGGTAATTTCTAAAATTCTAAAAACGTGCATAAAAAACAATTGAAGCAGATAAATTTTATTCAATAAGAAGACATGCATATAAACTACAATAGAAACACATTTATTGAATAAATCCCTCAATGCACAACAAAAAACTCACGTGACTTTGCCTCAACTGAGGATGTGATTGGATAACTGGACTAACCAGCGGACCAATCACATCACAGCATCTCAAAATTTGGTTGGATCATTCTGAAATCCCTGAGCCAAAGTATGCCACCAAAATGATCTGGTTTAACTCACTCCCAGCAGTGCCTCACGTGATTGCATTCCCAAAAACCAGGCATCTGAACACATGATAACATGACAGCCTTTATTACTTTTCGTCTGCACACTCTGAGACGCACATCATTTATGATGTAGGAAAAAAGAGCCAGTTTCTTCCATTTTTATTAGATATTTTGTGCCAGTTTCCCAGGAAGTGAAAATTATGTTCTCTTGAACACATGGGATGGAAATGCTGCTTTATTTGCAAATATTTAAATTCGCAACTTTGGATGGAAATGTTGCCAAATTAAATTTATGCAAGCTACAGAGTAGTACAGCTCTAGTGGGATGTGTAAGCTCAAATGTATTTTATTTCTTCATTAATTTATTCAGTTATTCAATCATTATTTGTTTTGTTTTGTGTGTGTGTGTGTGTGTGTGTGTGTGGTTTTTTCCCACGTTATGGGGACCAAATGTCCCCACAGGTATAGTAATACTAGTAAATTTTGATCTTGTGGGGACATTTTTTTGGTCCCCATGAGGAAACAAGCTTATAAATCATACAGAATTATCTTTTTTTTAAAAACCAAAAATAGTGGAACATTTTCTGTGATGGGTAGGTTTAGAGGTAGGGGGACAGAATGTACAGTTTGTACAGTATAAAAACCATTACACCTATGGAAAGTCCCCATAAAACATGAAAACACAACGTGTGTGTGTGTGTGTGTTAAAATGCTAGATCGTTTATCAAGTTCTCCCAGGAGGTTTGGGATCAAAGACCGCATTGGATTTCACTGTTCGGATAAAGGTTTGAGAGTCTGTTTCACCACCGGGGAACAGTGAGTGTGAAGGTTTTTGAAAATGACACGAGCTTGAGGTACAATCAGACCTTCTAATCTGAAAACAATTCTTTCACATTATAATGAACTTGGTGACTGTTCACCAAGGAGAATTTCCGCATTCCATTTATTCGACACTGCACTTGTTGGTGAGAGTTAAAGAGACTGAGTTTTCTGGTCACTGAAAACTCACACGCTCAAACTCCACTCGATTTCCTTCTTTAGTGCCTTTTCGGCTCAGTCACTTCAAATGTCTTTGCATTAAGGTACGAGCTAAATAGCCAGTCGGCACCTTTGTTAAAGCTTATGGAGGACAAATGTGTCTTAAAAACAGCAAGTGCTTGATTAGGTCAGTCCAATTATGGAATCAGCCATCAAAAGAGTGTCCGTTTCAGAGAAATGACACTTTCCCTTTCTAGCGGTCCATACGTCAGAGATAAATGAGACCGATAGAATTCACAAAGAGGCTGAAATCTAAGGGCCAATCCAAGAATGGACTGATTGGATGACTCCAGCTGTGCTGAGAGGAATTCCCATAGCTTCACACCTACTTCCTGCAAGTGAGTGAATGCAATACGCAACCTCTGAAGGGGGCAACCATTGAACTCTCAAGCAAGTGGCAATATTTGCTCACCTGAAATACACACAACTCTCCAATTGGGCCACAGGGCTGGAGCAGGGCTTGGTGGCTCAAGCAGCTGTGAGGCAGAGAGAAGGGGAAGGTCAGGAAGTTTAGTGAGGGGGAATCGGAACCCCGCTGGGGTGTTGTTTATCGCCGGTAGTCCCATTGTATTTTATGGGAGGGAAGCCTATATTTGTCCTTAACCACGGGAGGCTGATGAGGTGCTAATCTGTTGAGGACCTCGCCATTGGAGTCTCCTTGTTAGCGGGCTAGCTTGTTAGCTATCCAGGCCTGTAAAACAGAGCTTGAATTTATGGGCTCCCCTCCTTGAATTCTGCCACTGTTCATGGGTAAGCAAACACAGATTGGGCACTGATGTTGGGGCGGTGGTGTCTGGGGGACCTTTGAATGAACGGCTGGGATGACAAAAAGATTGAGCTTCCCCGGTTCCCCCATGCTGCTTTTCAGTAAACATTACAAATTAGCCATCTGCATATGGATGGATCTTCAGGTGAGGCAGGAAGGAATTGCAGGGCAGAATTCTAATAACGTTCCCTCATGAGTCTGACGGGACACAAAGGGACAGGTGACTGAGTAGATAACAGCACATATCATAGCGTTTATTAGCGCATCTATAGCCCAACATCTCAGCGTTCATACGTACGATTTACCCTGCAACATACCATGACATGTGAAATTATAGTCAGAAAATCTCATTTTGCGAAAGGGAGTAGTATATTGAACCTTTAGAGAAAAAAATCATATGTTTTATATCATATTTTATATATTTGGCCCATATATAGGAGAATATGGAGCTCATACTCTTGGAGGAAATTAATAATATTTAAATATTATCTTACTGATATTTATATGTAGTTAGACTGCTATACTGTTATAAAGATCTTGCTGATTTACATTATCAGAATTTCATGTTAATTTTTGGTCATATAAATATCCGCAACTGCACCAAATTGCATATCTTTGCTTCATTTGGACCTCTGAATAAAAGAGGAGTTTAAAGGGTTAATTCACCCAAAAATGAAATTTCTGTCATTTCTTCCTCACCCTCACGTCGTTCTACACCCGTAAGACCTTCCTTCATCTTCACAACACAAATGAAGATATTTTTGATGAAATGCGATGGTTCAGTGTGTTGACAGCAAGTTAATTTACACTTTTAAACTCCCAGAAAGATACTAAAGATATATTTAAAACAGAGAAATGTGAGTAAAGTGGTTCAACCTTAATGTTATGAAGCAACGAGAGTAGTTTTTGTGCGCCAAAAATCCCCAAAATAACAACTTTATTCAACAATATCTAGTGATGGGTGATTTTGAAAAAACTGCTTCACGAAGCTTCGAAGCTTTACGAATCTTTTGTTTGGAATCAGTGGTTCAGAGTGCGTAACAACTGGCGAAGTCACATGATTTCAGTAAACGAGGCTTCATTACCTCGTAAGTGTTTCGAAATTTCAATGTGACTTTGGCAGTTTGATTGATTCGAAACAAAAGATTCGTAAAGCCTCATGAAACGGTGTTCTGAAATCGGCCATCACTAGATATTGTTGAATAAAGTCGTTATTTTGTATTTTTGGCGCAAAAAAAGTATTCTCTTCGCTTCATAATATTATGGTTCATCCACTATAGTCACATGAACTGATTTAAATATGTTTTAGTATCTTTCTGAGCATCTGAAAGTGTTCATTATCTTGCTGGCAATGCAGGCCTGACTGAGCCATTGAATTTTATCAAAAATATCTTAATTTGTGTTCTGATCGAAGGTCTCACAGGTGTAGTGAGTAATAAATGACAGAAATGTTCATTTTTGGATGAACTAACGCCTTAATGATCAAAGCTCTGTAGTTTTAAAACATAATGAAATGAAATACAATATAATGAGGATTGAGAGATGAATAAATAAACCTTCCTTGAAAGCCTGATATTCGTAAATGGTCATCTTGAATTATTTAAAACTATATCAAAATTATTCATAGGTTTACTTTATAAAAATCTGATTTCACAGCAAAAAAGATGTTTTACTATTATACTAAAAGGCCTTTTACTTGCTAAAAAACTATGACAGACGTGTAATAGACTGCAGACTTTACAGCAAAGTTTTGCTCAATTTAGAGGTCTTAGAAATGTATCAAGTATGCTACTTTATAGGGTTAAAAACTACGCAAAACCCAAATGAATTCTGCAACAATTGTTCTATTTATTAGGCAAATAGAATGTGTTAAAGAAGTTAATGTATGAAAACGTGAAGCTGACAACAGAGTAAAGCTCTCGGTGATGGTTGTCTCGGGTTTGCCTTCATTCAAGCTACTTTAATCCCAAACTCACTATCACCTATCAGCCCGGAATACAGATAAGACTGCCCTCCGGCAGACACGGGAATAATGGAAAATGGGAACAGTCAAATGCCTTCTGACGGATGTAAAACGGAAACGTGACAGTTTTCTTAAGGGGCTCTGAATGCCTGCGTCGGTCCGTTCGAGCGGTGGAAACACCGGTAATGACTG
Organism: Zacco platypus; assembly: GCA_038088235.1. Classification (NCBI taxonomy): domain Eukaryota; kingdom Metazoa; phylum Chordata; class Actinopteri; order Cypriniformes; family Xenocyprididae; genus Zacco; species Zacco platypus. The sequence continues at coordinate 3,601,817 of CM076069.1, forward strand.
GCATCGACTCACTGAATCTACCAATTAAGATATTTCCTAGAAACATGTTGTTATATCTTAAAAATCTAACAAAGAGCACTGCCGATCTTAAACTCCTCCATTACCATTTCTAATGGAACGAGGGAAAGAGATGAAACTCTAATCTCTTACTAACTTCTCGTCACACACGCCGTCACCTCTTTAATAACTTTCCCTAATGAATTGATTTCAGTCGAGCCCGTGTTTACTTTCCTGCAGCTCGGAGGTGAAAATGTGTCAGGTGAGTGTGAACGATGGCAGCTCGTAGTGCTCAATCTGGACTGATAGCAGTGATATTTAAGAGCTTCTCTTCCCACGGGAGCCTGCCGTTTAATTAGCATACTGACGCTTGTCCTCACGTTTAATTGCTTTTGGCTTGTAATTAAAATGTGTGTTGACTTTGCAGTTCCCTCACTGATGAATAGCAATGGAGGGTTATGCGATATTACATTTTTGCTGTGGCATACATTAAAATGGAAGGATTAAAATAACGGATTTAATCCGAACCTTTTTGTCCTCGGAGGGGTAATAGTTTGTCAGACATGCCAAAGCATTATAATGCATTAATCTGATCAATTAAGGGATTTACCATCTCAAGCCTTCGATGGGCTTTGTTTTGTTCCCTCTGTCACCCCGTTTAACTTCAGCCGTTTAGCCGAAATGAAGAGATGTTTGATTTCGCGCATTCAGACCCTCCAGTACGCTGGGCTTGCGGGACGTGGATTGGCACCTTGTTTGAGGTATGCATGGTCTTTTTTGCATTACAAGAGAAGTGTATTGCAGTAGGCCTTGGATACAGACCAAACAGAAGTGCGCTACGGGGCCAATGCTTCTCAATATCAAAATGTGCGTATTTGAGGAAGTCCTTTAGCCCATTTACGCCACTGTTTGCGCCCAGGCCCCTCTGCAATATCGTCCGTACCACCCCTTTGGCTTTGAATGGCATTTCAATGGCGGGCCTGCGCACCCACCCCCCACCCCCCTCCGCATCCAGCCAGCGTTGTGTGCATTCCCCGTCGCACTACTTTTGAGATTCATTTCCAGGTAAACATGCTTTGGTTGGCCGCAAACCTGCAGCCAACAGGGGTTGTCACAGCTGTGCCAGATAATAGCCAGAACAAACTCCTGTCTCGCTCCGGAATGTTTACTGTCGCCACAGACACTGTGCGGCAAACATTTTTGCATCTTTTATTTGGAAAGAAAGAGATCCAGTTATCGGTTTCGCACAGATGAATCATAAGCTTAACCTGTTGGACCTTTTGTGTTCCAGCAGATAAACGAAAGGGTAAAAGTGCAATGGCAAAAAAAAAAAAAAAAAGAAATTCGAACAAACACACTTTTGTTTAAAGACCTCTTTTGTGGTTTCAAAGCTTTGAAAGAGGAGCTCCAAGTAACACATTCCTGCAAACAGCAGCAGGGAATTTACTGAAATCCTGCTTCCTCATTTAGTGACAACCGAGTATCATCCGTCTATCCATCTATCTATCCGTCCGTCTAAGTGGGTTCTGGAAAATTGCAAATATCCTGACCTCTCCACGATCTCGAACACGAATTCCAACGACAGAAAGGAGAATGGAGGTCAGTGTTTGGAGATTCCATGGCAATATTTACTGAGAATACAGGCCCTAATGTATGAGATTGAGGAGGATCACCAAGGCGCCACCCACAGTGACAGTATTGCAACACATAGAACCGCATGATGAACGATCGAGCTCTGGGCCGTGCAGAGAAAATCCCGAAGCCTTTCAGAGAAAGAAAGTGCTCCTCAATAAAATACCAGTTTCGCAATCTATTGTTTTAGAGCTCGATGTTTCGAAAAGCGTGACACACGCCAACCCACGTTCAGAGGCGATCAAAGTATAGAGCAATGCTCCAACGTGTTGTGTTTACTCAAAGACATGGTGCTTTTTCACCAAATACAAGATAGTGACCTTCTAGAATGCGTTCATTCTGTACCTTGTCTATTAATAATTAACTTCCAAATAATCCAGGAGGACACTGTGTCATGTCATTTAAAAAGCACTTGCATCATTTTCTCAATATTAAGTAAGCCTCGTTACTAAGTTTAGTCTAGCTTGGTAAAATCGGATTAAAAAAAATGTCAGTGCATATGCATGGAAATGGTGCGATTTTTCGATTTGGACAGTTGGACGATGCTGTAGTGACTCGAAGAGAATATGTGGAATTGTCTAGTCATATGAAGAACTTGTGCTGCTATTTGCTGGATATTGGAAAAAAGTGCCATTACTGTTATGAGAATTACTGTAATAATGCTATTAAATTACATAACCTAAATGAATAGATAGCAAATGTAGTACTGCCTATTATATATTTAAATCATAAAATAAATTACTAATAGAAACATATACTTAATGAAAATGATGGAAGTTTTAAGTTGACTATACATTTAGCAGCAATGTCAAACTTTTCAGCCTCTAATAATTTAATGTGTATATATCAACACATTTTAATGACAGGGCATTTTCATTAAACTGACATTCATATAATCAGCCTACATTTCACTATACGAGTTCCAGCATTTCATTGAAAGAAGGTTTGCCTTTATAACAGTAACTTTTAAGATGCGCAATGACATTCACAACACGACAAAACCGAACTGCGATGTCCGTGAACGCGTCAAACTCGCAGCGTTTACACAACACACAGGTCTAAATAAACTCCGTGATTATATTTGCAAATTGTAGCTCTGTTATACGCAAATACACACTAAATCTGATTCCAGAGCGCTGGAGAGGCACGTGTCCGATCGAATAAGAGTCGATGATTCTTTAAAGAAAGAGGTGCTATTTGATTAAAATGATGCGGAATTATTCAACATGCCAATTTAGCTGAAATTGTGAATATGAAATAAATTGAAACAGAGCTGCAACGTTTAAATCATTTATAGGCTATATTAAATGGACATTTCGTGAATGGTACTAGTGAGCTACAAAATATTAATGTAATAAGGTTGCTTTAAAAAAAAAAGGTTGTTTTGATGACAACTGAACGCGTTTCTGTGAATTTGTGCACCAAGAGAGGGCGCACTCTTTTGCACTTTTTTTAACCAAATCAAGAGATGCATCCCACGAAATGCCAAAAGAAGGATATGAAATACGGGCTTAAAATAGTAAAAAGCTGTTAAGTTATAAATAGTACGGTTCACATATCCTGCAATGGTTTTTTCGTTGTCTTCAGCCATCCACCGACAGTCAAACAAAGTGTATAAATGTTAGGCGACTTTGTTTAATGAAGGCAATCAAATGGAGCTCTGCAGAATCAACACCGATGACCCTCTCTTACATCAGCAAACTGTTAGTTACATAAACTAGAGCGCAGGTAAACAATCTGACTCTTATGATTGTCCTTCTTTCATTTTATAGATTATGTTTGAATACAGCTAACTGTCCGTTTACAAATACTTTGTAGAGATTTAATGATCAGAGAAATAACGAATAAAGCTGATTGCGCGTGTGCTTGTGAATTATGAAAAAACAATTAAGACTATATACTTGAGCTGTTGGCGTTCTTAAATTCTTAAATGGATGTGATTTCAAACCACTCCTCTCACAGCGGTCCCAAACTTCTATTCCCCCCTTTCCTCCCGCTGGAATACAATAAGATTAGGATATAATGAATCTTTTCAAACGGGGCTGCTCTTTTCAAGCTGCGCAGGTGTACAATAGGGGGGCAAATGGAGAAGTCTCACGCCTAGGTGTGAGCAGATTATTCAAATAGGGGCCGAGTGAAGCAGTAGGGATTGGAGGCTCGCCCGGGCGCACAGAGCTATATCACAGCGGTAAGAGCCAGCAGCAGGCGTCATTTCAACTGCAGTCATCTCAGAAACACACACACACACACACACACACATGCGCCAGCTCTTGACAGGAGGAGAGCACGACGACGACGACGACACGAGTGTATCCCGTGGTCCCCAACAACCACCTTTGGCTGCCAAAGGACACACAATACCAGCATTTCTCGTGTGGGGAAGCGTTTTGAAAAGTAGATTTTTTTTTCCAGGATGCTCGGTGCTGTCAAAATGGAGGGACACGAACACGCAGCAGACTGGAGCGCTTACTACGGAGAGCCCGAGGTGGGTAACTCACCTAAATAAATATATATGTATTTTTTTCTCCTCGTCGAAATCCGATCCGGTTTTATACAACTCAATATTAGCCCTGAGATAATATTAACTTTGAGATCAAATATTGACTTGAGGCGCCTCCAAATCCTCCCCCATCATCTCGACGCCCTGCGCTATCCTAACAAAGTTGTGCTTGACATGCAATGCAAACTTTTCATTTCCAATTATGGATACCGACATGGCTTTTTGTTATTCAACAACAACAAGCGAAAATCACCGGGCAATTGACTTTTGAACAACTCTAGCTACTCTGTTTTAAATGTCTGACTCCACGGCGTTTTGCTGAGGGGAAAAAACGAAAACAGACTTTCGCCTCAGTTGCTAACACTGTCACGCGCGGTTCTGAATATCTCCAGATTAAGTTGTTTTTAAAACCCCGAACTGTATAAAACAGTATGAATAGGCTAGTCTTTAATAACTTAAGTTACTTTAATGTTTCAAATGACTTGGAGTGGCATTAATTAATCGTATTGTGTGATTTCTTTCGCAGTGTTACACATCGGTCAGCAACATGAACACTGGACTGGGAATGAACTCCATGAACACTTACATGACTATGTCCGGAATGAGTTCGACTGCCAACATGAGCGCGGCAAACAGCATGAACATGTCTTATGTGAACACGGGCATGAGTCCCTCAATGACAGGCATGTCCCCCGGTGCGGGAGCGATGGCCGGCATGGGTGCGGGTATGACGGGCATGAGCGCAGCCCTGAGCCCGACCATGAGCCCCATGGCAGCGCAAGCACCCTCCATGAACGCCTTGACCTCGTACAGCAACATGAACGCTATGAGCCCCATGTACGGCCAGTCGAACATAAACAGATCGAGGGACCCGAAGACCTACCGGAGGAGCTACACGCACGCCAAGCCTCCCTACTCGTACATTTCTCTAATAACCATGGCCATCCAGCAGTCGCCCAGTAAGATGCTGACCCTCAGTGAGATCTATCAGTGGATAATGGACCTTTTCCCTTTTTACCGACAGAACCAGCAGCGCTGGCAGAACTCTATCCGTCACTCGCTGTCCTTCAACGACTGTTTCCTGAAAGTTCCGCGCTCCCCGGATAAGCCTGGGAAAGGGTCGTTTTGGACCCTTCATCCCGATTCCGGGAACATGTTCGAAAACGGCTGCTATCTGAGAAGGCAAAAGCGCTTCAAATGCGACAAGAAACTGAGCAAGGAGCCGGGTCGGAAAACGTCGGAGGGCGGATCGAACAGCAGCTCGGAGAGCTGCAACGGGAACGAGTCTCCTCATTCCAACTCGTCCAGCAACGAGCACAAAAGATCCCTGTCTGACATGAAGTCGGGTCAGGGTCTGAGCCCGGAACACGCAGCCTCGCCGACCTCCCAGGCGCAGCATCTCCTCGCTCAACATCACTCGGTTTTGACGCACGAAGGACACCTGAAGCCAGAACACCACTATTCCTTCAACCACCCCTTCTCCATTAATAACCTCATGTCCTCGGAGCAACAGCATCACAAAATGGACCTAAAGACATATGAGCAAGTGATGCATTACGGTTACGGCTCTCCGATGGCCGGCGCGTTATCCATGGGCTCCATGGCCAGCAAAGCCGGCCTGGATTCGCCGGACACATCCTATTACCAAGGTGTGTACTCCAGGCCCATCCTGAACTCTTCCTAAACCCCCACGGACCTTGTGACAATTTGTACATTTGTAAAATGCTTGTGTATATGTATTCTGATTTTTGACGTTTCCCGTTAATTTAGATGTTCGTTAGTAATTATTTTGTATATGTCGATAATGTGACGAACTCTTCGAGGCGGCTTTTGAAAATGGACCAAAATCACACCGAAGGACTGCGGACGGATTGAACTTCTTCAATCACCTGTGTAAACTTATTTATGGCTTGTAAATGTGTATTCTTGTAGTTGATGACAAGAACAGAATCTATATTAAAGTGTTATTTGGAATTTTTTCTCAATTCTGATTTCCACTCTCTTTTTGTGTGTGTTATTGCGTTGTCAACAACAAAAATAAGAAGTGTCATTCCGCTCAGCGGATTATCACTGCATTTGCACACACGAACACATTTATTTCCAACCCGCCAGTTCAATGATTTAGTTTGAATGAATCCGATCGAAATATTCTTCGCTATTTCAACCCTGAACGAAATTAATATAATAAAAGAAAAATGGAGCAAGAAATTAGGTTGTTTTGATAAATGAAATAACGAGCTAAAATGCGTTTAATTGTTCACATTTAGAAACATTGATCAAAACTATTAAATCTTAATTTTTTTTAAAAAATATTAAACCCTAAATATTCAGCATTAAATGATCTTTGTAATTTCTTGAAAAATGTTTTGCATTTTACGTAAAAAGCGGCAACTAGCCTCTGAAATCAATTTTTCTCCATCACGGCAATAAAATGTAGTTTAGCGTTGTTCAGAAAAACCTCACAGCATATATAACAATATACACATTGTTTATTTATACATTTACAAATGCACAGCATATATATATATATATATATATATATATATATATATATATATATATATATATATAATATACGCGCTCAATCTCATTTTGATGGTGATAATAGCAACAAATATAACAAACAAAAAAAATTTAACAAAATGAGTAACAGACAAACACTCGATCCCATTTCTGAACTCTTGTCATCTTATGAAGTCTCTCGTTTCTTCTCAACATATGAATAACACGTGAGACCCATTTGATGTAAAAAAAAAAAAAAAAAAAAAAAAAAGAAAATACGTTCTATTAACTAAAATTAATTATAACCTGAAGGTTGCCGGTTCGATTCCCACGCCGGCAGGAATTGAAAGTGGGGATTGTGAATAAACAGCACTCTCTCCACCTTCAATACCATGAGTAAGGTGCCCTTGAGCGAGGAACCTAACCCCTAATTGCCTCACTTGTAAGTCGCTTTGGATAAAAGCGTCTGCTAAATGACTAAATGTAAATGTAAAAACAGAAAGAAAAGTGGGCATATCTGACAGGCAGCGCATTGCTGTTCTGCCACAAATAAGGAAGCTGTGTTACAGGCTTTCACCTTTTAATAGTAAACTTGCAGATCAAGAAGTCATCTGTGTGCAACAAATCATCCCGTGGGGTTTCACACGGAGAAAACTCTGAATAATGGCAAAGAAGGCCTGGTTTTGTTACCTGTGTTTTTAGCTCTCAGTCCATTCCATTGTATTTCAAACCCCTATGATCTGCGAATAAACACAAACTGGTAAACAATGAAAAAGGCGGTATTAATACATATAGGATGTGTACATGAGCAATCAAATCACACGAGTGTAAACTTTGAATAAGAGCACGTCACTTCTAGGTAAATTTACACAGAAATTAAATTTCGGTGCCCCTCGTTTTAGACATAATGCTAGGCTGAATTTTTATAGCGCTCTGATCGATATCTTGGTAAAATAATCATTTTTTTTAAACTAGCGGGGCAGTGAAATCTTTGCTTTGTTGCTAAAGTCAACAGTGACAGAGTTTGAGCTCAAATAAATGCCGCGAGGCTCCCAGCCCCGTGCAGAAGGCAGCGGGAGCGGCTGCGATCGTCGCGCTGCACACTCCAGGTACGAACATTTCCATCATTAAATCCAGCTCGCTTAATGGGGATTTCATATATGAGCTTTCTTCGATTTCACGGCAGTAGAGTCGGACGCTTGAACAGACACAACTCAAGTGCTGATGTGAAGGGGCTCTTTCAGCCGACTGTCAGATGGCTATTCCAGCTGATTGATGCCAATGATACTGGAGAAGAGACGCATTGGTTTCGCCGTGCCAATAACTGATGCCCATCAAATGGAGTTCAGGTATAGCAATGATGTTTTTCATCGAGATAAACGCGTAGGCTGTGCGACACAATTATTGAGAGCAGATAAAGGATTTTTACGCGTGTTGGCCACTTACTTAAAGTTCGACATATTTTCGCCAACCAAAACGCAAATCGCCGACGAATTTTCCACAAATGACAACAACCATAATACAATTTAGCAGCTAATAAGACTAAATAAGCATGACAGATCACAACGTGTATAAAAAGAGAAAAAGAAATGGTAGCTACTCCGATTGTTTCTCTTATGATTCAAAATAACCATCACTATCAACAACAACGATAATATTAATTACATTACATTTTATTACCATTTTTTTCTTGTCTTTATGCGAGTGTTTTAAGACAGCAGGCCTGGAATGAAAACCATAAAGTGAGCTCTGAAATATACATTTCGATCAGTTCTGGATTTATACAAACGCCGTTAAAATCAAACCATTTTAGCAACGAGTGCGTGTTTCCCCTTCTCGTTTAATTACTTTTCATCCAATTTGCATATCATACTGCAAATGAAAGGCAGAACAACTGATCCTCGAAATTCATCATCACCTAAACTTACTAACACCTTACACCTACTTCACACGGTTAACAAATCGATGGAAATTAAACTTTGAATTATTTTTATTTATTTTTCCCTAATTTGAATGTACGTTAAATGATATTGATGGATAAAAAATGGGTTACACTTTATTTTAAGGTGTCAGTACTGAGTAAAGACAATTAACTACATGTACTTAATATACGGTTAGGGTTAATTGCATGTAATTATGGATAATTTCTAGTTATTAATACAGTAAATATATGTAACATATGACACTGTAAAATAAAAGTGTTACCAAAAAAAAAAAAAATCAAATAGTTTAACTAGTGCATCGGATCATCTAAATGGCTTTTGCTCCAGACTCAGTGCTGGAACACCCAAGTGGAGCTGGTCTCCAGGGAGATTTGCGGGACACCCATCTTACAAGCTGTAATGCCGCTTTAACCCATTGCTGGGGAGGGACCGTTCGCACTACCCCGATTTAAGACCAAATACTCTTAATCCTGCTGCTGTCCCACACTATATTAATGCACAACACAGACGCCTAATCTAAGCCCTGGAGTTAGAAAGGCAGTTTCCCTGCAATATGCCGAATAGGATTAGGTTAGTCTTTGTAAGGCATTTTAAACGCGATTACATGTAAAACTAGTCAAAATGATAAATAAATGGCAATATAAATAATGATAATAACGAATTCATGTAGGCTAATATTTCTGTGTAATGCTGAGTGAATTATTTGTACGGTTATTTTCCAATTTTAAGTGTAACAAAATTTAGAATATATATCTCGCAATGTTGTTGTTGCTATGCTTCCATATTTATGTGTTGATCTGCAGAAAACACACGCTTTATTTCTTTCAGGGTTTTGTACTTTGGAAAAACGCATTTTTTTATATCATAAAATGTGGAGCATGCTTTTGTATTACCTCACGCTACTTATTCTTAGTTGCCTCGATAAATAAAATTATTCATCTATAAAATATTATCTGAGTAATATGATTTGCATGAACAGACACGCCTCTGTTTCTGTAAGTCTGATCACATCTGTTAAGATGGATTCCACACAGTGTTCACCATATACTTTTCTCTGCATGACTTTTTGAAATGTCAATGTGAGACAATCTAAACCCTTAATATGACATATACCTAGTTGGAGATATCCAAGATTCATTTATGCTGGTTTATTTTCTGAATAAAACACTTTACTATCATGCACAAGAGGTCATTAATGTGATGAGTAAGCATTGTTTTGACATGAATCATCACCAGATGTTTTGTCTTTATTTTTGTCTCACATTGCATTTAATGTCAGGTACGTGCCCAACCCTTCAAACGCTGAATGGGAACATTGTCTATTATTCTTTAGCTTTAAAAGCTTGTGTGATTGTTTAGAAGCTGCTGTTAAACGGCCTGCATGCTGTCATGGTGTTGCAGAGTCTGTCCGAATGCAGCGGAAATAGTGTGAGAGCGTGATGGGTCAGGCCTGTGTTCACACTCATCCGACAGCTTGGTGTGAAATTCCTGCTGAGACGTACAGGCCAAACCACATGTCCATTCAACAAACCCATTCGCTCCATTCAATGCTTACACATAAGCATCTTTCCGGGATAAAATTGCCTGGATAAATGCCAGAATCCGTTTTATGGCTGAAATGATCAGGGTTGGGGAGTAACGAAATACGAGTAACTTAGTTACGTGTTTAAAATACAAAATTTGAGTTACTGTATTTCATTACAGTTACATTTTAAATGGGTGGTAATCAGATTACAGTTACATCTGAAAAGTGTTTTAGATTACCAAAGTGATTACTTTGAATTTTAATGTCATTTAAACAGCGATTGGTGATTCTCTGACTCTGACAGTCTGAAAAAGAGGAGTTAAGTTTCATGTTTTCGACTGTTTTCATGTTTTGTGATAGTTGTTTGAGTCATTTTATAATTGTAAAAAAGGTCACTGCAAATTTTTATCACAGTTTGTTTTTTCCCTCACAATTGTGAGTTTGCATTTCACAATTCTGACTTCTTTTTCTCACAATTGCGAGATTTAAACTCACAATTGCAAGTTATAAAGTCAGAATTGGGAGATATGAACTTGCAATACTGACTTTTTTTCTTGCAATTGTGAGTTTAGTATGTGAGTTTATATCTCATAATTCAGATTTTTCTCAATATTGCGAGTTTATATCTCATAATTCTGACTTTATAACTCGCATTTGCAACTTTATATCACGCAATTCTGAGGGAAAAAGTCAGAATTGTGAGATAAAAACTTGCAATGACCTTTTTTGTGTTTGTTCCACACTTATTAGTATTCCAAAGTATTCTAAAGTATTTCGATTAAGTTACTAAACTTGAGTAATGTAACGAAATACGTTACAAATGACTTTTTAAAGCATGTATTTTGTAATCCGTAGTGAAATACATTTTAAAAGTAACCCACCTAGCCCTGGGAACAAGTAAGTACATTAACGTACATATCTACATGGTACGGATGCCAACGGTTCACAGACTCGCCCGTCGTTTCTTGCGGTCAAACGCCGTGGGTAAAACCTAAGTCATTGGGAAGGACACTTGACTCATTAAATCTTAATGAAAGCAATAAACACAGACGCCAGCAATTCATTCAGACCTCCAAACCAATCTCCATTTCTCACCAAAGGCAAACAAGCCCAGATGCCCCGGCGTGATTCCCTGCATAACAAAAGCGAATCAGATTGTGTCCTGCATGTGTTCCCAGTGCCGAAATGGTAAAGGCGATAGGTTATTCCAAGATAGAGCTTGTCCAATTTATTGTACGTGAGAGGAGTATGTCACAAAGGTGATTTCTGCATTTCGACGTTGAGGAGCTTGTAGTTTAGAGGGTGATTGACATCCTCATTCAACATTCATGAGAATCTCTTCCCTCAAGCATTCATGCGCACGCAAAAATACTCCGGATTTACGAGTTTTGTAGCGATGCCCTCCTTATGTTTATTACGACGTCTGCAGTGGGAATCTGGATGAAGATGACAGTTTATAAAGCTGCTTTATAAACAGTGAGCACTTCTGTATTCAAATCATTTGTGTGGTAAACCACTTAACAAAAGCAGACATGAGCAAACGTGATGGGAGAGCAAATTTCAGTTGACGTTCTTTCATTCGATCAAATATCTCTTGATGTCGTTCGCGGCCGCGGGCAAATTTAACCTGCTAGTAAATACAACTCCACAGTGTCCCCAGAGACCCCAGAGCAAGAGCTCTTCAAGTAAATCCCCCAACTCAGACCTAAATAATTCACCAACCCTTTCTCAAACTAAAGGCAATCTTCAGTTTAATCCAGTATAAATGCATTTATCACAAAGAGATTAATGTTTGGGTGTTGCCTGTTAAAAGGCCCCGAGGAGCCTCCGCTACGATCGCTCTCAGATGCGACGCTGTAGTGGTCCCCTGACACACAATGTTTAACCCCTCTCCTCACGCCGACAGCGACACAGCAGACATTTAATTCAATTTCCCGTCAGATCAAGAGCTTCCTCCTTTGTCGCGGCCGATTTATTATCGGCGGACATGTCTTTGTTTTCCGATTTACAACGATGACAATAGCTTCAATTAGTGAGGATGTTAACAAGCCACATTAAAAGCTATAATAACCATCTGAAGAGTGTGTTTAACAGAAAAACAGGTGTGAAATGCTGATTCCCATTGTTGTGAAGCAAAAAAGTAGTCCATGAAATATAATGCATAAGTGCTCATCTACTTTTTTAACATTGTTGGTTTCAATTCATTTTTCCTCACAGGGATTTTTTTTTTTTAAAAAAAGCAATGAACAAAGCAACAACTTTTTTATTTGAATCACAACATAGTTTATTTTAAGCAAAAAAGTATTTGAAAATTGCACAAAAAGACAAATGTACTTAAAGAATATAAAAAATGCGGTTTTAAGTTAAAAAAGTAAATTATCTGGTTGCCTTAAAATTTTGAGTTCATTTAAATGAAAATTTTGAGTTAATACAATGAAGGCGATTGGTTTAATCAAGAGAAACTCAAAATATTATGTTATCTGAACCACATTAATGACTTAAGTTGATTTGACAAAAGAAAAAATGTTGTGATAACAAATCATGAAAATAATTTTTACTGTGTATATACACACACAAATATTTAAATACTTTGACAGCATAGGGAGGCGATTCCATCATTCCCATTGCTTTAAATCATTTTTATATTACTTGTCCTTAAATACTATTTACTTACATAAAAAAATAAGCACAATGTACTTATTGTGCCCATATTGTATTTCAAAACGCTTGTGCTGGGACAGGTGTGGTGATATTAGTAGGTTTAAGCATAGGTTAAGGTCTAATTACCAAAATTAATTACATATGTAATTATATGAAGGTATTTTTAAAATATAAGTACAATTTAAAAACACATACGTACACAGTGAGTGCATTGTATGAAATGAGTAACTTAAAAATGTAAGTACTTAGTAGTTAAGGCCACTTGCAGTAATATAAAGTGGGACCAAAGCGGAGCTCTTTTGGTGTGATTTGCTTGCCGCAACTCTCTGATTGGAGAAATTTTCTGTACAGCCTCATGGGTAATGTAGTTTTTCACCACAAATTCTACTGTTAAGCATGATTATTGTAAAAATTAGTTGCAAACACATAGCCTCAAAATAAGTATATAACAACCTCTGAGTTCAGAAAAGGTTTATACGTTATCATTAAAAATCAGTATCCCAATGGAAAAAAAAAATGGAATTTTTACTTCCGTTGTTGCACTCTGGTTTTGGAAAAGAGAAAAAAAGAAAGATTTAAAAGAGTCAGAAAACTCGCTGTAACATTTTGCAGGTCTTTGTTTGGTAGGCCATCACTATCAACAACCGTTACCATAACTGTGTATTAGGAAGTTTAAAAGGCTCAACCCATCGTTGAGGTCACTCTTCCCATAGACCGTTCGACAACCAGTGCAAACCTATACCGATGCAAATCCTCCACAGAGCCATTTTTACATGCAAAGCAAAGCATTGTTGGAGGACGCCTTGCAATGATGCCACCTTTAAAGCAAATCAGATGATGGATATGAGCAGGGAGACATATATGAGAGGCCGTTCATAATCTAAATAAATGCACGTGCCTTTTATGCTCATATTGCCTTCACAATGCAAATGCTCTCTCTGTCGAAGCTATAGAAAAAGGGAAAAATGGGAATAGGGAAGATGAATTATTTAGCATTTGCAGTGCCCTTTGAATGGTAACGGACAAGAACAACAATAGGGTTTACAATTAATTTCAGATGTCAAATGGTGCTTGACGTAACGGATATGTCCTTTGTGACATTTAGGAGTTGTTGTGTGGCTACTCAAAACAGACACACAAATTTCACTTTCAAAGGGAACGGGTGGAAAGTGTCTGACCCACAAACAGAAAATGCCAAACGGTTTGGCGTTTCTGCCAGAGTAATATCCAACAGAATATGAATTTTGAAACTTATTTAGTCCCGAGGCATCGGCGGCATGTCTCTAAAACATAATAGCCGACAATCGAGGAGCTCACGGCCGAAGTCGAGGGCATAATTGCTAGGAAACATCTTACTGAACAGTTGGCGATAAACGTAGTCAGCCCCCTCCTCGGCTTAAAGCAATTAATTCAGGCACCCTGACATCAACTCTCCAATCCTCTGACAGCTTGGAGCCCAAATCAAAATGCTAGTTCTCCTGGGAACAGCAGAAGATAGCCGGCTCTTTTCTGGACTGTTTGCTCACTGGGCCTGAGAGCAATCTTCCTTGCCGAATGAAATGCAAGGACACAAACAATGTGCCGGCGAGAGAATGGAAGACGGGGAATGAACAGTTTGGACTATTTGCTCAGCAGAAGGGCAGTCACAATAGCTGGCCCATAGCTTTCCCATGCATCAAGCCTCTTAGTCTTAGGGCTCCTTTGTTGCTTGGTTTCGTTCAGATAAGAGTCCAGCTGCCCCATGTGTTTAACTCTCATTGTATGTTGTACTGTATGGCCATTTAGATACTTTTGCATGGCTTTTCACGATTTCGGGAACAAACACGCTCATGCTAGATGTTGTGCATATATCTCCGTGGCCGGGCTTCACCTCTGCATGTGCAGGGGATGGCTGGGGCTAAAAGGGGGTCAAGATGGAGGTTTGAGGACAATGCTTTATCTTGTCAAGTATAAGGGTTCTGAAATGGGGTTCGTGCTAATGATACAGTAGCTCTCTGATCTAGGATGTGTTTCACAAATGAGTGCTAGTAAAATTCACTTGACCGCTTTGAGCAGAAAGTAAAAAAGAGGGAGGGATGACAGTGCAACGTCTACTTCATGTGCTTCTTTGTTCGCTCTCATTTGCTAATATAAGTTAATGCGTTGACATGAGAAGAACTAGTCGTCTGTTTTCATAATGTTAGTTAATAAAATTAGTTGAGGGTGTGTTAACTAATGGTAACAGATACACCTTCTACTCCAACATTTGCTTATACATTTTTAGGTTACACTTTATTTTACAGTGCCATAGTTACATTGTAATTACTTAAATAAGTACTGAGTACTTAAGTATTAATTAACTACATATACTTACTATAGAGTTACAGTTAGGGTTAGGGTTTGGTTTAAGGTTAGTTACTTGTAATTATGCATAATTTACTGTTATTAAAATAGTAGTACATGTAGTAACATGTAACTACGGCACTGTAAAATAAAGTGTTACCCATTTTTAAAGTTAAGGTTAATAAATGCTCTGGAAGAATTGTTCGTTGTTAGTTCATATTTACTAAACTTATTTGTAAAGAGTTACCCACATTAAGCTCCTGATTTAAGGGTCTGATTTGACCCTTAAAAAGAAACCAGTAGTGTAAAAAAATATTTTCACGGTCACAACATTTTTGTTCTTTTTGTCAAATCAACTTATCGGCATGTTTTGAGTTTTGTTGTTTAAACCAATCGCCTTCATTGTGTTAACTCAATTTTTTAATTTCAATGAACTCAATTTTAAGGCAACGTACTATTTTTAAGCTAAACCAACAATTTTTTTTTACAGAGCGTTTGTTTAAGCATCATTTTTAGGTGAACTGAATATAAGAAGAGTCAGTTTCATTATGACTCAGACTAAAATGAATGCATATGGGATCTCATAAAAGATGACAGATTTCATTGCTTGATCAAAAAGATGTTGGATTTTAATAAAAATCAAAAAAAGTTAGTGACTTAAAAAAAACAACGGGTACAAAGATTTGGTTGTGTTTTGTGTTTTTTATTTCATATGCAAGCTTGTGAGTGCAAGTATGTACGTATGCACATTTGTGCGAGTGTGTGTGAACAGGTCGTGTGTGGGATGGTGCAGGCTTACGCTTCACTGATAGTAAAGTAAAACTCTGTTCATGGCTTTTCAGCACTTCTTTAAGTTGCCACCACTGTGTAATTTATGGGTGCTGAGAATCGCTGTGTTGAAACATGACGCAGATCTCTACTGCACAGAAATAACTGAGAACGACTGACTCATATAAGATGAAACACAAAATCTGGGTGATTAGCAAGTACCGGAACATGCCAAGGATACAGCGATGGGAACACACACGAATAAAAACACACCCTGTTGAAGGGCTGTTGCGTATACCCGAGTGACTCTTGCTCAAATAAACGTAAAACTGATGCAGTATTTTCTTCATGCAATAACTGAGAGATCACGAGCTGTGAAATGCATGAGTGATATGTTTATTTAGGTATTATGCTATGAGAAATGCAGAAAAAAGGGCCAGGTGGCATGTCCCAAGAGTATAAAATTAATAAAATGATTTCTGTTAAATTCTGCCAATTTTACAGAACTGATACAGTGACGGATTTATGTGTTAAATTGCATTTGCAAGGTTTTTGCATGTAAAGAAAAATCTGTATTATATATTATAAGTAAATGACATCTTAAATGGAAGTGAAATGACCATTTTATTTCCCAAAATCTGTCTGTCTATCTATCTATCTATCTATCTATCTATCTATCTATCTATCTATCTATCTATCTATCTATCTATCTATCTATCTATCTGTCAAACATTTTATTCGTGATTAATCGCATGTAACAAAAGTAAAATTTCTGGATATACATACACTCATATTTTCAAACATTTGTTAGATGTGATTAATCGATTTGACAGCACTATATATATATATATATATATATATATATATATACACACACACACACACTATCTATCTATCTATCTATCTATCTATCTATCAGTTAGTTAGTTAACTAGATAGATAAATAAAAAGATAGTAACACTTAAAAATGTGAAGTTTTGTTTCATTTTATTTCCTAAAACATCATACAATATTTGGCACTGCATATCTTTAATGATTTTTTAGCTTGTAATAAGGATGCATCTTCTATCTATCTGTCAAATATTTTATTCGCGATTAATCGCATGTAACAAAAGTAAAATTTCTGGATATACATATACACATATTTTCAAACATTTGTTAGATGTGATTAATCGATTTGACAGCACTATATATATATATATATATATATACACACACACACACTATCTATCTATCTATCTATTTCTCTATCTATCTATCTATATATCTATCAGTTAGTTAGTGAACTAGATTGATAAATAAAAAGATAGTAACACTTAAAAATAAGAAGTTTTGCATTTGGCATCTTTTCCAAAAATTTTCTAAAATGAAATTTCATTATTCTGAGAAATTATAACAGCCTAACTATGCAGTATTGGTCTCAAAAAAAGCCCAACAAAAAGGCCAGACATTATAATCGGTGTCCCTTCAAGCGTTCCTCTCGCTCTCACTCCCAGGTCTGGTCTCAAAGAGAACACCAGAGATAAGACACGGCCACACAATGTCCCCTCAGTAGGTCTCATTGACCGGCCCATGGCACCGGCCAGGTATGCCAGCAATGTTTAACCAGCTATCCATCTTCTACCTGCTGCTGGTAAACAGGCACCTTTGTTTAAAGCTCACTACGGTTAGGGCCTGCTCTGACTCAACAAATGAACTATTTATTTCCCCATTGGCCCGGGCTCAGGAAATATGCCTCTTTATAATCCGCTTTTTATTTCTCTGACAGGAGCAGTGTGGTAATGCATGTGTGTGTGTGGGTGGGAGTTTCATCAGGGGAATGGGGGCACATGGTCTGGTTAACTAGTGATTTTCGTAGTGAACTCCTGTTCCAGGCTCTTATCATTAGCGTCCAGGGTGAACAAACAAACAGTGTGTGGTGTAAATCTGGCGGGATGTCTGAACATTGTGGCGTGTAACTTAAGTTAAAAGCGGTATCGTGCATTTAACACAACCTATATTTTTACAGGTTTGCCATTTCATTAGATTGCAAATAAATATAAAATATAATAAATAAACACTATTTGGTTTAAAGCAATTAATTCCACTAGAACTAGAATTTGACAATGTAAAGGTAACACACACATACAAAATTGAACCTCAGACCTTTATTTAGAACGCCAGGGTATTTGACTTGTGCTGACTTACTTCGTTTTTTCAGCCTCTTCCTAACATTTTTGATCAATATATGACTTTGTTGTTGGGAATGATTAACTACAGATATACTACAGCTGAAGCCTTCCTGATAAAGCGCTCATTAGTTTTCTGGGACTAAATCTTTCTGCGTTACCTGTTCTACACTACTAAAAATAAAGGTGCATCTATAGTTCCATTAACATCCATGTAACCTTTCTAGTTCTTTATAGTGAAAAAAGGTCCTTTAGATTAATACAATTGTCTCTACACTAAGAAAAAAATGGTTCTTTTAATAACTGTACTTAAAGGTTCTTTGGGAAACCCAAAATGTCTTTGTTTTCCCCCCATTAAGGCCACAATAAACCCTTTTTAAAGCCTTTATTTTTAAGAGTATATACATTAGGGAATTGTACGGTGGGTGGTTGGGGTCTTTCGAACAACCAACAACAAGTTCAGGCAGAAGTAATATCAGAGTAATCTCTATCTTTTCAGTGCAGGATTGTGGTTCAGTCAACTTAAAGGGATAGTTCACCCAAAAATGAAAATTATCCCATGGTTTATTCACCCTCAAGCCATCCTATGTGTGTATGACTTTCTTCTTTCAGCCAGACATAACTGAAGTTATGTTAAAAATGATCATGGCTCTTCAATGCTTTATAATGGGAGTGAAAAGTAACTGAGATTTTGAAGCCCAAAAAAGTGCATATATCCATCATAAAAGTTGACTCCAGTGGGTTAATGAAGGGCTTCTGAAGAAAAGTGATTCGTTTTTGTAAGAAAAATATCCATATTTATAACTTTAGAGACTATAATCGCTAGCTTTCAGTAACGTCCATCCGAGTTGAGTTCCTCCGGATGACGTTCTTTCTTGGATTACTTTTGTGATGGATGGAAGTGCTTTTTTGGGCTTCAAAACCTCAGTTACTATTCAATCCCATTATAAAGACCCAGGATATTTTTTGTTAATATAACTCAGATTGTGTTCATCTGAAAGAAGAAAAAGTCATATTCACTTAGGATGGCTTGAGGGTGAGTAAATTATGAGATCATTTTCATTTTTGGGTGAACTAACACTTTAATTCTTAAAAGATGCAAATACCTTTTTACTATCCCTCCCAAGTTCTCAGTCAGCATGCCAAACGATGTTTCCTGCTGTATTTTTAAGATTTGATTTCAATGTGTTTTGTGAAATACACATTTTTAGTCCAGTCACGCGCGAGTAAAGCTACACACTCTCTCTTCAATTGCATAACTTTAAATAATGCTTCCATACACTTTACAATAATTTTAGTATGCTTTCTTTTTAGAACCAATCAGCAGCTGTCTTCACCGTCATGCCATGCCTCTTCACCATGTGGCAACTGCTGGTTCAACCCGTCCCATCAGCCACGTTCACCTGCCGCTACCCACAGTCACGTCTGACCTGGATGCATGAGCAAGATAACATTCACATGTGCAACGTCAAGAGAGAGGGGCACAAGGAAGCCTGACATTAATGATTAACAGCGCTAAAAGCCCCTGCTTTTGTATTCCCATGGTGCCGGGGCTATCTGCCGATCATGTGACCTGCACGAAGAAGATTGGGGGAGTGAGCGCAAAAGCAAACACAGGTGTTTGGGCTGGAGTCGGTCGGCGCTGTTAGGGACAACTGCAAACACAGTCTGCCATGCCTGGAGACGCGAGGGCCCGCCCACACCAACAGGACAGCCAACCGGAATCACCGACTCGACTCTGACGCGCTCTGCCTGACATTTCACTTGACAATTAAGGCTCTTCATTGGCCTATTAAAGTCTGCTGTTTTATTACAGTGTGACCGAAGGAGCTATGGATTCTTAATTAAGCATCATAAATAGAAATAAAACTTTTTCTTTAAAAACTAAAATAGATGTTCAGCCATCTGAAGATCTACTAAACTAGATCTACAGCTTCTCCACATGACAAAATTGTTACTTTAATTTTGTCATTCACACAGATGGGCACATAAAAACCTAAATTAATAAAGCCACTCAAGATCAAGCAGGCCTATGTGTGATTTGTTTTAGCATTGCCATGGCAACTCATTGTGTTAGTTTAGTCAAAATGACTAAACCTTGTATGAGGTCACCACTGATAATCTCATTGTTTTGAAGTTCATATCGAATCCACTGAAAAGTACGTTGTTTACAAGAGATTAGTTCATCTAAAACAGCTCATTGTAAGAGTTTCAGCTGACTGAGAATGGTGGTCGCTTGTTGATTTAAATGTTAGTAGGCCTACAGCCTTTCACCTACTTGGATGAACTTGCTTTTTTAAGACAACCATAATCAAAATTGTAATCCACAAATGATCATTTTGTTTATTTAAAAATTAGTTTTATGTCAAAATAATTTTAGTAATTTGTTAAGTTGATGCACTTGCAAAAGTAATTCAATTTTTTGACTTGAGGTGATGAAACTGATCTGAGACCAGCGTTATCCAGAGCAGATATTGGAATTCGTATGTGCGATTAAGAGATAAGAGTTACGGCCAATGATTAAGACAATTAAGATAATAAGGAAATTTCCTAATTATTTTCATGTTAAACATCGAAAACATACATTTATCACTAATCTTAGGAATTTTAAATGACAGATTATAATTATATTAATGAAATTGATATTAAAGGGTTAGTTCACCCAACATGACATTTCTGTCATTAATTCCTCATGTTGTTCCAAACTCATAAAACCTTCGTTCATCTTCAGAACACTAATTAAGATATTTTTGATGAAATCCAAGTTTTTTTATCCCCCGTAGAAAGCAGCGTAATGACCACATTCAAGGTCCAGAAAAGTAGTAGAGACATCATTAAAATAATCAACATGACTAAAGTGGTTCAACCTTAATGTTATGAAGCGACGAGAACACTTTTTGTGTGCAAAAACACAACAAAAATAACGAATTTATTCAACAATTTCATCCCTTCCAGTTTCCCACGCTATTGCCGTTTTATAGACAGTGCAGCGCTTCCAGGTTATATGTCAGAACGCCGGCTCATTATTGGCTGACGTGGATCACATGAGCCGGCCAATAACGAATCAGCATTCTGACGTAAACACGGAAGATGAAATTGATAAAGTGGTAATTTTTGTTGTGTTTTTGCGCACAAAAAGTATTCTCTTCACTTCATAACATCAAGGTTGAACCACTACAGTCATGTTGACTATTTTAAAGATGTCTTTATTACTTTTCTAGACCTTGAATGTGATAATTACGCTACTTTCTGTTGGGAAACAAAAAACCTCTTGGATTTCATCAGAAATATCTTAATTCGTGTTCTGAAGATGAATGAAGGTCTTATGGATGTGGAATGACATGAGGGGGAGTAATTAATTTTCATTTTGGGGTGAACTAATCCTTTAAGTTTCAATGAATGCATTTTGCAATTTGTCAAGTGAAGTGGATTTAAACAGATATCCTGTGCTTTGTGAGCAGGGAGCAGCGAACTTAGCTTTACTGTATGCCACCAACCAACCCCCCACCCCCCAACACAGGATCGAGTGGCAGTCAGTGGCTGTATTTGTGGCTCTTGTTGAAACACAAGGGCATAGAATATCACTATTGTCGTAACACTTCATTTAATTTTTCATTTTCTGCAAGCTGCTTTATATGACAAACTGTTTTGCGTAGATCAATACTATAAATATTTGTCAGTCAAGTAAATGCTTTAAATAACAATGAGGGTGATGAGTTTTTTTGAAGTGCAAAAGACAAACAAAAACAGTAAGAAACGATACAAAAGAGGATTTTTGGTATACTAGAAATATAACTGAGTATTTAAATGAGATAAACTGGCAAACTCTGAGATGCTGTATGGAAAATAATGGTTCAGTTTTATCTATAGGCCTATTCAACTTTTGAGGTTAACTAATTTGCTTACATTTTATCAGTGACTAAATCCTAAAAAAATATAATAAATTAGGTTTTGAATGTAAGATCTTCAATGTAGTCTCTTTTAGATCCCATTGTATTTCTGGACTTGTTAAATGCTTTATTAACTTTTTTTTTTTTGTCAAAACACCTTAAAATATCTTCGGATCTGCTTAATATTCCTCAATGAATGCTAAGTACAAATATGGGCCGATCTGTACTGTATTTGAAGCAGATGAAGCAGGCATGCTAAACCACTGCTGAAGGATTTGAAGCATCAGCTTTGTAGGCATTGTCTCACTCCAACAAGATATGTGTCCATTGTGAGCCGAAAGTGAGCTAATCAAAGTGAGCCGGCAGCGATAAGCTGCAGATGAACGGAGCTTTGCTCAATTGAGCTTTTGATGTTGCAGACACAATGCAACATGTGAAAAGAGCAAGTGTCCTAAGAAGCTTTTTTTGTCTGGCTCCACACCTATAATGAGGTCACGCAGCAGCCTGCGGTAAAGCCGTCTGGTGTATTCATTCCCACGTTAAAAGATGCCTCTAATACACAAACTTAAATTTAAGTTTGTACAGTGAAAATCTTACCCGCATAACTAAAGAAAGATCAGAATGAGCGTTTTGCACTGTGGTATTTTTAGTCAAGATTTCAGGGCAAAGGTTCAGGGATGGTTCAAGCATGTGTGAGAGTGTTTGTGTTTTAATCAAGGGTGGTAAAAGCTTAATTGCACTGCTCTTCAGGTAGCAATGCAGAGGCCAGGTGCATGTCACATGGGTCACCACAAGCCCACTATCCAGAGAAGCTCTTAAGGAGTTGAACCAGTGAACTTCTCATATTGACTTGCAGCCTGCGAATGCAAAAAAAAAAGTTGAAGTAGGATCTTTTTTTTTTTAATTATCCCAGGGGGTGGAAATTACAAAATGTTGGAAAAGTTTGAAATGTGTCCTCATTATGGCTGACATCATCAAGTCCTCTTATTTTGTAACACCTTTTGTTTTATTCCTGATGCATTTTTATTTTTTGAGGTATATAACGTAACCCTTCATTACCTTAATGGTCAGAGGAAATAGAAATACACTGCCCTTTGCCGGCAGTTTGATTGACAGGCGATCTGACCAATCATAACCCTGAATCCGCCATTTTGTCCGAGAAAGAAGTCAAGGGAGTTAGTAGATTAGTGAATCTGAACTTGAAAATTTTCCATGCTTGAAACAACATTCCTTCTGATGTTCATTCATGTTTATATGATGCTATAAATGAACTAGTATGAAGAGATGATCGGTTCACGAGGAGCTACAGCGATCTGTCACGACACTATTTATTGATTATACTTCTTTAAAAAATTACAATATTTTAAACATGAAACTGTTTCACGCGTTGTCAGTGTCCTCTTTGCTCATTCGCGATGTATTTTTCATTTTGCGAGAACATGATGTGTGGCGTGAGAGCGCGTGGCAAATTACATCCATGACATCCATGTTGTTTTTCCAGCACTTGCGCAGTTAGTGTTTTTGTAACCTGTTCTGCGTTCCAGTTCGTTTTTTATGCCCTTCCCTCACTAACTTCCCTCAGTATTGTTGAGTCGGATGTACGTCATTGCTTACGTTTGACAGAAATTAAAGTAAGTGAAGAAACTGCGAAGAAGCAGTTCCAAATGCGAATCCAAATGCTAATCCATCTGAAAGCACTGCGAGTTTGAGTCGCTAATAATGAACATTTGAAACATCAACGTGCGGCAAACATCTTTCCAGACATGAGAGGCATTTATTAACATCTTGTCCAACAAATGACAACATTTAATAATAATTATTAATAATAAAATTGTTTTACTCCAAACTTACTTCATAACGTCAGTTGAGCATCCTTCTGCGAGATGATGTGGCTTCTTATACAAAATAAGGCAGTCGTGTGTTTATTAGTCATGTTTAATCAGTCAAAGCATTTCAATCTTCCGTTGATTCAGCTACAGACACATGTTATCTTCTTCTGCTGCAGGGCATATTTTGAGTTTCTGCACAAGAGCGCCCTCTGGCTTTCAGATGGAGAAGCATTTACTACTGATCACAGAACCGTACAGCTCTGACAAGCTGCGCATTAAATAATCGCAGCCTTTGCCCTAATATGAGGATTATGAAAAATTCAGGAGTCAGCTGAACATAGCTCGCAAAGAAAATTTCTTACGACAGAAAAAGCGACAGATTTAACAGAAAGATATAACAAACGCTGTCACCAATTACATTGGCAAATAAAACTTTTGAATGATGCAAAATATCGTCTGATTATCGTTATCGGAAAAATCTAGGAAAATATCAAGATGTCATTTTTTGTCAATATCGCACACCCCTAGTGCCCACTACTGACGGAACCTTTGCAATGGGCTGAACTGGAACTTCCTAAGCCCTTGATCACTTGGAATCCGCTATGGAGTTGATTTTTAATTATTTTTCTTTACAAAAATATTTATTGCAGCATTCTATATGTATATATGTGTATTGGGTTTGATTTAAGTATTTAAAAAAGTAATTAATATATCATAGGGTTGGGTAAATTAAACATGTTATGCGGTGAAGTCACAATCATGTTGCACTGTGGGATATGGAGCTGCCTGGAATGTACATATGAAGTGTCCAGGGATCCAGGGTCTGTCCATATAAACTTCCCTCATCCACTTCACGAAGTGGTACGCACCTCAAAATGGCAGCAGGGATTCCCCTGAGGGGAAGTGCTTAGGGAAGTTTGTGAGTGCATGTCTAAAATTGGAGTGGAACGCAGCCATAGTGACTGCGCGTACTTGTCCGCATGGTCACAAAAAATGGGAGGCACGCGAAAGTCCGCAAAGAGCCTCCGAGTACACCCTCAGATGGCAATTTCAACATCATAGCGGACCCTCACACATGTGGAAAGTATAATACTAGCTTTAAGGACCTGGGTATACTTCATTTTCCGCGTTGAGCTCCGTCTCACACACACAGTTGTGAGGGATTCAAGGTAGCCTATACTCCTTGAACGCGGAAAGACGCATTCAACACATGTGCGCTATTAAGTGGACTGTTGTTTTTAAGTGCTCAAGTCAGCTCTCGCACATGCGCTGTTGAACACGGACCGTCCACGCGGTCTCAAAAATTGGACTGAACACGGATGAGATGTGAGGACGTCCACGGACCATCCCGATGACGAAAATTACGTCATGCAGACAGTGCGTGGATTCAGACTGCCGAAGTATACTTTGGGCTTTATTAGAACATTTTTCAAAGGTTGCACGATATATTAAAACCTTTTAAAAATCATGATATAGTGCTATTGTGAAATCACCAAGGCAGTGATTCAGTTAAATAAATTAATTTAATAAATATATACGCTGCGGATTTTAAATTTCTTCTGTCTCAGAGCGGCTCCATTCACTGTAAATGCTCCAGATGAACTCAGTCTCTGCATGTGATGTTCGTTCGGGTTTCCAATAACCTGCATTTAGGAATCTTTGTGTTTCTGAAGTGTTCTAATTTAGATTAGATTAGTGCTGTTTAATTTATAATTTAGTCTGGAGCGTTACATCTCAGCATATCTTTCGGTTGCTCATAACTTTCATCTTAGCATGCCTCATTTCATAAATGAAATCATTTCATCTATATTTGCGAACTGTTGTTCATTGCGATTTCAAAATAAAAGCTTAAAACCTAAAAATGTTTTGTTCTCCACGTGTTCTTGTTAAAAAATTCCAGTAGCTGTAGCATTTATATCGTCAAAAGTGGCCAAATATTAAAGATTGTGTGAAATTAAATTTGAATTAAATGTTTAGTCAAACAAGGATTTGATCATGCTGTAAAGTGTAACAACAACAATCACCAGGACATTGGCGCCATCTGCAGGCATTTGTTATAATACATAATGTACATAAGTTGATCATATTTATATTATGTATATTACATTATGTATTTAAAAAGTGTTGTTCAATAAAATCATGATTACTTGCTTTTGATTCTTTATCTCAAAACCAATTATTATTGCCTTATTGTTATTATAGCCTACCTATGTATTTTGGGTCATTTTACTAGTTATTGTTCATTTAGGTCTATTTTTATTACCAAAAAAAAAAACACCCAACAGATTACTCAATTAATCGACAAAATAATCAACTTGAGTACCAAAATAATCGTTAGTGACGATTTTACAAAGTGGCCAACTACTGGCCTGGCAGCAGAATACAACGCTTTTAGTCTTTTTCGCAGATCCGTGTGAAGAGCGATGGATTTGACCACGTTGTCGTCTGTAAGTGAAAAACGCAAAAAACTTATTACATTGTTGTCGGGTAAACATACCCATTGTAATTTTACAGTAAAATACTGTTAAATGTACAGACTTTGGAAGTAAAAACAGTCATACTATAATTTACTGTGGAAAAAAAACATAAATAGGAATTCCACAGTTCCCTCCATGAGACTTTACATTTAATCTTTATGTCTGTTGCATTATTTTAGTGTCATGTGTGTTATGATGATGGTGTTTTGTGTTTTTGTGAATATATTAGTATTTACCTCAGCTTGTGGAAAAGTGTCTCTTACCGCCTGTATTATTATGGTGTTTATATATATTATACAGGTACAAAACCGAGTGATAGTAAGTCCAGTCTTGTGAAACCTAAAATATCTAAAATCTAAAAAGTTCAGACAACTGTTCTCCCCCCTTCCCTAAATTTCCCAGATTTATTTGTTTTGTTTTTTACAGTTTAGCTCCTCATGATAAGAAATGCACAATTTTTCTTTTACATAGATTTGTCACGGCAATACAAATGATTAGGTGTAGTTTTTGTCCAGGTGATGGTCTTTGACAATGTGTCCACTGTTTGATCTCCTTTATTCATCTGCAGAGGGAAGAGAGGGGGATGGGATGGGAGAGGCGGCCGACTGGTGACAGGTGTATCTGAGCGGAGGTGTGGAAAGCTGGAGGATTTTACCCTTTTTCAGACGTGTGTAAGGGGAACAGACAGAGGCCATTAGAGTACATTCATTGCCATCATAATACTGAGACAAAGAGAGTGTGACGCTGTCATGGAGGACGAGGTCAAGGCTGGATGGGACTACAATGACAACACAAACAAAAACCTCTGAAATGCTCAGTCAGCTTGTAAGTTCTCTTGTGATTTTGCCTTGGATTGATAAAAAAGTAAAAGTAAATGATCTTTGTTGGAATATGGTAATACATGGAACTTTCCAAATGCACAAAAGTTCTTTTATTAAAAAAAACCTTTATTTTTATGACTGTATAGATTGAATTCCATGTCTGGTTTGTTTTTAGTCATTCAGTAAATTAGAACAACAGAAAACACTGATTCATTTCTGATGAATCCTAATTAAAAATCAACAGAAATTAAATACAAACTGTAATGTGCGTTCTGGTTGAGTCCCATGAAAGTATAATAGCTCTAAAAAGTGTGTCAGAGCATGTTGCTCCTAAAGCTGGGCATCTGAGCAGAGCTGATTGTTTGGGGTGAATGGCTGTGTGGGAGTGCATGCATTTATGTTTTTGAATGAGTGTGACTGGATGCGTGACTGACTGTTTGTGAGTGAGTGTGTTTGAGCGAGGGAGAGACCGACAGCTGCTGTCTGACCGAGGCGGCTGCTACAGGTAGCAGCTGGACCGACTCACCTGTCACGCAGATCCAATCCCGTCCATCAGCGCCGAGCAGGAGGAAAAGCCTTGCGTTCATTCAACGGGGATCGGAAAAAGAAACAGAAACAAAGGTAGAAGGCAGTTGCCATGAACGAGAGAGGAAGAGAAGAAAAACACATTCGATTGTTGTCGACCACCACTCATGCTGTCCTATTAAAACTGCAACAGAAAGAATGTTGTTGTTATTAATATGTTATTAATTTAATATGAATGTGGCATGATTTGAATTAAATTATATTATATCACACTTTATTTTAAGGTGTCTTGTTATTGAGTAATTATACAAATAAGTACTCAGTAACATTAATTAACAACAGGTACTGTGAAAAAAAAAAATGGTGTAGGATTTACTTTGAAACAATTTTCACTCAGAATTATATTTCGCAAATAATTACAACAAAGAAACAACAATTGACACATTGAATTAAATTTGAAAAATATAGGGTTACACAGTATAGAGTGTACTCTATATATACAGTATAAGGTCAGGTTTAGTTGCAGGTAAATATACTGTAGTTTTATCTCAATTTAAATGTTTTTAAATAAAATAATATAATATTGAGGTTGTTAATATAATTATAGGGTTGTTACAATTGAATAATATTATATTAATATTATAACAATATAATACACTTTATTTCATAATACAAGGTTGTTCACATGAGCAATATTCTATTCTATTCTATTCTATTCTATATCATGGGATATTACATTATATTATATTATATTATATTATATTATATATTCATTCTCAAAACTGCTAATCCTTTATAGGGTTGTTATAATTTAATAATATTATATTAATATTATAACAATATAATACACTTTATTTCATAATACAAGGTTGTTCACATGAGCAATATTCTATTCTATTCTATTCTACATCCATCCATTTTTCAAACAGCTTGTCCTCTGCAGTGTCATGGGATAATATAATATAATACACTTTATTTCATAATACAAGGTTGTTCACATGAGCAATATTCTAATCTATTCTATTCTATTCTATTCTATATCATGGGATATTATATTATATTATATTATATTATATATTCATTCTCAAAACTGCTAATCCTTTATAGGGTTGTTATAATTTAATAATATTATATTAATATTATAATATAATATAATACACTTTATTTCGTATTATGAGGTTGTTCACATGAGCAATATTCTATTCTATTCTATTTTTTTCTATTCTATTCTATTCTATTCTATTCTATTCTATTCTATTCTATTCTATTCTACATCCATCCATTTTTCAAACAGCTTGTCCTCTGCAGTGTCTTGGGATGATATAATATAATATAATATAATATAATACACTTTATTTCATAATACAAGGTTGTTCACATGACCAATATTCTATTCTATTCTATTCTATTCTATTCTATTCTATATCCATTCATTTTTCAAACTGCTTGTCCTCTGCAGTGTCATGGGATATTATATTATATTATATTATATTATATTATATTATATTATATTATATTATATTATATTATATTATATTATATTATATTATATTATATATTCATTCTCAAAACTGCTAATCCTTTATAGGGTTGTTACAATTTAATAACATTATATTAATATTATAACATAATATAATACACTTTATTTCGTATTATGAGGTTGTTCACATGAGCAATATTCTATTCTATTCTATTTTTTTCTATTCTATTCTATTCTATTCTATTCTATTCTATTCTATTCTATTCTACATCCATCCATTTTTCAAACAGCTTGTCCTCTGCAGTGTCATGGGATAATATAATATAATATAATATAATATAATATAATATAATATAATATAATACTGTAATGATACTTGATCAACCTCAGCACAGGAAACAATGGCAAAGACCAAAAAAAAAAAAGGAAAAAAAAGGTGCTTTTTATTTCTCCCCTTCTGAGGGGATTTATCTGTCTCGATAGAGCAAATTGAAGAATACTGCAAGCGGATTATGTGAAAGCAGAGCAGTGCTCATGTGTGCGGGTCTGATGCAGCCTGCCTGATCGGCCGGGGGTCGGGATAGGGCTGATAAAGAGATGACACTGTGGATAAGATAACACAGCCATATAGGAGACATTCAGATAGGGGGCAGGAGGAGTGCGATGCAGAATTGGCATCAGATAAAGCGAGAAGGGCCCCTAGAGGGCAGAGAACAATAGGGGGAGGCGGAGAGGCAACGAGCTGACTAAAGAATCGTTTCCGGAAACATGCATGGAGAGCAGGCTTGAAAGAGTGGGCTGGGCCGGCAAGATGAGCCTCCGAGATCCCTTCCATTAACCTCATTGAGTGCACGCACACTACAAATTCATTAACACACAAAGTGAGACGGCTGTGCCTGATAATGCCAACATACCGGTGCAGTGAATGTGTCATTGTGGCTTAGCAGTGCTTTTAACCTAAAAATAAATAAGTAGGAAATTACAGTGGTGCTGAATAATTAAAGTATCAATGTCCCTGCAGGGTTAGAGCTAATTTGTCGTTATAAATTGATTGATTTTTAACTTGAAGAAAAATAATTTTTTTCAGTGTGTACCCCAACATTCATGTCCAAAAAGCATGGTATTACCTTTGTCTTTTTGAGTATTTAACTTCTAATGAAGCGGGATTTAAGGTTCAGATTTAAGAGCAGAAGTGACCAGAGAGGGCGATAATTACCGCTTTATTTATGGATGCGAGCGCACAACAGAACAGGCTCTGAATCTAAGATGAACTCATTTTACTGCCGCGACATTGACAGTGTGACAAAGCCGCCAAACGCCCCGACACAACGGGAGAAACAAAGAGAAAACTAACTTTCACGTGCATGAAAAGGAGAGGGTATCAAGCCAAGCCCTTTTTAATGGCGGCAACACTGACAGGAGGCAGGCCGTATTTAACGGTGCACATCGGCCCATTCAACGGAGCACAGAACAGCCTTTCACAGGCTTTTGTCAGTAACCTGTGGTGACCTGCATTCACAGCCACGTCAGGGTCCCCTGCACAAAAGGTGCCGGCGGATGGGGGTGTGCGGCTGACCGCTGCTCATGACCCCACAAACGCCACCCGGACTGAGCAGGGGACGATAAAAAATGGACTGCGAGTTTAAAATAAGACACATAGACAAACAAACCAAAGAAGAGCTAGGTACACACATACAAAGAATGTACAAATAACATGGAAACAAAAGGGCTCTTGTAATGCTGACCAGGATCTTGATGAAAAATTCAAACAATATTATATGGAGAATGTCAACAGCCGCCACACTTCTGCTGAGGGCCTTACAAACAGACGGAGCAACTCTGCACACACATTACGCCGGCCCATCTCAAGCTCTCGGCGTAATGATGATGATGGCTCTGGGCTTGCTTTTAAAACACGGCAAACAGCGGAAAAGGAGGGTGAGGAGCCCGGGCCTGTCCTGGATGTCTGCCACGGACTCGTATGCGGAGGTTACGGGTCACCGGTGTAACCTGCGATCCCCTGACCGCTCAGCAGAGTGCCTGTTTCTCAAAGAGCCAGATTAAGGTATCGCCAGTCTCGCATTCCACCTGTCCTGCTCCTGAACACCAGGCTTTAATTCCTCCTGACAGAGCAGCTTAAGCACCCGATGATTCGACTGCATCCTTCAATCACGTATCAGAGCCTTCGCAAACACACTCGCTGCGTCTCTGAGCTGTCGGATGAGTCTCTGCCCTCGCTGAGTTGGGAATGAGGAACACATCCAAGACATCCGAAGAGCTTTTTTCGCCTGGTTCAAACATACGACTCATTTTTAAATTGTTTAATGATCAAGGGCATTTGATCCTTCGACATTTCATCGGCAAGATTTTTCCCATTTCTAAAAATAAGGTTACTTTCCCAAATCAGGCCAAAAGTAGAAGTGTGTTCAACAATACAGATTGTTGTTATTTACAGTGAGAAACAGAAAAATAACGATTTAATAACGCAAACAGAATTCAGCAATAAAAAGATAATATTGTTCAGTTGAAATCAGTTCAGTGTTGATTCATTTTGGTTCAATAAGTTCATCAATTATGAAATGAGTTCAACTGGGTTCTGGAGAAAACAGTGATGTCATCGTCCAGCGCTGTTCTCAACCAATAGCGTCAGAGCAGTCAGATCAATTATATTGCTAAGTATTATAATGATTTGTGTTTTAAACCATTTCTTCTGGGGATCATTAAAGCTCAATTTTAGATTAAATTTGTGTTTTATTTACAGGTAAGTCATTATTTGGGTTTGTTTTGTTAAAATAGTTTTTGCTTTTTAATTATAAATAACCCGTCATGCATTTTGTTATGTTGATGCTTTTTTGCTTCCACAGTATATGCACTGAATATTATCTGACTACTTTTATTATTATTATAATTATTATTGCCTGTACACTCTAAAAATGCTGGGTTAAAAACAACCCAAGTTGGGTTGAAAATGGACAAACCCAACAGTTGGGTTAAATGTTTGTTCAACATGCTGGGCAGTTTTATTTAACCCAACTATTATTTAAAAATTAATGTATGACTGGCTTTAAATGAACCCAAAATAGGTTGGAAATTAAAAATCAGACACATAATTACTAGAGGCAACAATAATAATCAAAAGGTGAACATTTATTTATAAGCAATTTAATAAATGTTTATTGTTAAATGATTATCCATTAAACTTGTTAATAAATGTTTATTTATTAAACATATTAAATACTCTGGGTTCATTTTAAGCGAGAAATACAGTAATTTTTTATAAATAATTGAATTCAATAAAACTTCCCAGCAGGTTGGGCAAACATTTAAGCCAACAGCTGGGTGAAAACAACCCAAATTCTGGGTTTGTCCATTTTCAACCCAACTTGGGTTGTTTTTAACCCAGCATTTTTTATAGTGTGGTATTCAAGTCAGAAATATTATTCAACATCTCTATATATCAATTATAATTCTTAAGTTAATAATTTTAGGCTACCTCAGCTTTGGTCATGTTGCAGTAGTACGCTCTAAAAAAATGCTGGATTAAAAACAACCCAAGTTGGGTTCACTCGCTGGGTTTGTCCATTTTCAACTCAACCTGGGTTGTTTTTAACCCAGAATTTTTTAGAATGTACATGCATGGTGCAAAATGTATCTAGTGTTGTATCAGAATAAAAAAATAAATAAATTGTAATCCGTATAATAGAAAGTGCAATATGCATTTAATATATGGGGCTATGACTAGTATATAACAGATACATTTATGCTTAATTATAGTATTTAGTCGTTAATTTCAACAACAGAAACAAACATAGACAAGCAGTTTTTTTTTAAAGTGTACCATTTTTTTTTTTTTTTTTTTTTAAATTATTATCTCAATTTAAATGTGTTTATGGTCATTTTCTTTTTTCTGACCCTAAACATAACCCTAAAGCACTACCTTATTTCAAAAACAACTGAAATTAATATGCTTATAATGTGAAGATATTGATTTTAGAATATAGCTATAATACAGCCAATTCTGGCAGTATCACTTGTAATGAATAACACATCATAACTGAAAAACAAAAAAAAGGGTATAAAACCCATTATATTTCTCTTTCATAAAGTGTTTAATTGTCGAAGGTGGCTATAACAGCTTTAAAACAACTTGCAAATATTGTTGCGCCACAGCACATTACTTACAATTAGCATTCTGAAAATAAAATGAACATAATCAGAGAGTGAGATTGATATTTGACAGATCTGATATACTGAGATTGTTGTTTTAATTGTATGTATAAAATTAAAATGTAATTTCTTCTTGCACACATGTATGACTGCCGTTCCTCAGTTGCATAGTACGCAAAATGGACCTTAACAGGATCCTCATTTGTCCGGTCCGGTATGAGGAGCTCAGAACTTCGGCTGTGCTGAAGCACGCAGCCGGAGAATATCGACAAACTTGCACACCTAATTGTTATTGCGGCAGTGTTTGGCCTGGAGCCAGTCGATAGGAATCAGGGATCAGCTCCTGGGCTGTTGCTCTCACTTCCAGTGTCTTAGTTGTAATGCATCCCTCTACTAACAGGGATCAAGGTATTAGGGATTCAGGTTATTTGTATTGATTTTATGTGCTGTCATGCCGCGTTTCAGCCAACTCATATTTGTGGAAATTGCAAATTTCACCTCGGAAATGTCACCTGCGTTTAATCTCGCGCAGTGTGGTCAATACAGAAATGTGGTGTTGATCGGACCAGCATTATTGCACAGGGGCTGGGAGCTTCCTTTGTTGCCATGGCATCGACTCAGCGGTAAAAAGATGGGAGTGGCCGAAGACCTGATCGTGAAAAGAACACAAGACAATCTGGATGTTACTGAAGATTAAGATTATCATGACCATATATCCACAGAAGAATCATTGCTGTACATTTTTGCTATTTTCACCATCATGATTCTTGTTTGCAGTAAAAACTAAATTATTTTAGGCTTTTATTAATGGCCAGTGTCATAGACATGGCTTAAGCCTGGTCTCAGATTAAAATACATGTTGTTTTAACTGAAAGCAACTTGCGCTGACATGTCTTAAAGGGGCGGCTGATTATGATTTCACTTTTTTAATTTTAGTTAGTGTTTAATGTTGCTGTTTGACCAACGTAATCTGCAAAGTTACAACGCTGAAAGTTCAAATGCAAAGGGAGATATTTTCTTTTACAGAAATATACAACAAACGGCTCATAGGAACTACAATGAGCTTCTTCCAGGGTTAATGACATCACTAACCCTAAAATTTACATAAACCCCGCCCCTGAGAACACACAACAAAGTGGGCGGGGCTATGTTGGGCTGCTTTAGAGAAGAGGAAGAGTTGTTGTAGTCGAGTGTTGTTGATGCCGTCATTTACACCGGACTGCTTCACAAACGAGGGTCAATTCAATGCTGGATTTGAACAAAAGATGAACATGACGACACATGCTAGTGATGAGTTGATCAACTCCACAGCAACTACATCAATTTATCCACTAACCGTTCAGAAACGTCTAAAAGTTGGAACTTCTTCCTGAGTCTCTCCATCAGTGTCGACTCCTGTTTGAACAATGTAAGGATGAACACAATCCTCATTTTGTCTGCGTGAGATTCTCCAGCTTTGTTGTTGTTGAGCTGTTAAAGCTCCGCCCTCTTCTGGAGCAGCAGCTCATTTGCATTTAAAGGGACACACACAAAAACGGCGTGTTTTTGCTCACACCCAAATGGGCAAATTAGACAAGCTATAATAAATGATCTGTGGGGGATTTTGAGCTGAAACTTCAGACATATTCTGACACCAGAGACTTACATTTCATCATGTGAAAAGGAGCATTATAGGTCCCCTTTAAAATATTTATATTTGTAATGTTTTTTTTTTTTCTAAGGCGCCTTTATAAAAGGTACAGAAATCATTCTAAAATGCTGATTTGCTGCTCAGTTATTATCAATTATTGGTGCTGAATTACAATTTTAATAAATGCATCCTTGCTGAATAAAATGATTAATTTCCTAGAAAAAAGAAAGAAAGAAACATTTTGTTTACCTCAAATACTTGAATGGTAGTGGATCACAAAAATGTTCAGCAGCAAAAACAACAAATCAGCATATTAGGATGATTTCTGAAGGATCGTGTGACACTGAGGACTGGAGTAATGATGCTGAAAATTCAGCACTACATTACATTTTAAAATATATTCAAATAGAGTACAGTTAAAATATTCCCGTTTTTTTTTTTACTGTATTTCAGATCAAATAAATCAAGCCTTGGTGAAGCCTTGGACTTTTACCAAGAGCATTAAACTTTTGAACAGTATGTAGTAAAAACAAAAAAACGCATTCATTAATCACAAAACCAAATATTCACACAGCATGAAATAGTAGTTTACAAAAGAAATTCTACAATTAGAATAAACAACTTGTCATCATTTCCATGCTGCAGTGCATGCAAAAAAAGCCATAACTTGCCAATGAGGCGTCACCTTCTCATGGTCATTTTCTGCAAGGTTTACCTCTAATAGTTCTAATAGCTTTACCTGTGGGTAGAGGTTTATCAAAACAAAGCTGGAGCCATGTAAATATACAACGACACGCAGTGGCACAGTTTGTTGGCTCACACGCCACAGGCGATGTTTTCTTTCATTCCAAATTTGCTCTGGAAACTAATCGTGTCCCAATAAAGCCCATGGCAAATATGGGCAAGAATGACACCCACATGTGGAAGTTTACATAGCTTGGTCAAATGTACATATAGGGCATGGAGTGGAGGGGTCTGCGTTGGCCATTTTTGAAGGGTGGAGGAGGGTCGCACTCTGGGATTGCGGGTATTGACAGCCGTGTTGGATGTAAAGGTTAGATGGACACTAGCTGTAGTTCACGTTTAAAATAAGACGTACAGATTTAAAGGTATATATGCAAACCATTACGGACAAAGGGTTTCATCATACAACTCACAGAATGTTCTCACGCAAATCAGTTTGTACTTCCCTTCAGGCCTTTTTTTTTTTTTTTGCTATTTAATGTCTTTCTATACCATTATTTTTAAACATATGTTTGGTTTTTAAGTAAGCAGGAATAAGCCGTTCTTTATGTCCTTTCACAAATTGCTTGGCGAGGCAAAGAAAAGACTGAGCAATGAGTGGGCCAGATCATCCTCTAACTGATGAGCCTGATGCTAATCTATGGATCAATTAGGAAAAGCCACATGGGGTCAAACTGCAGATATTGCAGTGCCTATTAGTTCTTCTACCTGCCATTATTACAGAGTCACATGTTCAAACAAAGAGCAGAGGCTCAGCATGTAGGCAGCACTAGCCAAGGTAAACAGACCGGCAATGAGGCTTGAACAAAATATTGATCTGACACGAATCTGCCGACGGGCTTCAATTCTGATTAAGGTTATTGTGTGTGTTCAAAATAGACCATTTCAGATTATTTATCAAGCATTTTAGGAAAATTCTCCTAAAGAAACTGCCATATATATATATATATATATATATATATATATATATATATATATATAAAGCACAAGAGTGCAAATTGTTTTTATTTCATCAGCATTAGATTCTTCAGTTGACAATTGTTATAGAGATTGGCGAACCACACCCAAAGAAAAAAAAAATCTGTTGTTCATGCTAGTATAAAATCACAAACTAAGATTAATGTGATCCTGATGGTACACTCTAAAAACAACCCAAGTTGGGTTGAAAATGGACAACCCCAGTGATTTTGTTGTTTCAACCCAGCAAATGGGTTGTTTAGACCAGTAGTTGTGTTAAATATTTGCCCAACCTGCTGGGTAGTTTTATTTAACTCAACAATAGTTTAAAAATTACTGTATTGCTCTCTTAAAATGAACCCAAAATATGTTGGAAATGAACGTTTATTAATACGTTTAATGAATAATGATTAAACAATGAACATTTATTAAGTTGCTTATTAATAAATGTTCACCTTTTGATTATTATTGTTGCCTCTAGTAATTATGTGTCTGAATTTTAATTTCCAACTTATCTTGGGTTAATTTTAAGCCATTAATTTAGTCATTTATAAACAACAGTTGGGTTAAATAAAACTGCCCAGCATGTTGGGTAAATATTTAACCCAACTGCTGGGTTACAACAACCCAGTTACTGGGTTTTTCCATTTTCAATCCAACTCGGGTTGTTTTTAGAGTGTACTACTGCAACATGTAGCTGAGGTAACCTACAATTATTAACTTAAGAGTTATTTCTACCTGATTTAACTCATAAAAAATATTAAGTTTGTATTAATTTATATATAGGTTCAGAGATGTTGAATAATATTTTTGACTTGAATACCACACTATAAAAAAATGCTGGGTTAAAAACAACCCAAGTTGGGTTGAAAATGGACAAACCCAGAAATTTGGTTATTTTAACCCAGCGAATGGGTTAAATGATTGCCCAACCTGCTGGGAAGTTTTATTGAACTCAATTATTTAAAAAGAATTACTTTATTGTTCGCTTAAAATGAACCCAAAGTATGTTGGAAATTAACATTTATTAATATGTTTAATAAACAAACATTTATTAACAAGTTTAATAAATATTTCATCTTTTGATTTTTATTGTTACCTCTAGTAATTATGTGTCTGATTTTTATTTCCAACCTATTTTGGGTTCAATTTAAGTCATAAAGTAACATATTTATATATATATATATATATATATATATATGTTAAAACAACCCAACTGCTAGGATTGTCCATTTTCAACTCAACTTGGGTTGTTTTAACCCAGCATTTTGCAGTTATTTTAGATGTTACCATTTTTCTTTTCAGTCCAGTCGTCTTCAGGCATGTGACAGTGAACAGGCATTTGTTGAAGGACGAGAAACACATTCATATTTGCACTGGCAATTCATGTGCTAATTTCCATAGCTATGCATTCATTTAAAATTATTCTGTGTCTAGTTATGAAAATGAGCTCTTTGGGAAAGTGCATGTGCAAATATAGAAGCTATTGCACAATTACTGCCACATAATAGCCCAAAAATAACCGAATAAAAGAGCACCATGGAATGTAATAAGGATGAAATCTGACATTCCAGTGTCATTTGTGTTGCAGATACACCACAGAGTTAAATGTGACCTGGGTGTTTGGTTTGGGTCGTGCACTCCAAAGCTGGCCACAATGTTGAGCCTCATGCTACCTATCAAAATCCATGTGCACACATTAGTTATGAATAATTTCAGATTTGTCCTCTGTAGATTAGATTAAGGCAACCACGGGGGGTACGAATG
This sequence comes from Zacco platypus, assembly GCA_038088235.1. Lineage (NCBI taxonomy): Eukaryota > Metazoa > Chordata > Actinopteri > Cypriniformes > Xenocyprididae > Zacco > Zacco platypus. Next base: position 3,640,122 of record CM076069.1, read on the forward strand.
CATGTGAAAAGTAGCAAAGCAATCCAACATTCCTTGATCCAAAAACCATTGAGCAACACCAAAAGTAACTGCAAGGGGCCGTATTATTCAAGATCTAATGCTTTCAGATTGCTGAAGATTCCCCATTCACTCCTTCTGCATGCTCACTAGGGTTACAAAATGTCTTCAGACCAGTGACAATGAGAAAAAGAAGGCCTCAAAAGAAAAATATGCTATTGATGGGTTGCCAAATGGTAAAGCCCACTGATTGTCATTGCCATTTCTTTCATTTCACTTAGAGACTTGGCATTATTATAACCAAATTAGCAATTGTGACCTGAGCAAACACGCTGGGATTTGGACTTGTCACAATGCCCACACAGAGGGGTGCTGGTCCGAAGGGGACATCCCGCTCAGCAGGGTTCCCTCTCTTTGAGATGATCTTATGTGCCCTCCTGCTGACTGCACTAGTCCAACATGATAAAGTAGCTGGCTCACATACAAAAGAACCGCAAGGAGAATCCCTTGCTACCTTGCTCAAGCCGTTCCTCACAGCATGAAGACACAAAAAGCATACACTATCAACACAATCACTTGATTATTTGAGTGCATTGAATGCTAATTGACAACGGAGATCAGGACAGAATCCCATTAGTTATCTTCTAGAGGGTGTCAACTTCCAAAAATAGAGTGTCAGGATACTTGATAATGAACATTTCTTTTGTATTCTATTCACTCAAAAAAATATTTCTGTCTAAACATAAGTTTTATGTAATTTAATTACTTAGCAATTTTCCATCCATTTGGATTACATAGTTTTAACATAAACAAACTAATAAACTTAATGTGATTTATATTTGTCAGTCATACGTAAATGAAATAGGTAAGATTTATGTAATAGTTGAGTATATGAATAGTGAGAGATTAAATGTCTTTTATCTTCAGTTGATTTCATCGAAGGCTGTGAAGTCAGTTGTAGTTCTTGTGTTTCTCAGTCCTTCAGTGATTCTGCTTGTTAACAGCAGGTGTTCATCATTAATGCTCAATCATCACTTAATGATCTCATTAACTCTGACACTGCTTCAATGGTACTTTAACTCAGTAGTGTGCACACACATGACCACTAAACAGTGTTAATTAACCTGGGCATTTTTCTGTGAACTATTACATAAATCTTACCTATTTCATTTACGTATGACTGACAAATATGAATCACATTAAGTTTATTAGTTTTTTTATGTTAAAACTATGTAATCCAAATGGATGGAAAATTGCTATGTAATTAAATTATGTTTAGACTGAAATATTTTTTTGAATTGCTATTACACTGGGAAAAAAATGGGTGGGTTAATTTATTTTCCAGCGTCATTCACAATTTCCATTACCCTTCAAATTGCACGAATTGAAAATATTCCCAATCGACATGTCAATTTTGCAAAACTCCCATATATCGTAAAAAAGTTTTTACATTCACATCAGGCAATTCAAAAAAGGAATATTTCACAAAATTGCAATGGAAAGTTTTTCCGCATTTACAGGTCACCTGGTGTGTGTGAAAGTCGATCATTCTTTAAAGATGGTGTGGCCAAAAGACTTTAAACTCATAAAAGACAAAAGAATTACGGGAATACTGGATTCTGAACAACAAAGAAATGCCAAAATTTATCAAGACCTTGAAGCAGATATGATGGAGAAACACTCAGAAACTCCTCATATGTGGAGCTCTCAAGTAGAAGAGTCTTTCCTTGCCATTAATTCTTGGATAACACGTCTACGTCTCCTTCGATTAAAAATAAAGGCTAGTGCGGTGGCTGCGAGATCCTTAAACCTACTAACATCCGTTACCATGATTTTTGGAATGACCTATCGCGAGAGGAAAAAAAGACATTTTAGTCACATAACATCAGTTAATGCAAACACGTCATCATTTCATAATAGTTTTTATCGACATTTAGAGAATATTGCAATGGTTTTGCACAAATCACTAATTGAAACCCGTTATATATGTTACATGCAGTTACTATAGTAATAACTATAAATTATGCATAATTACATGCAACTAGCTCTAAACCAAACCTTAATCCTGACCCATATAGTAAGTGCGCATAGTTACTTAATATTACTTTAAATGTATAATTACAGCATAAAAAGTCACCTTAAAATAAAGTGCAAACAAAAATTGATTCACTCAGAAATTGCTAGTAAATTTCACAAAAAATTACAAAGAAATGGCAAGTAACACACTGAATAAAAATTGAAATTTTGAAGTAGAAACACGTAGGGCTGGATTTACCAACAGCTTGCACTGGCGCAAACCCTCTTTAGGCGTTAAAAAAACACTGTCAGGATTTACTAAAGACACGCAGTGAAAAATTACAGCTGAAGAGGCGTGGAGTTGTATTTGCAGTTGAACTTATTACATTTACATTTATTCATTTGGCAGACACTTTTATCCAAAGCGAATTACAAGGGGAGCAATTAGGGGTTAGGTGTCTTGCTCAATGGCACCTTAGTCATGGTATTGAAGGTGGAGAGAGTGCTGTTTATTCACAATCCCCACCTTCAATTCCTGCCGGCATGGGAATCGAACCAGCAACCTTCAGGTTACAAGCCCGACTCCCTCAACACCAGGCCACAACAACCCTTGCATATGCATTTGTAGGAGTTTCCCTTTCAGATGCAAAATTTATGAGAGGACAGTATATAAATGAATCATGCAAGGTGATTTAGCAAAGTTTGCGTGAGTCGATTTACTAGTATTTGCACCATTATTGAAAAAGCACGATGCTAATTTGCGCTGTTCTTGGTAGATTGCATTGGTCAATATTGAAATGATCCGGCTGCATCTGTGTCCTTTAATTTGTGCATCGTCAGTAGATCATGTGCAGAACTTTCCACTCCCATCAGCGCTTTTTTGGAATTACGCTCTCATGCTAATTTCCCCTGTTTAGTAAATCTGGCCTATTTTCTTGCAAAGCATATACTCCATTAACCTATTCTCTAACTATTAACATTAACATCACATAAGGACAAACCTATCGAAAAGACTACTTTAAATTTTTACTATAAGTTTAATATCTTGATGTTTTTGCCATCCATTATTATTTTTTGTTAAAAATGTGAAAGTCTCTCACCTTTCAGATGTAGTTCTAGTTCCCATTTTCCAATGGGTGTGACTATTTCCCTTAGTTTGTGGCTCTGAAAACCTGGGTGGCCGCAGCTCTCCATTTAGAGTACAATACAAGCTAAGTTTAGCAACCTAAATCTGCAATAACACAGCTCCTAGCTACGGCTAATCCTATCAAAATGGACTCCCTGGCAGAGACAATGAGAACCAGTGCCTGCTAATGACTGAGAGATGTCACACATGGAATGTTTTGAGCAATGAGAGGACATGTGCCAAACTCCCGAGAGCGGCTCCACCTAGGCCTAAAAACAACACGCCGTGCAACCGAGGCCTGCACAGATACATCTGAACTACCTAAACAAACTGCAGATGTTCTGGCAGAGGCTCGAGTGGTGACATGCACCTATACAAAGTCACAGATGCGGTGTCCTCACGTGTTCTATGAAGGGATGTTGGCGTCTGCATTGAAAACTCTAGCATGCACTGAGAGAAATTAATAGAATGTTTGTTCAAAGATATCTGGTCTTTAATAATGTTCTCAAAACATGATCCCAGAAATGTTATTTGTCTAACGTTTTGTTTTTTTTTTGTTCTTGTTCCAGAATGTTCAGAGAACACTCGAAAATAGTGTCGCCATAATGTTTGCACAATGAAAAAAAATGTAAAGTTCCCAGAGAACATTCGGAAATAACATAACTGGGACATTAGCAAAACATTCTTAGAACATATTTTTCTTAGATAATAAACACCGTTCATCTGGTCTGCTCTGGCTCAATCCTTTTTGGTGTGGCCCATCACATTTGTCAGAAATAAATGCTTAAATAAAACGATTTTATTTTGGCGGCATTGGCAGGTAGAATTAACTCTGGACAAAGGCTTCGTAAAATGGCATCACAATCGGAACATACACTCCCTGCGGTCTTATGTAATGCATATTAATCACCGGTAAATTAGTGGCACAGAACAGAATTACAGCACTGAAAGACCACCAGGTTTGTCAAACCTTTGAAGGTCGTTTTCATCCTACTTTTTCTTTCTCCTCACACAAAACCCAAAACCTAATTTGCTATCATCAGGTCTCTTTGTTAACCCAGGACTGGTATTTGGGAATAATCCTCCACTCATACACAGAATATCGTCCCAACAGGCATGGACAAGATCACCTTCCAGGCTTTTTAAGAGCCTTTGTGAGTTATGCCACGTTCAAGACTGAATACGCTCTTTCTTGAGAAACTGAGAGATGAGTTGGACAGGACATGACTTGGACTCTTTGTGCTCGTCAGGTTACAGCAACAGATGGCTTCTCTAAATTCGTTCATTAATAGTCAAATCATTGTCTCAGCCTGCCACTTTATAAATGTCCACAGCGATATTTATGATAATTGCGTGACCTTGTCAAGTCCCTGCATGTAAATCACCGTTTCAAAATAAACAACTGCTTGAATCAATTTCCAGCTTGGGTAGCTTCAGTTAGATGTAAGCGTTGTATTTTGTCATTCATAATTTCACCCAAAAACTTTTTTCTGTTTTCAAAATCCATGGCCACTTTATGAGAGATAAAAATGTGTTGTGTGTTTGTAAATTAAGGCTCTGCTTTGTTATATGTCAATGGAAATATGTAGTAGTGTTATTGTTTCAAATAATTAGTAATTCATAAAACATACAGCAAAAATATTCATATTTCTAAGTGAAGAATTGTGATTTTTATTAAAGTTTCTATATTTAAGATGGCATTTTTAAAACAAAAAAAATGTACTCACTTGAAGCTTTTCCCCTTCATTTAAGTAATGTATCACTAATGAATGCCGAAAAACGGCTTTTTTAAATGTCTTCCAATGTCATTTTTTAAATTTTTTTTACATCTTTTTTTTTTATTACAATAATAACAACAAGATACAAAGGAAACACACATACACCACAGAAAATGCTTGGTGAAAACCAACCGAAGTTGGGTTGAAAATGGACAAACCCAGCGGCTGGGTTAAATGTTTGACCTAACCTGCTGGGTAATTTTATTTAACTCAATCAACCCTTTGCAAAGACCCGCCCCCTTTAGTTACTGTTGTTATGTCCGACAAGCCATGCGCTCTCACGCCACACATCATGTTCTCACGAAGTGAAAAATACATCGCGGAACAAAGAGGACACTGACAACGTATGAAACAGTTTCATGTTTAAAATATTGTAATTTTTTAAAGAAGTTTAATCAATAAATAGAGTCTAGTGTCTCTTTAATGTGTCGTGACAGATCGCTGTAGCTCCTCGTGAACCGATCATCTCTTCATACTAGTTCATTTATAGCATCAAATAAACATGAATGAACATCAGAAGGAATGTTGTTTCAAGCGTGGAAAGATGCGAGTACACACAATTTTTCTAGTTCAAGTTCACCAACGTTAATCTACTAACTCCTCTGACTGCTTTGTCGGACAAAATGGTGGATTCGGGGTTATGATTGGTCAGATCGCCTGTCAATCAAACTGTTTGCAATTGTTTAAAATGACTTTCTTGCTTAAAATGAACCCTAAATATGTTGGAAATGAACTTTTATTAATATGTTTAATAAATGAACATTTATTAAATTGCTTTTGATTATTATTGTTGCCTCTGGTAATTATGTGTCTGATTTTTAACTTCCAACTTTAAGACAGCCATATAATTATTTTTAAACAATAGTTGGGTTCATTAAAACTACCCAGCACGTTGGGCAGACATTTAACCCAACTGCTGGGTTTGTCCATTTTAACCCAGCATTTTCTAGAGTGTACAATTGTCCATCATTTTTAAATGAAACATTTGGACTCAGTTTTGAACTGGATCTCAAATGAAGAAATGATATGCCCCGGATCTATATGTGATCACCCTTGTGTAATATCTCAACCCTGACAGCCAGTCAAGGATACAAACAATATGGCAAATAGCAAGTTGCAAATGGTCATTGATTGTTTAGATGTTCTTGGTGACAGCGTGCCATCGGAGGTCACATTTGTTTACTCCCCAAATTTTAGAAAATGTTGGAAATGCATTAAAGAGTGTTGACCCATTGATGAGCTTTTCCGTGATCAGACAGTGACATTGGAAAGGTCACTAACTTCATGTTATTTCGCATTCAGTATATTGTCAAAGTTGAACTTTTTTTTTTTTTTTGGAGGCAATCGGCGGCATGGTTTTGATCGCTTACGTTGATCATGTGCATTAAAACATTTTAAATGTTTCGTTTTCTTTTCTTTTTCAAAACTGACACAAGCGAAAATAAATCAATGAATTCTAAAAGGACATCAAGAATGCTATGTTTTTGTATACGAAACGCATTAGGGCAAACACTTGTCACTTTCAACAAAGCGGCAGAATCGATGGAAATAATTACGGGTAAGAGGACAAAAAAAGGAGGAGCCTTCAGCCGCGCACAGAATGCCACGCTGAAACTAAAAATGAATCCATTTGCTTCAGGCTGTTTACTTTGTACTTTTGGCCGGCGACGAAGAAAGAGAAAGAGGCAGTTCAGGGGCCACTCGTTTTCCCCTTTTTCTTCCAGCGCTTTAAAGACGGGCCTAGCAAATGCCCTGGCAGCGTCGAGGAGAAGCAGAGAAAGAGAGTCCGCCGCGAAGAGAAAGAAAGAAAAGCACAGTAACATCTGCAGACGCTTCCAGACAGACAGTTGGGATGTGAATAACTCGACTCTCGGTTGCCCTGACCCCTGGAGAACAAAGGGGAGATGCCTAGCAGAGGAGCGGGGAGCCCCCGGAGCGGGACCGGTGAGCGGGATTTATTGTCCCCGCTCGGGCTGAAAGCGGTGCCATCGGGGCACCCAGCGCCGCATACCACCACGACTGTCATAGTTGCCACACAAGAGCGGCACAGGAATGAAACATAAATTCCAAGGACATGCCGTGTGCAAATGCAAAGCAGCCCGACATGTACAGGAATACATGCGCTCGCTGCCGTAAAACAAGCTGCAAACATTTCCAATCTATCTTTCTTTTAAGTAACACTCCTAATAGTCAATACGTATTTTTCTCCCTAAATCAAAGCATAAAAGGACAATTCTCTCCACTAGATATCAAAGGGAGACATAACAAAGCAACTGTGTACTTCAAGACTTAAATCTTACAAGTCTCTAATCCTTCTGTAGTCCGTGCGGGACCTTTGGTCTCCATGGAAACCCTAGAGCATTCAAGCAAGTGATTGCCTCCAATGAATTTCAGATAAGAAGAAATGGAAGAGAATTGATGTGATTTTAATGCAGAAGAGTGCGGCAGAGGGGAGGTCCACTCGGTTCATATTTGAATAAAGCAAACAGAGAAGACAAAAGGCTGACAGCCGTAAATGACATTGTCAGTACAAAAATTATCAGCCAGTTTACAATCTGTTTGCTCATGTAGAACAAACAGAATGTGTGTGGCATCCCCTGGCTTTGTGAATGGCAGGGCCGCCGGCAGCCAGCGAGAGAGCGAGAGAGAGAGAGAGAGAGAGAAGCAGATCAGCTCTTCCCCAGCCAGAACTGCTACCATTAGATAGCAATTTGACAGACGCGTGGAAAAAGACTCGATTTGGACCACAAACAAGACTTCGCCTTCCGCGCGCTTTCTGAATAATCATACATTTATCTTCGACAAACCGGGAGAAACAAGGCGATCCGGAGTCGGCCGACTTACAGAGGGGGAAATCGTGGATCTAAAGGGAGGCGCATTCCAAACAACTGACCCTCAGTTCCCTAGCAAAGGCCCACACCACAGTTCTTTTTATCCCCTCTGTCCGTCTAGGGAGCGGGTGACAGAGAACAGGGGGATGCTCCTTAAACAGAGACTTTGAAACCCACCCCCTCCCTTTTGTGCCGTTTTGTCCCCACTTTTGTTTTGAACTTGTTAACTTCTCGCCGGCCGCAGCAGCCCCAGCAGCTGGACCCTCCAGGCATCAGTATTCACCGGGACCAGGCGTGAAAATGAGCGTGGCTGCGGAGGAACTTGTGCAATACACCCGGAGAGACAACCACAATCGCTTTTATGAACAAGAAACAAGAAATTTGTCTTAGTGTACTGGTTCTTAGAAACAGTAAAAAGCAAGAAATACAAAAATATTAATAGTAATAGCAAGATAGAAAAGTGAAAGAGAAGCATAAATATAACAATAAAGGGATTAAAAAAACAACTATGAGTATAAATATAAACAGGAAGAATAAAAAATAGACACTTGACTGTACATTAGTGCAGGATGTGCAAAAGTACCCTAGTAAAAAAAAAATCTATTCCAAAATACATTTACTTCATACTAAATATATTTTTAACATATTTATTGACATATCACTTAAGACTTACTGATATAAAATTATAATTAAACTTTTTCCTTATTGCACATTTCTTAATATTATGCCTAAAAAGTATTTCAATATCAATATTAGTAAGGATTGTATGATCTCTGTATAATTTAAATGCAAGATATGTAAAATGTCAAATACTTAAGTATCTCTTTAGTTGGACCTCAGACTTCAGCACAAAATTAGTCGTTCGAATTTAGCAGACTTTAACGGTTTAGTTCACTTTAAAGTTAAAAATGACCCCAAGCTTTACTCACCCTCAAGCCATCCTCGGTGTATATGACTTTCTTCTTTCTGATGAACACAATCTCAATAAACATTAATAAATATATTAATAAATATCCTGATGCTCCCAAGTTTTATAATGGCAGTGAACAGGACCAACGAGTGAAGCTCAAGAAAGTGCATCCATCCATCATAAACGTACTCCACACGGCTCCGGGGGTTAATAAAAGCCTTTTGAAGTGAAGCATTGCATGTGTGTTAGAAAAATATCCATATTTAACAAGTTATAAAGTAAAATAGGTCTAGCTTCCACCAGAACACCTTCTGTATTCAACTTACGAAAAAAGCGTAAATGATTCTTACACAAATGCATCGCTTCGCTTCAGAAGGCTTTTATTAACCCCCCGGGGCTGTGTGGAGTACGTTTATGATGGATGGATGCACTTTCTTGAGCTTCATACACGTTGGTCCCATTCACTGCCATTATAAAGCTTGGGAGCATCAGGATATTTATTAATATAACTCCGATTATGTTCATCAGAAAGAAGAAAATCAAATACACCTAGGATGGCTTGAGTGTTAGTAAAGCTTGGGGTAATTTTTAATTTTAAAGTGAACTAATCCTTTATATCCCAGTTTAATATACCAAAAGAACTATTGCAGGGTATTTTTTATTAAGTACATAAATATGTAAATGTATTTGTAGTATGCTTAGCACAAAATAAATGTATTTCAAATACATATATAAAGTTGCACACTTTCTTTTTAATTTTTAACAACTTTTTTTTCCACATACATACTGTATACTCACCTAAACTATATAGGAATATTTTTATTTCGTCGCAAAATTCAAGTATATTATCGCCCAGATCTTTATATAAAGTTGGCTGTATTAGTATGCCCAACTTTACATACATTATACTCACATGGTACAACATATAATAAATTTCAACTGCTTGTTTTTTTTTGTCTCAAAATGTAACTATATTATCGACTAGCTCTTTATATAAAGTTGGATGTATAAGTATGTTCACCTTTTTTTTCCTAACAAAGGGCGATATATACTATATAGCAAATGTCATTTACGCTTGATTGAAATGTAAACTATATAATCGGCCAGTCTTAATGTGCTAAATGAGACTATAAGGCATGAAGATATTTAGATATTATAAAAATTATCATTATGATTTTCTGTAAAGCTGTTTCGAAAAAAATGTGCAACACAAATAAATTTGACTAGACAAACAAAATTTGGTTGAAAACTTTATTTGCACGATTGGTGACATCACCCAAATGATGAGCTAACATAATTGTCAATAAATGTGTCATGTACAGATGGTGTTGATATAACTTTCCAAACATGCACAATGAATGTGTAGAAATTTAAATTTGATCACAGGGAGAGACATAATCAACTGCAAATCAATACAACAGAACCTTTCAAGATAACTGTGTGTGTGTGTGTGTGTGTGTGCGCGTGAGAGTCTTCATTGATATTCATCCCTACATTCCCGGCGAGTGAGAGTGGCGAATCCCTGCACAGGCTGTGGAGCTGCCGTTCCCTCTTATTAAAAAGTTGTTTGATTAGCGGGGCCCAGAATGGCACCATGGAAAGGTCTGCTAGCAGTAGATAAAAGACGAATGATAAATAGGCAAAAAAGGCAGGCGATCACCAGTCTGCCACTAGAGCATCAAAACACAGCCAATTCTCTGCAAAGTTGATCCAATTATTGTCAGCTGGTGGGCGATAGCTCGGACGCTTCTCTCCATTCATTCCAATCTAAATTGCTCTTTCCCTTTTTCCTGATACAGAAATCGCTCGTAAAGGGGCGGCCATCATTAAAGTTGTTTGAATTGGAGCCCTATAGTGTTTGGTTAAGAGGGCAAATGCAAATTTGATGAAAGAATAAGGCTAAATTTACATATCTGCCTCAGCTCACACGGGGAGGGTAAACATTCTGTTTATCTCGAGTGTCATTTTATGATTTCAGTAGAATATAAAACTGACCTTGGCCTCGACCACAGCAAAAGACATCAGCGAAATATACTGTTGTCCAAATACAATTTGTTGAAGAGGAAATTGTCAACAGATCCTCAATAACTCAGCAAACACAAGACCAATTTGGCGGTATGGAAATACACCAGAAGCAGACGGACCAATCTTACTCTTATGTTTTTTTTTTTTGTATTTATATAGTAATAATAATAATAATAATAATAATAATAAACAATTATATTTTATTTCAAAGTGCTTTCCAAATTGAGTGACCATATGATAGCCCAGTAGGCATGGATTTTAATTTAATAGACAAAATAATAATAATAATAATAATAATAAGTAAATTATTAGGCAGTTATAATAATATTATTAATAAAAATAATAAAAACAGCAGCAACAACAACAATAATTATTATTATTATTATTATTATTATAATACATCTTTAAATGTTATGTGATGTTATGTTGATTTCAACTAGTGCACTTCAATGCAGAAAAGGAAAAAGAGAATTTTTGGTCAAAAATTTGATCTACATTACAGGATAGCATGTTATAAAAGAAAAGGGAATCTGAAGTGAAAACCAAATCTAACAGCGATTACAGGCCATCTCTTAAAAATTCATTAAAAAGTGGAAGTAATTACATTGTAATTACACAACAATTACTGATTTCTAACCACTATACTAACAAAGAATAGCTTTGTAAATCACTTCCTAAATCAAAAAGCATATAATTTTAAGAAGACATGAGAAAAGATGAGAATTTATTTAAATCTTTAGATTTAAAGCTTCAGAATCCAATAAAATGTAGGCAATTCTAACTGAATTAATCTGCACAGAATTGTTTCTTGTTTTCAACACATAACTGAAGCTATAATCACTACAAATCAAGTTTGAAACATGTTTGCTGTTTGATCAGCATCTTCAAATCGACCTCAAGACAAGCCTGAGGACAAACATCTTCTTAATAACTTGTAAGCATACAGTTCTTTAAAAATTCATCCCAAATAGCGGGACGAGTGAATGACTTTCACATGACTAAACAGGTCTTGTTGTGTTTTCTCTTTATGCTCCAGAGTGAACTTCAAAGTAATGTTGCTCCGGTTCTTCAACCTCAGAATAGATACAATGACTGCAGGTGCAGTTCCATTATGAATCATATTCACGCTGACAGGGCGGTATGAGGTAACAGGTAAAAAATTTTCTATCACATTTACCTTCATTTGTCTGGAGAGATCTGACAAAAGCAGTTTCCAACAAAGCAGGAAAACAGAAAGAGCTAAACACAACAGCTGCTGTTGTGCAGGTATGTAAAGATACTAACGCACCCATGTCACAATTTATCAAAAAAGAAGTAAAATGCTGCTATCAGCATCAATGTTCAGAACAGAAGTGTCATGTCTACTTAAACTAAACGGCCTGCTCAGATTTCTGAGCCAAGTTGATTTGTTTAAATTAAACTCCACAAAACAATTAAGTTTTTACAAAAACAAATCAATTCTGTCGTCATCTACCCTTACCCTGTCACTGAAGACTTTTATTATAACCATGGAAGTAAATGTCAAAGCTGCTTTTTATTTTTTTCCTCCCATAACATGAATATGCACAATTTTGGTCAATTTTGGTTCAAAACAAAACAAAAGATTAAAATACCAAAATTTAAAAATATCACAATTTAAATTTACATGAAAAATTACTAGGTAGCAAAAAGTTCAAAAGTGTTTTATTTACACTGGTCATATTAAGGGACCAAGTGAGTCAGACTCATGCATTGCTCACTCAAAAATGTGTATAACGTAATGCAGACGTAACGTCTTCAGACACAAATAAGATGTAATAAAATATTATATCGTAATAATAATATATAGTATATCGCTGTCAGACGATAACCAGAATTAGACGTTCTTGACATCCACTAGCTATGTTTATGAAATTTTGATATATATCACATGAAAAAACACTGGACAGAAACAGTAAGATGTGCATAAATTCTAAAAATGGGCATTAAAACTTATGTGCTCAATTGACCGTTCACAAAGACCCGCCCCCTTTAGTTAATGTTGCTAGGTCCTACAATTTTTCACGCAGTGAAAAATACATCGTGGAGCAATGGACACTGACAACGCGTCGACAGACAAGACAGAGCAGGTTATTTTTGATAAGAAACAGTTTTATATTTAAAATATTGTAATTTTTTAAAGAGGTTTAATCAATAAATAGCGTCTAGTGTGTCTTTAATGTGTGGTGACAGATCGCTGTAGCTCCTCGTGAACCGATCATCTCTTCATACTAGTTCATTTATAGCATCAAATAAACATGAATGAACATCAGAAGGAATGTTGTTTCAAGCATGGAAAGACGTGAGTACACACAATTTTCAAGTTCAAGTTCATCGACGTTAAACTCCCTTGACTGCTTTGTCGGACAAAATGGCAGATTCGGGGTTATGATTGGTCAGATCGCCTGTCAATCAAACTCCCTGTGAAGGATCAATTGAGGCAGATAAGAAGACCTGCATAAATGAAGGAAACACATTTACTAGTAACGCTTTATGTTAATGTATCCTTGTTACATGTTACATGTATTTACTATAGTAATAACCATAAATTATGCATAATTACATGCAACTAACCCTAAACCAAACCCATAACCTAATCCTATATAAGTGTACATGTACTTAATTAATATTACTCATATGCACAATTACACAGTAATTAAGTATAACCCAAAAAAACGCAAAAAAAACCAAACAAAACTAAAGTGATTGTAACGGGGTTCAATGAGAACGGGAAGAAGGAGGCGGGAACCGGCGAACATTCAACGTAACTTTAATGATCAAATAAAATAAACAAACAATAAAACGAAAGTAAAACATACTAAAACAACATAAAGTCCAGGCCTGGTTTCTTTCACTGTCGTCGCTCCTCTTTTATGCTTCCGGAGCTCCTCCGTGAGAGATACGAGACCGGTGTAGCGCGCAGCTGACGCTCATTATCACTCGCGTCACCGGCCTCGCGCCGTTCCCTCACGGCTCTCGCCCGCCCTGCTCGTCACAGTGACTTTGCCTCAACTGTGGATGTGATTGGACTAACGGACCAATTGCATCGCACAGCATCTCAAATCTTGGTTTGGTCGTTCTGAAATGCCATATTCTGTCATCAAAATGATTTTGGTATAATGACCAACAAGATGCCCTCACATGACTGCGTTCAGAAACACCAAGCATCCAAAGAGAACATGACAGTGTTTATAGCATTTCATCTGCTTGCTTTGAGATGCAAGATATTTATGATGTAGGAAAAAAAAGAGGCACGATGGTTTCCCCGATCGCAGCAACTTCCATTTTTATCACAGATATTTTGTGCCAATTTCCCAGGAATTGATGATCTCTTGAACACATGGAATGGAAACACGGTTTTATTTCCAGTTGTTTTATGTGTTATTGCAATTTTGCAGCTTTGGATGGAATATTCATTTAATTGAACAGTAATAACGATTACGCTCTTACATTCGTTCTGCAGTATGTGACACAAATCACATACATAATGACATATGTAAGACTGTCATACCCATGTCTGGTCAAAAAAAACAAAACCCTTCATGAGAGCAAGTTTAACACAGAAGAGAGAGAGGGTAAAAAGTTCACGTGTGATTCAAAACCACGGACCACCCCTGAAAGAGCATGAGCTCGCTGTCATTCCGCTCTAATCAATCATGTAAGTAAAGACTTTTCATCAGTCTTGTTTTCATTTACCGTGTGAGTCATCTGCAGGTCATGACATTCTTTACAATATTACCAACACCTCCCAATGATACTGAGAGTGGCATTCTTGTTTTGCCATTTTCTTTAGTCAGACAAATCAACTCTGACAACAATTTGCAATTTCAGCATCATCTTCTGTTTGAAATCTCACGGTAGTTGGAAGAATCCATTCGAAATTTTAGAAAGATTAAAAACTTAACTTTCCTTCCAAATTACCATCTGGTGGCAATATCCTTTAAGTAACACAATTCAGCACACAATTGGGCACAGGGATTCTGGTGGGGCTTTCTAAGCCACCTGCTACACCCTATCACAGATTCACATCCCATAATTGAACCTAATGATAGGACCAAATTCTGTATCCCAGCAGTCAAGCTCTAAAACAATCTTGTAGAATAACAACAAAAAATGCCAATGCAACAAAAAATCCAGGTGTTTTTAACACCAATTGTTTTTGAATTTCATTGATGTTTCAAGATATTTATATATAAGAACTAGATACTAAATAAAACTGTACCAAAAAAGTATGCATGTTAGTATAACTTACAAGAGTAAAGTATATAGACCCCCCTCCCACTTTAATATTTAAGTTTCTCAGTACTGCATTATTCTAAGCTATAATTTATTGAAGCTAATAGACACAATCAGTCCCTAAAACTTGAAGTCTGTACGTCTGTCAAAATATCTCCCAGGGGTCCCAAGCTTTACATCCAATGTGTTGCAGTCTGTTCCGTCTGTCATTGTGTCTGTTAGCTTTCGTCACTCATAACTTTCCTTGACACATGCAGCCACAAAGCCAGCAATGAGTCTATTTCTCCAGGGTTATGGCTGGCAGGATTCACTGCCTGCTGTTCTCAGTACCACAAAATGCTTGGCACACAGATGCATATAATAGCAAACTACAGCAACTAAATTTATATTGTACACCTAACATTTTGCTTTAACCATCCTAACCTGTCATAGACTTCAAAAAGTTGGCTTGTTTCGATTACGTTTTACTCGTCGTTGGGTCAAGTGTGTCAAAACCAAAAGATATTATGCGTAGTTCGATCGGGCGAAAACCAAGACGTTAAATTGATGTCTTAAATACATCTTCACGGGTCTTACGGCAACATATTTCAAAGGTCTATATTGACTGTGTATATTTT
The DNA here is from genome assembly GCA_038088235.1 of Zacco platypus. NCBI lineage: Eukaryota > Metazoa > Chordata > Actinopteri > Cypriniformes > Xenocyprididae > Zacco > Zacco platypus. The sequence continues at coordinate 3,655,676 of CM076069.1, forward strand.
TCTTTATTGTGCTTACAAATAAAATACATAAAGAGTTTGTGTATTTAATTCATTTAAACATTGCCTAAGATATAAGCAAATACTCAGTGTTTTGGTATTCTTTACTCTGCAAACATGTCTTTTAATAGATTAAGTCAGACAAAGTTATCAAAGCAAACCAGCTCAGTGACTGACAAGAGTGTGTGACGTTATTTTCTTTCCCTCTGCCCTGCACTCTGTGGATCTAGTTCATTGTGAGTCTGTCAATGGGCTGTCAAGGTGTTGTTAGGAAGGAGCTCTATTATTTTCCCCTCTTAAAGAAACATCATTTTAACCTGAGAAAGTCAACCACCCCAACAGAGGGTCATTGCGAAAAATTTGACCCTTGGGGCTAGGCCTTGGAAATTCACTTAAAGACGCATTAATCAATTGTCAAACATTTGAAGGTGGTCAGGGAGTGGATGTATTTTTCATTTTGCCACAACTGACCTAAATAGATATGAATGTCAAAGAAAAGCCTTATTTTAGTAAACATTTGCACACATAATGTACTCTAAAGGCTCGTCCACACCAGCAGATGATAACGTTCTGTGTATTATAAGCGCCTGCTGAAGTTATTTCATTTGCCGCTTTCAAAGTGCGAGCTCTTTAAAGATTTTGATTGGTTGTCATTGTTTTTAGCCGGAAAAAAGAATGTTCTGAAAGTGATTCCAATGATATCGTTTCACTGTGCTTTTATCATAATAGTTGTCATTATAGTTCTTTTAGAACTATATCTTTATCATTATTGTTATAGTTGTCGTCCTTGGTGTGAACGGGCCATTAATGTCTCATCGTACACCACACAAGCACATAAAATGCCTATATGTGACCCGTGCTGGCAAAATGATTCGCATTGAGCAAAAAAAGGAAAAAAGTTATTGTTATTCTCACATTCTCTATTAAAAAACCTTACAATGATGCATGATTTGTTGCAGTCTGACAAAAAATGACTGAGCTACACCTGTTTGAAGTCGATATAGAGTCGGTAAAATTTTGGGAAAAATCGAGTTAAAGTTTTCTAAAGGTTCCACATCAAAATCATCTCGCAACAATACCTTAAAATTTCAGGTAATGCCACCAAATTTGGCACAAACCAAGTCAAAACAAATATATATCTATCACCTTTTGTTCCAGTTCTACCAGTTTGATTAACATTAATGAAACCGACAGCCTGATATATTAAGACCTACTGTATCACATGTATCTAATGTAATGTTACAGACCATCAGATGTTTTACGATTAACCAAACGTTCACTTAGGACACAATAGATAATGTTTGTGTGAATACTTGCCAAGACAGATTTTTTGAAATACTGTAATTCTGTGTGTGTGTCTGAGGCATCTTTGTGCGCGCACTTCGATCCGTCAGTCAACGCGACTAAGAGCATTGCGTTTACATCAGTATGAGTTTGGAAATCACATTTCATTGTTTGAGCCATTGAGAATTCACTATGTACGGTGGCCCAGTAGTGCACAACACCACGAAATTTAAAAAGCAAACATAAGTTCACAACACAACGAAATAAAGCCGCAACACAACGGAAATAAAGCCACAACTCAACGGAAACGAGCAGCAACACAACGGAAATAAAGCCACAACGGAAATGCTCTCGGTGCTCTCGGTCCAGTGCCTTACAATACCATGATTAGTTTTAAATAAGTAAACATTGTATATCGAGATTGAATGTTAATTAAAAATCACACAATGATTATATGATGAAATATTAATTAAAAATCACAATACCTTCATATTTATTCCTGTGAATGATTCGACGCGCCACCACGGCGCATGATGAAGGGAACGTCTGCCAATTCCACCAAGTGGTTTAAACGAATACTTTTTATTCATTACAATGACTTTGTTTTAACATTTAAAAACAGACATGTTCAAATTCCAAAGCTTTTTAGTTCCTGTTGGTCAGACTGACTTACTACAGGTGACATTTGTCAATACCTCCCTTCATGTACTTACATTAAACAATTATTGGCAGGAAAAAAATCACTGGTATTCTCCAAAAGGTTTTTTGTTGTTGTTAAAATTGTGGCAATACCTACTTTTATGTACACTACACAATTAGTTATATATATATATATATATATATATATATATATATATATATATATATATATATATATATATATATATATATATATATATATATATATATATATTATTTATTTATTTATTTTTTGTGTAATTCACTTAAAGGGTTTTTTTATGTTCCAATGCTTGTAGTAGTTTCCTATTAGTACGACTGACTTACTGCAGGTGAAATAATACCTCCCTGTATGTATTGTCAAAATAGTAAGTCGGTCTTACCAATAGAAACCTAGTGCAAGCTTTGGAATTTGAACATGTATGATTTTAAATGTTAAAACAAAGTCATTGTACTGAATAAAAAGTATTCGTTTTAACCACTTGGTGGAATTGGCAGACGTTCCCTGTGGTGGCGCGTCGAATCATTCACAGGAATAAATATGAAGGTATTGTGCACAAATGTGATTTTTAATTAATATTTCATGTCGATATACAATGTTTACATATTTAAAACTAATCATGGTATTGTAAGACTCTAGACTCTGAGAACAGTGGCAAGGAACTCTAACTTTACTGAGCACCGAGAGCATTTCTGTTGTGGCTTTATTTCCGTTGTGTTGCGGCTTGTTTCCGTTGTGTTGTGAACTTATGTTTGCTTTTTAAATTTCGTTGTGTTGTGCACTGGGCCACCGTAACTATGAATATTCACAGCTGGAATGCTGCACTTTATATCAATACCAAACTTAGGCCGAGGGAAGAGCAGCAAGTAGAGAAAAACGGCATTTTTCATGGTTAAAGGAAAGGTATTCATACATACAACATACAAAAAAAGATACTTTTAGATGTTTCATTGCTATTTGGACCATTGGGATTGCTTGAAGAGGGCTTAATGAACTCATTTTGGTGAAAACCTCAATTTCGACCAAAATTTATATTTTTCATTTGTTTTGTCTGTTGCTCGAAAATTGCATTCTGACTCATTTTGCGAGCACGGGTCACATATTTATGCCTAGTATGAACATCTGCCTCAGTTGATTCAATTCACACGACGTCAGTGCTAAATAGAGACATGAAATGGGCCCAAGACATTTAGCAATCAAGCTATTCTCTACATAATTCTAACAAACTGCAGTACAAAACAGTACTGGGATGAATTTGAATATCCTTAAAGTATCGCAACAGACAGTGTATAATGGGTTAGCGGTTATCTGTGTTTTGATTAATTTACTAGGCCTAGAAAACCAGTTACATACCCAGTAGAAGACCTCAGACCAGCCAAAAAAAAGTTTCTGAAAACACGACACATCTTTATAGGTGTGTTAATGACTAATTAATCCAGCTGTAAATCCCTGATATTGGAAGGTTGCAGGTGTTTGGAATTACTTAGTGATTCACAAAAGTCTAAATAGTGTCTTGGAAATCTGCCATTTGTGTTGCACAAAAGCAACATCCTTTAAAAGTCCTGAACATCTGTCGGGTGAATCAAGGTAGTCATGCATCTCTTGTATTGCAGAAACATTAAGAGGCTAAACACTGGGCATCTGAATTAGAGACATTCCCGTTAGCAGCTTCTCACACACATCCAAGGCAATGCAACAATAGAAAGAACAACATTGTCTGATTAAGGCAACCACATCTAAACCATGCCATGGCAATGCACCTGGCAAGCCACATTCCCATAAATCTCACAATGCAATTCACTGAGATGGTAAAAGTAAAAATTCCTTTTTGTTTGGCTTCCTTTAAAGATGAAAGTCAAACTGAAAGCATATTCTAAACACTAATACTGCATCTCTCATTCCTAGAGTTCATATAGAATCCTTCTCCATATGAACCTGATTAGAATATAAAAGACACTCTCATTTTATTATGATTTACATAATCATATAAGCAGTATACATGATTTATAATGGTTATAGAAGTTCTGAGATGTGTTAGAAGAGTTACCACATGCCGATGCAGAATAATGGTGCTGATGCACAAGGGGATATGACTGCGCCAGAGGTGGACAGATCATTTTGTGATTGGCTCTCACATAAAACAATATACAAACCGTATAGCAATGTGTATGGACATGTCATATGGCTGAATGAAAAAAGAACTGAATCTTTCCCATTCATCTCAATGGCAGATGTTCAGCTGCTGCGTGACCCATTGGAGGTCCACCACCGGCCATCTTTGCTCATGGATACACTGTTCGAAATAATATATTTTTCAGTTGTAAGTCGCTTTGGATAAAAGCGTCTGCCAAATGAATAAATGTAAACATAATCATCTGATCTGTCAATGCCTCATTGATCTGCAAAACTAGAAACTGAGCTGTGAAGTCGGTGGCAGAAAAGGTTCATTTCACGCTTGTATGATCCCTCCTAAAAAGGGCCTATTGCTAAAATTATACTATAATATAATAACATTATATTTCAAATGGTTACTTTTAAAGGGCTGTCAAGTTTTAGCTCCCAGAATGATGTAGTTACGGCATTTACCAGCAGGGGTTGATTTGACCATATTAATCAGCCAAACCTTGACCTCTTGCATGCTTTTAGCTAAGTGTCCATGGGCTTTAATAAGCCAAATTCAGCGGCAAGATTATTTGAAGCACAATTTCTAGGAAATGCTATAAAATATCTTTTAAATGTCACAATGGAGAGGCGAGGACACCCTATCTTTAACGATTCCAACCATGGATAATCTTTTATGATATTCAAAAAACTGTTCCTGAAATATTTTATATACCACATGACCTTACCAAATGAACAACTCGCTAACCATTTATTAGTTTAGCTCGGTTTGATCGGACACCACAACGATAGAGCAAAGCACAAGGCAAGTCTAGAGCATTTTTTTTACAGCGTGCCTTATGCAGATTTCATATTGTAATGTCAAATTGTCCATTTTTTTGATGAACCCTTATAAGAAAAGCACTACCAACGGCCTCTTCCTGTAGCACCATCTGCAAAGGCTTAAACTTGTATTATCAGAGGCACGCAATATGGAAATAGATATTGATTTCATGAATACTATTTTTCACTGGTTACAATGGTTACAATTATGACAGATCCTTTTAAAAAGAGAATACTGAATGGAATAAATTTACATCTCAGGCCAAGTCTTCACTTAATGGTTTTTGAAAACGTTTTACGTTAACGTATAATACAGACGTTACAGCTTATTTGACTGCTAATTTGTTTGGGCGATAGTTAAGAGATGTATGTAAACGACCGTTTATGTTCATTTATTAGCAACCTAGCGAGGCTCATCTGAGCAGTGTTCTCACCACCTGATTGGCTGACCAGATACTTTAACGGCAACGCAAATAGCAGGTAAAAACTACCCACACACACAGTGGAATCAGTGGAACCTGTGTTAGTAAGTTCCTGTGTTGTCAAATGTTCCTGTTTTTAAGTCCCCTGCGTCTACTTATTCAAATTCCATGGGCTTAGCTTTGTATGCTGTATCTTACTGTATTCTCGTTGCTATGCATTCGTAATCAAACTATTGTAGGTAATCAGTTGTGTTTATATCTTACTTTGTAATCTGCTTTAATTTTTCATGTTCATTAACATCTTCCTTATGACGATATGCTACAAATTTAGTCCATGAATACAATGCAGAAAACAATCGGTCAAAATGTTTTTAATCTTCGTCGTGGAGCGCTTATTCAACCTACTCATGCATTTTGTTAGAATAAATACGTCTGCATTAGCAATATTTCAGTATTTGAACTCTATGAATGGAGTTATTATTTATTCTATGGAGAGGCAGTGTGATTTTTTACAGCTTCTTCAGTGTCTGTTCTCAACAAATCATAATGTCAGTGTATGTTTTGCATTTTATTAGTGATGAAATATGAAAAAAGGTTGATACTCTAAGCTCAGACAACAGATACTGAGTTAACAAACTATACATTCTTAGATGAGAAGGATCTCTATGAGTAGCTCAGCAGACTTACACTGAAGCATCTTGATAACCACATGGTAAGATGAGCTTTGGAGTCAAAATAACTATTTAAATGCATGTCAGAATCAAGACCTTACATATTGTCATTACAGCAATCAAATAATTGATGTATTGGTGAATCATTGCTTTCAAGAGTATCAGTCTGCTGTCATAAAAAGTGCTCAAGCTTTCCTTTGTACCTGGCAGGTGGGAGCAGTAACTCCAGTTCGTTGAGAGCAGAGGTAGAGGAGCTTGTGCGAAAGGTGTTGAAAGGCACTAAAGCTTGGGTGTAAATCCTGGTACCTCCCTCTCTGTAAACACAGGACCATTGCTTAATGCTCAGAGTGTCATGAACTGAAAAGGGCTCGACCATTGATTAATGAGCACATTCTGGGAACATGCAGGAAAAAGGCATCGCTAAAGCTTATTCACAGTTTTAACCCAAGGCCTTCAGTGTTCGCTGCCTTCTTAACTGCCAGCACTCGGCAGAAAAACTGAAAGTTATTTGGAAAGCAATGAATCTGTACAAACTACATTTGGATGACTCATGTACCCCAAAACCTGACTTTACTGATATTACATTTAAATACTACCACAGGCAATTCATTTAATAATGGGACAGCAGTGCTGAAAATGCCTTGTATCTTTAGGTCTTCTAATAACTATATGCTCTGACCATTAAATCAGTCTTTATACTGTAGTACAACAATGCCTCTACATTTAGCTGTTTTGTGGACGCATTAAAAAATAACCACCGAAAAATCACATCCCAGTGCCATATGCTATGGATTTCAACAAAACAGGAATCTTTGCAATCACATTTATCTGTAACATCTGTCATCACTATAACAATGTATATCACTTTACTGACTGCTACTTATACTCACTTCAATTAATATAAATTTATATTTACTCTCTCTGTAAAGTGTGGGTGCAATACTAATCGCACAAAGATGAAGAACTCACAAAAATACTCTTTAATATGATAATACACAGAATACAGGGCTGAATAACAGAGGTAACACATCCACATAGCTAGTATGACACCAGTCAATAGAAAAAAAAAATGGGAGTATAAATAGAAAGGAACTAATGAGATAATTAATGAGACAACGGCTGAATGGAATGATAATCAAACAAGCTGAGAAACAGGCAAACAAGGAAGCCAGAACTAAAACACAATGAAACATGGCCAAAACAGAACATAACTCTGACATTACATCCCCGGGGAAAGGCGCATCCTTGCACTGTACAAATAACAACTGAGGAGGGAGCTCTGGAGGTGGAACAGAAGACAAAAAGAGTCCAGGGCCAACAAAACAGTCCATGGAGGAGTGAAGGGTGGGAGGAGCCAGGAGGGACAGGAGCAGGAGGAGCCAGATGGTGGTCCAGAGTCCAGCCAGGATGAAGGCCTGAGTTGAGGGAGGAAGGAGCCATGGTGGAGACTTGCCACTGGAGAAGGAGACTGAGGTGAAGCTAACAAGCCGAAGAGCCCACGCGACATCGATGACACTGGAGACAGAGGTGGAGTCAAGGCAGCAAGCGTTTGAGGTGGAACCAGGTAGCATGAGGACTGTCGCGGAGCCGGTGGGACTGTGGACTGCGGCGGAGCTGGAAGGAAGGCAGGACGACGTCTGACCAAAACAGAGATTTTGGATGAGAGAGCCCGGTGGAGCCATCAGGATGATGGTTTCTGGTGGAGCTGAGAGAGGGAGGAGCCAATGCAGAGCCGACGGGTCGTGGTGAAGTGACAGGTTCAGAGGCCGGAGCGGAGCTCTTGGGAAGAGCTGGTGACTTAAAGATCCGAGGCAAACCCCTACTCCCCTGGGGTAGGAGATGCAGAGGGGCTGAAGGACTAGTGAAGGTTTGGCTGAAGAACTGGCTGTCTGAGGAGGTGGGAGAGGGAGGCTCTCTGGAAACACAGTAGATGCAGGAGACTTGTTGCTGGGTGGAACCTGCGGAGAAACAGGAGACTCAGGGCTCGGCGAAACCAGTGGGGAAGGGATATTCAGGGGTATAAAACACCTCCAAAAAGTCATCAAAATAATTTTCTGAGGCCATATAATCCATATCCACAGCAGAGAGGTTGTGGCCAGGGCTTCTCTCCTGCCCTCCAATAACTCCTTCAGCGACACACAGTGTTTCCAGCTCATGCACCTGGTCAAACTCTCCTTGAGGATCTGGCTCCAGGGCGATGTCACTTTCCGTCCTCATTGCAGGCTTGGGCTTGTCCATCATGGCAGGCTGATTTCCCTAGTCTGTGGTGGACTCTCGCATCTCCACCGTGCAGCTCCGGTCCTCAGCCAGGCCGATGGTGAACAGGGAATTATTGTTCACCATGCACTCCATGTATGCAACAAAGTGTTCCTTTGGACGGTACGCTGGAAGGCTGCTGCGATTGGCATGCTAGATTGAGTAAGTCCCATTTGTGGTCTTCCAGTGGATGGTCTCCCTGCTCCATGCTTAAAAGCAGAACTGCGGGGAGGTCCATAGTGGAACAGGAAAAATAAAAAAGGAGGGGAAATGTCTCAAAAACTTGTTACTGTTTGGGTCTGGTGTTCTGTAACGCGTGAGTGCTACACTAATCGCATGAAGAAGAACTCATGAAAATAATCAGGGCTGGATAACAGAGGTAAGCAAGTATGACACCAGACAAAAGAAACGAAAACCAAACTGCGAGTATAAATAGACAGGAACTAATGAGATCATTAACAAGACAACAGGTGAACGGAATGTTAATCAAACAAGCTGAGAAACTGGATCAAACAGGCAAACAAGGAAGACAGAACCAAAACACAATGAAACATGGCCAAACAGAACATAACTCTGACACTTTTTATTATTATTATTGGATTAGTGTGGGGTTTTCTTTTTCTTTTGACATTTTGACTAAATATGTTACATTTATATGATGTTCATTAATGTGTGTTGTTCTTGAGTGTGCTCTGAACATCAGGCCAAAATACCATTGCAAACATATTCACATATTCAATATGAAGAATAGATGCAAAATTAAACTTCATTCCTTTTGCCCAGCTTCCTATTAAGAGCAATTCAACTTAGCAGCATTAAAATTGATATGTTCTGAAGTGCATGGGTTTGGCATGTAGGCCTAGCTATTTTACAACTGGCTCATTAATTTGTATTAAAAAGTATCCAACTTATTTGTATGCAATTTAAAATGGAAATAAAATGGTGCCAAAAAAATGCCAAATCTGGATTGATGCTGTAAAATCAGATTTCAGGGTGACACCAAAATAGAGAACACATGGAAAACATGACAATGTCTGAATGTTTTGTATGGATATGTTTAAAAGATCAATGAAGACTATTGAGCATTTAACTTACTTCATTTTGATATATTGTATTATAGATTATATTTCTCTCACTCAGAATAGATGGTCTGGAGAGCCACACGTTTGATGACGGAAAGGCTTGAAGTCATTGCTTGCTTGGGTGTGACAAAAACTGTTTGCAGAAGGATCTTCTGACTAAATGCATATTGCACTCCAAGACAAGAGCACTTGTTATTTGATGTCTGTGGATCTAAGCATTTTCAGTGCAAGGTTGGTGAATCAATCCAAGTATAATCAGCTTTATTTCTGTCGGTATAAATGCCATTCCACAGAGAAGAGTCATGTTTTCACATTCATCAATCACCACTCACTATTGAGTATACATACATACATATATATATATACATATATATATATATATATATAAATGAAAATTGATAACACAATTTACTGATAACATATCTATCCAAGCCAAATCATCAAGTAAAAGGCAAAATGATCATTCAGTTATTCATTTAGCATTTAATGGCACATACTGTATAGCCAGTGTCTGTGCTACACTTCCTTGAATATTCCCTTGTAATGTCCATATCTGTTTTTATATGACTGCTGATAAGGCAGGTGGCTTGGCCTGTGTGTTTTGATGGGGATACAGCAAAATAACAGCTATAATAAAGCCATAACTCAGCAGAGTCATTAGAAGAACGTTACAGCGGTCATCACACCTGCTGCTTTCCCCTTTTAAATCAGACACAGGCTGTCCTTTATGGCCCAGTCTCTCAGTTTAGTTTGGTGAGAGCTGAGCAGGTTAACACTGTAAAAAGCCGCACCGCCAGCCAGTTGTTGACACATGGCTCTATAGAAATCATCTACGTTAGCGAGTCCATGAAAATCATGTTGCGTTAGCAATTATAAAGGCTTCTGCTCAGATTTTTCTTTATTTAAAAAAAAAATTGTCTATGCAATATTATTATTTATTTATTGTAGAAATTTAACTGACAGGACCAGATAATTACATGCGATTTTTTAGGACCAGATACGTAATTGTAGTGAGTTCTTTTGATCTATTGTTCTATTATTATTATTATATTTCATCGTTATATTGTAAATCTATAATTGTCCTCTTGATGGAAGTGCTTTGAAACGTAGAGCTGAAAAGAGAAAAGGTTTGTGGCGTTGTCCTGCCCCCTTGTGGTAAGATTGTAATCTCAAAGCATTGCAATTGTTTTCTCCATTTTCAGATCTGTCTGACTGACCAAAAATAAAAATGAGAGCAAACTATATTATGCACATGCATATGAAATATCTTTACATTAAAAAATGATGGCATTTAAGCAGATAACAAGGTGGACTTTAACGAACAAACCAACCCATTCATACACCCACTCACTGAGTGATCATTGCCAGTCTGCCATATACGATCAGGAACAAACATGTTTTATTTTTTCTGTCACCATAGGGACCAGCGTTTCAATAAATGAGTCAAGCAAGTGAAAAACGTACAGGTGTTAGTAACAATGATAGGCTGAGATAGACAGGCATTTATCATGAATAAATTTGACAGGGGTTCACAGGTTATCTATGTTATTCTACAAAGGCACACCACACATTCACTGGCTTTGAACATTGGTTTGAACATTGGTAGGGACTATTTATTGGTGTTATTTGGGGAAATGACGGAAGGATTTACAAGGTGGTGACTATATTTGTGTGTCGTTCAGGTATACCCTACATTATGGGGACAATGATGGCAATATCCAAAATCCTTGTGGGGATATTTTTTGGTCCCCGTGAAAACAGCTTATAAATCATAGTGATGAATTTTGAAAATGTAAAAATGCAGAACGTTTTCTGTGGTTTAAGAGTTGGATAGATATAATTTGTACAGTATAAAAGTCATTATGTCTATGGAATGTCCCCTCAAAACGTGTGTGTGTGTGTGTGTGCATGTACTGTTAAAAAATTTGGCAAGTTTTTTTAATGTTTTTATCTCTAATGCTCACCAATGCTGCATTTATTTGATCAAAAACACAATTAAAAGAGTTATATTGTGAAATATTATTACAATTTGAAAAAGCAGTTTTTAATATATTTTAAAATGGAATTCATTCATGACATGGCAAAGCTGAATTTTCTGCAGCTGTTAGTCCATTTTGTTACTTCATACTTACTGTCTGCTAAGGTTAGGGTTCCCTTTAAGTGATGGGATGGGCTAGCAATGCAAGTCATTCTGGGGTAATCTTATTTTTAGTAGAAATACTAACATTTCACCTTCAAAATCAACAGTCTTCTCCAAAGGCAGGATCTTCGACCAACTGCCCTATATATATATATATATATATATATATATACACACACACACAGGTGCTGGTCATATAATTATATTCCATTCAAAAAGTGAAACTTGTATATTATATTCATTCATTACACACAGACTGATATATTTCAAATGTTTATTTCTTTTCATTTTGATGATTATAACTGACAACTAAGGAAAATCCCAAATTCAGTATCTCAGAAAATTAGAATATTGTGAAAAGGTTCAATATTGAAGACACCTGGTGCCACACTCTAATCAGCTAATTCACTCAAAACACCTGCAAAGGCCTTTAAATGTTCTCTCAGTCTAGTTCTGTAGGCTACACAATCATGGGGAAGACTGCTGACTTGACAGTGGTCCAAAAGACGACCATGGACACCTTGCACAAGGAGGGCAAGACACAAAAGGTCATTGCAAAAGAGGCTGGCTGTTCACAGAGCTCTGTGTCCAAGCACATTAATAGAGAGGTGAAGGGAAAGGAAAAGATGTGGTAGAAAAAAGTGTACAAGCAATAGGGATAACCACACCCTGGAGAGGACTGTGAAACAAAACCCATTCCAAAATGTGGGGGAGATTCACAAAGAGTGGACTGCAGCTGGAGTCAGTGCTTCAAGAACCACTACGCACAGACGTATGCAAGACATGGGTTTCAGCTGTCGCATTCCTTGTGTCAAGCCACTCTTGAACAACAGACAGCGTCAGAAGCGTCTTGCCTGGGCTAAAGACAAAAAGGACTGGACTGCTGCTGAGTGGTTCAAAGTTATGTTCTCTGATGAAAGTAAATTTTGCATTTCCTTTGGAAATCAGGGTCCCAGAGTCTGGAGGAAGAGAGGAGAGGCACACAATCCTCATTGCTCGAGGTCCAGTGTAAAGTTTCCAGAGTCAGTGATGGTTTGGGGTGCCATGTCATCTGCTGGTGTTGGTCCACTGTGTTTTCTGAGGTCCAAGGTCAACGCAGCCGTATACCAGGAAGTTTTAGAACACTTCATGCTTCCTGCTGCTGACCAACTATATGGAGATGCAGATTTCATTTACCAACAGGACTTTAGTACCTAGTTTAAGTAGTTTAAGGACCATAGTCTCATTCGGCCAGCAAACTCGCCTGACCTTAACCCCATAGAAAATCTATGGGGTATTGTGAAGAGGAAGATGTGATATGCCAAACCCAACAATGCAGAAGAGCTGAAGGCCACTACCAGAGCAACCTGGGCTCTCATAACACCTGAGCAGAGCCACAGACTGATCGACTCCACGCCGCATTGCTGCAGTAATTCAGGCAAAAGGAGCCCCAACTAAGTATTGAGGGCTGTACATGCTCATACTTATCATGTTCATACTTTTCAGTTGGCCAAGATTTCTAAAAATCCTTTCTTTGTATTGGTCTTGAGTAATATTCTAATTTTCTGAGATCCTGAATTTGGGATTTTCCTTAGTTGTCAGTTATAATCATCAAAATTAAAAGAAATAAACATTTGAAATATATCAGTCTGTGCGTAATGAATGAATATAATATACAAGTTTCACTTTTTGAATGGAGTTAGTGAAATAAATCAACTTTTTGATGATATTCTAATTATATGACCAGCACCTGTATACCTCCAGATTCTAGCTGAACTGGAGCATTGATATAAAGTCGAATGACCTTGCCTGAGAAGAGATAGAAGTGTTAAATTAATGATTGAGGGTTCGTTCAGATCAGCTCTTATGTAGCTCATCTATTGTTAAAAACTTGGGATTTCATCATTTAGCTCTCTAAACACTTCCATTCTGGAACTCGTGTGAATGTGTGTGTGTGTTAGAATAATCAATAAAGTCTCACTTATATTTTTAAAGAGGTGTCTTGTATGTGCTCACGAACTTAAGGTCTTAAACGGCCAATCTATGTTACCTTGCTAATAGGGTTTTCACTAGTTTGGATATTCAGATCCGCTACAGAGCTTATTACAGGATGATTCACTTGCTCAATCGTAAAATAAGGGACAAATTACACTCACTGTTGAACCAATTTTATGCAACCTTGCTTCTTTTAAAAATAGAAAAAGGGACCTATAATGGGTAGGGTGGCATTGGCCCATTGAGAACCACTAGTGAACTGTAACAAATTTTACTTTCATTGATTTAATAAATCATGAACGGTTAAATTTATGCTTGTTAAAATTTGACCTGAAATGTATTAGTAGAACATTAAAGTAATGGATTTCTGTAAAAGTAATGTTTGAAGCTACCTAATGTTCATTTAATTGCAAAGTAAAATGAACAAGTCAATTAGAAATGACCTTTAATGAACGCCATTGTTAGTTTATCATGCATTAAATGATATTAATCAATTGAGTCTTGCATTGTGATAGTTTCTGGCAAAACACAGCAATGGAATTTTTCTAAAGAAACTCTTCAAATCAAGCAGAAAAAAAAATTACAATAAACACGATTTATTTGGTGATAAACTGGGAAAAATGTGAATCAAGCACTGGATTTGTAAGAGAACTCCAGTATGTTATGCAAAAACCTAACTACTACAGACATAAACCATCTCCGTGATGGTCATGACCACGGCCAACACCTCGTCCATGACTGTCATGGCCAACACTTTGTCCATGGCCACTTTTTCCACACACTGGAGGCTTTGGCGGTTGGGCGCCAGGTTCCACTGGAGGAATACAGATAGTCAGCTATAGTCAGTCCATTAAGGAGTATATATGGCACAAAACATGCAAAGCATGAACAACAAGTCTTACAGTGACTTGTAAGTTAAACATCATTCAAATGTATTAATTTTGTAGAGACATCCCGTTCTTGAAACCATGCTATGGGCAGAATTCAGGTACTTTTGTCATGGAGTATGACAAAATTGACAAACTGAAAAATAAAAAAAATAAATAAATAATAATATATATATATATATATATATATATATATATATATGATGATCAGAGTAGGTTTTACAAGATACTCGTTCATCCTTTGTACTTCATATTTCATGTTTAGATCAATGAGTTACTTGTACTTTGGTGAATTTTACTAGCAATTTCTGTGTGAACTTGTTTAGACAACTTTTTATACATATTTAACACTACTGGTAGTGTGTAATAGGAGCACTGACTGAAGACATTGACATTACGTTTATAAATTCACTATTGTAATTAAGTGAAGGCTACTGTACGTGTTCAAAAAAAAAAGAAAGAAAGAAAAAATCTCTTCTCATCTGTGACTCCAGCGTCTGTTGTGCTCAAACATACAGACAGACACAATAAAACAACACTCAACGAGCAGTACAGTAGAGCTGTCATCCTCTCGAGCAATGAACTCTGCTGGAAGATGTGCTGAATTGGGCCTAGTGAGTCAGGATGAACAGCAAGGCGCAAAAAACTACGCTGAAAACATGTACTGCTGAATCCCGCAACAAAAATCGCTGTGGAAAGGTTTTGTTGAAATGCGTTTTTAAAGATCCAAGGAGGTCTGGGCAACTCCACCCCTGATGAAACTCACCTGCATGTGACTTTCTAGCCTAATCTTCAAGACCTTAGCTTGTTCAGGTGTGTTTGATTAGGGTTGAGTTCAAGACAGATCTCGTGATAATTACCGTAATTAAGAGACGATGACCGTTTCTATGGCAACACTATCAATATCTAAAACCGATTTCCTGAAAACCATTTTTCTAAAACCATTTTTCCTAATCTCATGTAGGCCTATGCCATCTTTAAATTTAAATTCTTAAATGTTGTCAATGCACATAGAGGTGACATAGAAACAGCATCTGAAGTTGCTTAGATTTGACTATTTGACAATTCAATGCCGCTCAAGAGGTCAATGCATTTACACAGCAAGTGCATAATGCAATGAGATTCATTTTATGTTAAACATAACGTTTTGAATACAGAAATATGAATTAAGGTTCAAGATGAAACATATGAAATGTCGTCAGTAGGTGGCGGCAAGTCACTGTGTTAATGAATGAATCGTTTCATTCAATCGATTCACTCGAAACACTGATTCATTAAGTAAAAAAGGGCTGTGGCTGCGCTCGAACCCCCATACTCTCGGAGTAGGTGCAAGAGTAGATACTTTATAGCCTGGTCTCGTTCAGTATGAATGCAATCCGGACATCATCTGCCATGTTGACGTTATCAAAAGCGCAACAACTTGAAAGATATGAGTGACAGTTTTAATTAATCTATCTGTAAATATATTATTTTGTAATTATAAAGTATAGCCAATAAAATTTGGACTAATTTACATTCTTATATTTTTTAACTCTACTAATCTGACCCACAGTTTTATCCTTAAAGATAGTAGTTTTACGGAAAACCCAAAATCATTATCTCTTGAATATGTTGTTAATTTCTTCAATTTTCATCTACAAGCTAAAGTGGCTTAAATCTCCTTTGTTTTCCTCTTTTTCTTGTTGAATTTAACTCTTGGTTTATCAACCAACACAACCTAATACGGTTTTCCTCAACATTTGCAATGTCTGCACAAAGGAGACGCCAGTTAGCTGCTTGAAGATCTGTTGATTTTATGCTCTAAAAATGTAAGTATTACTACTTAAAAATGAAGATTACTCTAGAATGAATTGCATTGCATTGGCTCCCCAACACTTATATTATGATAAATGCTGAAATGACTTTGTATTCATTTCTGTAGTATACTCACTCAAAGCCTTTGATGGCAGCATTCCTTCATCAGCCTCTCTCAACTAGATAAACTCCTGTAACACCCAGACAAGATTCAAGTTTCCTTTGAGATTTATGTGCTCACTAATACATTACATGTTGAGGTAGTTGATGATGTGTTAACTCACCTTTTATGCAACAAAAATATTCTTTAAGTTATCAACATAACTAACAGACAAATAAAACAGAAAACTTAAGTTTAGTTACTGTAGATTTTTTTGACTTGATTATTTAGATTACTTACATTCATGTAATGTAAACAGTGTTGTCAGCAGTGAATTCTACATCATTCTGATTAGATCTCTGTTTCATGTTGTGATGTGCCTATCTGCAATACTTTTTGAAAATTTTCCTGTTAGATGTTAAATAAACATTTAGTAAGCATCTTTAAGATGTATATGGTAAAGAATATATGTAAATCCACTTTAGAGACGTGTGTGTGCTTATTAACACACAAAATGTGTTTTTACCGCAAAATCATAACTATACTATACTATACTATACTGCCTAGCATCTTTACACCTTCAACAATTTAACAGTTTACTCTAGCAAATGCGAATTTACCACAAGGAACCATGTTTTTGGTTTTTAATACTCACATTTGAAAATACCCTTTTCCTCCGTGTTCAATTATGACATGTCCTCTTCCTGTGGCTTCCTGGGAAGGCTGGGATAGAAAGTATCCAACGATGAGTGCTTTAGAATCTGGGCGGGAGCAGTAGGCCTCATGAATACTGAGGTTTCGAACGTACTACTCCTTTCACAAACTGTTTTCTCCTAATATATAGTAGTAAGTAGGCATATTTGAACGCACTTTAAGTATACGCGCATCCGAATCACCCAGATAATTCTCACCTACTCTTTTATGATTAAACATACTATTCGATCACCTACTACTTTTTGCCTACTATATATGCAGTTCCGAACGCAGCCTCTATGGTTGGTGAATCACTCACTCAACCAATTTGTTCAAAGACTCAGATTCATTCAGGAATGAACCACTACTCTGTGTACGTATACTGACAGTTGCACAATGATCTGTGACTGCTTTAGAAGTTTAGCTGGCTGAAAAAATAAAACACTGTTGAATGACATCAATTAATACTCTGCTAATGAAATAAACTGTCAAATAAACTGTCATGTAAATAGGCTTTACAGATTACAAGAGTTGGTCAGCTAAATAAGCAGGCTAATAAGTGTGCCAAACACATGGGCTAAGGGTAGTTGTGTGAGCAGATGCCAAGTAAATTAATATTTAATACGATAAATTAGTATTTCACGGCACATAAATTTATGTGAACACAGAAGAAAGCTCTGTCTAGGCTCTGCCCTGCTACGGGTTGTGTCGAGCCATTTATTATTCTGGCTGTTTGATGAGAAAGAGATTGAATGTAGTTGCAATAAAGTAGTAATCTGTGCAAATGTTTCAGATAGATAGACTATACTGTTGCACGGAAAGAACTGATGACAGCATGGCTAGATATTTGGTTGACCAATCAGTAGAAAGGGGCGTTTTATTCCCTCAAATGCAGAGATCGAATATTCAAGCTGTTTATCCATTTTGGTTTTATTGTTTATTCCCAGGGCTGAGTAGGTTACTTTTAAAATGTATTTCACTACAGATTACAAAATACATGCTTTAAAAAGTCATTTGTAACGTATTTCGTTACATTACTCAAGTTTAGTAACTTAATCTAAATACTTTAGAATACTTTGGAACACTAATAAGTGTGGAACAAACACAAAAAAGGTCATTGCAAGTTTTTATCTCACAATTCTGACTTTTTCCCTCAGAACTGTGTGATATAAAGTTGCAATTGTGAGTTATAAAGTCAGAATTATGAGATATAAACTCGCAATATTGAGAAAAGTCAAAATTATGAGATATAAACTGAAAATATTGAGAAAAGTCAGAATTATGAGATATAAACTCGCAATATTGAGAAAAGTCAAAATTATGAGATATAAACTGAAAATATTGAGAAAAGTCAGAATTATGAGATATAAACTCACAATATTGAGAAAAGTAAGAATTATGAGATATAAACTCACATACTAAATTCACAATTGCAAGAAAAAAGTTAGTATTGCAAGTTTATTTCTCTTAATTCTGACTTTATAACTTGGAATTGTGAGTTTAAATCTCGCAATTCTGAGAAAAAGAAGTCAGAATTATGAGGGGAAAAAAACAGTAAGTAATCACTTTGGTAATCTAAAATACTTTTCAGATGTAACTGTAATCTGATTACCACCCATTTAAAATGTAACTAATGAAATACAGTTACTCAAATTTTGTATTTTAAATGCATTACTAAGTTACTTGTATTTCGTTTCTCCCCAACCCTGTTTATTCCATTTGGCAGATTAAAACAAAGCGTGATGAAAACAAAAATAAAAATATGACAAAACAACTCATTGATTTGTTTATTTATGTTCATGAGAAGAGTCAAATATATGTGATAAATGACAAAAGACAAAAGCGAGAAAATAAATTATCCGAAGGTACACTCCACAGACCATGTTGTCACAGTCACCAGCCCAATCACCTTCTCCGCACTACATTTCCCATCATCCCTCATGCTAATCACCTGCACTCCATCATCAATCATCTGCACCTGCAAGCCTTCACCCTCATCACTACTCATCAACACTTCCTATGAAGACTCACTTCTCCAGCACAGCTTTGTATGGTCTCATCTATGTGTATCCACATCTATGACAAGTGCCAAAAACTACCTGGTTGTTCCTGATCCATCTTCTGTCTGCCCTCTTTTGATCACAACTATCACCTACCTGGATCTCCTGGTCACCTGCACAGAAAACACTGTATCACCACCAAGACTTCAATCTTCTATCATCTGACATTCATCTACACCCGCGTTGCATTCGTGCTCTGTTCCCCTGGATCCCTACAGTAAAGACTTTCACTTACCTCCCATGTTTGTCCTCTTCGGTCTTGATTACAGATCGAAATTCTTATCATAAATTTATGGTTTCTTATTTTAACTCCAAGAATGTTTCTGTTACACAAATTGAAATTGGATTTCTTTTACAGTTTCTTTTTTTTTTTTTTTTAAATAGACTTGCCATTACGATGAATTACTGTAAACTTATTTTAATTGACATGTGACTTACAGATGTCTGCTCTAGGATGCCATTCAGATGAGAACCGCTGTCCTAGCAAGGCACTATTTCCTTAGCTCTTGTATTTATTTTCAATTCAGGATTTACAAGCTGCCATCTGCTGTTGGGTATGCTCAAGATGATTATTTACCCAGAGAAAATATAGCAGTGAAAAATTCATGCGTACGTCTACTGAGCTCTGTCCATCTGACCCCGTGGTCACTGGTAGAATGAGAAAACGGGGTCGTGATGCTGTGAGATGAGGTCAGTATTTGAGGCAATGTGGAGAAGGTTCTGATCTCAACTTGTGACATCACCTCTCCACCTCTATTAGCTCTCTTAACAGAGCGTATATGACACAGGAGATCCAGGAGATGGTCTAATGCATCCATCTTGTGCTTGGATTGGAGGGGGAAAAAGGGTTGTCCAGCAGATGGCAGCAAAGCATGCATGCTTTAATCAAATACTTTAAATTTCATGTCAAAATATGGGAATGTTAATAAGGATTATAAATAGGATTTTTTTAGAAAAAAAGGAAACAATTTTCACTCAGTAATTGCTAGTAGATAATTACTTAGAAACAGCAAGAAACACATTGAGTTAAATGTGAAATTTCGAAGCAAATGGTAAATTCCAACTCCAGCAATCTGTTATTTACAACTCTGGAGTTTTTTTAAGTGTATCAAAATGTATCTATAAAATAAATCATGTCCCAGTTACACTAAACGTTGATACATTTTCCTGGTTAAATAAACATTACATGACATCAAAAAAAGAAACGAATTACAATTCTATTTTGTATTTTTACATTAACAGTGTTATGCAATTAATGTACCAATTATATATCTCATTTTTAAATTTATTCCAAAACAATAACTAAAGGCAGTAACAATTTCAACAAAATATTTTATTTGTGAAATGATGTTCAGCTGTTCTTTTTAAAATTCAACTAATTTTCTGATCGTCAGTCATCAAGGTCAGTAAACACTGGCCACAGAAAGGAAGAATTTTAATTTCACTAAGCTGACTGCTTTTCAGGCCATTTTAAGCTTAGTTTTGACAAAGTGGTGATATCTAAGTGGGTGGGATGTTTACTCACTTTTTCTCTCGTCTTCCCATTAAAGTCATAATTTTTTTTCAATCAGTCTTGATTAAAGAATGTATAAGAGGTAAGATTTATCGCACAATCCAATCATAACCAGTCACATCCAGTCATAGCGTGACGAAGGCATTGCCTCCTCTCACGTGACTTTCGCCCATTCATTCTCCATTACCCCCCACCAAACCCACTACACACTTTAAGGGGGTCTGTTAAAACTCAATGGGCTCAGGGGAGGCGAGAGAGATGCGGTGTCCTTCTGTAACTTTACCTCTGGGTGTCGCTGTTGGACAGTGTTACTTTAGAAAAACCAGTGATTTATACACTTTTCAATATCACATTTTGTAATATTTGTGGGTATTTTTAAAAAAATATTTTCTCATCCAATTGAGGAGGCACTGCCTCCCTTTCGACCTCAGAGGAAACTCCCCTGGTTCGTGTGTAATGTTGCTGTTTGAACATAAAAAATATCTGCAAGTTTACAAAGCTCAAAGATGATGTTCTCTTTAACAGTTTTTTTTATGGACAATAACCTGTAAATATGTTATATCACTTGTGTTTTGTATTATCAGTTCCAATTCTAAGTTTTATGTTGTTGCTACGATGTAAACAAAGGGTATGCTCCGCTAGCCTGCTATTGCTAACATTACAGTGTTTAGCTACAGGGCTAAACTCTTCACTAATCTTACCACTGTGAAACGTTCTGTAAAATCTGCGTTTCCCATGCATAAAAACCTATTCTAGTACACCCCAAAAACAAAATCAAGACTTTGATAGAACCTCTTTAATATCTGTTTCTGTAACTTGATGTTAGCATACATGTACATTTGTGAATACCTTTTTCACATTTTTTTTGTCTTAGAGAATGGAGAATTCTTCTCCAGTCCCCAGAAATCTGTGGTTAGCAATAACTGTAAACTTCATATGGAAAGATGGTGTCCAAACAGCTGGTGAAAAGGATCCCTTTGCCTCTGGCAGGGAGTCCATACTGTCCTGCCAACAGATTAAGTGGTCACTAAAGCCCCAAAATGAGATTTTCGTGTTTCGTATGAAAGCATAATTTCCATATCTGTAAGCTCTCTGTTAACCACTTGTCTAAATATTCATAAATCATCACTGAATTCCTGCTTTTATTTGAGTAGCATGAACTCGAAGAAAAAGAGACTCTCTTATTGACTGTGAACTCTTGAGTATTTTTTTTTAAAAGGACATCAGGTAGAGGAGCGACAGATAATCTTCACACAAAAGCGATTTTTAACATTTAAAAATATAAAATTTTTCGGTCAAAAATGATATAAGTTTTTCCCCTCAATTTAGTAAATCCAGTTATTATAGCCAATAAACATTAAGTATAATTGAAAGCCATCATTTTTTTTTTTTTTTTATTAAGAGGCTTTTTAAAATACAACAACTTTTAATTTAATACCGGGTTCAGATTGGCAGGATCTGTCTGATGTAGGGTTGTGGTGATTCGCGTTGGGATCCAAGAATCTGTCGTTTTATCTCGTATAGTGTGTCATTGTGGATGTGGACAACAGTATATAGCATGTGACAAAAAAGCCACATGTCCGAATTTACAGTACTCATAATAGATTAGGCAAAAAGTACCCGGATGACCTACTTCTTCTGGCGAGATTCTAAAGTCTGCATACGATGGACATTTTACTATCCCATGAGCCCACTGAAGAGGATTTGTGAATGGCAGTGAAGCTATGTAACTGACTCTGGTAGATCACGTGATAACAAATCTGAGTTAAAATTTTTCTACATATTTTTTTTAATTGTATAGATGCAGATATTTAGGATTTTAGATAAAAAGACAAGCACTCCTCATAGATCAATTACTGAGCTAGTTGGCATGAAATAACAGACAGTGACACACACAGAGGGAAGCATTTCTCTCAGCGCTTTTGTGTTTTTCCTTTGGAACTGAAACACCTCTGTGAATGAGGGAGGACTCCGTTCCCCCCACATCCCACATAATGAGGAGACCTTAACAGGTTATATCCTCACCCTCAGCTGGGATTGCCATTTCCTCTTGCCTTTGACCTGTTCATCGTATGGCCGAGTCATACAGGAATCAAGGTGAAGAAGAACAAACACGAAGACCGGGAAAAATGAGAAATATGTGTTGCAAGTGCTGCTCAGCTGTGCTGAGCTTAAGTGGACTTTGCCAATGACAGAGATTTGGAAAACTCATCACCTGCAGCTGGACCGGGGCCCCAGTTAAACATGGGTGGTCACCAACAAAATGTCTCCAAATAAACGGTTTTGCATGATGCAATCACTATCTGATATGAAATGTTGAATGGGGCTAAGGCCTAACTGCCACTTCCCTGTTGAAAGATAAAATTATGTATGACACAACAGAGTGCTATTTGATGACCGCCAGGGAAAATAAAGATGAACAGGGCCGTTTGTGTGCAAACTTGGTAAGTTGGCTGGACTTGGACTGAATGCTCAGGATATATTTGGAATGAAATAATAAACCCTTTAAAGCCATGGGGGGACTGTATGTCTTCTGCAGAGTGTTTGTTCTTCCTCTCTGTCATTTGCTGACTCAGAGACTTTTTAGAACTAATAAACACAGAAAAATATAAATTAAACAGTGTTAGACTGGATAAAAAAGCACAACAACCTGTATTCTTATTTCCAATGACCAAATGACCAAAAAAAAACAAAGTTCTTTACTCTCAAAATTCATCCTGTGAAAACCATTTTGAAATTGGACATCACCAGATAGGGTTCTAGAAGGAGTATATGGATATATGCAACAAATCAGCCTATTACTGAGGAGCTTAGTAATTAAGGCCTTTGCAAACCAATAATAAAACTTTAAAATAAGGTCTATAATTAACAGGTAGCCAAATGCAAGGAAATCTAAATATGTGTAACATGATCGTTCTTTGGGCATCCCTTTAAGAAGTCTGCAGCTGCATTTTTTGCCAACTGTAAGTGAGAGAGAGAGAGAGAGAGGAGTGAGAGACATCGTAATAAAGTGAATTACAGTAATCTGTGAGATGTTATGAATGCTTGAAGCACAATTTCAAATTTGCTCATGGATAAATAGGGTTTAACTTTTGTAAGAAGGCGAAAATAATAAAAGCATGTCTTAACAGTAGCACTAATCTGTCAAACTTTAGGCTGCTATCAAACAAGATGTCCAAGTTCCTAGCGCACTGGGATTTATATGGGGCAAGAGAACCACTGTTATCCTCTGTTATTAACAGGATCATTTCAGATTTACATTTAAGATTTTAAAAAGTTACTTGTAAGGCATAGTTTGAGATCATTTATGCAGTCCAAAAGTAGCATTAAAGTGTTTATCATTGTGTTTTAAGGGAAGGTAAATTTGGGTGTCATCAGCATATAAATGGAAAGACATTCTGTTTTTATCAATGATTGAGGTCAGGGGGGCATGTACTTGGGAAAACAACACCGGACCAAGAATCGATCCCTGTGGAACACCACAACAGACAGGTTTGCTAGAAGAGGAGTGATGGCCAACGTGGACAGTGAATCTCCTATTTGACAAATAATAGTGGAACTACTGTAATAGTCTGTACCACGTTGGCCCACACAGGTCTCCAAGCAAGATTGGAGGATATCATGATCAAGCAATTCAAAATCAGAGCCAAGATCAAATAAGACTTTGATCTATAAAATCTTCTATAAATTTGTCTATAACTACTATAAACCTTTACACTTTCATGTTTAAGTGCGTTCTTTAATAATTTGCTGAGTGTCTTCTTTGAAAACAGGCTAACCATAGTTAAACCTATGAGTTATAAGTTCAGATCTATGTTCAAAAAGTGAAGAGACAGTTAACAGTTTAAAGAGAAGCTATCAAATTAACCTGTTTTAATGGTTTCACTTATTTGGCTTAATTGACCCTTCGCAAACAGTTTGATTGACAGGCGATCTAACCAATCATAACCCCAAATCCGCCATTTTATCCGACAAAGCAGTCAAGGGAAGTTAGTAGATTAACGTTGGTGAACTTGAACTTGAAAAATTGTGCGTACTCGTGTCTTTCCGCGCTTGAAACAACATTCCTTCTGATGTTCATTCATGTTTATTTGATGCTAAAAAATGAACTAGTATGAAGAGATGATCGGTTCACGAGGAGCTACAGCGATCTGTCACCACACATTAAAGACACACTATACGCTATTTATTGTTTAAACTTCCTTAAAAAAATTACAATATTTTAAATATGAAACTGTTTCACACGTTGTCACTGTCCTCTTTGCTCCACGATGTATTTTTTCAGACGTAGCAACAGTAACTAAAGGGGGCGGGTCTTTGCGAACGGTCAATTCCGAACAAAACAGTTCAACTGAACAAGTCATCCTGGTATTTACATATGAATTAATTCAGTATGAAAGACATATTATGCATAAGCACCAGTTTTTGTAGAAGCGATGTGATCTTTTTCATTTTTCAAAACAAACAACGTGTATAGAAACTATTAATATTAAGTGTTAAAGCAGTAATATTAATCCTTTTTATGTGTGCTTTTTAAAATTTCAAATATGACAGTAATAGCAGTTGTAACACTCCTTGAATTTAGTCTCAAGTGTCATATGTATATTTCACATCCCAAGATGCTGTATAAATTTGTAATAATCTATGAATAACGAAGATCTCCCAAAAGATGTGACAGGTCACATGATTAACACAAGTTAGAAAATGTGCTTTACTGATAATGTTTTAAAAGCACAAAAAAAAAAAACGAATAAAAACATTAATTTAAAAATGCAAGCTTCTGTAATAAACTGCAATGACGTAAACTCTTAAAGAAATTAAACTTTCCAGTAAATAAAATCACACCTCTTTCAACATCTTGTGCCATCAGGATGCATTACTAAAAAAGTCCACTAGATGTCAGAAAACTTGCTTGAATGAAATTAGCATTTGAATTTCCTTTCAAACTGCTGGCAGACTTATAAGTAATGTAATTACACCTCTTAGTCACTCTTTAGCAAAGGTGAAATACAGCAGACATGATGCCTGTACTTTATGATGATAAATTCCTTTATAACTCGTTCTACATTCCAATAACTTGACTGTCATTGACAGTCTATGTGACCGTTTAACTATAATGAACAACATTTGTATTTTGCAGTTGATATAATATTAAATCCACAGAAAATGCTGATGAAATCGGCACATGTGAATCCTTTGCAGACAAGAAGTCCTCTCTGTGCTCTAATTTAGCTGGTTTCGATCAGCGTGGATCAGTCCCAAAGGATTTCTGCAGCCTTTAACTTCTGTCGCTCTGAAATAACAGGCAGCCACATGTCTTTAAGAAACCTTAGTAATGGATTCTCCTGAATCACAGCTGTATGTTGCCGGAGTCTGTGAGAAACAGTTGAGATTCTGTGTTTAAAGACAATGAATTTATTGTCTGAATTTACTGTATATTTGTAAATTACTTTCACGCCGCACTTATAATTTAGTGAACTATGTTATAGATGTTAGTGTTACTATTCTTTTAGCATTTTAAGTAAACTTACATGCTTGAACGGGACATTCATGAATGTTTGTGATTGTGAAAAAGAATCGTATTGGATCTGTTACATCATTTATCTTCCTTATAACATGATTTATAGCTTCCATATATTTCATCAGTTCCATTTATGTTGTTCTTTCAGCTTTTGGTGTTTGTATATAGTGTGATTTACTTTATAATAGTATAAAACACAGTAGAACAACCCACATTTACACTCACATGCACATGTACCGTATAGACACAAATATACATAGTGTCTTATTTTTGGAGCCGTAGCAAAGTCTTTAGGCCAATGTAAGGCTTCCCTCCAACATTATACTGCTTGGCCTCCAATCAAACCGGCTTTATAATATTTAAAGATTCTCCAGAGCCCACAAAGTCAAAAGAGCAATGGAGGGAAAATCATGAGTATCCGCCAACCGCACACACACTAACTGAGCACATCCTGCTAAACTCCAGTAAATCTTTGGGAGAGCAGAAGTCCATGTGGAAGATACAATCATCTTAGACCAATAAAGCACACATCTCTCTAAATGCAGCAATCACATTTCAACATGTCAGAGCTGCCATTGCTGTTTGATGGCCTTCTCTTTTCACTCAACATTTATATATCAGATGAAGGTCAAAGAGCAAAGCACACTGTGTCAGATGATCGGCAAATGAAAATGCGTGCCTCGTTGACCTGTTGAAATGTTCAGAATTAAAAATAAATGTGCGCAAAGAAAAACATCCATGAGTTGTTCACCGAGATGAAGTGAATGATGAAATGAGTCTTTCGCTCGTGGTGGGTGGTGAGAGTAGATCTCGCCTAAAATGTTGTATGGAAGTAATTAATCATTTGGTACGTGAAGTCAAATGGGCCGCTCACTATAATATGACACCAGTCAGAGGCTACTTTCCAGCAATGTCACTGGTTTCTCCACCTTTATGAAAATTTTTCTTTGTATTAGTCCTTAGTGGTCACGATACTGGAATTTCCAACTTCGATACGATAGCTTGAAAATGCCATTTCCATATTCGATACCGTGGAGAAAACTGCTATTCAGTCATACAGATAATTTGTTATTATCTCATATTTTTTTGATAATAGCACTCTATACACACAGGTCACCAGGGTTGGGCAAAGATACATCAAAATGTATTTTACTAATTAATAAAATACCCAACACCTTAATTTTAAGTGTCAAAATAAACCACAAAATACAGCAGCCACACCATGTATCAAAATAAACTATTATTTTTGTATTTTAAAAATGCTTTTACAAGAGAGCATGACTTTTTTTCTCAAACCTTACATCAATTAGTCTATTTGATCTATCTCTGTATTTACCTGAATACTCAGCAAGATGGGCATTTTAACATAGTTTTGTATGTATTTGACCGTTTAATCGCAATAGGGCACGAGAAAGAAGTCACTTTGGTTCTCGCGAGCTGTTTGAGAGGTGGCTTTATGAGAGCGCCGCTTTTATAGATCAGCGGTGTGCACGCTTAAATGGTGTGAGCGCAAAACCTGCGTGAATGACTAAAATGATGTGCAATACAAGCACTATCCAACCATGTGTATCCATTGGCACGAAGTGGGTGGAGCTGAGTGAGTGTTTTTAGTTCATTCCAAAGGAAGCACAACTTCAATACGAATGAACTGAAAACGCTTGATAGTGGACCCAACCTGGAGCGTGTCAGTTCACCGTCGAAGAGAAGAGAGAGCAAGAAAGCAACTGGCATTGTGTATCTTTACTGCTGAAAAGGAGTATTGGAACCATTTCAGATATTTACATTTATTCATTTAGCAGACGCTTTTATCCAAAGCGACTTACAAGGGGATAAATTAGGGGTTTCGTGCCTTGCTCAAGGGCACTTTAGTCATGGTATTGAAGGTGGAGAGAGAGCGCTGTTCATTCACAATCCCCACCAGCGTGGGAATCGAACCAGCAACCTTCAGGTTACTAGCCCAACTCCCTCACCATTAGGCCACGACTTCCCCCATTTCAGTATCTTTTGACAACACTAGACTTTAGTTCTGAACAATGTGCTTTAAAGCTTAAAAAGAATGCCAGCGTGTGACCTTGTCCTGCGAGATGCATCATTATGTGACCAGAAATCCATCCTGAGAAAGGTCATTTC
Organism: Zacco platypus; assembly: GCA_038088235.1. Taxonomy (NCBI): domain Eukaryota; kingdom Metazoa; phylum Chordata; class Actinopteri; order Cypriniformes; family Xenocyprididae; genus Zacco; species Zacco platypus. The sequence continues at coordinate 3,683,822 of CM076069.1, forward strand.
CAGCGCTTAATTTTGACCTGCAGGTTCATAATGAGGCCTGTTTAAACAAGTTCTGTTTACTGTAAATATCCTAAAATAGCCTCATCGCCTGCTGTGCTCCTTTGAAAACAGCTGAAAGTGTAGTAATGTGGGGAGCCTGAGTTATTAATGTGTTGGTACACTTTCAACCGAATGCAACTGATGTCATGTAAGGGCATAGGAGAGTAGTGGCTGTATGGCAGACAGGGTGGAGGAAACACTGCAGTATTGGTCTGGGGCCAGTAACCTCAGCACTCTGTGGTGTTATTGGCCCAGATCTGATGGCTTGTGCGGTTTGGCTGGGCTGTACAGAGCTGGGCCTTGCCATGACAGTGTTATCTATTAGGTGGTTTCTTCTGAAGGAGAGGTGATGAAAGCAGAATAGCCTCAAGCTGGGTCAGCCGATGGTGAGGAGACTGCAGCGATTGTAGCACATGGTGGAGAATGCGGGCAGATTCTGATGTTTATTCGGAGAGAGAGCTAGAGTGTGTTTGCAGCAACATTTACATCATTAGTCTAGTGGGTGGTCTCTTCTGGCCAAGCGTCAACAGATACATGCCCCGTTATGGAAAGGATCCGTGGAGCCTGGATTCAGGCCCCTGAGAAAGTATTGACAAGCAGCAAGAGCATGTGTTGCTGACAATTTTGAGTTTGATTGACAAATTTATATTGGATGTTTGCCTTTGGACACGAGTAAATCATAAAACCCAATGGGCCTCAATCTTGAAACGTTTATAAAGATGTGAGTAAATTTAGAGTAATTTGTGAGTAAAACTAAGATTTGATAGTTAAACGTGGGTCGTAAATAGGGCACGAGTATGCTCATTCGCTATAGCAAAATACCTGCCAATCTTCTGGACTACATTCTCATGTTCATCCAATTAACAATGTTTCAACCAAAGTATGTTAAGCCAGCTAAAAAAGAATGCAAGGTCTTCTGTCTTCTGAAAACGACCAGCTGGTGGCGCTTGAGAGCACTTCGGAGGAGCAGCGTTTTTCCAGCTGAGGTTGCTATGATGTGTTACTGGTATCTCATTTTGAATATAAACCAGCAATATCAACCTCTCCAGTCATTTTATAAGTAGGATGGTTGGTCGGTGTAGTATTTGTCCCGCCCCTCCTCCACTGTGATTGGATAGTGGGGTAAAAAGAGACACTAGCGGGGTTTTAAATATAGATTAGCGTACAATTTTTCCGATATTTTCTAAATGAAAAACTATTGCGAATGACAACGTTTGCAGTAGCTGATGTTAATGTGACTAAAACATTTTTTTTTCCCTCTAGTCATTCCAAAAATCATGGCAACGGATGTTAGTATATCGCAGCCACCGTACTAGCCATTATTTTTAATTTAAGGAGACAAAGGCGTGTTAATCAAGCATTGATGGCAAGGAAAGACCCTTCTTCTTGGGAGCAGCCAAGTATGAAGTGTTTCTGGGTGTTTCTTTGTTGTTTAGAATCCAGTATTCCCGTAATTCTTTTGTGCAAACATACCGCACCATCTTTAAAGAAATGATCGACTTTTACGTACACCAGGTGACCTGTAAAAGAGAAAAAAAAACGGTTAAAAATATTAATTTTTCAAATTGCCTGAAAAACCACCTCATGTGAGCGTAAAACATTTTTGCGATATATGGGAGTTTTTACGAAATTTACCGTAATTTTTCAATTTGTGCAATTTGAAGGGTAAGGGAAACGCAGCTAGTGAAGAGAGCTGTGTTTTTTTTTACCCAAAAATGATATTTGAAAATGGAAAAATAAATAAATAAGACAAGGCAAACAAACTCGTACGGTACATAGTCCATCAAATTGTGTGTCATCAGTTTGCCTAAAAGAGCACAGAACATTTGGATGTTTTACGCACCATTTACACGTGGAAGAGAGCAGGTGCAAAATTTCTAATATTTTGAAAATACAAACATTTTCATGAATCTGAAAATTTACATCGGAACGGCTTCACGAACGATTTACACAAAAATTCGTTCTGCTGTGGAGTGAAAGTGGGAGTGAAAGAAACAGCACAGATGAAGATGTCGATCGGAGCATATGGATGCCATTTGTAAGAAGCGGTGAGAACGTATAGGTCAGTCTGCCCTTTGGTATCTCTCTATCCATCTGTTTTCACATTACTTGCAAATTATAGCGTCCTCCAGACCCAAATGAACATAAATCAGCACCACGAACGTGCAGAAGTTTTCCCCGCTGTCATAAAACAATGATTTAGGGTCAGTCTTGTGAAAATATGCTGCTGCGAATTCGCCCCTGCGCCCCAGCAGTAGGAACACAAAGCACCATCTCATCGGAGTAATTTATGGCCTCCCTGGGAGATGTGGATGATTAGGGGCTAGGCCACCAACAGGCAGAAAAACAGTAGGAACTCCAATAAGACCCACTGGAAAACGTGGGTCAAATTTATCAAACAATTCAACAAAATCAATTTCTGTTTGGAAAGAGGTGAGCGAGGGGAGATATATGGTGTTTTTAGGATACTGGTACATCTCGGAACATTTGCTCACTGGGCATTTGTGTGTTTTGGAGTTGCTAAATTAAATAGTCGTCGTTGAGGACATGTGATGTATTGGACTCCCTGGCAGCCAAATACAATATACAATTGGACGATCCAGGATTTTGGGAAATAAAATCGAAGGTTCCAGATATTTTGGAAAATGATGTCACCGTAAAATTGTTCGATTTTTGGAAGGGAGCACTTTTCATGGACTAAAGATGTTGTGAACGGCTGTAGAAACGTTCTGCCATGTGGATGTTGCCTCTGGGGGGCCGCTGCATTTACAAGCCTCCTTGTTGGGCTGGAGGTGGCAGGCTAAACTTCACAGTGGCTTCCTGGACCATGGTTATTGTGATTAGCCTCATGTTCCTGCTGAAAGGAGGAAATGCAGGGCGGAAAACATGCTTGGAATAACAACCAGCTACATTTATAGAGGTGAGAACCTCGTCAGTGCTAACATGTATCTTCACTCACAAAACCAGTGTGTGTATCCTCCAAAAATAAACACAAGATCCTAATGGCAGAAACAAATTTGTTAAGGTCGTCAGCTGGATTTAGGATCAGTCTAGAATTTACATTCACATATAGTGGACACTTTTATCCAAAGAGGACCAAAGACAATTTGTTGAAGAGCAAACAATATTCGTAATATGCAATGCCAGATTTATTAGACAGTTAGATTAGGATGCGAGTTAGAGAAGAGGCAAAAAGTAGAGACGAAATAAAAGTGTTCTTTAATGAAATATAAATTTGGAAAGTGAATCATTAGTCATCGTAACTAAAAGAGATAAATTTGGTAACCTGAGCGGCACGATAAATTGAGAATCACAATTTTTTGTCTATTAAAAAATGTTTAATCAATTAGAGTTATTTTGAAAAATGAATGAATGAATAGTGTAATGACTCCACTGTAATGAATCGACATTTTTGAACAAATCTTTTTGAGTGATTGATTGAATGATTCAATGACCAACACATTTTTTTTTTACAGTCACTTGTTGCCATCTACTGGTGTAACAATGTAATTGATACAATCTTTCTTTTAATTTCAAAAGTTGATTTGTTGATTGCTACCGTTGACATCAGTGTTTATATCCGAACTATAAAATTTTATCCCCAGTACTTCTGTGGTATGAATTATGAATTATTGTATCATATGTATGTAAACCGTATGAATAATGATATTGAGTGGTTGAAAAGACTGTGAGGCCGTTTCATACCTATAAATGACAACAATCATATATACATATAAACTTTTATGTTAGATGTGATTGATCATGATTGTGCATATATATATACACACACACACAAACTTTTATATTGGATATGATCAGGGTTGAGGAGTAACGAAATACAAGTAACTTAGGTAATCAGATTACAGTTACATCTGAAAAGTATTTTAGTTTACCAAAATGATTACTTTGAATTTTAATGTCATTTAAACAGCAATTGGTGATTCTCTTTCTCTGACAGTCTATTAATCATGCAGCTCTACTTGTAATCTGTTGCATAGGTGGAGAACGCAAGAAGAACGAGAAGTTCACCACTGCACCACATCTGGATCAACCCTCGCCATCACAGTAAAGTGCGGGTGGAAGATGACTGACCTTAAACAAATGGTGATTTCATTGCGAGTGGATACACATGCTAAACATCTTATTCTAGTCTCGTCATGTCTGCATCCACCTGAACTGCTGCGGTGGTGCAGGTACTGTTTTTAGATCTATTTTAACAACTGCTGCCACAAGTCCCAGGACGGTCATAGGTTCTGTGTGTGAGGGCCCCACAAGATGTCTACTGCTTTCTCTCCACCACAGGTGTCTCTCTATCTCGGCATACATCTGGACGATGTTATCTGATGCTGCCTCCTTTGCTTCTTTCTTCAAAATAGTTCAGCAAGTCTCCTCTCAGAGATCCATGCTCTGGTATTTAAAAAAAAATAAAATTAATTGCTATAAATGAATGGAATATTTAAAAATGCTCTGCATATACAGGAGAGTGCTCTATTAGCATTTTGATAGAGCTGTAAAACAAAACTGACTTGATAAGCAAAAAGCTTTATCTGTCATGCTTATAATTGCATGTAGAGTCAGACCTGAGTGGATCAGGCAATCACCCGAACCACCCGAGCAGAGAGGCTCATGGGAATGCTCCTCTCTCAACTGTTCGGTCAATAAGTGTGAGTTGTGCATGACTGCTGGTTGATCTGGAGAAGCAGACCCTCATATCTCGTGAAATCTCCAGGGCTCTTAAATATCTACGGTCAATGTCTTTGCAGGAAATCATGTCTGCTTTATAACTGTTTGCACGACGGTTTTGTTGTGAGAGAACCTCTTCTTCCTGGAAATTTTCATTTGTTGTGTAACAAGAGTAGCCTGTGGTATCTGTTGCTCAAACGAAAGGAAATTTGTTTGCATGTTTTAAGCAAAGCTGAGCGACAACTGGGCGCTGCAGTTCATTTATTCAAAAGTTCATGAGTTCAGCCCAGGTGTGTTATGAAAAATATGAGGCCGCAAAACTGGATCAGCGAGAAAGAAAATGACACTCCAAAACTGATACAGCAAAGCTGGACAAAAGTCTTTACAATGCCATTGACAGGGCTGGGTTGGTTACTTTTAAAAAGTATTTCACTACAGATTACAAAATACATGCTTTATTTGTAACGTATTTCGTTACATTACTCAAGTTTAGTAACTTAATCTAAATACTTTAGAATACTTTGGAATACTAATAAGTGTGGAACAAACACAAAAAAGGTAATTGCAAGTTTTTATCTCACAATTCTGACTTTTTCCCTCAGAAATGCGTGATTTAAAGTTGCAATTGAGAGTTATAAAGTCAGAATTATGAGATATAAACTGACAATATTGAGAAAAGTCAGAATTATTAGATATAAACACACAATATTGAGAAAAGTCAAGAATAATGAGATATAAACTCGCAATATTGAGAAAAGTCAGAATTATGAGATAAGTTTATATCTCCCAATTCTGACTTTATAACTTGCAATTGTGAGTTTAAATCTCGCAATTCTGAGAAAAAGAAGTCAGAATTGTGAAATGCAAACTCACAATTGTGAGGGGAAAAAACAAATTGTGAGAAAAAAATTGTAGTGACGAGTGAATTATAAAATGACTCACAAACAACTATCACAAAACATGAAAACATCAGGTCATGACAGGACAGTTCAGTTGACAGTTGGGCAATTTTTTTTATAAATTCAGTCATTTTGTCTTGTTCAGGACTGTATTAAATAAAAATAACAACATTTTTATGATCCTCTTAAAAGTATTAAAATGTTGATGAAACTTAACTCCGCTTTTTCAGACTGTCAGAGTCAGAGAATCACCAATTGCTGTTTAAATGACATTAAAATTCAAAGTAATCACTTTGGTAATCTAAAATACTTTTCAGATGTAACTGTAATCTGATTACCACCCATTTAAAATGTAACTGTAATGAAATACAGTAACTCAAATTTTGTATTTTAAACACGTAACTAAGTTACTTGTTTTTCGTTACTCCCCAAACCTGGCCGTTGAATTGTTTTCACAGAAATTACTGAAATGGCCAAATATGATCATTTGAAGTGAGTGTCTGCATACTTTTGCTTTGCATTTTGTGTTAAAAAAAGTTAATTCAATGATACATTTTATTAATAAAGTTCATTAAAGTTTATAAGATGCACTATAGAATAGAGCAATGCATCCTACAATTTCTTTAATTTTTTTGTTGTTGATATAATTAGAATTCCTACATACAAGCGGAATATTCAACATTCATTTGGTTCTATAGTCAGAAAAAACTGCTGTAAGATGTAGGAAAAGCTCATCCATCTGGTTTTACCTCTAGTAGTAAACAGTAAAATAGTATTTTGAGAAATGTGTATAAGCTGTGGTTGAAACCTGCATATTGGAGCTGACATGCTGTTTTATTTATTGTTTTTATGATATAATTATGATTATGAATTATGAATGTTTTTTAATGTGTGTGAGACATTATTTGCTGTATGCATGAGATGTACTGGTATGGAGAGAGTATATGTAGGCATATGTTGTTTCATGGCAAGATAAGAATGTTTATCGGGTGTATATTAGGCAGGGTTTCATGTGTACGTACAATTCAAGCACATAAGCAATAGGTTTGGCTTCTGGCAGAAAGCTGAAGAACACCAGGAAGCGACAGGAGTGAATTGAGAATTGCATCCAGTAGATGGCGCTATTGTTGTTAGATTCAATTCTGTTAATGATTTTTTTGTGTGTGTGATACTCTGGGACAAATTTGTCAAGTGACAAAGATCTGGCTTGGGGACATGTACTCATTAGTAAAAATTGTGCCTTTATTTTAGTTTTTTTAAACAGTTTTGTGTTTGTTTTAGTCTATGACATTTATAATTAGTTGTTTATACAAAAATGTCTCATTTGTTAACATTAGTTAATGCGAAAAACTAACATATTTTTACAGCTTATATTGACATTACTATTATAGTTAATAAAAATGTTCATGTTAGTTCACAGAGCATTAACTAATGTTAACAGACACATTGATATTGAAAATGTACTATGTTGAGATTAACTAAGATGAATAAATTAAACTTTAGTATTGTTCATTGTTAGATCATGTTGACTAATGTGGCGAAGGAATGTTAACAAATGAAACCTTATTGTAATGTGTTACCATAAAATCATATATGGTGTGTTTCTATTTAATCTGTGTATCTACTTATATTTTGGGGCCAAATATATATATATATATATTTACATTTTTTTAATTTTTTTTTACTGTAAACATAAATTATAATGTGTTTGCAGGCGTGTTCAATGACCTTTGAAAATGTAATATTTCTACTTATGTAATTCTACTTATGTGTGCGCTTTTACTGAATGCCCTTATTGTGAGAAGTTCTTGTAATATCTGAAACTATTACCAACCATGATCATTTAGAGAAGTACTTACAGAGCAGTTGTTGTTTTGTTGCTGTTTTCTTTCCTTTTACGTTGTTCCTCTAATCATTAACATAAGCCATAGCCCTGGGAATAACTCTGGGACTGGAAACAATTAATTGATTTTAATGCTTCATTGGCAGCTAAATGAATAGAACATCAGTCTGTTGTTTGTTTGTTTTTAAAACTTTATTATCCATTCTGTTGGTCACAGGATGGAGATTTCCTTTAGACACTAATATGTTAGAAACAATAACACACTTCATATTTTTACACCCTGCTGGAAGAATTTCGAAAGTAGTGGAAAGGGGGTGAATATGACCCTTCCATATCTCGATCGCCTTTCCCTACGTATAATTAGAAGCTTTTCCAAAAAATTACAAGCTAGGTCCTGGAGTATCGACTGTTTGTGTCCAATGATCTTACTTGCCTGGTTCATAACTTGAGAAAGTTTTCTCTTATGTTTAATTGTAAGATTTGAAAACTGAAACTATGTTGAATGTAATAATGCTTTTGCTCATTGATCTAATGGGGATTGATGTTGAAACTTCCTAACCCAATTCTAAAAAGATTCTCTAAAAATATTAAGACGTTATCTTCTTGCCTTCTTATGAATGAAGTCTATATTATTTTGAAAATTTAGTTTGTCATCAGTTATTGTACTTACTTTATTCTAATTGGTTTATATGATCCATGCTACCAGCATCATATACTCAAACATAACGCTTCTGTCTTTGTGATAAGATATTAAGAAACTTTTATCAAACCAAGAGGCAAACCTGCAGTAAATTTAAATTAAAAGCAGCTTTCCACATCCTTCTGGTGTGAAGAACGCCATATCATCAGCAAACTTAATGAAAATTTACAATCATCATACTGCAATTCACTGATATTTGAAACAGCAGAGGGGACAGTACAGATCCCTGAGGAACACCGGAGTTTAAAATAAAGCAGTCAGACAGAATGTTATTAATACAGACTTATTGAGGCCGTTCTCTCAAATTCTATAATCCAAAACGCCATCCAGCTACATCACATAAGTGTTTTATGAGGAGCTGAAGCTGGACAGTATTGAATACAGATGAGAAGTCTGTAAAGAGATTTCTAACAGGATCAGTCCAATGTGAAATTTATTTAAGAGAGAAAGAGAGGCATTCACAATTGTCTGTTTAGCTTTCAAAATTAATGATACAATTAAATGATTAAATGTAGATTATTTATTTTCTATTTTGTGTACTTGAAGGAGTATTCCGCAATACTTAATAAAAAAAAATATTATCTTTATATTGTTAGATATTATAAATAAATACACTGCTGGAAAACTGACAAAGGAGTGAAAACATAAAACATAAACATTATAACAAGTAAATAACCTCATATGTAATACAAAATTCTCAGGTTTGTCTATAATGACGTATGTTAATATACGTTTTTGTTTTCATTCCTGTGTTCACTGTGTGTACAACACCCAGAGATGCAGCATATTTGAAGAACCATAACATGGTCTTTCAGCGAGTGGCGTCACACTTAGTGAGATTCAGCAGGGTGGATAATTCAGGCCCTGTGCCACCCACAAATGGGCAACCACACACACACCCACACCCACACCCACACACACACACACACACGTTGTGTTTTCATGTTTTATGGGGACATTCCATAGGCGTAATGGTTTTTATACTGTACAAACTGTATATTCTGTCCCCCTACACTAAACCTACCCATCGCAGAAAATGTTCTGCTATTTTATATTTTCAAAAAAGATAATTCTGGATGATTTATAAGCTTGTTTCCTCATGGGGACCAAAAAAATGTCCCCACAAGATCAAAATTTACTAGTATTACTATACCTGTGGGGACATTTGGTCCCCATAACGTAGGGAATACCCGCCCACACACACACACACACACTGATTCACACTTTGCCTGTACACACACATGCAGACATACTGTATTTCCATTGCATTGCCATATTACACAATTATTTATAAGTTTCTAAAAGAGTATGTAACAAGTCTTACCTTAAAAATGCACATATCACACAAAGTTTACCAATTGTGAATTATTCCTTTAAAATGTAACTCTTACTAAGGATTTATTTAAAGTAGAGAGCATCAAATAAACAATTAAATTAATTATAAAGACAATGCCATAAAATGTGCATACACAGCTGGAAACTCAATTCCATAACATTTACACAGAATAAAGTCTGAGTATAAAGTTTATTTTGAATTTTTATAATTGAATATAAGTATATATCGAATATAAGATGTATATATGTATATATTTTTTGAGCATCTTGAGTGCAAAAGTATCACAAACTAGATTATTTAAGTGCTCTATACAGAGAATCAGATTCATATTCCTAATCCAAATTCAACTGTTCATAAACAATTATATTTTATGTCACATTGTTTCTCTGTTCTATGCACTACACAGCTTTGGCCTCTCTATCTCCACAAAATTAATTAACTTTTTTCTTTTCCTTTTTAGGTGTCCTTTGGCATAGCTCGTCTGCATGCATGAAAAGTTTGAGGTATACCTATGGTTGACTGTGATTATAATTTCAGGGCGGATCTGTCCCTCTACACCAAGACCCACTGACAGTAATAAGAAAGTTCTAAAGAACATACATCGACAAAAAATCATCTAAGCAAGTAATTATTTCTGCCGTCATAGCTCTCTTTAAGCATATAGTGTCAACAGGATGAAATCTAAATATTCCCACTATAAGTCCAACCTGGCCTCTCGAAAATAGAAATCATACTATATAGAGAACCACAGTAAGGCAAAAACAGAGTTTCGAACTTTGATTACTTATGTACTTGCTCAATAATTAAATAAGAATTTTGCCTGTAGTGAACCATTAAAATAGACTTAACTAATTTCTGCTTTAACCATTTAATCTGTATCAAGCTGACTGAAACATCACAATTACAATAGGCCTATCATTAAAAATAAGCTGTGAGTAAATGTGGTTTGAATAAACATGTTGTCAAGACACTAAAAGGGTGTTGCACAGGTGATATGAGGCGCCAGGCAATTCGATGCAATCTAGCTTTATTAGACGATTGCTAAAGAGGGATGTGTAACTAAAGGAAAATGTCCCCTTAGAATTGCAATCAAGCATTCACATGAGTCACATTGTCTGTTACAGCAATGTTAGCTCAGGCAGTTCCAAACTTGTTTTACCTGAGAATCAGGAGTGGCCTTACTTTGACATACGCCATCTTAGTGAAAACAAACAGCACTGCAGATGGTGGAGGGGACTAATAGCATTTCCTGCTGGTTTAAATGTTATATGATTCATTGACTGTAAACTAGGCAAAATAAACACATAAGGCAGATTTACTAAAATGTTGTGTACAATTTGTTCATGCAGTCTAACAACTTGTGTGCTTTGTGAGCATATCATGTGTGATTGACTAGAATATTTGCACGCACAGTCAGAGTGCAAATTGACTGGAAACACCCACATTTAAATATTTGATACCTTGGCATCTTACAACCAGTGTACCCATGCACTTACAGTTCTCACTAAAAAACATTTTACATTTATTTGATGCAATGAATGTGTGATATCAGCCTGATTCTCAAACAAGAGACGGAAACAACCAAGTCCGTTTCAGCAAACGATGAGGGTGAGAGAGAACATGAGAAACAGTTGTAAATATAACTAAACAAAATATTATACAGTCATTATTTTATTCTTAGTTATAAATGTTGAATGATGTGTTTTTGTGTGAATATCATGTTCAGATATGATTTGGTGTTCTAAATATAATTAACAGCTGTTTGGGCAAAAATGTTTAAAAATGCCCCTCTAATGCTTTTTCAAATATTACCTTTCCTGCAATGTGTAATGTATCTGTCTGTGAATGTATACCATCTGCAAAGTTGTGAGACCAAAAGTGCATGAAAAATTAAGTTGTCTCTCAAAAGAACTGATTCTGAACAGCCTAAATGAGTCGTCAGTAATTTGAATGGTAACACATTTGCCTATAATGTCCAGCTAAGTTCTACGTTATCCTCCCGAGAACAATTTGTCCCGCCCTCAAACACTGTAGCTTTTTTGTGTGTGGTTAACATCATGTCGAGAAGACGCTGTGTGCCTATGCTGTGAAATTAAATTTGTTTTATTCCTGAATGATGAGGCTGCGAAGTATCAGTGGTTAAAATTGTTTTTTTTCAACAATACCACAGCAGTACAATCCCAGTCTTTTGTTGTGTTCCTGTCATTTTACTGACAACTGCTTCTCAAATCTCGGGAAGTTCAACACAGGATTCACAAAACGCTTGCTCTTAAAGATGGGTCAGTACCCAGTTTATTTAGATCAGTTTACTCCTATGAATAAAAACCTCTAAGTATGCTTAATAATTGAAGTTTATATTTTATATCCATTGTTCAAAATACGTAGTTTTAATGTTTTTATTGTGTACACCAAGTGCAGCTGTAGATCTCTGGATAACTCACATTGAAGATCTGCTAATCAGCTGTGGGCCCACTATTGTCTAAAAATATGTCGATTAATGTCTTATAACATACCACAAACTAAATTGACGCTTACCGTGGAGAAATGTCCTGCTCAAGTCATGCTTGCAACTGAGTTTCTGATTGAATACACATTGTAAGGCTCCAGAGCTGTAATTCACATATGGAAATGGGCATTTCGTTTCCAACACGCTCTGTACACGGTAGACCAATCACAACAGACAGGGCCATCTGACCAATCAGAGCAGAGTAGGCTCATGGAAAGCAGGGGTTTAAAGTGACTGAATCTTCAAACTGCTTCTAACAAATCGTTATTTTATAAAGTTTTTTTGACCTTGCATCCATGTAAACCTGTGGTAGGAAACTCCCAAAACAATATTAGGATCCTTAAAAATGCCATAACTGGGGCACTTTAATATCAGTCAGCATTAAAGAAGCATTAGATAAGAAGCGTTAGGTAAGTGTATGTGAATTAAATTTCAAGATACAATAGTCTTTTTAAGTGAAACAACTTCTCAAACAAGAAAAAAATGTAGGGCAGGACTTGATTTTCTTCATTGAGAATTGATTGGATTGTTGGATCCACAGGAGAAAAACAATGCAACCGCTTCACACTAAAGCAAAGACAATACTTGACCAAATACATAACTAACTAAACTTAAATATGAGTAAGGGCAGGTGAAACATAGGGAAAAAAGGAAATAGGAACAAAAACACAAGAAACAAGGAAAAGCAAACCATTGGAGTAGGGGCAGTGTCTATAGAGGAATGGGAGGAAGTGTCCACGGGGAAATCAGTAATGGGAGAAGCCAGGAAAGAGATGAAGGCAGGCAAAGCCAGGGAGCGACCCAGACCAGAGCCATGATGAGGTAGACCCACTGCGAAACTGATGGAGGGAGAAGACAGGGCAGAGTCAGGAACCAAACCGTCTGAGGTGAAGCCGGGAGAGGTTGAGTCCCAAGTGGAGCTGAAGAGCCAAAGATACAGAGTGATACTACTGGAATGGAGCGCCAAAGTGGAACCAACGGCTCACGGGACCGAGGCGGAGATGGGGGCTGGGAAGGCTGCAATGGAGCAGGAGTAACCGTGGAGCCGGAGGATAAGTGGAGACTGATGGACACGAAGGGGTCGAGGGCTAAGGCATAGCCGGAGGGATGAGGGAGCCCGGCAGGGATATCAGTTCACGGTTGAGATAAGGGACCATGGAGACCAATGGGTCAACAGGCCAAGGCGGAGTCAAGAGTTTGGAGGCCTGAGGTGAAGCCAGGAGTCTATTCTGTGGCGGAGCCATAGAAGGCAGAGCCGAGGAGCTGAAGGGAGCCAGCAGAGATGAATGTGAGGAGCTGGAGAGAGGCGGCAGAGGAAAAGGGAGTGGGAAGCTGGACAGTACCAGCGCCGACAAAGGAGAAAAGAGACTGGGCGGAACCGGTGGTGGCAATGGAGACAGGAAACTGGCCGGAACCAGCAACGAAGAAGTAGACAGGATTCTGAATGGGACCATTGGAGACTGGAGGCTTTGTGAACTGACATTGTGCATGCCATCATATATTCCTGTAGGGATTAGACACAGCAAACACTCCTCTGTGCAGCAGGAACATAGGCGGGGCTCCACTGCATGCCGACTATCTCTACTAAAACTCCCACAGTGACCAAGAAGAGAACTAAACTCAGGGCTTAAATACACAGAAGATAACGAGGAAGGGAAGGTGAATACAATCTGTAACCAAGGTAACAAATGAGTGACGGGAAACATGGGGAACAACGGAAACAGGAACAAAAACACAGGAAACAAGACTAACTAAAAGCCCATGAGTTCAAACGTAAACCTGACAATATTGTTAGGTAACACATTAGAATATTGTTCCGTCATTAATGATTAGCTACACGGGAACAAATAATGCATTATTAACATTCTAGTAACTACTATTAACTAACAAGAAACACTGATTAACAAATTAGTAAGTAATAGTGCTTAGTCAAATGTGGTAGTTCACTATTAGCTAATAAGTAACTACTATTTTTCATATATAATGAATAATATATAATTAATTCTAAAGTGAAGGTTATGGTAACCCACTAGTAATGACTCAAGCATTACCAAATCCTTTAGAAGGAATTACTAATTATTTGGACCACTATTCTATTAATGAGTGAAGCTCATTGTGAGCTTTTTGTTGTTACGGGACGACACTCAGACAGAGATATATAAAACATATAGTTGTTTATTCACAGCACGGTTGCATACACAGATAAGATGGGAGTTGAACTGAATATCATTTGAGTGGTAGAATGGATGTTAACAAAGTCTCTTGCTTCACAGATGTCAATGGAAGATCGTCACACCGGAATGATAAACGCACACACCTCGATAGAGCAGGTAAGTAATAATCACCAAACATGTAATGCTAGGAGTCCGGTGTTGATGAAGCACACATATGTCCAATGAAGGAAGACGGAGATCAGACAATGCTGGAGAGGAAGGTAGGTAATGCTGGAGCATAGAGTGTCCTCATCGTACAAACGAGACCGGACAATGGAGTGAGGTGAGGTGTGTGCTATATAGTGTGGTGATAATGGATAATGCGGTAAAGGTGTGTGTAATTAGTATTCGGGTGAGGGAGTGCATTGGGATTGGTTGTTGTGAGAAAGTGGCAGATCTGTGACATTTGTAAGGTTTTGGATATTAATTCCTTCCGACAGATTTGGTAACACTTGAGTATGCAAAACCTTACAAAACCACAAAAGCTCACAATGACAACAGTCAATAATAGGGAGTTATCAGGCTTTTCACTTATTAACAGTTAGTAATTTCTTCTGAAGGATTTTGTAATACTAGCGGTTTAATACAATTTAATAGGAGTTTTTGCAATTAAAAAGAACCATCAGATGAATCCTGTCCAATTTTATCGCCTCATTTGCAGTTGCACGAAGTAGTGAGATCATTTGCACAAGCCATCACTCATATTGTCCATCACTCACTATTTGTCAGCCATTTGTAAGTCACACTTTGGTTTAAAAGGGGCCAGGCTTTGTTGCGAGAGGCATTCCCACAAAGGGTGGAATCTTCTGAAGAAACCCTATGATTATATCCATATCAATGGCTCTGTGAGACTACAGAGATGTTTAGAAGGATGGATCCAGCAAATCATAGTTATTAGAAAGAGGAGGCGCATCTTAAAATGATTAGGGGCAAAAATATCAGGTTTTTACTTCTTATGCCTTTGCTCTTCACCGACAGTCCCTGATGCCAGATGCAATAAATTATTATTCTAAATCAAAACAGAGCACAGTTTTTTAAAATCTGAATATTTGCTAATGTCAAGGCTAGGGAAGCATGGTTAAAGCCACCCAAAGCAGTTGATCCTGGTGCAGTTATTTATGACTACACATTTCAACAGAAAGTTTTCTTTGATGATCTTACTCTAAAGCTTGTTTTTTGCTCTTCTCGGCTGACTTGAAATGCCTTCATCCTGTCTGACATTACATTCAGCTCTCTGTGGTCAAGTTGTTAGCCTGATGCTGTCATGAATGTTCTGAATACTGTGCTGCGTTTTTACATTTCACAATGTTGAAGTTTTCACCAAAAGTATATGAATGGGTAAATGAATAAATGAGATAATAAATCTTAAAATAAATGTGTGTTCGACTACAAGATTTTCCAGTATAACCAAGTCTGCCAAATGTGCTTCAGCTCATCGGGACCCCAATATCTGCAAAATCAAGATGTTTAAATTATCTTACTCTAAAGACACCTGGATCCTAAACCTACAATCCCCATTGTAATAATTATCATGAATTGTTAAGAGATATGAAGGAGACAAGGAAGGGGAGGGGTTTGTGGGCTCTTTCCAAAGAACAATTTGTCATGTCTAATCCATCTCAGTTGAATTTACTAGTTCTGCTACTGTGAGCAGCCACAACGACTCCCTCTTTTATAGTGTTTAAATATGAGTTCCCCTCCTCATGTCATCTTTCTTTGCAATTCATTACTGAATACACTGAACAGAAAGGCAAGAACAGTGTGTAATGCTTGTCTTATTTTTTTTAAGGAAAATTGCAGCATTTATTATAAATGATTTATCCGAGCATATTTTTTTGTAAATTCATGTGCCTCGTAAGTTGAAACACAATAAAAGCTTGTCTTCTTCTTGTGACAGACAGCCACATGCCGAGAAGCAAGAACAAAATCTGCTGCATGTCCAATATTGTTGTTTACTGTGCCGCTTTCTTCTTCGCACGATCGCTACTTTTCCTATCAAGTAAGGATACTGATGGCGGTGGAAACACAAGCCGAATCAGGGTTTTCCATTCCCAATCATGCTGTACTGTTACGTACTGTTACTTTCACCACTTCGGCCATTCACATGCTGCAGTGTAACTTGGGTATATTTTTCACTTGGATATACATCACAATAGGGATGAAAAGACTATAGCACCTTCCATTTCATGCTGACTTTAATTAACTACATGTTTGTGACGAGCAGGGCGGGCGAGAGCCGTGAGGGAACGGCGCAAGGCCGGTGACGTGAGTGATAATGAGCGTCAGCTGCGCGCTACACCGGTCTCGTATCTCTCACGGAGGAGCTCCGGAAGCATAAAAGAGGAGCGACGACAGTGAAGGACGAGAGAGGACCAGGCCTGGACTTTATTTTATGTTTTATGTTTGTGTGGGCGGCAGTTCATTTTACTTTCATTTTATTGTTTGTTTATTTATTTGATTAAAAGTTACGTTGAATGTTCGCCGGTTCCCGCCTCCTTCTTCCCGGACTTAAGAACTGTGTTACAATGTTATTACTATTGGGTTAGGGTTAGAATTGGGTTTGTGGGTGTAGTTGCATATAATTATGCATTATGTGTAGCATGAGTAATAAGGACACGTAAAATAAAGCATTACCTATATTTGAAATATGTTTTATGTAATTGTATAATATCTATAACTCTATAACTTAATCCTCGGTTATTTTTTACACATTTTCAGTATAGTGAAGTGGCATCTTTGCTACTTTTGACATCATTTAGTTTTTTGGTAGTGAAGCTATGTTTTATGTTTTGTTAATGGGGAAACAATGAAGTCAACATTTCAGCTTCAGCTTTTTTTTCAGCATTTCAGCTTTCACTGGACAGTGTGAATAAATAGTTCTTTCAGTTCTTGAATGATTCATCCATAAATGACTCACTCATTCAAATGAATCGGGTGGGTGGTTATACTGACCTTTTCACAAGTTTCATCAATGCAACATTCTCACACTCTTCTTTATGTCTCAGGATGAGTCACAATTGCCACATTTTGCCAATTATATGAAACTAACAGAAACAAAAAACACTTTCAGGTGAGGTGCTTCTGCTAGCCTATCAAGTGAAAGTACTTTATTTGGTCAAAATGACAAGATAAAAGTCACAAATTGATTTCTTTTTAAAGAGAAATACTATGATCTATGCAGTTATATTATTAGCCTATTTAAATATACAGCGACGCTCTAGTAAAATACATTATATATCAGCCTCAGCAGTTTAATAGAAGAATGCTATGAAATAAAATGTTCTACATTTAGTAAAGTACCATTAGTCTGCAATGAAGACTAATGTAAGGAGGACCAGGGTTAAGTGGTACAGCAAATGTTCATCTGATTCATCTGAAAATGAATTCCTGATATCAATATGATTTCTGATATCTAAAACGGCTTTCTTACTAGTAACAATCACATTCATGATATCAGAAATGAACATTTTTACTAGTAGAAATTCAATTGTTGATATCAAGAATAGACATTTGCACTAGTAACAATGTAATTGTTGATATCAGACATTTGCATTTTTACTAGTAAGAATTGTATTCCTGATATGTGAAACTGGAATTTCAACTAGTAAGAAATGAATTCTTGATATCAACAATTGAATTTGAATGGCAGCCTATGGCGAGATTTCACTAGTAAAAATACAATTCTTGATATCAACAATTATAGTTTATACTAGTGGAAATTGAATTGTTGATATCAAGAATTAACGTTGTTACTAGTGGAAATCTAATTCCTGATATCAAGAATTAACATTTTTACTAGTGAAAATGTAATTGTTGATATCACAAGTTCATATCCTGAAAATGAATAAAAGTCATAACAGCTTGCCATAGTGAATGTGGCCGTGTTCTAAACTTTAAGCATTTTAGAATGTCCCGCTGTTTTTATTAAAAATACACGGTGTATGAATTACCTCTGCACCTAATTTTGTCTGTCAAATCCATCTGAGAACATTATCTTTTTAAGAACAGTGAATCTTTTGAAAACTCAACCATAACATTTTAAATTGTATGCTTGAAACGGCAAGTTTAAGATAAGTTACGTTACACTTTATTTTAACTTGTCCTTGTTACCGTGATTATTGTACATTTAAGTACTGAGTAATATTAATTAACAATTAATTAGGCCTACTATAGGGTTAGGGTTTGGTTTAGGTTAAGTTGCATGTAATTATGCATCACTTACTGCTATTTCTATAGCAAGTACATGTAATGTGTAACAAAGACACTGTAAAAAAAAAGTTACATAAATTAAATAAACTGTTAAAAAAATAAAAAAAATAAAAACAAAAACATTGTAAACATAAGTTAAAGAAATTTAACAAGCTTTCAGAATGAAGGCAAAATGTGTAAGATATTATAGAGGAGGGAAAAAAGCCAATTAATCAAAATATTTAACCAGCCTCATATTAGCAATAAAGGTATTGGAGTAAAGCTCAGGGATGAATTCTTTCTCACTTTGAGGTTTATGTTGGTGCTAAAGGAAATTGCTCTGGATAAGCAGGCATCTAACACACTCCTTGACTCGAGAGAAGGACTATCTCTGCCTCTGAGCATTACCCATGAGTCCCCAGGGACAAACAAGGTCAAAAAGTGCCAAGCTGAAATATAGGAACAAGGTTTCCAATAAAACAAGCCAACTCTGACCGGAATGCACAGTCGAAAAATGAAAACCAGGCCACCTCCTGGTATCATGTTCAAAATGATGAAAATGAGTACCAGATCAAGTGGTGTCTGCAAACAGGGCAGTTTGGGCTTTCTCACAACTGAAAGATATAGAGGCGATCAGCTAAATTTAGGCAATGCCGCACCTTGTTAGTGCGCAGGAAGTCTGTGTGCAGAAAGAACAGAAAGAGGGAGTTTTAGAAGGGTTCCATATGCTTCAGTCCCATTGGTCATTGAAGCATAAGCCAGTTGCAACTTTGTCAAAACCTCAAAAATGGATAGACTTTCAGAGAATGATATACTGGAGGCCATAGTTGTTGTTTTTTTCCTTTAATACGTTATGTCATATGAAGCCCTTGGCTTTAATTTCTGGAGATGGGGTATCCGTTCTCCCGTTCAAGGAAATGTGATTTGAGTAGAGGTGAACTGTTTAAGTGGTCATGCATTTACCATGAAATATGCACTTATTAAGGATGAAAGATTAGGTTACACTTTTGCCACAAACGCTTAATGTGGAGTCCAAACTACAAACATTCAGCCAACCTTTCCTCTTAGTGGTTCTAATTTGATTTCTTGTTTATGAATAAAGCTAATTCAGGACCATGAGTCAGAAAGAGCGAGACACAAGACCATTTTTAGATCTTAAGTCACACAAATGATACAATCTGATGATTCTTTAAGAATGTTGTAATCTGGGAAAAGAAAATGACTTCCTTTCATTTGCATCTAATTGAGTACCATATTTTCTTGGAAACACTATTATACTAGAAATTTGATAACTGTAAATGATGTGAATCACTATATGCACATTCATCCATTTGTACTGTACATTTGTGTGTTTTATTTGATGTTTCTCCCTTAATTAACTCACTTTCATTTGATGCATTTGATTATAATAATTATTTAAAGCCATTGGCTGAGTAATATACGAAAACAAAAGACCACTTCAGAACAAAAAGAGTGACTAACATCTGACTTAATTTTAAATTTCAGTGTGCAATTTAAAGATGCTCTATATAAAAATATTTTGTCAAAAATTCTGTTTTGCTGGAAAAGAATGTCACGATGTGACGAAGGAAATGCCCTTTAATACAATCACGAGAACTACATCTACTCAACTCAAATGATATCAGACAAAGAACTGAACAAACATAGGGCTTATAAACACTAGAAGTGCAAACAGGTGCAAACTAATTAACTAATGATCAAGAATACAAGTAAACTGAAACAGAGCAAACAAAACCAAAACCGAATGAAACTTACAGAAGCTCCCTCTTCCGGAAGTTGTGTCCTTGCGTCAAAACGAGTACACCTGAGGAGGGAGGGGGCTTTGGAGGAGGGTGGGAAGCTGGTGATAGGCAGGGAAGAGAGGAGGGAGCTTTGGCGGAATACCCTGGCAGAACCTGGAGACCAACTTACGGAAGCGAAATGGAGTAAGGAGAGAGGCCGACGGACCAGGGCAACATCCATGGCCAAGAAGCCAAACATGGAGCTGTTGGCTCACAGGACCGATGCGAAGACAGGGTCTCAGCAGACCGGAGCAAAAACGGAGGGAGTGAGGACTACAGGGAAGCCGGAGGGAAGGAGAAGCCCGGTGGAGTCGAAAGGGGTGGAGGTGCAGCCGGAGGCACGTAAGTCTGTGGTGGAGGCAGAGCGACGACTAACTGAGGCTGATCCTGAGGGACGAGGGAACCTGGAGGAGTACTAGGCCTGACTGACCGTGGTGGAGTCAAGGGAATGCAGATCCGGGGCGAAGCCGATGAGCTGACAGGCCGGGGTGCAGACACCTGGAGGCCCGAGGTGCTGCCGGCGACTCGGCCTAATGCTGAGGAGGAGCCAGCGGCAGATCTGAGGAACTGGACAACACCGAAGGAGCCGATGGATTAAGGGGACTGGCTTTAACCAGTGGAGTAGACAGTACTTGGAAGTTAGGCTGGAACACTGGAGGACTGGACTGGTACATCCAAATTGCCGGACAGAACCAGTGAAGAAGGCGAAAATTCAAGGTTGGGGACTTGGGTGGGAATTGAATCTGTGGACCACAGATCTATCAGACACAGGTCCGCTCGTGGCTCTGAGATGGACTGAGTCATGCACGTATACTCCAGGGCTTTGATGCTGGTCGGCTCTGGTTCTGCGACGAGCTCAGTGGGTGCCTTGGACTCGCAAGCTGTGAGGGGAAGGTCGCCGTGGGGGAGGTCCAGCCCAAATACCCCAGCAAATTCTGTTATTCTGCGAAGAGGAGGCGCAAATCTGGTGAGTCCATATCTGTTATTCTTGTAGCTCTGATCTTCAGTCACGTGGTAGCTGTATAAAGATACGCATGACCCCCATGTCATCCAAGATGTTTATGTCTTTCTTTCTTCAGTCAAAAAGAAATTGTTTTTTGAGGAAAAAATTCCAGGATTTTTCTCCATATAGTGGATTTCACTGGGGTACAATGGGTTGAAGGTCCAAATTGCAGTTTCAGTGCAGCTTCAAAGAGCTCTACATGATCCCATCTGAGGAATAAGGGTCTTGTCTAGCAAAATATGGGTCATTTTCTAATATATAAAATATATAAGTTTATATAAGTATATATTTATGTACGTTTTAACCACAAATCGGTAACACTTTATTTTAGGGTTCTTTAACTAGTTGCTTATTAGCTTTAACTAGTTGCTTATTAGCATGCCTATTACTAGAATACTGGCTATTTATTAGTACTATTAAGCACATATTAATGCCTTATTCTGTATGACCTTATTCTACATTCTTAATCCTACCCAATACCTAAACTTTACAACTACCTTACTAACTATTAATAAACAATAAATTATGTGTTTATTAAGGGAAAAGTGATAGTTAATAGTTTATATGTGTTCTCTATACTAAAATGTTACCCACAAATCATGGTGGAAGGTGGAAATGTGAAGGTGGAAGTACCGTGGTAGGTCAACGATTCCAACATCGTTTTTTTATCTTTTTTTGTAAAGGGCCTTTGACTTAGTCTTTGCAAGTTCACTTTATAAACACTGAACGGTACTTCTGCTTACATCACGTGACTTTTCTAACGTGATTATTTAATGTGTGGTGCATCACTAGTGCAAGACAAGCATTTGTGGTTAAAAAGTATATACGTTTTTATTTATTTATTTTTTTTAGAAAATTAATCGTTTCACTACATAAGTCTTCTGCTGAATGAGTGTGTGGGTGTTGCAAAGCCTGTCTGTGCTCATGTCTGCTCTCACAATTTGGTTGACTCACAGAAATGCAGAAGCATTGTGTCATCATCAGGCTGATGGGAATGTTTTGCTGTCACAAGATGATTGAGAGTGCTGAACAGTGTTGCTTCTGCACGGTTCACTGCCAGAGTACTTAGATATATCCCATCAGCAGAGCACAGGCCTGGTCCTGCTCCTTTTCTCCTTTTTGCTTTCTCTCTTTCACCTGTAAGGTTCCAGTAAATCCATTCGCTGCCTATTTCTGTTTTAGTCGGTTGACTCAACTTTTTCCTGCCATGTTTTGCTTTGGAAATGCATAAGGAACACAATTATCCTGATTGAATGGCTATGCATACGCAAGTATGCGCAACCAACTTGAATTGAGTCAAGAGGTCATTGTAGGGTTGTGTGTGTCTTACAGGAAGTAAAAGTGCCCGTAGTCAGGCGCTAAAAGAACAATCTGATTTCCTTCCAGTGACATCATTAGCCAAACAGGTTTTCACGGCTATCAGCCATTGGGTGTTTGAACTGCGGACTTGAAAGAGTCTAAACAGCACGTTCTCATTTCAGGTAACTTAACCTAGACCTTCGGTTTGGGCTCTGCTATAGGCCTCGCAAATACCTGTTGTAAGAGCTCCGGTACGGTCTGTTTGTCGTTAAGTAGTCTATGAATGCCCTCCGGGCAAATGCATGTACTTCCTTCACACTTTTGTCATAGTTCATAATCTGCCATAGATTATGCGCTAAATAGATTTTGAAAGCTTTTCCAAATCACCCCCTACAAGGTTAGCTGGAGTTCCAGCCATAAGACCTGGTTTGTGACCGATTCCTTTGAAGAACATATGACTGGGGATAGTTGCTTTTTGAGCAACATTTGTCACTTATACATTTATGTGATATTTTTATCTATCATAAGCCTCAAAGCTGTTTTTTTATTGTTTTGTAAATGACCATTGTAATTCAAGTGGTTTGAGTAAAAGCAAACAACAGCTTTAAATAACTCAATTACACAATTAAGTGCATAGCAATATTAAACCAATGTGTCCCACATGTTCGTGCTAAAGTAAACTGTACAAGTAACTGGCCAGTTCATGTAAACACAGTAAAAATACATCTGAAGCTACGATGGCAAATCCCAAAGAGTTGGAGCCTGTGATCTTCAGCCTTTGGGAAAATAAACCGTGTCCTCTGCATTGTCAAATTAGATGGAATATCCTGTTTTGTCAGTCCAAGTGCTGCGCTGACCCACTAAATGATACATCTACCCTTTGTCTTCTTTATACATGTTATTTCTTTATGGCTTTATTAACAATTATGCATTCCCTGAATTAAACCCATAATTTAGGAATAGTAAGAGCATGTGTTTTTAAGTGTTGTTTGTTATATTTAAAATATCTAAACATCCTGCTAGTGTCTCAATAGCACTTCTTTTACTGCTTTTTTTCGTTATCACAAATTTTAATAATCAAAAGTTTAATGGAAACGGCACTTTAATATAGTATTTTTGTGATATTAACTTCAAATTTAGCACACAAAATGGTTAGACATGTATGGAAGAATGTTTCTGCCACTGAATAAGAAAAGGTAATTCCTCAGAAATGTGAGTTTATATCACGCAATTCTGTGAAAAAAAAAAGTCAGTCTTTTTTGCTCTCAGAACTGGACTTCATAACTTCCAATTGCTATTCTGACATTATGAGATAAAAAGTCGGAAACAAGGAAACAAGCTTCCATACATACGGTTTAGATTTTCTAGCAATTTTAGAGTACAAATATATACATTTTATATAAAAACATTTTTAGTTAAGTACATTTGCTTTACAGTAAACAGACACTTTCATTTTTTAAGATGATTTCACTTCTACGATAATATCCTGGGATTAAAATAATAGCTTCCAAAAAATGTAATTTCTTTCATTTATTTACACTTTTGCCATTGTAATCCTATATAATTTCCATATTACTTAGTACTTTCCTCAAGGGCACAGTGGCAATAAAAGCTTTCAGCCATTTATAGATCAGTTTTGTAGATAAACCTCACCAGACCATTAGGTTAACCAGTTGAAATCTGTCTCAGATTGTAGTTACCACTATAATTATATTCTTCATTTATGGCCCATGTCATTTTGGTATTATACAAGATTAACTGTTCATACTTGCAGTGTAATGCATAACTCTGAACGTGAATATGATTTTGTCTTTGAAGTAGCCGTGGTTTGACCTGAATATCTCCATCAGTCTGACTCCTGTCTCATTTCCTGCAGCTGCCCACCATCCAAGTCATAATTAGAGTCAGAGTAAATGGAGAGATAGGTTGTACTCTGCGTGCTGTAGGGAAATTGTTGTATTGTTTATTTGCTTCTGTAATTTCTCCCAACTGAAGAAATATCTATAGCCCTAGCAACAAAGCAGTTGAGGTTTACAGCTCCGGGTTCATCACTACACTGCTGGAAACAGATGCGAGCCTAGACTGATGGAGACCGTGCAGTATTGGATAATTGTATTTTCACAGTAGGACATTCTGCATAGACATTGTTTCTGTACTCATACTCATTAAATTTGTACACTAAATTTTAAAACTCGACAATGATACGCCAAAGGGCTAGATGCAGTGGATAAAAGTGGCAAAGAAAGCACAATGGTTATGTGTTTGAAGTGCCAAGAGTATTTTGGTGGTATGTGGATTGAGTCCCTGGCCGAAGTCTTGGCGATGTGGCGCCTACTGGGGCAACCCAAAACACCCTTACTGGCCGAGATGTATTACCGAGATTTTGAGCAACAGCAACATCAAAAAAGTGACCCTTGATCGTTTCTAATTGTAGGATTATTTAATGCTGTAGTCTGCTTTTATTTGTGGAAAAAGATATTATCATTCAACCACACTTATTTAACTGCAGCAATTGAAGGCATTCTGCGAGCAGGCTCAGCTTTCATCTGCAGTGGTAATGATCATTAGATAGGGACTGGCCTGCCAGACTGATCAGGAGCAGTTAAAGAATGAAGATTTCTGCCTTCCTTTCCCTGTCCTCTGTGTTCTCTTGCTCTCTGTGAAATGCTAATGGAATCATAGTGAGGAATATTGTGGAACAATGAAAATGGACTGGGCTTGGATTCATGCAATAATTTGACTTTTAAAATTTTCACGCTGCCCTGACTCATCCATTGGATCTTGTTTCCGCCACTGAATAATAATAATAATAATAATAATAATAAAAGTATAGTAAATTTTTATCTCACAATTCTGACTTTTTTCTCGGAATTGGGTGATATAAACTCACAATTTTGAGTTATAAGTCAGAAGAGCAAGTTATAAAATCAGAATTGTGTGATATAAACTCAATTGCAAGTTATAAAGTTGGAACTCCGAGTTATAAAGTCAGAATTGCGAGATATAAACAATTGACCAATCTGACCAATCATAACCCCGAATCCGCCATTTTGTCCGTCAAAACAGTCAGAGGAGTTAGTAGATTAACGTTGGAGAACTTGAACTTGAAATATTGTGTGTACTCATGTCTTTCCGCGCTTGAAACAACATTCCTTCTGATGTTCATTCATGTTTATTTGATGCTATAAATGGACTAGTGTGAAGAGATGATCGGTTCACGAGGAGCTACAGCGATCTGTCACGACACATTAAAGAGACACTAGACGCTATTTATTGATTAAACTTCTTTAAAAAATCACAAGATTTTAAATATGAAACTGTTTCATACGTTGTCAGTGTCCTCTTTGCTCTGCAATGTATTTTTCACTGCGTGAGAACATGATGTGTGGCGGAGGACGCTTGGCTTGTCGGACATAGCAACAGTAACTAAAGGGGGCGGGTCTTTACGAAGGTCCAATTGCAAGTTATAAAGTCGGAACTGTGAGTTATAAACCTGCAATTGCAGCCTTGTCACAATACACAATACAGATTGTGTCAAAGCAAATTTACAGTGATAACCGCTCTAGAAGAAAATGGTGTTATTGTCCAGCTTAAGTAAATTCAGTGATTCATTCCTTTAAAAATCAATAGTGGTTAATTTAGTTAATTTGTCTATACATCAGCTCTGTAGAAAACAATGATGTCATCGTCCAACTCAGTTCAGTTCGCATACAATGGTGTCAATGCAGGCAGATCAAAAACATTGTTGATTGCGAGGTAAAAAGTCAGAATTGCGAGTTATGAAGTCAGAAATGTGTGATAAACTCACAATTACGATTTATAAGTCAGAATTGCGAGATTTAAACTCTTTTTTCCCTCACAGAATTGGACTTTATATCTCATAATTATGAGAAAAAAGTCAGAAATATGAGTTTATATCTCGCAATTTAGAGTTTATAAAGCCCAATTGTTCGTTTATAACACGCAATTCTGACATATCTCGCAATTGTGAGAAAAAAGTTAGAATTGCGAGATAAAAATTCGCAATTACCTTTTTTATTTATTTATTTTTTATTTATTGAAGGAAACAAGATTCCATACTTATCTCCAACTATCTTACATTGTTGAATTTATTTGTCTCATATGGGTTGACCCTCATAATCAGTTGCCACATGATCTTTTCTTTACAAATTATCCCTCAGCATTGATAAATATTAAATTCTTACATTTAGATTGTATCATTATACTTTCATCACGTTTGAATACTAATGATTATAAACTGTATGAATAAATCCAAAGACTACTAAAACAGAGCTTTATAATGGTGTGATATATGAAAAACTCACACAGACAATTAGCCGCTCTTCTTTATAGAAACATGTATGAAAAATAGATATTTATGCTACAAGATGTTACACTGATGATCAAAATATAATTGAGAAGCAGTGGTGATGACTTTGAGAAAATAGTTAATCATGATTTATTTGAAGGTCTTTTGTTTGTAATAAGTTCCTTGTGCTTTGCACCAGAATTTTGGTTCTTCGTAAAATTATTAATAATCCTTTCACAGATTACTGTTCAGTTGTCAGAATGCTTCTAAAGATGTGTCACCATTTTACTCAGTGAATTGAATGTATGTCAAACAGGACTTGTGTACTCATGTCTTAGCACAGTTAATAATGTGTCTGTGATATATAAATTCTCCAGTTCTTGTCGACATGTGTTTGACTAGATCTGTCTACGTTGTTTCAGAACAATTTGAATGTATGTGAAAAATACCCTCAAAGTGTGGCAGCATGTTTGTCCAACCGCCACAGTGATTTAAAAAGCATTTTATCATACTAATTTATGCAATTAAACATGAAGCTGCTCTCTGCGAGCTCTGACCGGCTGTATCTTCTTATCCTCAAAGGTTTTCAATGGCCTGATAGCGTATTCTTATCACAGTCATTATGTGGTTAACTGTCTGGGCATGGAAAGAAAAAAAAAAACCCTCTATGTTTAGATTTGGAGAACTATTGACATAGTACAAGCACTTTATTTGTACACACTTCATTTTTGGGAGTCTAGCTTTTAAGCAGCAAAAGTTCTAAAAGAAAACTCTTGCAGTTAGGATTTGTCTCCTAAAATAGATATTTGCATTCAGATTTGTCTCAGGACTAAAGGTGTTCAGTTAGTGTGATATGTGAGTGAATAGTAATATTAATCACCCTGTAACACAGTTCTTAAGTACGGGAAGAAGGAGGCGGGAACCGGCGAACGTTCAACGTACTTTAATAAAAAATAAACAAACAATAAAACAAAAGTAAAATGGCGGCAGTTCCTCACGGCGACTGCCGCCCACACAAACATAATAAAAACACAACATAAAGTCCAGGCCTGGTCCTCTCTCGTCCTTCACTGTAGTCGCTCGTCTTTTATGCTTCCGGAGCTCCTCCGTGAGAGATACGAGACCGGTGTAGTGCGCAGCTGGCGCTCATTATCACTCGCGTCACCGGCCTCGCGCCGTTCCCTCACGGCTCTCGCCCGCACTGCTCGTCACACACCCCTTCTCCCCAGAACCTCTGCAGAGACCTGTATCCACGTATCTGACCACTTCCTGTGGGCGGTACGTCTTAACCAGCTAATCTGGCAAATATTTAATATTTGTAAATAAATACTCTGATTCAGGTGAACCACATTCGGATTGTGATCTAATCAAAAGAGATCCCATAGAAAGCCAGGTAACTATCTTTTCTTGCCCTCAGTCAGCAAAGGGGTGTTTTGACATGGTTTATCTTCTTCATCGGCAGGTAATTTATATCAGCCCTTAGCTTCTCTATCCCGCTATCTCTCTCAAGAACTCAGCTTACAAGAAGGAGGTGAATGCTGGTGGCAAGTTCTCACACTTCTCTTTAGAGGAGGAGGAGGAGGAGAAGGGGGAAAGTGAGTAGGCTATCAAAGTGCCCTCATTGCGGGTTGTCTCTTGATGGCTTCTGATGCCCTCTGAATGCTTGCATAGTGCAACGTTTTCTCCAGTCCACAATGTTGGAGCACACAGAGACGAACTTTAATATTTCGGTAAGATTTCGATAATGGTGGACAATCTTTTCTGTGCCATCTTTCAAACAAGACTGCACATTGCCATCTTGACCGTTTATGAATAACCAGCTGAAATTGTAGGGGCCACTTTACCTGAATTCACCCTGTTGCTTAACTTTGTTAGTCATCTTTGGTACTTAAGTAGAGTGGTGCCAAATGAAATGAAATGTTTTCATGGAAAGGTGTTATCTAAACTGCATCTAATGGAGAGACTGTACTTCTGGTTCCTTAGAGCACTATTAAACAGGTAGCAATTGGAGTTTGGCGCCAAAGCACTTTTTGGCTGTAGACTTTCAAGAAAGTATACCAAGTCCAATAGCATCAGAAACATGATTTGATATCTACAAAAGACTCATGTGTGAATTAAACACAGCCTTAAAGTTGAAAACAGCCTTGTTTTGGTTACAGCATTACTTAGGCTTACTATGCGCATAAGCCAGACGATCCTGCATGTGTTTATGATAAACACAGTGGAAAAAATACCAAGAAAGGCTTTGCAAAAAAATTGAGACCTGCACTTTAAAAATGAAAAGAAATCCAAAATGTAGCCACATGAGGTTTTGTTCAAAGCTTTTTTTTATATGTGTGTTTGAGATGAGAAGATGTTCCAAAAAGCCACCCACATTTTACCCATTTGCGAGCAGCCAAACGGCTACCAGCACCTATTTATGGATTAGGCATCTGCCAACTCAGAATTCTTCTCCTGGTGAAAAAGCCTTGAAAATGAGAGAAACATCTATCATACCACATTAGCTGGTTAATCATAAAAACAGGAGCATTATTTGATTGATTGATGCTCTGGATTTATGTGACCCATTATTTTTCCTCAATTTACGTTGGTGGTAGAGCATGTTTCCTGAATGATGCTGTTTTAATGCCAGTAGTAGCCTTTCTCCCACAAAAAAAAAAAAAAAAAAAGTAATTGTGTCCATGAGAGGGAGTTGGAGGGGGCATAACATACCTTCCGCTCTTTAAAATAACTATCATGGCCTTCCAAATCATTTTTAATACAATTGTAATTATATGCATTAATAATGTTGTGACTAGCAGACTAACACAACCTAAAGTCCAGGCCTGGTTCTCTCTCGTCCTTCACTGTAGTCGCTCCTCTTTTATGCTTCCGGAGCTCCTCCGTGAGAGATACGAGACCGGTGTAGTGCGCAGCTGACGCTCATTATCTCTCGCGTCACCGGCCGTGTCACAAATGTATACAATGATAAATCATGTTAATGCTATTTGAGTTGTCTTTAATGTACCAGTATTGCTGTATTGTCCTACTGGCGTTGGATGTTTTTGTGCTGATGGTCTTGATTTCCAGATTTTAAGGATTTACATGCTGGTAAAGGTTGTGGCAAACTCATCTAAATATGAATTGTGCCTGGAAATACAACAACAAAAACCCCCCCTGAAAACTCTCTTTTTACCGTTTTAATGCCAGTGTTTGTTTGGGATGGGCGTTCAGTGTGACTACAGGCTGTTGTACATTACGTACACTGTCATGGTGTGTACTGTGAGAGCTTATTTCTTGAGTCTCAGGAGGAAGGGGAAAAATGTCAAAGCTCTAAATCGCAGTGTTGAATACTAAGTTATCCTATGAAGAATGTGTATAACAACCCAATTAAACAAGCAATGTTAAGAAATAGAGGTAACACCTCTATCACTTTATAGGTTCATTTGTGAACATAAGTTAATGTATTAACTATCATGAACTAACCATGAGAAATACATTTGTTTTTGTTCATCTTTGTTAACGTTAGTTAATAAAAAGGTAGTTCATAGTTTGTTTGTGTTACTTCACAATGTATTAACTGATGTTAACAAATACAACTCTTGATTTTAATAATGGATTACAAAATGTTGAAAGTAACAAAGATCAATAAATGTTGTAGAAGTGAAGCTCATTATTAGTTGATGTTAACTAGCTAATGTTAACGAAAGAACCATGTTCTAAAGTGTTACCGAAATAGATTTATTTTATTTTTTTGTTTTTTTTCCAGAAGTACTACAATCAGTCCTTTTCATTAATTTCGGAGCTAAGGGTAATGGTTTCGGTTTGAATTCAACATACAAAAACAAATTGATGTAGGATTTTACTTTGAAACAATTTTTACTCTGTAATTATTTGTAATATTTAAAAGCAATTTCCAAGTAACTACATATATTTTGTCCATTTGAATACTTATAATATCCTAAATGTTCCCAACTGTTTGTAAATTGTGAGAAAATTGCAATTTTAACCAAGGGTCCGGGACGTGTGTCGCCTGTCAGTGGCGTCATATCCGTGTCACCCTTGACGGTGACTGTGGCATAATAAAAGTCCCGCTGCTAGCGAGGCGTGTGTCGTATTCGTCTCTCATTATCAATCACTCCAGCGTCTCGTTCAGCTCCACAACACTCGCTCCTGCTCTGCTTCATACTACAGTAACGTTAATAATCACATCTATGAACATGATTTCTGCCCAAGTCCCATCCCGGATTCTTTTCCATCGGCTGTGAGGTGAAGACCACATGTCCCATGATTCCACGCTCAAACTTGGCCTTTGTTTTGAAAAGGCGACCTCTAGCGGATGAAAAAACTACACAGTGCACCTTCAAACATGAGATTTTAAAGTAGAAAACTAAAATAGCATTTCTTAATTACAAGATATCTTTGTTTTATTTACAACTTAGAATATTAATTTTTGACCATGTGTCCAGCTGTGTGACCTGCCGGCAGTTTGTTAATTGCTTTTACATCACTCAACAGATGACAACACTGTATACTGTAAATAAAACAAAGATTACTGGAAAACGTTTTACAAGAAAACACTATTTCGTTTGTTCTACTTCGAAATTTCACATTGAATTTAGTGTATTGCTTGCTGTTTCTTCGTAATTGATTGTGACATCTACTATTGTTTCAGAGTAAGTTTTTGTGCAATTTTGAAGTACTGCTGTACTTCATTCTGGAATTACAAGAATTCCTTTCCAGGTAACCGAAGTTGTACATCCAGCATTCCTCTCTCTTTCAGACCATCATTAAACCCTCCATTGATAGAGTTGCTTCTCAAAAAGACAAGCTTTGCTTGCTGTTGCTACGCATGTAAAGCTTTTCCATAAGACATTTTGGAATATTTTTACATGCCATTTCCTTCCAGTGAGGCCATTTCCCTGAGCTGCCATAAGTCACCATGCTGTTCTACAGGCAGTAGATTTATGAGGCTTGTAGCTGACCACTGGATCGACTCGGCCCAGTATAGCTTCAGTCAGTCAGTCAGGCCAGCGCCACACACACCAACATCAGCTCACCCGTACACCCACTAACTCGAACAGGCAACCAGACAACACTCTTGTGAAAATACTCCTATAACCTCTCAGAGTCATAACACTACAGATAATGTATTCTGTTTGGTTCCTTGAGGATGAGAACAATAAAGTTACTCGGACAGCACAATCCAAATGCTCGTCATCGACAGACTGCGTTGTTTCGGGTACTAAAGGGGTGTGTGATTCTGGATGTGGTTTAGGTTCTACGGAAAGTTGTAAAACCATGATGTCACGCTTGCCCGTATTACTAAGGAAATGCTATCTGCTCAACAGCCAGCAATCACACCCAAACACACACACACACACACACACACACACACACACACTTATACAGGCACAATGAAAGAGCAGCCGTATACAGCACACAGCTCTGGACGATCACAACACTGACGAGATGAGAGAATGATGAAGGAAGTGCTTTTGAGTCTTTGTGGGCTAGCCAAACAGAAAAAGAAATATTATCAATCAGAGCAAGACAGAGACAAGCCTCCAACTCCCCTCTCTTTCTCTCTCTCTCTCTCTCTCTCTCTCTTTCTCTCTCTCTCTCTCTCTCTCTCTCTCTCACTCTCTTTTAGCTTTGACAACGCTGATTTGAGTGACCTGGGGAAACAATTTAATGACCACTGCTATAGGACTGGGTGGTCTGGTTGGCTCGTGGGGAACAGATTATCATGTACAGTGTGTGTAATGTGTGCCGCGCATTGGCGTTATAACTGAACAACAAACAGTCCTCCCTCACCCTTCCAGTGAACTGACTGATGAGGTCAAGAGTGTATTTACATACGTCTGCATTGGGAACAAATTGCAGACCTCCTGGAGGATTTCCCAGGCTTACTACGTTGTGTTTCCAGATCAGGAGTAACATCATTTCATGTAATTACCAATCAGTAGTACAATTAGATAATGGGAAAATGAGATTTAATTTTGAATAGTTGAAAGTTGAACACTAAATAAACAATAAAAGAAAGATCAAATAACAAATTAAAGCATGTGACATAATGTGTTTTAACCTATATTTTACTTATGGGAAATATCGTAAGTTTTTATTTCAGACAAATGTGTATATATTTATATAAACGTTCTTTATTGAGGAATAAGGTTTTTTAGATTATTAAGAAGTCCTTGGCACTGAAAAGTTCTTTGGGGAACCCAAAATGGTTCTTCTGTTGTATCGCTGCCCTTTTGGAAACTTTATTTTTCATGAGTGTATCACTTCAGAAATCATTCTAATACGCTGATTTGGTTCTCATGAAATCTTATTATAATTTTCCATTATCAGCTGCAGTGCTTTATATCTTTATGGAAACTGTAATAGTTTTCCCAGGATTTTTCAAAACTAAGACTTCATGCAGCGCTGCACAGACCGATCGGCGTCTGACTTGAAGCAATGCATGCTGGTTAGAAATTTAGTCAGAATTGAGACAGCAGAGTTCCTGCCGCAGCTGATGTCGAACAGTGTTCGGAAGTCGAACATTTTCTGCTTCCTGTAGTGACGCTCGCGCTGTTTTCATACTTTATCACAGCTGAAGTGAAATAAATGCAATATTTGACTAACACACTGATGTTTCAGAGACATCATTCATGTTCATTCAATTCTTTAAGTACGGCTTACAGCTTCTGTTTTTACAAGAATAAAGTTCAACATAAGCATATACTATTTAAATACCTATGTAGTGGGGTCTACGTCTTGATCAGTTTATTTTGATAAACATGACACGATACAACATCGCAACTACATGAAAAGAGCTTTAACTGTTTTAAAAATACAGATTTGTGAGCATTAGTGGAACTGAAGTTGTCATGCGGTGAATCCGGCCAATATTGGAACAGATGTGTCGTCATCAGAGCTCGTGCAGCTGCTCTCGAGAAGCTCAGAAGTGGACAGTAACGAAGTACATTCACTTGAGTACTGTACTTAAGTGCACTTTTTGAATATCTGTACTTTACTTGAGTATTATTATTTTTTCTGGAAACATGTTACTTTAACTTCACTACACTCACTTCATTACTTTTTGCTCCACTACATTTCTGTCAAGTTACGTTAGTCTCTAAAACATGATTGGTTTTGTGCAGGTGTCAGAGAGCCTATCAGCAATCACTCTTCTTGGGTCACGTGTAGCGATGTTCAGTGATATCCGAACAATTTTTTTGAAAATGGATGAAGATAGATCCCCGGCGCAGTGCGCACATCCATGGTAATACTTATTTCGTTCCAGTTTTTAGAAAAGAGATTCTTTTCGTTATAAATGTTTGCTTTGTTTACATCTGCTCTCCAAACGCTCTTTGCTGTACTTTGATGTCAGTCTGCGCTGCACAGAATATAGACTTATATATAGACTTATGTTTAGCTTTATTCTTGTACAAACAAACACTGTACTTACATAATTTCAGCTCTTCCTCGACTGCAAGCTGATCGATTACATCCAGCCACAGCCAATATCGAACACACCATTCGACACCTGAGCTAAGTTTATTGGTGCTACTCTGCCTGAGGAAGCCATGCGCTGAAACGCGTAGGAGAGTTTTATTTTGTGTGAAGAAATAATAAAGGCATTTTAATCGAAAAGAGTGCCATGGTCATTCTTGAACTTTATTGATGGACTGTGATATACCGTAAACCAGGGGTGGTGAATGTTGGTCCTGGAGAGTTTTTCTCCAACCCTAATCAAACACACCTGAACAAGCTGAACAAGGTCTTAAGAATTACTAGAAATCTACAGGCAGATGAGTTGAAGCAAAACTCCGGCTCTCCAGGACTGACGTTCACCACCTCTGCCCTAGACCATACAGCACCTTTATTTTAATACTCAACTCAAGATGCACTCTCCATTATTGGACTATTTTTTACTGACACTTTTGATCCAAATTCTTACTGACCCCGCAGACTATTAAATTATTCTGTTTCAGGTTCTTTTATGAGTTGCTTTCACAAGGTGCAGACTTCTGGTGATCTCGGTTGGTGGGGCCAGAAAAGTTATCAGTTTTATAGCGACCATGACGCCAAGAGCCAGAGAGTCCAGAGAGTGTTTATTGTTTTGTTATGTTGGGATTTACAGGGGGTTCTGTTTTGTTAGTTTTGTAGGGTTACCATTGTGGTCAAGAGTAGAGCCTGTGGTTAGTTTGAGGATTTTTAAAACCACATACATTGTGTTGTTTGATTATATACATGCAAGTAAAACATGACAGTCTCTTTGATAGTTATTATAGCATGTGTTATTTGCTATCTAACAGTCCATCGCTCTTGGCCGCACCCCAATTGAAACAAAAATTTTAAGTTCTTAAACTTAAAAAAAAAAAGAGTTGGGTAATACTTTACAATACATTTCATTAGTTAAACATTAGTTAATGTATTAACTAACAGCATAACTTGAGCAATACATTTGCTACTGTATTTACTAATCTTCGTTAACGTTAATTGTTCATTGATTGTTCTTGTTAGTTCACAATGAATTAACAAGATTTTAATAATGTATTAGTAAATGTTGAAATTAACATTAACAAAGATTAATAAAGGCTGCATAAGTACAGCTCATTATTAGTTCATGTTAACTAATGTTGTTAACTAATGTTAACTAATGAACCTTAATGTAAAGTGTTACCAAGAGTTAGTTTTCGTAAATGTTTTGAGGTAATAAGTTTCCTCAAATGTTTTGTGGGGCTGTCCCCGAATAAAGGTTTTTCTAATCGACTAGTAGTCGTTCATTTAGTCAACTAATCGCATGTTTATTTTTATTTAATTACTTAAATATATACTGGGGGCCGGAATATATGCCTCACGCTGCAAAACAGTGGCAAAAGTAATGATTATGAATGATTTTTTTGTTATTGTGAATATAAACAAATAAAACCCTTTACAGTTTGGAATGATGCATTACCCCTATCTGTATGACAAAAAATGACAGAGTATTTTAAGTTGAAATAATGCAAGTGATCATGCACCTCCATGTCTTGCAGTAAGTGCGCTATACTGCAGCTTCCACACTCCACACAAACACTTGAATATATAATAGCATGCATTTATCTTGGTTACCTTAGAGCAGGGCTCTCCAAACTCAGTCCTGGAGGTCCACTGTCTTGCCGAGTTTAGCTCCAACCCCAATTAAATACACCTGAACCAGCTAATCAGGGTCTAATTAGGCATGCTAGAAGTATGCATGCAGGTGTGTTGAGGCAAGTTGGAGATAAACTCTGCAGGACAGTGGCCCTCCAGGACCGAGTTTGGAGACCCTTGCCTTAGAGTGAACAGCTATGTAAATTTGCTATTACTTACATGTTTCAAATGATGAGCCTTATTTGAGGTTGATGCATGATAAGCAAACGTTTGGATTTCCTGCCTGACAGGATTGCCACATGAACCCACAATTAACAATCGGTCCCTCACGGATTGCGTGACTTTTTCTGCGACTGATGTACTTGGTCGACTACTTTTGTAAACTAACGTTTAGTCGACTAATGTTGTTAATGACTGAGTTTTACAGTGTGTATGAGAGACACTAAGTTAGAAAGTGTGAATTTGGGCTTGATAACATTTTAAAAGGGTTACACTTTATTACGGTATACCACTTTTTTGTCTGTTTAATATCTGCTAACATTTTGGTGTCTGCTTTTATTTTTATGTTTAATAGACATATACCCTGAAATGACACTGAAACAACCAAAATATTCCAAAATCAATTTTTTTTTTCATGAACAGCTTGTGCAGTTGTGTGGCAAAACGTAGGGTTTCACAATTGCCTTTCATTTATTTGTACAATACAAATGCACTAATTATTTCCCTAATTATGGTAAACACTTTGTTGCTGTTTCATGTGGAATCGCTCATGTTTGATGCCTGTTCGGATAAGGCACTTTTGAAGTTGCTGTGTATATGCTATAAATTGTTTCTTTAGAGTTCAGTACGAAAAGAATGACTCCAATTTCACAACTGGGAAAAAGGAAC
The DNA here is from genome assembly GCA_038088235.1 of Zacco platypus. NCBI lineage: Eukaryota > Metazoa > Chordata > Actinopteri > Cypriniformes > Xenocyprididae > Zacco > Zacco platypus. The sequence continues at coordinate 3,720,638 of CM076069.1, forward strand.
AGGCACTTCGGCAAATGGGTTCTGAGCCAAAAAGTCCTGAACATCTTTTCCTGGGACTAAAATTAGTCCCATAATGAGACATAGTTGCTTCCTGTCCCCTACACAAACCCTCCTGCCTTGCGGGAATATAATGACACGGATGACAATGAAAAATTAACAAAAATAGTATACCAAGACTTCTGAACTGATGTTTACCAGCCGATTTTTTAATCTCTTGAAATCATCACAAACCTCTGCTTTTGCAGAAACATTTGAAATATTTAACTTTCAACAGTCTGATGTTAAAAAGAGTGATGTGAAAATCAAAAATGATAAAGTAAAAGCAGGTAATATATATATTTTTCTTTGTAAAGCGAGAGCACAGAACAGTGGTCATTTTACCAATGGATCGCATTTAATTGCACATTAATCTCTTGTATTCTGACTAATGAGTCTGCATTAAATTTTACTGTAGAAGAGGAATTTTAAAGAGTCTCGACCATCTTTTGATCAGGCAATGAAGCTCTTCATGGGCTGGGCAGTTGACAAGTCTTTACAGTGTACAGTATAGTGTCCGGTTACCTTAAGGTTTGATTTTCTCCCCTCATTAGACATTCTCCATAGCGAGTAACGAGTCAAGTGATCCACTGAGAGACTGGCCCAAATGAAAACCAAATGAAATCACTCTGGTAGATGTGCCTTTTACTGGATGTAGTCTCTCACAATTATTGCCTGTCTTTAATGGCCGTTTCCCCTCAAAGAAAACCTTAAATGGACAGTTATTACCTTCTGCCATGAACTTTCTCACAAATCTCACTGTCTTTGACATAAGAACATTTTATATATTAAAAAATATCTAAATGCAATTACATAAAGTTTATCTAGCTGAAATGTTTAAAGGCGTTGGAGTGTAGCCTATAACTTCTGGGCCACTAGCAGCTCCATACAAATGTCTACACCACAAAAATAATGCCTGATTTCAAAGGCTCTGTCACATTTGAGTTTGTTCATGTCTGTATTCTATTTGGTTTTCATTGCATTCAGTTCTTGTTTTCTGTCTCCTTAGTAACAGATTGATTTGAATGTCAGTTCAGGTGTGTCTTGTTAATTATCTCGTTTGCTCATGCATTTAAGTCCTGTGTTTCCTTCAGTTCTTTGTCAGTTGTTCTGTTACTGTCTTCCAAGAGTGTTTTTGTAAAGCTTTTCAGTTTGTTGAATAAAGATCCTGACTTTAAACCGTGACAGCTTCAGTGAAAGTAATCAGCATAATGTTGAAAGTGCCATACGGTGTTATACCATTCTTGGAAATCAACCAACAAATGATGGATGTTTCGGCACATTAACCCTATGAAATAATCTATTTTTATTGAAATTTCATTTTCGTATAGCACTGTAAACATGTTTTTTTGTTTGTTAAGTAAACTGAACTTAAATTTACTGTGTTTGTCCAATTGATTTGTCCAATGTATTTAAATTGACAGTTTAAAATGTTAACTATTGTAATTAATTAAAAAAAAAAAAAAAAAAAGCCCATGCAAAAAAGAAGCAAAATATAATGAGCTGACATGACTTGAGAGGGAAAAAAACGCCTCACTTTTATTCAAAAGCCAAGCTATGCGCTCGTTTTTCTGGCACATAAGGTCTATATAGGATTAATGGAAAAGTCAAGTGTATAGGACTTGCAGAAGTATAAGGAGCTTCTTTAACATGATTCTTCCTGTCCTGTCTATATGCTGCGTGAGCACAAGTATTCCTCCAGTCCATTGCCAACAGAGTGTCCGCGCCCAAATCACGCATGCTCTGCAAACAAACACGGCAAACCTGCAGAGGACTGTCCCGGGAATGGCCCGAGAGTACCACGCACACAGCAGTCGCTTCTGACAGCTGCTTCCTGTTCACTAACTACACACAGCTGCCGTTTCCAGGAGAGGGCATCGGCATGTTGTAGACATCGCCAGGGGTCAAGGGGAAGAAAAATAATGTCATTTTAATAGTGACCAACAACGGGACCACCAAAGCGTCCATTGAGGGAATCTGGAAATATCACGAGGGAAATATGAAAAATCTGGGAAGAATGTAGGGGAAAATTTCATGACGGTGACATTGATAGACTTTTCTTTCATTGGCATCATTTGACAACGATGTTCTTGCAAGAGTTTAAACAGATTTGCCTGCAGTTCTGGGAAGAAGTCTGGTTATTTGGCTATGGTTTCTTTGTAAATATTAGCTTAGGTTGTTATAGCTTTCTCTGCAAAATAAACTTGTGCATACTGAGGAGATTACCAAACTTATCTGACCTGGATATTGTTTAATAGCATGTGAACAAGTCTTTACCTCGCTTCATTGGTCGATCTAAGGAGACCACACTTTAAACAAAAACGCATGCCTGCTCGTCATTGGTTTGCTCGGTTTGTGTCTTTTGTTAATGCACCATTAATGATGACAATCAGCTTGTTCATGAGATGACAGATCCCTGAAAAAGTGAACTCCAGACGTGTTTATCTTCATTCTTTTGTCGTTCATTTTGATGAAGGCTGGTCACCTTATTCCTTATTTCACATGAACAAAAACTTGATCGGTATACAAGTGAATTAAATACGCGTTTCATTACACTAATGGCACCTCACTTGCCCAACATATACGAGCTTCGACAATAGCATTTATTTATAAAGCACTTTTAAACAACTTAAACTGGTCAAACGTGTCATTTAAGTCCACACTGCCAACACATTTTTAAAAACGGTAACACTTTATTTTACAGTGTCATTGTTACATGTGTTACATGCAGTTAATAACTATAAATTTTGCATAATTACATGCAACTAACCCTGAACCAAACCAAACCCCAATCCTAAACCTATAGTAAGTACATGTAGTTACTTAATATTACGTAGTACTTAAATGCATAATAACAGTGTAACAAAGACACCTTAAAATAAAGTGTAACCTTAAAAGCTAACAAATAAAAATGTGATTTTAGAGTAGATGTACAAATGTTTATAGTGAGAAGATAGAAGTAAATGATTGGAAGATCTGAGCACTCAAACAGAGACAGTATGGATGAATATTACTGTATATCCAGGGCTTGACATTAACTTTTTTACTCACCAGCTACTGTGGCTAATGGTTTTCCAAAGTTACAAGCCACTCAGCATTTTCACTGGCCACAATTTTGACATTGATACCATGGGGAAAAACTGTCGTATAGATATGTTTAATATTATTTCATAATTTGGCAGCAGGTACATTAGGCTGCTGTCACTTTAAGAGCTGACGCACAGATCCATCATACTGTTACACATGCGTTATCTTTCTCAACTGTTTACATTCACTGAAAACTCGGCATTTTGACATTATTTTGCATGAATTTGACTGTTCAAGCAAAATGAGCAGAGAAAAAGAGCTCAATTTAATACTGAGAGGCAGCTGTGTGCGCAAAATCTTTGGGAATGAGTAAAGTTATGCGCAATACACACAATCCCACGTCGAAATTCAAGCCCTGTAACACCAACAATATTCACGAGTTGGTGAGCGGTTTGTGTGTCGACTCGCTGTCTGAGAGATGAGAGAGAAAGTGCAGCTGGTATCGTGTATCTGTTCTGCGGAAGTATTGGAAGTGTTTCAGTATCGATATGTATTGAGGAATCGATATTTTTGACAACACTACATTGCACTTATTATTTTAGATGCCTTTTAAAAAGACTACAATTGAAAAATGTATATATCATATAGAAAATTCAACCCTCCAGAGTGGCTAGTAAGAGTGAACTGCTGAAATGGTTGGGTTGTCAAGCCTTGATTATATCACTAATATGTTTAGGTTCATGGCCAGACAAAATCTTGTATACAAACAAGAGAATTTTCAACCCTGAATTTAATACGAAGCCAGTGGAGGGATGCGAATATAGGAGAAATATATGACATGCTGTCAGGATGCTATATACACTAAGCGCATAAACGGAACGAAAGGGGAAAAAGAAATAAAGACATTACATTATATATTAGAGTGGAGGGTACATTTTTATTTCTCCAGAGAGATTGTAAGAGACAGTTGATAGGTCATTATGCGGCAGCAGAGCTTGTAACAGGAGGTGAGTTGTAACGCCTCACACAGTGGTCCCTCGGGAGCCCGAAGTCTGTTGCTCTACCCAATTAGACTCTAAAATATTGCTGTTTCTGAAAGGCCTCTGGTCCAGGGGTGCACGGAGAGATGCTTTTACACCTCCTTATTGTAAACCTTGCAGTTTGATCAGGTGCTGACTGGCTCGGCTCTCCCCAGCACATCCCGTCCAGAACGTGGCCCCGGCTGCACGCTGAAGGGGCCTCTGCGGATCAGTGCCATTTACTGTGGACATCTGTTCTGGGTTAGAAGGCCACTGGAAGTCCAAGTGCATATGGAAGTCCCTTTCCACAGCAGAGGGAATCGTTCCTCCATGGCTGCTTGGGATGTTCTTGGGTAAGAGGGGGCATCTTGTCACACACACACTCGCACATGTCAGTGGTTTAACAGTGCGGCATTAACGCACCCCCGGCAAGCAGTTCCCGATCCCGTAGTGGTGCTCCTCGCCGCACGCTCTGTTTTTCTTACAGCACATTCCTGTTAGTTTGGTTTACTGCAGCAGCATGACTGGTGAGGTCATTTATGGCACAACATGGTGGGAATTCATTTAAAATGGTAAAACCTCAGCACTTTAAATGAGATCACCAGCATCTACATCTTCCTTCCCTCTCTTCTCCTTCTGTGTACTCTTCCGTATGTCTCGCTTTCTCTCTCAGGTGTTCCGTGGATAATGAAACGACTTGTTTGAGTGTATATTTGTGTGAGGATACGAGGGAGCAGGGAGTTGTGCAGTGGCTCTTTAGGGAGTGTGAGGTCAAAGGTCATTGCACAAACACCCCCGCCACTGATTTAAATATCCACAAGGACAGGTTAAATGAATTTGCTACTGAGACATCAGAAGGCACTAACAATTCCACCTCTCTAAAATAATAAAAAAAAAAAAAACTATTTCTGATGCGTTATAAGGGTTTTTTTTTGTTAAAGTTGATTTATTATTGTATTTTACAATAAAATACCTTTCTGTATTTCTACTTCAAAACTTCATGTTTACTTCAATGCGTTACTTACAGCTTCTTTGCAATTATTTTTGACACTTACTACCAATTTGGTTTCAAAGTAAATCCTGCATAATTTTTTTTTTCTGTGCATAAAAACACTTTCATCTGGTGAATAATCATAACAACAGTTATAGTTTATAATACTTAGCTATTTGTGGTTGTAACTTTAAGAGTACGATTATTTATAACACATTTATAACATGTTTTCTAGGTCTTTACATTGTTTAGTTAAGATCGGCACACACTGATGAACATGATTTTATGGTGAACTAAATACTACAGAGAAAACAAATAGTTCATGCAAGAATTAAAATAAACTAAGTAAATTCTAAATTAGTACACAATTCAAGTTTGTAGAAATTAAAGCGTAAATATCACCATTATAAAATTAAGTAAAACTACTCAACTTTTCTGATGTTACCTTCATGAATTGAGCCTTGAATATTTAATGAGGTTGTTTTTCGCTGTTTTCCAGCTGTATTAACACTGTTTTGTCATTGCTTTTGTGGTTAGGTTTAGTAACTTGTCATTGTGTGACATTTGGAGTTCATTTTCTACTTGAATGTTACTGTCTTTGTGTATTGTGTACCAAGTGTTCATGTGCTGCATTATTTCTAATATGTAGATATGGTGTTAACACTATCTCTTGTATTATTCACTTGGATGTTTCTAAGTAAAGCACACACTTTAAAAGCGTGGTTTAATTCAGTGTTATATTGTTTGAGTAAAATGTATCGCAAAGGAAACTTCAACTGAGTATAAATTACTCAACCTTTTAGCCTACTAGCCAAGTTAAAATTACTTATTTTTTGGTTAATTTTACTTAACTTAGTTAAGTAGAGTTTACTTAATTCCATGAGAGAAATTTACTTTAAAAATATGCGTGTAAAACTTGCAAAATAATTTTTTTTCAGTGCAGTTTACTATACTGTATGAGTGGTTGATGTTAATTTAAATTTTTATGTGAAATTTAAGCTCACTGGTAGCCATATAAATAATAATAATTACAAATAAACTGTTCAAAAATGTCATGTAACCCATTGATGATATCTTATGAGATCAGACTAAACTGATACTTTACTTAAAGCAGACCTAAATAAATAAAAATTATGAAGTTTTTTTTAAACTTATACTTAATAGGTAAGTATTATAACTGTTGTTATTCATAAGATACAATATAATTTCTTTTTCCTTTTATAAGGCATTGTGAATAATGTCATAAAATACAGGATTCATAGAATGTGTTACATTTTTAGACAGATGTTGACAGATGAGTTGTTGGTGATGTTTTATTAAAAATATATCTGTACTGTATTTATAAGGCATTATGCATACATTACAATGCATTAGGATTAGTAGCATTATATGCATAATAAATACTGGTTTCACAGAATGTGTGACCGAGTTTTCATTTAAAACCAGCTTACTATTTATCATGATGACATTATACTGAGTTAATCTATTTCACTGATGCTTCCAAAGATAACAGAGGCATAGAATGTCTTTCTGTCTTCTGGTGGTGGGTATTTTGCAGGTTGCCCTCGCTTCTGTCTTGTCCGTCCCCCTGCTGCTGTTGAACTTGTGACCTCATTTCCATGGAGACATGTCAAGACAAAGATGGAGGGCAGCAGAGAGAGTTGGACGTCAGGCTGGAAACCTGTGTGGTCTTCAGAAATGTGTAGCCTAGTCCAACACACACATTAATTTCTGGCCCAAAACCTAGCTCTGATTCATAAGGAGGATTCATCTGCTTGGAAAACCAGCAGTGCCGTATGCAGCCGCAGCCGTTGAAGGAGCGCAGAATCCCTGGATAACAAATTCCTTTTCAGTAATGTCAAATGTGAAAGCTGTCTAGATGTGGGGAGGAAAAGCAAAGAGGAGGAGGTTCATAACTCATATATATATTTTGAAAAGTCGTGTCTAGTTTATAAAGGTGTGTATATTTAAGCTTTTCAAGATGAGTAATGGTAGCGTAGGTCATGGTGCATGCAGGATTGGACACCTCTCAAATAAAACAAAAACAAACACTGGCGCACTCATTTTTTTTTTCCTTCAAATAAAAAAAAAAGCCCAATAAAAAAGATTATGAGATGTTTTACCTGACTAGATGATGGAATTATGCCCAATCAGTCTTACTCACAACTAATCAATTATAACACAATCACACCATACAATGTCACATCATCTCAGTGTCCACTAACATACAAGGTTACGCTTCATTTTGATAGTCTACTTTAGACATTCTGCAACTACATGTCAACTAACTCTCATTAGAGTATTAGTAAATTGTTAAGTTAGAGTTATGGTTAGTAGGATAAGTTGACATGCACTTGCACAGTGTCTTATTGAGTGTAAACCTAAATGAGTTGGCAAAACTCAAAAAAATTGAGGTAGTAATTAACATTTTTTAGTTTACATACGCAGAACTGGCATATTTCAATTTTGTACTCATACATTTTAATTGCTCTTGACTTGAAAGAAAGATAATTCATGCATTAAACTGCCCACGAGGCTATCAGCGCCAACATCTTAAAAATTATTTTTAGTCGTGGAAACTTAGCTAGCTATAAATAGCTTATTCAGCAAATGCTAACTGGCAATACAATGCTTTGATAACATTAGCATAGCAATTGCTAAAAAATTACAGAAATATAAAACGTTTATGAAATACCTGTTCTCAAACTAAGCCCAAGCTCCACTCGTCATCATGATCCCCAAAAAACCCACATAACCGAAACTCTTCTAAATTGGGATAGCAAAGCATTAAACACTACTAAACCCCACACTTAATATTAATTAACCATTATATAACACTTAATTTTAGCATTTATTCTCCCTTTCGAGTGGCAAAGCATGCTGGGAAATATAAATCCCAGCCCAATTTCAGGTAATTTTAAGTTTGTCTAAAAATGAAAAGAAACAAGTTCATAAAACTCAAAACAATTCAGGTTACTTAAAATGTGTCAGTTTCATGAACTCAAAAGAAAAAGAAAGTTCTAAATACTCATAAAAGTTCATTTGATTGAACTAATCTATTTAATTTGAGTTTGCCCTACTCAAACCAATTGATTCTTTTGAGCGTTAGGGTTTACAGTTCACTTGGGGAGCATCAAAATACAGTGTTAGCAGATATTAAGCAGAAAGTCTACTAATACTCTATTGACTGCTAGTTAACATGTAACAAAGTTACTTACAGTTAGTAGAATGTCAAAAGTGGACTATCGAAATAAATTGTTAACTTATACAAAACATAATTTCCGTTAAAAATGCAATCTGAGCTCAGATTCACTGAAGTTGTTCGGCACACTTAGGAAATATTAGAACCACAACAGAAGAGCCATCACAATTTGACTCATAGCAGATCTTCATACCTTATGAAAATAGTTCCAGTGCAATGGCAGTTGATTCTGAGTCCTTGGTATATGCAACAATGGGAGTTAAAACAGCTGAGATGCATTAGAGGAAATGGCCTTGCAGTGAAAGACCAACCGCAAGAGGAAAAAATTCCCTACAGATCTCCTGCCACTCAGTGTAAGATAGAGGAAATGCAACCCCCAATCTTCCATACTCAATCATGAATAGCTACATTTTTCTTCCAGGCTAATGTTCATGTATTACATTATTCACAATAAAAGCTAGTGCACGATTTGGGGTAAATAGGAAGTCCCAGGATGTGTTTTCTATTGAAACATAATCCAGAGTTGAAATCCATGAAATCTTCCGTCACTCTCCCCATTCGATGGCATCCCATGTGCACGCATCATGTCTTTTCTACATCATCAGCCTCATGAGGTAAAGAGCTGAGGTCAGGTAAAACGGCCCATCCAAACTCCCGCAAGGCATCTGCTGGAAGCGGACACTTTCCATTATGGCAGGACGTTCTGTTGGGGTCAGTTGCTGCGAATAGGCTGCCTATTGTGCCGTCTCCAAAAGAGAGAAGTTCAGGTCAACAAACAGGCACAACTCAAAGAGGAAGTCAAACGCTGACTAACCATATTTCATCATATATGTAAATATACTGCACACTACATCAATATACTGAAAGCATATTCGGCAAATCAAGTAAATCACAGAGCTGAGTAAATCAGAAACCAATGGGGGGGTTGTCACACTCAAGGGATGGTTAGTCATCCAATGGTCTACAACGTTCCAAATCAGAACAGAAGTCCCTGAATGGGCCCTTACAACAATCCCACGTGATCAGATGGGAAGGTCGTAATGGTTAGGGTACAATATATGGTGAAATTAATTCAAAAATGACATTCATATTTTCTTAGCAATAGATGCTATTTACACTAAGTGAAAATAGCAATATATTCAATTTACACTACGTGACAATAACAGCATTTTCTTAGCGATATGCTATTTACACTATACATGAAAATAGTGATAGATCCTATTTACACCCGATATACCATACCTTCCTCTAATCCTACCCAATAAACACTTTAAATATTATTAAGTTTATTTCCACTTTTAGAGCATTATTTTCATTTTCATTGAAAATAAAATTGAACCCACGTCGATTGCATTAAAAGCCATGCAGGTCTGTGATCCTAATTCGCTACTGCGAACAAATGAAGATGAAATCATTTTTTAAAACTTGATTGGTCCATCCAGACAATGGTGGGCGGAGTTAGTGTAAATAGTGTTTGCAACAAGGCACGCTATTTGCACTTAGTGTAAATAGACACTCCGTTATATGTTTACGCATAGCTCAGGGTAAAATATTACAAAGAGTGATACAGAAATTGGTGACACACTGTTGTGTCATTAATGAGTAATTACACAGGAACAAATGAGTAATGCAATATCAGTAACTCAGATGAATGAATTAGCTAATAAAAGCACTCAGCCGAATGAGTAATTATTAGCTAAAAAGTACTTTTTCATACCTCCCTGAGGACTACTAAAACTACTACAGGTTCATAATTAATGAGAGTAAAGTATAATTAATTCTAAATTAAATATTATGGTAACCCACTAGTAATGACTCAAGTAAAGCATTACTAATTATTTGGATCAGTATAAAGAGAAGAACATGGTAACCCAGTAATGACTCAAGTATTACCAAATCTGCCAGAAGCTATTAATATCCAAAATCTTACAAAGACCACAAAAGCTTACTCTGATAGGCTGATATCAGTCATTACTACAGAGTTATTTGCTTTTCACTTTAGAGAATGCTGATCCAAATAATCAGTAATGCCTTCTGAAAGATTTGGTAATACTTGTGTAATCAGTTTCTTAGTCGATAGCAGTTACTAGAATGTTAATATTGTATTACTCACTGTTGTGTTTGAGTTTATCTTGTCATTTGTGATTTATTTTTGCTCTAATAGAGTGTATTGCTTATCGTTTTCTCCACTACAAAATGCAAGACATTTAATTGCATATATACTATGCTGGTTATTATTATTCACTGCAAAAAAAAAAAAAAAGGTTTTGTAAAATAAACTTAATTTGCAAAATTGGGAATTGGGAAAAAAAGTGTCTCAACTTTTTGGAGTTAGTAAATCTCAAAAACTCCTATGCGAAAAAGAAAAAATAGAATGAGTGTTCTGTAAGGTTGTCCAGTTTCAGTAAGTTAAACAGGTGAAACGTGTGAAAGCTTATCCTCACTCTCTCTGAAGGAATGACTAGTGGTGCGTTAATCCCTGGAATCTCAGGATAAATAGCAGTGAGCTAGAATATCAAGAGGGTCTCTCTCAATATTTGGATAAAGGATTCAGGTAGGAAGCTTTTAGGGTTGTCTCAGCTTTGAGAAAAAACAAGCTTTGTGCTGGCAGGTCGAATTTTTCATTCAGAGGATTAGAAAAATGGACCTGCTCAGTCCTCAATAAGAATTTTCCACATCCATTATACCAAGACTACATGTATATCGGATGCACTTTATTTTACAGTCCTGTTTCGCATGTACATACTACTGTATTAGAATCATTGGTTCGGAGCACCAAAGTCACGTGATTTCAGTAAACGAGGCTTCGTTACGTCTCAAGTGTTTAGCGTTTTCAGTACTTCACGTGACTTTGGCAGTTTGATACGCGATCCGAACCACTGACTCGAAACAAAAGTTTTGTAAAGCTTCGAAGCAGTGTTTTAAAATCGGCCATCACTAGATATTGTTGAAAAGTCATTATTTTGGTTTTTTGGTGCACAAAAAGTATTCTTGTCGCTTTATAATATTAAGGTTGAACCACAGTAAATATTAAAAATTTAAATATAGCTTTCTGGGCATCTGAAAGTGTTAATTGACCCTTCGCAAAGCCCCGCCCCCTTTTGTTACTGTTGCTATGTCCAACAACCCATGCCGCTCTCACGCCACACATCATGTTCTCACGCAGTGAAAAATACATCCCGGAGCAAAGAGGACACTGACAATGAGTCGACAGACAAGACAGAGCAGGTTACTTTTGATATGAAACAGTTTCATATTTAAAATATTGTAATTTTTTAAAGAAGTTTAAACAATAAATTGCGTATAGTGTCTCTTTACTGTGTCGAGACAGATCCTTCAAGCGGCTCGTGAACCGATCATCTCTTCATACTAGTTCATTTATAGCATCAAATAAACATGAATGAACATCAGAAGGAATGTTGTTTCAAGTGTGGAAAGACGTGAGGACACACAATATTTCAAGTTCAAGTTAACCAACGTTAATCTACTAACTCCCCTGACTGCTTTGACGGACAAAATGGCGGATTCGGGGTTATGATTGGTCAGATCGCCTGTCAATCAAACTGCCGGCGAAGGGTCAATACCTTGCTGGCAATAGAGGACTCACTGAGCCATCGGATATGATCAAAAATATCTTACTTTGTGTTCTGAAGATGAACGAAGGTCTTATGGGTGTAGAACGTCACGAGGGTGAGGAATTAATGACAGAATTTTCATTTTTGGGTGAACTAACCCTTTAATGAAAAAGTTCATTTCTGGCACTAGTTCAAACCCTACAAAACGTGTTTTATCAGAATTAGAAAGGTGTACACTAGAATGTATCAAATTGTATAACGAAGCTTAGTAGTTTTTAATTTCAGCAGTAGTGTCACATACCATTGAAATGCCATTGAACAAATCAGATAGTATAAGCAAGACTGTGACTGATTGCTTCAACACCATCCTCTGTCAAAGTAGACGTCACCATAACAGGGATTTGTCAAAATGTGACAGAAGTAATTATACATTTGTGTACTCTTGAGGATAAAACCAGCCACAAGTACAAATTCCCTTTTTCCCTGTTTGGGTGAATCACAAGTTTAGTTGACATAATAATTAATTCCGTGACACACCCTGACAGCAGCCAGCATGTGATGGATTGCCGTTCGGCATCACAGTATATCTCGACAGGCAGCGATTTACATCAATTACTGACTTAGTCACCACAACATCTTAACAGCCTCAACAGCTATTAAACATCATTTGCCATAACACTGCTAATTACACCTCGTCTCTGGCCATGTTCACGATAAGCTTTCCTCTTCAAGACAGACTGTTGGTCAAAGGCCAGTTTTGACCTTACAGATGTACAAGCTGCCCGTTTTAATAATGGAATCTCACCCAAATCTTCATGCATGCATATAAGCATAAATATATTTACATGCACACCCTCTCAAGCGTGTCAACACTTACCCCTATATACATACAATACACAAACAACAAACAACACATCCAAAACTCACATGCACACACACTTTGTGTTCTATCTCCACCTGACATCAGAACACAACACACACAATGAGCAGCACATACGGTCCTGATATGGGCCGCCTCACACGCAGAGCAACAGCGACAGGGCCAAGAATGCTTGGGTGGTGCCAAGTTTGATTTTGGTGTAGGTCCATTTCAAGCACAATCAGTGAGTGTGTGGCATTATGGAAGACATCCAGATGGTTAAGATGGAATGTTCTGATTTATTTCTGAGACCTGAACCCTACCCTCCTTGACATGATCGTTATCGTTCAGTACTTCAGCCACACACAGCCATTCATTAGAGATGATTATCAGAGGGAGGGAGGAGAGAAAGCATTTCGAGGGTGACAGACACGGAAAGATCAGCCACCTCCCGTCTATGTAGCTTGAAATGAGCATAGGTAAGGTCATGTCACCGATGCAAGCTGGGGGAACCGAAGAACACACAAAAAAATGATCAAAATAAGGCCAAAGTCGGGGAATTATAGCCTCGCAGTTTATTTGGGGAATAATTGACCCTTCGCAAAGACCCGCCCCCTTTAGTTACTGTTGCGATGTCCGACAAGTCATGCGCTCTCATGCCACACATCATGTTCTCACGCAGTGAAAAATACATAGCGGAGCAAAGAGGACACTGACGACGCGTCGACAGACATATGAAACAGTTTCATATTTAAAAAATATGTAATTTTTTAAAGAAGTTTAAACAATAAATAGTGTATAGTGTCTCTTTAATGTGTCGTGACAGATCGCTGTAGCTCCTTCGAGAGGAGCTCAGTGTGCATAAACACTACACCTTGTTCTCAAAAAGTGTGTGCGTCCACGCGTGTACGTGTGTGCGCGTGTGTGTGTGTGTGTGTGTGTGTGTGTGTGCGTGTGTGTGTGTGTGTGGTCCTGGTAAATGGTACTACGTTATGGGGATAAAATATACCCATAAAGATGGCAATATCTTTGTACTTTGGGGACATTTTTTGGTCCCCATGTGGAAAACAGTTTTTAAATCATACAAGAATAATGTTTATTTTTTTAAATGTAAAAATGCAGAAAGTTTTTTTCTGATGGGAAGGTTTAGGGGATCGAATTTACAGTTTTCACAGTATATAGTTATTTTTATAATTGTTATTTTTTGAATGATTAATATTCATTTAATTTTTGTTTTCACTAAAAGGTTACTTGTGGCAGACATAACTATTGAACATGAGAACAGTGTTATGCTAATTGACCCTTCGCAAACAGTTTGATTGAATCTGACCAATCATAACCCCCGAATCCGCCATTTTGTCTGTCAAAGCAGTCAGGGGAGTTAGTAGATTAACGTTGGTTAACTTGAACTTGAAATATTGTGTGTACTCACGTCTTTCCCCGCTTGAAACAACATTCCTTCTGATGTTCATTCATGTTTATTTGATGCTATAAATGAACTAGTGTGAAGAGATGATCGGTTCACGAGGAGCTACAGCGATCTGTCACGACACGTTAAACACACACTAGACACTATTTATTGTTCAAACTTCTTTAAAAAATTACAATATTTTAAATATGAAAATGTTTCATATGTCTGTCGACATGTTGTCAGTGTCCTCTTTGCTCAGATGTATTTTTCACTCCGTGAGAACATGATGTGTGGCGTGAGAGTGCATGAATTGTCGGACATAGCAACAGTAACTAAAGGGGGCGGGTCTTTGCGAAGGGTCAATTGTTAAAGCCCTTAATTAATGGTCAATAGCAGTTGACTGCATGGAGATGATGCAGAACATCAAAGTGAAACACTGGTCATCCTTGTTAGTCCATCCTTTTTTTGCTTGACCTTAGAGCCAAGGTTTTCCATTTTAATTTTAATAGTAAGGCTGTAATTCTTTGCAGATGTTTTGAAAGAAATAGTGCATCAACCCAGACTGAGAACCTGGAGAGAAAATCCTTGCCCTTTCAAAAGTTAAATGTGCTGTCTTTATAGGCTGGCTGATGTAAGATGAACCACTGTGTAATAACCAATTTCACAAGCAGACTAGAAGACAATTCTGTAACAACTGACATTCCTAAAACGGAGAAAAAATAGTAGAGAATCACTATGTTCAGCTTGTGACTTCAAATGATCATAAGGTGTGTTGCTTTACTATAGTTGATGCTTTTAAGAACTAAACACTGGTGTCTCTATGTCTTCTCTTAATGACTGAAAGCATAATCACAAGAATTCACATCGTCTTATTTCTACAAATCACTTCGGGTCAACAGCTTTGATCTCCTTGAACTTGCTTCTTGTCTTACAAGTCGGGTTACTAAAGTGAGCTTTTTCTAAAGTGGAAAGATTTGCAGAACACAAAAAAAGCTTGGTTTGAAGTCTGACCACGTTGGTGAATCTCTATTTGACACAGATCTGCTTTGAATAAAATCAGATTTGCTTCCCCCTTAAATTAGTCTCTTAAATTACACAGTCCAAGGAACACTGTATGAACGCAGGAGTCTTGAAGGCTGTCCTGCTCTCTAGATTGTAATGAGAAACTGCTTGCAGACTATGCTTGGTCATAAAAGCAAACACCTGCAATGTTGACACCAGGGACATCCATCTTCCTTTATCCCCACCATCAACACCCACGAGGAGGGGTATTTGCTTGACCTCTTTATTATTTCCATGTGATGAAAGTGGAGCCCACTGTCAGTAAGAAGAGAGGAAGGTGCGGATAGAGGGAGAAGTACAAATGCACGCTGAAAGCTAATCATCCAAAAATATTCTTATTTGCAAAAACTTTCTTAGAAGATCACTCGGTAGCACTTTACTTGGAGCCTGTATAGAAAATGCATTAAAACGATGCGTCAATTAATTCGGTTACACTTCATTCCGATAGTCCGCTTTATAACTTTAACTTTTATTAGAGTATTAGTAGACTTGGGTTTGGGTTAGTAGAATAAGTTGACTTCAGCATCAAAATAGATATTAAGCAGACACTTACAGTTACTAATAGTTTGTAGAGTTGTAACCATACATTTTCTACACCTTTAGAAAATATAATGCATTAAAACACTAAAACATATTACAGTGCATTTACAATT
The DNA here is from genome assembly GCA_038088235.1 of Zacco platypus. NCBI lineage: Eukaryota > Metazoa > Chordata > Actinopteri > Cypriniformes > Xenocyprididae > Zacco > Zacco platypus. The sequence continues at coordinate 3,736,473 of CM076069.1, forward strand.
TTATGAGATATAATGCATTATGAATACCCTTATAGTGCAAATATACATAAAGGCTTCACTTAATGTGTCACTCTAAAATTCAATGGGATTCAACAAATGAGATTTTATGTATGAGAGATTTTCCCTACAAATATGTCCAATCCAATCAGACTGACTAGGGGGAATTATATCTTCTAATAACTCAAAGTATTGGATATCAACAATAATATAGTGTTTCTCTCAATAATCACAACCCATCTGCACAGACGAGTAAAATACCGCTGTGGGTGTGTGGACCCAGTCAGACTAGTCACCTGTTGACACCATAGACTAACTAACAGGGCTCGCTCAACTGTGTTTATTTGCTTTGCATTTCAAGGGTGACAAAAAGGTGCAAAGAAAGGCGGGCTAAGAATTTACTCAGAGGATCCCAAACTTTTCTTCAGGAAATTGCTCTTCAAGACCAAAGCAGATACCTGAGTCACAGACTACAAGATAGGCTAAAAGCACTTCCCCAAATCTTCAGACGCAAACCTTTTGTTCTCACCTACAAAAGAATGAGGAGACTCTGGGAGTCGTGGATAAAGTGAGTGGAGTGGCAGATAAGCACTTGAGCTTCCATTTCCCACAATGTTTTTGAGTTGAACGAGCCATAATAATGGCTCATATACCTCAACATTTATTTGTTCACTTATTTTAATATATAGTTCAATTCATGATGACTTCAGAACCACTTAAGTTCATTCTCTTTGTTGAAGTTTTGAACTACACTTTCAAAAAAACAAGTTCTTGATTATTTTTATTTTATTTATTTATTTTTTATATTTAACAGACTCTCACTCTATAAAAACTACTCATCCAGCCTTCACAGGTGATGCAACATGTCATGAAATTACATTCAAGAAAATTTTATTTACCCAACAAACAAGGTTCTCCTAAGTCCAGAGCCGATCTGCACTGCTACAGAAAGGCTGGGCAGAAAGGATGTTCTAGGCTCTGTTTGCACATGTGATCAGTAGATTGTTAGTACAAAGACATGGTTTGGCCTCTGCATTGATGCGACTCTGCTCAAATAAAGGTATTTACTCTTGGATCATGTTGCATTCCCCATTACTGCCAAGAAGCAACTAATACTCAACAAATAGCCTACTTTGAAGATGCTCATAATGACACCGTTAATGGGCTACTGGAAAGCTATTGTTTAGTGAATTTAGTGAAACCAATAATATAGAGATGTAAAGTGAACTGTACTACACTGAAAAAAATGGTGTAGGATTTCCTTATTGACAATTTTCGCTCAGAAACGGTCACACACAGTTACAAAGAAACCGTAAGTAATACATCGAATTAAACGTTTATGAAATCGTGCTTTCTTGTAAAACATTCTCAAATAATCTTTGTAAAATGCTACTTGTTCAGATTTAACTGTAAAAAAGGGAGTTTTTAGGTAACCAAAAACTTTACTGGTTGTACTTGTCAAAACAAATTATTTATTATAGCAAAATCAACCAAATCTCATTTTCAATATCTCATTTGATTGACTGATTGATCGATTGATTGATTGATCGATTGATTTTTGTTGGTTATTGGTTTTTGTGTATAGTGTAGTTCATATAATTGAGAATCTGGGGCCGAATTTATGAAAATCTTCTTAAGAAAGAAGTTAATTCTTAAGCGAAAATTCTAACATCTTAGTTTGTTTTTTGGGTTTTTTTACTTAAGAAAAAAATGATAGGCCTTGGTGTTATTTGATTGAAAGTCAGGTATTGTTCAAAGCCCGTATTTGTGCGCTGCCTGCAGATTACCGTGGATATCATAATAAGCATGCAGACTATTTTTGTTGCGAAAGGCTTGACAGGAGTTAATCACTCACTTTTTAATGCGGTGTCAAGTTAAAACAGCTATTTTAAAAGAGTCTCTGTAAAGATGTAGCAGACTTTCCCATTCATTTGTGGTCTGTCATACTTGCGCTCTTTCTAGAATGAATGCGTCCTGTATCTGTGCGCTGCCCCATACGCGCAAATGATTGGTGTCACTTCAGAGTTTGCGTCCACATTCATTGTACTAGTAGTAGAAATGTACTATATTTAGCTAGCTAGTGCTCTGTTGTAATGCTTAATATTTGAAACAACCAAATAAATTCATTAAAATCTTACATTTGGGTATTTAAGAAAGGTTGGAGGTTATCCTAAATTTAAGAAGTTACTTACGATGAACATTCTTTAAGAACATTCTTTTTGAGAATATGAATACTACTTAAATTTTATCTTAAGAACATTCTTGAGAACAAAAGATAGGAACATTATTGAAGCTAAAAGCAGCGATGAAAGGGCCCTCGCACCCGTGCCACCGCCACCCGGTGGCTTTAGGAAACAGAGCAAGGTGGGCAATATGCATTTAAGTACATAAATATAGGAGGACTGCATCATTCATTTGGATTTGCCACACTTCCTGCTACCAGCTGGTGGCGCTATGACTATAACTAAATGTTGGCATGTAGATGTCTTGTCAAACGGAAAGTTTGGGGCAGATCGGACATGTATGCTAGAGTTACAACAACTTCCTGTTTCATTGCGAAACATTTTGTCGGGCCACCCCGTTCAACGAAAACTCAAGGTCTTCGCAATTAAAATTAGACTGACCTAATATGATGTTGATTTGATTTGAACTCTAGGAGGAGAAATGGCAAAAACTGCAGAGAAAATCTCACTTCCTGTCGGGTTTTCAGATTTTGTACCAGCAGACTTTTTTTGTAGGTATTGGGCTGTTACATGTGTCTCCTGAATTTCATACTTGTATGTGAAACGTCGACGCTTAATTGGAATTTTGTAAGTGGCGCTATCAGCCATTTTGTCAAAAAACTCATATCAGATGTAAATTTTCTCAACATTTGACAGGTGTGTAAAGTTTCATGAGTTTTCAAGGATGTTTAGGCCTTCAAAAATGTGATTCATTTCGGAGAAGAATTGATAAAGCAATTACATCAGTGCTAATTAAGAAAAGTTTTTGGGGAATACAAAATATTCTTACCTCTTTTCTTAAGTTAGAAAATAAGAAGAAATTGGCAGTTAAGAAGAATTTTGTTCTTAAGAATGTTTCGTGAATACAGCCCCTGGTATGTAAATCTGAATTATACATCACTATATACTTTAGTGGCCTATCAAAATTGGGAAAGATCTCATACTATGACTAGCATCTGGCATACTGCACTTCTCATGTGGGTACCTTTGTCTGACCTTGAAACCTCTAATGGTATGCGACTGAGTTAGTCAGTCTATAGGCTGAAGCTGAATGGAAATGTTGAGATGGAGATTGAACTGGGGTAGCTGCAGTAATAAGAGGACATGACCGCTTCTCCATGGCTGGCCACGCTCCATGCTCTTCAAAGACCCGCGGAACCATCTGTGTGGAACTGCTGTGGGCGGTTCAGAGGACTACCGCATGTACTCTTCTGTGTAAAACACCACGTCTGCATTGCAAGTGAGCGACGCAATGTTTCAAAACCACAACAGTCCAATAAAAATTAATTTTGGGTGGAAGAGGGGATCACATTATGAAATCGTACTGGAAATCATACTAGTTTTATTTTATCCCAATATCACAATTAATCACTTTATTTTCACCGATAAGTGAGCATATGTATTTAAAACCCTGGAATGAAGCAAACTACATGAAGTTAGAGAAATTATTCTGTAGCTGGTGGGAAACTACAGTGAAACATACAAATTTTACTTGGATTCATTTAACAAAACGATGTTGCGTTATGTAACTACGTGTCCTGTGATTGTGATTAGCTCAGTTTATGAGCAAGAGTCTCATGAACTAATAATACCAAAGTAGTGGAAAGTCCACTCTTAACCATTCAGTGAACTCACAAACCAATCGACCCTTCGCAAAGACCCGCCCCCTTTAGTTACTGTTGCTGTGCCCGACAAGCCATGCGCTCTCACGCCACACATCATGTTCTCATGCAGTGAAAAATACATCGCAAAGCAAAGAGGACACTGACAACCTATGAAAGTTTCATATTTGAAATTTTTAATCAATAAATAGCGTCTAGTGTCTCTTTAATGTGTGGTGACAGATCGCTGTAGCTCCTCGTGAACCGATCATCTCTTCATACTAGTTCATTTATAGCATCAAATAAACATGAATGAACATCAGAAGGAATGTTGTTTCAAGTGCGGAAAGAATTTTTCAAGTTCGGATAAAATGGCGGATTCTGGGTTATGATTGCTTAGATCGCTTGTCAATCAAACTATTTGCGAAGGGTCAATTCAGATCGTTTTGCTGACCCGTTCGGCCAAGCATTTGACACAAAAGAGTGATTCACTCATCTTTAAACGATCTGAACTCGAGTCCCATAAAAATGAAAACCCAGTTAAGACATGATATAACTTTATTGTCTTTTCATATATATTTTACATATTCATATGTGCATATCCATTTTACACAAACTGAGAAATGCATGAGAGAAAGGTGATAATGAAGTTATCTGAGCAAATCAGGTAAAAAGTAAGGAGGAGCTGGATGTAAGAACGCACTCTGGTCTGCTCTGTCATCATGTCAGACAATATAGGAGAGGCATGCTGTCAAAAAATGATTAATGTGTCCCATCCTTTGTTGTTGTCTGTTGCAGACAGGATGGTGGCAGTTTTCATTCCGAGCTCCATTGTGTACGTGGTGTATCATGGCTACTTGTCAGGTCCCGTTGGAAACTTTTCCGCATGCCTCACTTGAGTCAGACACTGCCTCCCCACCAGCACAGCAAAAAATTTTCATTTGTCTTTGTGCATGTCTTGTATTTACATCACACATTAATCTCTTGCTAGCTTACCTACTTTATCTGTCGTCACTAGTGCTGAGCTACGCACCATTTCAGTTAGCATTCTCACTCTCTCACATAACTACTCCAGCTGAAAAAAAAATGCCTCTGAATTTAATTCATGCATTAGTTCACGCGGACAATTTTAAATATTCACTCAAAGTGAACAGCTGATTTTCAAAAAAGCTATTGCTTTCATTTCTCGCATTCCCCATTTCGAATGTTATGGTGCAAGTCATATCAGAAATATCATATTTATGTTTAAGGCACATGAACGTGACCCCAAAGTCGTAATTACAAGTGGGAAACATGCGGTTTTCTTTAAGGCCTGAGTTTCTGAGTTGATGGTAAATTTGTTGAAAAAATGTAGTTTAAAAACATCTTCCTGTCTAAAGTGGACTATCAAAATAAAGTGTTACCAAAATGGGTTGCTGTTAGAGTGTCATCAGCAAAGAACTTTGAAATTCATGTTTTATATCTTAATGACAGTAGTGGACTTTCGAAATAAAGTGTTACCAAAATGTAACAAAGTGTTACCAAAATAAAGTGTTAGCAGATATTAAGCAGACAATCTACTAAAACTCTAACAACTGCTATAGTTGACATGTAGTAGCAGAGTTAGGCCCCGGTCACACTGAACGCATTTTTTGCAGTGAGAGGCGCCTTTTTTGAATTGTTTTCTATGGCAGTGAGCGTTCTGCGTGCTGTTTATGCGCCCCGGGCGCCTCGCGTTTTTGCAGGAGCGCTCACAGTGCCTGAAATTGAAAAAACATCAACTCTGAGCAGAAAAGCACCCGACGTCAATTGCGTTTTTTCCATCGTCCAATCGAATTATATAGTGGACTATTGGACTATTAAAGTGGACTTTTGTAGACCTTCTAAGATCTATAATTTACTGAAAAATGGGGAGCATCAAAATAAAGTGTTAGCAGATATTAAGCACACAGTCTACTAACAGTCATTAGAGTATTAGTAGACTGTGTGCTTATTATCTGCTAACACTTTATTTTGATGCTCCACTTTTTGTTAACACTTATTGTAACATTTTGGTAACACTTTATTTCGATAGTCTGCTATAGACATTCTAAGAACTATAATTAACTCTGCAACAACATGTCAACTAGCAGTCATTGGAGTTTTAGTAGATTGTCTGCTTAATATCTGCTAACACTTTATTTTGATGCTCCCCATTTTGGTAACACTTTGTTGTAACGTTTTGGTAACACCTTATTTCAATAGTACACTACAAACATTCTAAGGACTACAATTAACTGCAACTACATGTCAACTAGCAGTCATTGGAGTTTTAGTAGATTGTCTGCTTAATATCTGCCAACACTTTATTTTGATGCTCCCTATTTTGGTAACACTTTGTTACATTTTGGTAACACTTTATTTCGAGAGTCCACTTAGACATTGACTGACTATAAGTAACTTTGCAAGTGGAAGTCAACTTATTCTACTAACCTTAACCCAACAGTCTACTTATATGCTGAGAGTTAGTTGACATGCAGTTGCAAAGTTATAGTTAGTAGAATGCCTAATGGGACTATTGAAATAAAGTGTAACAAACATTTTCAAAATTATTTCACCATGTGTCCGGTAGCTAAATCAAAACTGTGCTGTATTTCTCTGTGAATTGTGCAGTGACCTCGGCTCGTAGTAAACGGCTCCTCGTACATTTTCAACCATAATGGCGTAATGTTTAAGCACTGTTATAAAGGTTGCATTTTCAGACAACAGAATTGTTACAGAAGTCAAAGTCCTGCTCTGTGACTTTTATGTAAATTAAGGCAATTTGCATATCAAAACCAAACAGCAATAATACAACTAGCTTACCAACCTGCAGGAAAATGACAACATTTCAATTCCTGTTTTGCCCGCTGCAGTACTCGCGTTGTTCAGATTTGAATAAAACAGACACAAAACCAAGACAGAACAGTGGCTAACCACAAAAACATATTTCTGAGGAAAGTCATCATCTTCTTTTCACCTCATAAGAACCGGTGCCAAAAATTAGTTCAGAGACAGTCCTTTAAATCCTTTGCCACAGAGCCTGATGGTAATTGCAGAAATATATGAGATGGCATGAAGCACACATAACATATTTCAGCTCTTGAAATAAATCACAGATGGGCATCTTAGCAGATGATTAATTCTCTAGTCCCTGAAAATTAGGGGGATCATGCTCATCTCCTTCTATTCCCAGAGATCTGTTCACCACAGATATAGAGTCATTGCATTAGAAGGACACAAAAAGCATTTTTCCTACTCAGTACTGCACATATTTTCTACCAAAGATATCTGGATGCATGAAACATGACAATTTGTACTAGCAGTAGTATATACATAACAACTGTTAATGCAATGCAGAAACTGAGCGTATAATTTAGAACAATCCAGAGGTCTGCGTACTAAAAATGACCTTCACAATTGTATGTGCAAATTTAATTTGATGCTGCTGTAGGTCTTTTTAAATGCAGTCATCTGAGTTTAGGCACTATGATCAAAGAGAAACCTATTGCACATATAAAACTGCACAGCCTTTGTCTCCAAGAATCATGTTTGTGGGGCCGCTGAGGGGGAAGTCAGAGAGGACATGAACATGTTATGTTTTAATTAGTGAAGATGAATTCCATTGTCCCATCTGTGTGTCTCGGCTTTCAAAGTGGCTGGTTGATGTGGTGAGCTGTTACAACGAGTTGAAACAGTTGAGAGTCATCTATTATATTGAGCGGTGCAGAAGACATGCTTCCTCATGACAGTTAGCCTATATGTTGTGCAGAACAACAAGCAACGGTAACACTTTAGAATACTGATCCTTCTTTAATGAATAACTACACAGGAACAAATGAGTAATGCATTATTAACACTGTAGTAACTCCTATTAACTAACTCTGATTAATGAATTAGTAAGTACTAGTGCTCAGTTGAAGGTGGCCGTTCACTATTAGCTAATTAGTAACTACTATTTTTTTCATACCTCCCAGAGAACTACTAAGAACTATAATATACGGTACACTACTGTATATACAAAAATGTCAAAAGTTTACAATGACTCCAGTAGTTCGTGAGTTATCTTGTTTTTCACTTTAGAATAATGATCCAAATAATTAGTAATTCCTTCTGAAGGATTTCGTATTAATTGACCCTTCGCAAAGACCCGCCCCCTTTAGTTACTGTTGCTATGTCCGACAAGCCATGCGCTCTCACGCCACACATCATGTTCTAAAATACATCCCGGAGCAAGGAAGACACTGACAACGCGTCGACAGACAAAACAGAGCTGGTTACTTTTGATATGAAACAGTTTCATATTTAAAATATTGTAATTTTTTAAAGAAGTTTAAACAATAAATAGCGTCTAGTGTGTCTTTAATGTGTCGTGACAGATCGCTGTAGCTCCTCGTGAACCGATCATCTCTTCATACTAGTTCATTTATAGCATCAAATAAACATGAATGAACATCAGAAGGAATGTTGTTTCAAGAGCGGAAAGACGTGAGTACACACAATATTTCAAGTTCAAGTTCACCAACGTTAATCTACTAACTCCCCTGACTGCTTTGTCGGGCAAAATGGCGGATTCGGGGTTATGATTGGTCAGATCGCCTGTCAATCAAACTGTCGGCGAAGGGTCAATTCAGTCATTACTAGTGTGTAACCATGACCTTTACTTTAGAATTAATGGTTACACTTTATTTTAAGGTGTCAGTATTACAGTGTAATTATACATTTAAGTACTGAGTAATGACAATTAACTAAATGTACTTACTATAGGGTTAGGTTTAGGGTTAATTGCATGTAATTATGCATAATTTATAGATATTACTACAGTAAATACATGTAACATATGTAACAAAGACACTGTCAAATAAAGTGTTACCGAATTAATTATAATATAATATACTATTATGCATTATTCATGTTAATTATGAACCTGTATATAGTAGTTCTTAGTAGTTGGGAAGTATGAAAAAATAGTTAAACCTTCAACTGAGCACTATTACTTACTAATTCATTAATCAGAGTTTCTTGTTAGTTAATAGTAGTTACGTAAGCAATAAGGTACGAGAGGCTGTGCTGTCTCGTGAATAAGTCACGGCTGAAGGGCATTGTTAGGTACGGCACGAAGCGGAGTGCCTGCAACCCCGTCAGCCGTGACTTATTCACAATGCAGCATTAGCCTTGAGTACCTTATTGCTTTTATAATACAGTTACCACACAATATAAATATTAAAGACAAAAATTTGTATCAATGCTACTTTCATGTAGTAAAATCAGTAAAAGCCTTCCTTACGCTGGAAAAAATAGTCCCTGACCGTGAACAGCAACAGAAGTTACACTATTACACCATTAGATGGCGGCAAAGACTGTCTTTATGAGTGAGTCAGTCAATAGAGAAGAATTTTATATTGAAAACAAGTCGCAACTGACAAATGCTTTGATTAGAGATGTCAGTCATGGGAATACCCGTTAACTGTTAAAAGGACAAGATATTGCAGCGGACATTTAAACAGATTTTTATTAGGAACATAGGACTGACCTGAAGGAAAATGCTAAATCTGAATGCAGGTAATTATAAACTCGCTCACTTGATCGCTTTCTCACGATACTCTTCTACACAATACAGTAAGCTTCAATGAACAATATCAATTGAGAACAAACAAGTTTACGTTGCTAAGAGTGGTTGCTAAGGGTGTTGTGTAGTGATACACAGAAGCGTTGCGTGAAGTGGTGAATAAAACACAGCTATTGACCAATCAGAATCAAGGACAGGAATTGTTTTCAAGTGTTAATAATGCATTACTCATTTTTTCCTGTGTAGTTATTCATTAATAAAGGATCGGTATTCTAAAGTGTTACCCAAGCAGCATTTACGTTATGACTTTCAATTTAGTTCCTGTTTGCATGTTGCATGAAATTATTACAGACCTTCACTGAACAACTGATCCTTGACCTCAGATAGCCGAGAATTCATCTAAAAACAAAGCGCTGAGTCAGTGACTCAGACATAAACATTAAATAACATTGTAACGTGAAGCCGCTACATCACTTCCAATGGCTTGTTAGAACTATAAGATGAGCACTTGTTTCTGCAGAGTCTTTCCTCACCGGAGACAATGACAAATCACTCACTCTCAGGATAGGAGTACTGATGTCCTACTCTGACTCGGTAAAGGCATACCTCTCACTATTGTTTGGCTTAACAGATGAGATTTGTTTCACCACTGTGAGTATCTGTTTAAGCTTGTTACTCCAAGACTGCCTTTTCGGAGAAAAACATTCTTCACTTCAAAGATGTATATATAGGATTGTGGGGTATTTTCATCAAAACACTTCTATACATTTTCAAATTCATAAAAAGGAGAAAGGACAGAGACATTAACACGTAGTACATAATTTGTCCATAATTAAACAATAAAAAACATAAAAACATAATTTGTTTTGCTTTTACAATTTGATATTGACTATTTGTGACTATTTGAGCTTAAAAAAACACCTTTAATAAAAATAGTAGAAATGACAACAACAAAAAAGAACTGAAAAACAAAAAAAAATATTTAAACGTGTATGAATTTCTATTTCTATTTGTTTTGTATTAGGGTCATTAACTAAATGCTTAAAGACCTGTGATTATCATATTAGAATATAATGGAAATGACTCTCTGCAACCATTCTAGAAAATCAACTCGATCTAATATTATAAATACACTGTTTCATGGAAGTGTTACCTTTAACTTTATGTCATTCTCATTGCATGTCTACCAGATGTAGTCCTAATATGTAGATTTAATATAACTTGATAAGTGTGTTCAACAACATTTCTCAGTCAGACTCTCTTTAACTTTCACTGAAAGACAATGCTGGTTTTACAACAGGTATAACATTTTTAACAGAAAAAACAAACTGTGAGACAATTAATTGTGGTAACACTTTTCGATAAGGTTCATTAGTTAAACATTAGTAAACGTATTAACTAACATGAACTAACTATGAGCAATACATTTGTTACTGTATTTACTAATCTTTGTTAACGTTACTTCATGAACATACAGTTGTTCATTGTTGCTATAGGTGTGAATTCAGGTTGATTGGGACACTTTTTGTCTTTTGACTTGGAAAAAGTGCCCCAATCAATCAACCTGAAATCACCGCTATATTTTAGCATGTCAACAATTTTTTGTCAACGGTTTTGAAGAGTGCGCATGTGCATAAATACGCACAGGAACACTCCTGTATCACTCCTCCAAAAGAGTGTGTAACCCTAGCCAAATGAAGAGTGATTTCATTTATTCACAATTTATTAACGCTATTTTTCTCTAAATGAAGCTTGAAAAGAAGTGTTAGAATTATTAAGAACATTTAAAAATTAGTGAATTTAATCTATTAAAAATGTGTGTTTGACCAATTAGAGCTCTTTGTCATTGCGCGCCCTGGGCATGCGCAATGACAAAAGAGACGAGCGTGACAGAGAAGAGAAGAAGTGATCTGGTCTTCGCCATCTATTTTGAAGAAATACAGGTTAAAACCCCTCTGAAAAGTGTACGAAAGTGTTAAAATTAATTCATTTCGAGCCATCCAGTATGCGAGAAGCCTATTGAATATTGAGTCAAATTTTGCTCGTTCACCGACGCCATTGTTAGTCACGTGCCTGTGATCGAGACGCGCCTGTGTGAGAGCGAAAACCAAATATAAAAGGTAAAAGATATTCCTTGTAAAAATGATATTTGTATGTATTAGTTTAATTTAATTATTTTACTCTAAGTGGTTAATAGTGAACCACGTGGTTACTTGTTCGTTGCAGTTCACCGACGCCATTGTTGGTGTGTAAGAGGAAACTCTTTATAGAGGTAGATGAGTGTATATCATTCTTGAGAAAAATGGTACTTGGTAATTGTATGTTTAGATGTTTATTTTTGATTACTTTTATCTTTGAATGTGAAATTATTCTTGAATCCACTAAATGAATGTGATCAGCCCAGGTTTTTTTTTTTCTTCTTTGTGTTTTTCTTTTTTTTTTTCTTGATTCTACAGATTCGTGATACCCCTGTGATCTTCTATGACATCCTGTGAATCTTCACATTTGATGGCGAGCCCGCCAAATCTGCTGTAGAAGAATAAGGACGACACATCATAAGGACGATATCCTTTCTTCCCAGTTATAAGCCTTGTTTTCTGAAAGCAAGAAAATCCCAATCTAGAGAACTGTTAGGTTCCCTTCGCAGAGGGAATTGACGAATAAGAACGAGAAGAAAGAAAACTGATCAGTACTTTACAAAACATTTAAACTATTGATGGTATATGGTTACCCCAATTTAAGTTAAGACGTATTGTCAAGTATGGTGACCTACACTCTGCATTTGACACACACACAGCAGTCAGTAGTGAACAAATGCAGATTAGATGCCTTGCTCATTCACAATCCCCACCTTCAATTCTGGCATGGGAATCAAACCGGCAACCTTCAGGTTACAAGCCCGACTCCCTCACCATTAGGCCACAACTACCCGACTATCTATTTGAGTGATATTGAAGCCCTCATTGGAACAGCTGTATATTGAAAGGAAAGTTATTCCTTTATTTAACTTTCATTTTATTTTATTTTTCTCTGAAATTGGAACGACGGGTCTTGTGTATATTGTTGGGGTAAAAGATGCACTAAAAGAAATTTTACATAGTTAATCTTTATTGTGTATTGGTTGTTACCTTGTAATTTATTTCTTTTTAATTTTTTTTTATTGAACAAATTCAATTATATTTTCAAGTTGAAATTTAACCTTGTATGTGTCTGTTTCTCACTACAACCATTACAAGTGACGTCATTAACAGTAATCGTATATTGTTGAACCATTGTGGTTCAAATGGCAGAGGTGCAACCATGTTACTACGGTTACAAAAAACAAAACAAAAGCAATGACTTTATTCAACAATTTCATCACTTGCCTGTCATTCTCCTAGGCTGTTTGCGTTCCGTGCTTCCGGGTTCTACGTCCGAACGCCGACTCCTGTGTCAGCATCACGTAGTGCTGCTCATTTGAACACGGTCGGCCAATTCTGAGCCTGCGTTCTGATGTAGAACCTGGAAGCCTGCACTGCGTTATACGTCAACTGCATATGACAACAGTTCAGATTTCTAAATAAAGTTATTTTTGTTTTGTTTTTGCTGACAAAAAGTATTCTAATCACTTCATAACATCGAGGTTGAACCACTGTGGTCACATTGACTATTTTAATATTGTCTTTACTACATTTCTGCCCCTCAAAATGTGCAATGACGTTGCTGCCTGAGTGGTTCAGAAACCCTCAGATTTCATCAAAAATAATTTGATTTGTGTTCCGAAGATGAATGAAGGTCTTGTGGGTTTGAGACGACTTCATGTTAGTGTCATGTCAATAGCACAGAGCGGATAATATGTGCGAGTCGGCACAGACCACAAATTATGTTCAGAATGCTGTTTTAAAGCAACAAGAAGAAGATTAGGAGGAGAAAGGGTTAGAGGTTAGAAGGAAACTGAGGCTTCATCAAGTTCAATGGCTCTGGCCAAGCTGTGATATAAATGAAACCGTATTGGCTTTTTTTGATATGTTTGATATGTCCCGTCCTGTCTTCCCATTTCAGTTGAAATTGACCCTTCGCAAAGACCCGCCCCCTGTAGTAACTGTTGTTATGTCTGACTAGCCATTCCGCTCTCATATTCTCACGCAGCAAAAAATACAGCGCAGGGCAATGGACACTGACAACACGTCGACAGATAAAAGCGTGCAGGTTACTGATATGAAACAAAGTGTCAAATTTCAAATATTGTAATTTTTTTAAAGAAGTTTAATCAATAAATAGTGTCTAGTGTCTCTTTAATGTGTGGTGACAGATCGCTGTAGCTCCTCGTGAACCGATCATCTCTTCATACTAGTTCATTTATAGCATCAAATAAACATGAATGAACATCAGAAGGAATGTTGTTTCAACTGCAGAAAGACGTTCAAGTTCACCAACGTTAATCTACTAACTCCCCTGACTGCTTTGTCGGACAAAATGGCAGATTCGGGGTTATGATTGGTCAGATCGCCTGTCAATCAAACTTTCGATGAAGGGTCAATTGCTCAACACATTGAATAATGCTTCAGTGGGCTTTTAAAGGCAGCATAGATGTATCCTTTGCTGCCTTTGATATCCCATATCTTTGATATGGCCTGATACACAGAGCAGCGAGGCAAAAAGTCAGCCAAGGAGTGCAGGATTCGACGTTTACTGCTCGAATTTTTATCTGTTCTTCACAAGCGCATGGATTCTAAAGATGGATTACAGCACACAAATAAAATGGCTAGCTTCTGTGAATTTATGTTGCTTTTTTTTTAAAGTTTATTTTCAGTCACAGCATATACTGAGAACGCCTGTGTCCCTCGGCAAACAAAATTAATATTGATGGATATGGATAATGATGGATAATGATTGAACGATTATAGAAATACTATTCATTTTAAGGTTTTAAAGTAGTCTTGTTCAACAAAAACTTAAAAACGAGACACAGAGCAGAGTGAAATGTTATCATTTCATATAAGTATAAATAAGCTGCGACTGAATGTCATAGAAATGACAACAATACAATACAGTCAAGATATTAATGCCATGATTTTAATATTCATAAATAAGGATGCACAGTTCTGTAAAGTTCATAATTTATATTTTAGTGCTGTCAATATTGTGGGTTTCAATGTCAATGGAAACGTCCAGGCCTAAGTAAATGTAAAGTGTGGTTCTACCACCTACGTAAAAACACATACTCTGGAGATGACGACGCCACAGTACCAATGTACTAACATTCATGCATGTGGTAGGCACTTTTTTGTCCAAAGCAACTTACTTTGCATTCAAGGAATACATTTTACCAGTTCATACCTATTCCCTGGGAAAAGAACCCATAACCCTGCTGTTGCTACAACAGCAATAATAACAAATACATGACAGCACTCTCAAAGTTTACAGCAGCATGTGACCATTTCATTTGAGGACAAGTGCATTAAGGAGATATTAGCAGGCTGTGTGTACAGCGTGGAAGTAGCCTGTCTTTTCAGATTAAGTAAAAGGACTAAAAATTATTTAATGTAAGGAAGTAAATAAGACGTTTTCAGACCTCAACCAATTGTTTTGGTATAAACAGAGGGCAGGACAACTGCTGTTTATTACAACATTATATTTCTGGCAAGTGTCTAGATAAGCTACTTGATATTTTAGGGAAACTCTTTATTTTTATTTTTTAAAAATCGATTCTGTGAATGTGGAATAATCTGGGTCTCTATTGAGGTCAAGAATGTACATTATTGTAAAATGCACTCTGTACATTCTGTACACTCATAATATTTACCTATATTTTTGAATATTGGCCTATATATATTTGACTGTAGTACCCAGAATAGTATCTTGTGTAATTTCCATAAACTTTGTCCAACCCCTCCAACAAAGAATGTTTAAACATTAGATTGCTGGTAAAAGATATAACAAATTGGTTTAGAGTCATAAATGTTGTTCTCAAACACTACAGTTTATTTATTCATAAAAACCTTTGTATGTTTCATTCCCTATACATTTATCGACAAGCAATAATGTAATAAAAACATAATAACCGACGCATGTAAATAGATAAAGTAAAACGTAAAAAAAGAAGTTGTTGAAGTATTTTTTTTAAAGTGAAAATGTTCGCTTATTACCGAGTTAGGCTGCTTAGAGATTGCTCAGTGAGAGTCTGATGTAATTGCCAAAATGGCAGGAAAGTATACAGTACATGCATTGATAGCTCTCAGAGACATGTCACAGATCTTTCCGTGCTGAAATCGTACATTATTGCTTTAAATTATTAACTCACGTTTAAGCCACAGAAAGCCCACAATAGAAGTTGAACAAACTTAGAACTAAAATTTCAACTGCTATTTTGACGGAGAAAAAGATCACCTTTTACGAAAAACATCCATGATCCTTGACACCGATCCTCAACTTTTCTCCTCATTCGGCTAACTTTTCGTTTTCGTTTTCTAACAGTTCAGAACTAGAAAGTCCACATTTTAAGCTCGCGTGAGTCCTGCACCATCAAACATTAACATATTTCAATATTTGCATTGCACTACTGGCTTCTCCATCATAAATTAAACATATGGATAATTTGTCATTTATGAACAATAATGTACTATTTTTAATGTTATTTATAAAGTCGTGGATTGTTGTTAACTTTCATTTCGTTGTGATTGCCATTCCCACAGTAATATTTTGAATTTTAGGAAACTTTGAATAGATGTTTGAGCCGACATTAGAAATACAGTTATTAATATTTATAGATTTGTTATCACATGTCATATTAGTGTTCACCTGTCAGTTTTTGCTTAACAACACGGCTATTTAATCAATCAAATCGAAAATGTTTAAATCTCACTAATGTTTTGGCTCTGACAAGTGCAAAATAATGCATTTCTCGAAATAGACGCGGGTGTTAATGTTTTTTTTTTTTTTTTAAATAAAAATTTAAAATGTTATATGTTTATGTCTCAAATCATTTTGACGGACATTTATAAATCGTTTTGCTGTATAAATGAACAAGCTTGAAACGCAGCGTTTCCCGATAATGCTGTATCTCGTGTTCGCTCTTTTATTAATTTCCTCATTGAGTGCTAAAATGGCAATTGCTTGTCACTGTATGATCTATAAAGGTTTGCTTGTGTTTTTGTAATGTATCTGCCCGGAGAAAGTTATTTAATTCCTAATTAATTACATAGAATTTTGAGCTTATTTGAGGCTATTTTCTTGTTTTACAAATTCATTTGTGGTTCGAGCTGCGTCAGTTCATCGCGTAGTGAAGTGTGAGATGAACTTTAGAGACGTTACAGTGGGGGAGAGAGAGTTTGTGGGTTAGAGAGGAAGAAAAATGATCACGTGCAATATATGTCCGTTGTTTAAGTCACTGAACATGTCTGCTCCCACATCCCTCTGAATTTCATTTATAGGCAGTTACCAGAAACAATCACGCTACTTTTAGTTATTAGTTTATCTATAAATTCATTTTCATGTTTTATGCATTTATTCCAAACTAATTCACGAAATAATATTAACAATTAAGTAGCCTAAACGTATAACATAAAGCAATATATATATATATATATATATATATATATATATATATATATATATATATATATATATAATCATCATCATCGTGTCGAGTATTCAACGGTTTTTACTTACTCGAAGATCCGTATCTGTATTTTATGCTGAAGCGGCATATCTTCAACAAGATTGCAAACAAAGAAACCATCAACAATGTCATCAAAAACGCTTTAAACAAAATGAAGGCAAAACCGTTTTAGGTAACCTGTCCAGCCGAGGGTTATATATGTAGTTATACATATTTATATAGTCCTAATATAAGATAGCTGTATATTTGCAGTGTGTGGCACGGATCCAGCGTCAACACAGATAGCATCACTGGAGGCGCCAAATGCGGACAAGCACCATTACGCGCAGTAGCGCACATGAGAAAACAGCAGAATGGCCTTATCACTCCGCGCAGAGCGCATTGAGTGAAGCATTCTCTTGTTGAAAAAAAAGCTGCTAGTTTTAGAGTGAACGTAAAATTGAAGGCAGAATGAGCAAAGAAAAACAATTAACGTCTCATACCTTGGCGAGAATTGGAAGTGAGGTTAGGTTCCCATGAAAGACAACGATTGTGAATTCGTTTTATGCAATACCTTTATTTAGCATATTTACACATGAATTTATAAAAATATATAACTAAAGCTTTCTTCATATTTACATTAACAATTTATTACTTTGTTCACATAGGGGTTTATTTAATATACACGTCTAAGTGATGTATTCTCATTCTTTTAAAATGCACTGATGCGTGATTTAGCTTTAAGATGGCAAATTTTGTCGTTATCCAACCACCGAACAACGCAGTCTGGAGACAGTCACAATTACAGTAAAGAACAGAGTCGCATACATTCAGATCTTATTCCAGAGAGCGCTGAACGCGGGCTCGAACGGGACATCACCGGAGAGATGTGCATCGGTTCAACTTACGGTTTGCTTTCTTGAAATGGGAATCAATTCTAAACTGATGGATCTGAGCTGTTACGAGGATGAGGTAGAAAGGCTGAGTCCGTGTATACTGCTCAAGGCTTCGTGCTGTGGCTTGCTCAGGGGACTCGGGGGTTTTCTGTCTCCTGTGGAGGACAAACAGGAGAGCATATTTAGAGAGAACACAAGTCGTAACTCTGCTCACATCCAATCAAGTCTTTTTTATTTTAAACCTTTTATAATGTGAATTTGTGGGATTGGGGCGTGTTCTAAAAAGATGACTCGATTTTCTAAAATATTGGCCAAATTTCTCTAAAACGTAATATTCTGAAATGGAGTATTTTAACAAGTGGTGCCCATTCATTTCATTATATTTATGATTAAATTATTTTATAAGACCAAAATCTGTAATCTTACGTTAAAATAAGCTGTAATGCGCAATGCCTACAATGAGTAAACGGCAATAATTAATAGTAGAAATGCATTCATTAATGAGGCCAGTAATTTATTGATGCTGGTGAGCATAAGTCCCAACTGAGAGCATATGCAATGTTTATACCACTCAGTTTACCCTGCATGACCTCATTCTCATAAGAAATTTTATGTGCATGCCTTAATGGCTTGGTTGAAAACACAAGTATGCTTCTATATGAGAGCTTAAACAGAATTTTAATTTTTCCCTAAATGTTGTTTCTAGCGATTACAAAGTAGCATAGTAATAACATAGTAATGACATAGTAATAACATAGTAATAATACAGTGAATCTATCCACGGATGTTAAAGAGTTAAAATATTAGGTTTAAAGTTAGTTAAGAAATTTTCTGTTACACTTTATTTTAAGGTTACACTGTAATTATGCATTTAAGTTCTGAGTAATGTTAAGTAGCTATAGGGTTTGGGTTGGTTTAGGGTTAGTTGTATGTAGTTATGCATCATTTATAGTTATTACTACATGTAAAAATGACACTGTAAAATGAAATGCATCCAAATTTTCCAAAAAAAAAAAAAACGGCAGTAAAAATATGACAGCTATCAAATAATTGTGCATACCATCTCGTACTGCATGTTTGAACGCCATAGTAGAATGAATGTCACTCGGGTGCATCGCTACGCCACCGCCAGGGTGGGAGAGGCTGGTGCCCTGGGCCTGCCAGTGATGTCCTGGGCTCACATAACTGCCTGCTGGACCACTGTACACGCCATACTGGTTGGACGGAGAGTAAGCGCACGCTGGGACATAGCTAGACAAATTCGACGAAGGCTGAAGTAACAGGAGAAAAACAAGCACATTAATAGAGCAAGCAGACAAAGAGAGGAGAGAGGCAGAAAAATAGTGCAAAGTAATACATAATAAGGGAACACTTTATACGGTGGCCGTGTTATAGGCTATATAAATATAAATGCGTGCAAAAGAAATATTAAGCAGCTGTACAAAAATAACGACATGAACGCTGTTATATTACACAGCACTTGTTACATCCAAATTATTTTTGAACAAAGCTTGCATCTCAAACATTAAAATACAAGTTTATAATTGCTACGGTACCTGAGGGTATTTTATGTCTGCATCAATAACCGATTTGTCTATTCCATTGACTCCATGAGCAGAAGGAAATGTCGCTCTATTCACACTACCCCAGTCCTCCATTTTTGGTGCGTATCCTTCAGCGCTAGCGATAGCTAGAAATAAAACATCATTTAAATAAATGTAACTTTCTGTTTTTACTTTGCAACCAACCAAAGCAGAATTACACCGAGCTGAATAAAACATTACTAGTGGAATGAACTGTCAGCGCTAGTATGGTTTTCATTGCCTTGTAATTTTAATACTTTCATTCGACACAAATGTGAATTACGTGAAAACCTTAATACGAAAATTCTGCATACATATATGGATTTTGAATAAATATATTATTATCAATTGCTTATGGTGACTATATATAATGTATATATACAGCAATATATTATGTGTTTTCTAAAACAGTATTTTCAATGTTTTATTATAATAAAATACAATTATACTATACATATTGGGGTGCTTAATGCGTGATTCGAATTTATTCGTTTTTATAATTGACAACAACAACAAAAAAAGGACGTTATAGGCGATTTCATCACGCACATTTTAAAAATTTGGTTACACTTTATTTTAAGGTGTCTTATATATTTAAGTACTGAGTAATATTAAGTAGCTACATGTAAAGGGTTAGGATTATGGTTAGTTGCATGTAATTATGCATAATGTATAGTTATTACTAACATAACTATATGTAACAATGACACTGTAAAATAAAGTGTTGCCAAAAAAAAAATATGGTAAAAAAACAACAATCAATCAGGTAGAAATAGCTATTTAAGATATCAATTGCAGGTCACGAGACTCCGAGAAGGCCTACTCGATGTGCGAGAATACGCCTAAATTTCAGATGTCCACACATTTGTAAACTTTATCGAAGATTCCTTAAAACAGATGATTACACATATAGGCCTCATGTCAAGCGACAGTGAGGCTGAGGCCTGCAACCGTAAGATTGTTGTTTAAACCCGTAACTCACCTGTAGGATCCATGAACGCACGAATGCCCAGTATATTGCTGACCGTGTGCGCTGAAGGCCAGCCACGGGAAATGCTTACATGCCCGCCCGTGACAGGGACACCGGGAGGGTTGCTCATTTTGGCCCCGGAAGGAGACATTGCATTGGGGTACGAATACGGGTATATGTGGTTATAGGAGAGGCCGGATTGCGGAGGACCTTGTTTCCCATTTTCATATTGGTTAGGCTGGGAGAGGTTTCCAATCTTGTTCCTTAATATCCGGCTGATCGAGCTGACCGAGGGAACGTTGTACTTGTCACATACTCCGTCCGCGAGAAGACGGTCCCGGATCTCCCATGCAAAAATTCCCGGGTCTCCCTGTTTGTACTCCCGTATGTTTTTTACTACATTCGGCGTTGTTACTCGTGGTTTGCTGCCACCGATTGCGCCGGGCAAAATGGACCCGGTTTCGTTGTACCTCGCAAGGATTTTGCTCACACACCCATGGGAGACCCGGAGCTGTCTGCTTATGTCACAGGGTCGAATCCCAAGCTGGGCTAACTCCACTATTCGTAATCTTATTGCGTTGGGCAAAGGACGTCCATTGACAAAAACTCCCCCCAGCTGGTTCACCTCCCCGTAGGTTTGCTCTGTAAGAAACATTGAAAGATTGACACATCATGTACATAGATCTTTATTCTTGTTCTGCATTGTCTTAACACTTCAAATTGTCAGCAGAGATAACTATTGTCCTAATATCGAATAGTGGCTTTGTTTGAATACTTTACATTGTACTATTCAGTTTAAGTTCCTGGCCTAAACAAACTATATCTCTCGGCAAAACAAGCATCTCACCCATTTGATCTTGCGATGCTTGTCTTTAAAGCAGTTTTCCTTCGATGGCTGAACACATGCGGTTGCTGTGTGGAGATGTTCAGAAGACTTTTGTCTATTCCGACTGCAAAACTTCTACATGCCAAACTCGTCTAGGGTAGAATGGGATACGAGTGATCCTCTCCCGTTAAAGAGGGATTTGTCTGATCCCGCAGGGTGAAGTTTGCTGGAGTTAATTTGACGCGTCCTCCACGTCAATCTAACTGGTTACGCTGAGAGCGATGGAGTGATTTCATTGGTCCACAAGTCCTCGGATAGGCTGAATGTGTGCGCGTAAGTACCATCCAGTTTAACCATTTCAAGATATTATTTCAGATCAGAAAGAAAGAGCGAAGCTTGACGCATTTCCAACTTTAAGAAGTTGAGCAACACATGCAGTTGAAACAGCAAAGAAAGATTCCCGAGACATAAACGCATGTATTTTGTCTTGCACATATTCTACACGCAGAATTGGCTGTTATCGAAAACCATTTGAATGAAAAGCGCCTTTGCTCATCAAAAATCGAGCGAAAGCTTGATGAGTAAGCATGCGTCGCGAAAACAACGAGAACATATTCAGTGTCTAAACCGACTATAGCAATAAAACGTACTCAATTTACATTTAGCAGACGCTTTTATCCAAAGCGACTTACAAGTGAGGCTATTTAGTGTTAGGTGTTTTGCAAAGGGCACCTTAGTCATGGTATCGAAGGTGGAATCGAACCGGCAACCTTCAGGTTAAAAGCCCAACTACCCCCCCAATTTGCTGTGTGTCACTTAAGCTATCTTTTATGCATATTCTAAACAAATATTTGCTGGATAAACCATTGAAATGCTCCATTAAATGGCCCTCAAGGTGCCAACAGAGCGGAAATAAATACATTAAAATACTTAAACACATGCCAACGTAGCCTAATTCATTCATCAGCACACGTGCCCAAATGTCTGAAATTGATATCTTTGTCACATGAATGAGTACTATATAGGGTACAGACTGAATTCCAAGGGCCAACACTATCCCAGCATGCTCACAGGCTTTCCTGTGGAAGTAAAGATGGTATAGTTTATTAGCTCACAAAATGTCACTTGTAAAAGTTTACAGACGACCCAATAGAACAAGAAGCGGTGTCACTATCCGTACATGTGTGTAGGTCACAAGTCTCAACACATGGAGAACATCATTCCAGATCATCTCACAACATCTGGAGGAAAATCCTCGACGAAATCATAGAGGAAAACCTTCAGTCCGCTGTGTTGTGTGAGAGAGTGAGCATTTGGTGTCACAGAAAAGAGCTGCTATTATAAATAGACATTGTGACCGTGTCGAGATGAACCCTTTCAAAAGAGTCCGACAGGTTTAGGTCGTGGTCAGTATTAACAAGGGACATGTTGAAAGCAGAGAGCCAAAAGTCTCCCTCCTCTGGATAAATTAGGCAATTACACTTTGTAGTCAAATTTTGTGGATACACAATGAGGTTAGCAGGAGACACTGCTATAGAAAAGCGCTTCACGAGCACATTTGTGAAACTTGCAGACGACGAACTCACTTCATGGGTGTCTTGCGCGGGATTCTCAGGTATGCAGGTTCATCGCACGAAGCTTCGCCGACTTTATTTAAACGGGAACATTTAACGTAAAAAGATAAATGGAGGATTGTAGCGCATTGCTGCTGTGATGTCTCCGTGATTCCGCTTTTTTACTTTCAAGGGTTATTACATGCGAAAATTCTTGAATAGGTTTAATGAGGTGAAAGGAAAATGTGCTTCTTTCCAAAGGCATGAAATATTTGGTTCGATTTAAGATTCGAACTCGAGGACTTGAGAGAGAGAAATAAAAAATAACGCATTTCTAAATAATTTACATTGCACTTTTCTTTCTTTCTTTCTTTCTTTCTTTCTGTCTTTCTGTCTTTCTTTCTTTTAAATGCGGCATGTACAATAGCAAATAAAATCAAAACACAAAAACGAGCAAATGTAGGCTACAAACTGTATTGTTATAACAGCTATTTTGACATCCTTCTTTGGTATTGTGTTTTCTAATAATAACAATAATAATCATATTTTGAACGATGAATGTCGTGATGGTTTATTTGTTCATTCAGGCCTGCTGCATTGACTTTAAATATCAGTATCTATGTCAAAACTGATTTTTTTTTTTTTTTGGACAAATATAGTTTATTATTTGGAAAATAAACTTCTGTTTTAGAAATTAATTAATGTCACGGAGAAAGAACCCCATCTTTGTGGCGTTCCTGACTCATAAGTATACTTAATGTCTTTTTAAATAATCACAGGTCCAACATGAGCACACATTCACTAGAAATATCACAAGGCTATTGACACGTCAATGATTTGTTGACTATATTTATATTTACAGTCATGTAGTTTAATATATGGCTGATAACTGTATGTTACTGCATTATATAGCGCTACTGATCAATAATAAATAAACATATTAAACTGGCGCCAGCATATTTTCAGACTGAATATCGTTTGTTGCGTTTATTTACCGATTTGTTTTGTTGATTATAATTTCACAGTACACCCAAATATATCAAACTATCTGTCTGCTGTCATTCTCACTCTATTCACACATAAAGACCGATGCTGCAGGACAGTATGGAGACAGGAGGTGTCCTCTCTGCTGCAGGACAGTCAGGTTTAGAATAGGACTGATGTCTGCTTTCACACTTCACGTCCATGTAAAGACCAAGAGCGCTTATAACCTTAAATGAGTATTTGTGACATAAAAAACTGTCAGAAGACGAAATATCGCTCACTTTATTTTAGGATAGTATTCTAATAATTTTATTATTATTATTATTATTAAAACTGTTATTATTATTATTATTAAAACTGTTATTATAATAATAATAATAATTATTATTATTAAAATCTACATAACGTGTGCATTTCAATGAACTTTATTTAATATCACCGAATCAATCTAAATGCATTAATTTATATCAGCAAAACTAAGTTTTATGGGTTAAATGAGGTAGAATGGACATTTTGAGGTCACATTTGCAGATTACCAGAGTTTACACAGATTTATTCAGAGTGTGAACACGCGCAATAAAACATTTATGCAGAAGAAAAATCTTGATGAATTTTTTTTTTTTAACAAACCTCACCTAAAAGTATCTAATTCCCAGTTATGATTAACAAAGGTATATAAAATGTGTGGCTGTTGCGATGATAAATATGTCTGTCGTACGTTTAAATCGCGGATGTGCAGGAAATATATTTTATCTTGTTTTATATGGCCTCAGTTTTCTTTTATCCCTATATGGACGGTCTGTGGATGGTTTTATTAAAGACCCGTTGTGGCTCGGGTTTTGATTTAGTGTTTGTGAGTTTTGTGATCTCATTGCTATGTATGGAAATTATTAGACTGGGCCTGGACTGCGTGCTTTCGGCAGATGAGAATCAACATGGGGTGAAGAACACAAAGCCTAGAAATACAATAATTCATACGGTAAGATCTGCAGGGTCACTTTTAAAATCTCGTCTAAAACTGACCGCTCGAGCCAACCAACATTCAATAAAAACAGACGAAATAAAATGTATCACAAACACTTTAAATGATCTTATTAATTCGTTGTTATGCTTGTATGTGCCACGAAATCATCAAATCTGTTGATTTAACCTTTTGGTAATTGAGAAAATGGTCGTACGCGTAAAATATCTTTTAGAAAAGTGATCTGAAAATGTCCATAAAAAGTCCAAATTATTTTGGACAGACTTTGGACATAACTCAGTGCTAGCATTCATTCATGACCTCTTCGATAAAAGACAAAAGGTTTCCATTAAGAGTTTAATGGAAATTGTGAAGAGAGAGACCGTGGAGAGCAGAGGCAGCGCGTTTATGGTTCGAAGGCTCCACCCCAAGTTCAGCAAAGTGAGAGCCAGTGTAAAGCCTGGTTAATTGTTTATGACCTTTACAAAAATGTTTCTCATGTGGAAAAAGGGGTGACTAATTGCTACAAAGAGTATAAGGGACTCTCGAACTCACGGAAGAACAAATAGCCTAGCAGCAAACGTTAAAAGCCATCAATTTTTGGGCGCTTGTGCCGAATGTGCTTCATGTCTTACTTTATTGACTTTGCTTTGGATTTGATATAACTTGGATAACTTGTGGCCATAAAAACGTTAGGAACGGGCCCTTTGGGCTTGGGATTGATGTGAACCTGCCTTTAAAGAAATGGAGTGTTTGCAACCTGGGTGAAAGGTGCGCTCCAAAAATGACAGATGCAGAAACTTAACCAGTGACATTATTCAATGTTCCGTCAAAGCAATTAAGAACTCTATTAGACTCAGAAGTGGAAAAAGACCAATCTGAGCTCGTGAAAGGCCTTTGTAATGGAAAAGTTAATATTGTGACCTACAGTAAATGGAAAAGGGGATTTTTGCACACATATTTTTCTATTCTACAGTTGAGATGTGTATTAATAAAGGCCTCTGAAAGTAGAATGTTCACGTTCTATATTGCTGTGAAATGCCCCGTATTATCTGGGTAAAAATCCAGAGAATAGTTTCAACATTGTGTCTCAGTTCGTGTTAACGAATAGGAAACATATGAAAACGGCAAAATGAAAGACTAGCAGGGCAGCATCACAAATAAATGTTTGCGATCACATTGTTTTAGAAGCTTAACCATAATTAACTTCAATATGAGCATATTGTAATTATTCAGACATGTCACTTTGGTCTGGGGTGCGTTTCCAAAAATGAAGCCAAGCGCAGTCGACCGTTCCGTCGTTACTATAATCAACGGTTCGATGTTTCCCTATTAAAAAAAAATAATAATTATATATATATATATATATTATATTATATATATAGTTTCAAAGAATAGTTAGGCCTATAAATATATATATAAAATATAAAAAGCTAATATTTCCAGGAATGTCATAAAGGCAAAAAACGACAATAATACTCGGTGAATTTCTCCAGTTCTGAACGCGGTGTCTGGAGCACTACGCATGCGCTAAAGTTTTTTTTTTTCGGAATAGGCCTACATAAACAAAGACATAATAAAATACATAGACTTCCCATTGGTCTACGGATCGTACGTCAACGGCGCCGCCATATTGTGCAGGGCAACGTTCCCATTACGCTCATAATTGGAATTGAGAAAAATGTTTGTTTCGTGTGCCGCTTGGGGCTGTAAAAATCACTTACAATTGAATACAGGTCAGGAATAACTTTTCACAGGTAAGGCTGAACATTTGTTTCTGGTTGTATTTGGTCATTATACAATTATGTTGATAGTAGTTGACCACTGGAGTTCAGAAAATAGCTAGCGATGTCGCTAATTAGCTGTGAAAGTTGAGTTTACATGATGGAATTTAAATATGTACTTTTATTTTCTTAAAGCCAACTTTTAAGACAAGCACTCGTTTCGGTTAGGTGACTGACATTGTGAATTACTGTAACGTTAGCTAGTTGGCTAGCTTACTTTTCTCACACATTGAAGGTTTCCCAGAGACAAAGAGTTGAGAGGGGAGTAGCTATAAGAAAGGAAGGTTTTTCCAGCATGTGTGATTTGTATTTGACGATTTGATTCATTTTCACAATTTCACTTCATTTAATGTGAAAATTTAAATGATCTCATTATGGGCCTCTTCACAATTCTCATCCAAGAATAAAGGGGCCAAATACAGGACAAGTCTGAGCTTTGAATATTAAAGTAAATATTTTTTTAAAGTCTACTATCGAGGTTTTATGTATTTTTTTGTACACCACGTACATCATAAACCACTGAAATTGGTTGATAAATGTAAACATTATTTTCGTTTTTATCCAAAAAAAAAAAAAAAAACTGCAGCTCGCCAGTTTACTTGCATTTGTTTACAGTATTGCCCTCAGCAATATGGCGGACGCGTTGACGTATCGCAGCAACTTTCCAAAGCGGCCAATGGGGCGTCTATGTATTTTATGATGTTTGTGTACATAAATGCACATGTAAACGAAAATCGGAATGGATTGATTCGGATTGAAAGTGTATGAATTATTCATGGCAATCTATAAATTAGTTACTATCATGGTTTATTTAGCCAGAATATCCCGCAGGTATTTGTTTGACCTTACGCAATCATTTAATGTAAAAAAAAATTAAAGACGTGCTTAAAGACATTCATTTAAAAAACATCAATGTTTCCAATTACTCGACAACATCACAAGTATGGCATTTACCTGCTCGATACGCTCAGATGAAATCTTTTTTAGATTTTCATGTGTACCATTCATTCGCGCAGACCAAAACAATGTCTTTTCCGCAAGCAGCAGACATGCAGTTCTTTGTATTAACCGCTAGAGGGCCAAGAGTTACATATGCTGCCTCCCAATTGCCTATGCCCTGAAAGTATGACCTTTTTTTATGAAGAAAAATAGATACTTTTGAGTGTGCAGCAGAAAAGTTGGCAAGCTTTGGGACACTTTATTGATTCATAAAATTGCGCTCTGTCGCATAGTTATGTGCATTCCGCTACCGTACATCCTCATATGCACATTCCACATTCCACATTTTATTTAATACAATTTATACTACTCCAAACAACAATTATGCCTGCCATATTGGAGAGAAAACAAGTTGCTCATTGATCTGCCAGTTGTGGGTCATTCATCTGTTTTGCTATTGTGCTGTTAGTATCTTTATATAAGTTCACAATGTTGTTGCACATAAAGTAAAACACATATTTTGTTTTTTTATCAGGTTGATTGTTAACTATTGGTTATTAATTGATTATTAACTCAAATAATATGAATACCATCTGTATCGAATAATAACACTATTATCTTGCTACAGCTGCTTTACAGCAGAATTTGAACTTGTTTCATATTTGATTAAGTTTGCATCATTAATTCTGTTGGACTGCGTTTCCCGAAAGCATCAAAACCCTAAGTGGATCGTTGAACCAATGCCACTTCAGCAAAGAGTGCCTCTCTTGTGCTGTACGACTTTACAGAAAAGAATGCGGTTGTCACTGCTGTAAACTCCCATATATAAAAATAATTATTTAACAAAATATCATTTTCGTGCAGCCAGGACTCCCCGCCCCAGTGTTGGCCCCTGGGCTTCAGCACACTGGAACGAATGTATTGTGTAGCTTTAACTACGTTATGATGGTGGTGGAGAAAAAAATGTCTGCAAATCAAATTAATGTCAAAGTATTAAAATAATGAACATAGAAAACTATTTCTGGAGCCCATTTGCACATGAGCACTCTTCAAAAACTTCATTCTCTTGACAAACTAAAAGATGTAGAATGGAATACATACAGTATATGAAATATATAGATTGTACTGCATGTTAGCTTGCTTATTTTGCTCAAAAACTGCTATGTATTCTGAATGATACAGTATTTAAGTCCACATAACTATGTTAAGCACAGGTCTAGAGCTCTATATCAAATAGTACATCAGGGTGTGTTTCCCAAAAGCATCGTTAGCGGTGAGTTCTGTTGTTACAAACACAGAGTCAGAGTTTCCCGACTCCACACTTCCAATGGACATTTGTTCAGTAGTGCAAAGCTGTAAGTTTGGACATATGTTTTCAGGAAACACTCAAGTTATTGAACCGTGATGACTGAACTTGTGAGGAGGTGACTAACGGACACCCTGATTTAGTTTTTAATCATTAAACTCACAAGTTTAAAAATTGTTTGTATAGTTTCACAGATTGGGTTGGTCAGAAGTGCATTTTCCATACAACGACATAACTGCTCAACCACTCGATGAGTGGTTTAATCTATAAATTAAATAAGTAGTCACTCAAAACATATTTGTTCAGCAATACAGAATCATTTATAAGGACGTCACGTTTCGTAGAATGAAATTTGGCCACAGATTGAGAGTAGTTCCAACCACACAACTTTGCTAATATCTCCTCTTCTGACCAGCTCGTAAGTCATAAATAAACATTTGTAAGAATTAAAATGTATGTAAACAGGGATCTTATTATAAAAGGCTCTGGTCAACATACACATCTTTACACTACGGATTTGTGCAAAGTCATTTTAAATCGGATTATGGAGTTTTATTCGAATGTTTATATTTAAGTTTTTTCCTATTATTTTAGCTCTTTTAGCAGATTGTTTGGGTGCATGTAAATGTAGTTAGTGACGTAATCAGTCCCATCCCAAGATTTCTAACACAAACTGCTTCAAGTCAGACGCAATAGTCTGGGCAGTGCCGCATGAAGTCGAACACGCCTGTTTTCTGATAGTAAATGACAAAGTGATAGTGGTAAAACTGTTCTTTCAACTCGAAAAGTAGTTCCAAAGTAGTTGTTTCTCATCCCATTGTGCAAAGTCTTTTACAGGTCTTGGGGAACTCAATCAATAACTCAAATCAATAAAACTGATTCAATGCCGAAGTCCCGATGAAATATTTTAGGAATTCTTGAGTTCTTCTGAATGCATTTCAGAAGTGCATGCCTTTTTTTCTTTCAAATTTAAACGATTTTAAAGCATAAACACGCAAGTTTAGATATTATTAATAGGCTTAGGCTATATATGTTATGAAACATGGTGTAGAAGGAACTCTCACGACGAGGAAGCATATAGAAATTCAGACTTTAATGAACTTAGGAAAACAATGCACACACAAACGTCCCAACATAAAAGAGAACCAACAACAACTGAAGTGATAAACGAGGCACATGTGAATGACATAACTAATTAACGGCTGAACTAAATGAACTAATAATGAAAGTGACCATAGAAACAAGAGTGAAAAACTGAACCATGTGACAAATGACAGAACAGGCAAACAGATAAACAGACAATATTAAGGGTGACAGCAGCACAATTATGTACTTCATCAAGCCAATACATTTCTACAGATGTACAGTTGTAATGTTTATTGCAGACATGTTTTATCAGCACTATTCATATTTATGAGGGTGTATTTTTTTTAATATTCTTCCCTTTTCTTTTTATTTAATTTATAAATTCATTTAAACAACAACAAAAAAGATTAATAAACAGAAATACAATCAAAACCTTTGCCATGTTATAGACAATGCACTTGAATAAAGTTAAAGGTGTAATTTGCCAGTTGTCCTGTAGGTGTCCTTATAATACGACACACTTAGGGCTTTACGATTACTTCAGAACACTCATCAAGTGCTACGATGCTTTTGGAAAACAGACCGTAATGTCAGGAATAGTTGTACAATCATTTTTAGGAACTTCTTAGGCTTACGATCATTTTATTTAGTTATCAGTGAAAAAATTTTGTTTACGAATCACTATCATAATTACAAAACATAATAATTTTCAACAAAATTAACACTGGTTACAAACATTTTTTACTTAAGAATTAAACAAAAATTCCGTAAATGTGTTACTTAAAGTGCCTCTATTATGCTATTTTAAAAGTTCCTAAATTTTAAAATTTGGAGGTCTCCTACAATAGGTTTACATGTATCCAAGGTCAAAAAACACTTTTTTCATAAAATACATTACAGCGCCACCATTTTCTCATGGTGTCTGAAATGGTTCAGATAAGGACTCGGTCTCTCTAAACCCCTCCTGTCCGAGAGCCTGCTCTGCTCTGATTGGTCAGATGGCCCAGTCTGTTGTGACTGGTATGAGTGTGACCAATATATATCTATATCTGAATTTCAGCTCCGGAGGCTTCATCAGTGTAAACACAGTGATACCTACAGTAACTATGATGTCAGATTAACCGTATCAATTCGAGCCAAGTCCTCATTCTTTGTAAGTGCATAAAAAGTGGATTTGCTTTCACAGAGCAGAGAACAGAATTTTCTCAACAAGTTGACAACACAAACCAAACTCTTGCAGACTCAGCTACAACAACAGTGACTGAGGGCGGGTCAAAGTAGAAGCTGTTCGTGGACAGCCAATGAAGACCATAGTCTGGCATTATGTAGATTTGTTAAAAAACTACGTGGGTGAGTGGAGGAAGTAAAACAAGGGGTGCTTCTCCTTTCTTATTTGTGCATTCTTGTTTCCTTTCCTCGCTTCCTTTCCTTGGGTCTTAGCTCCACCGCATTAGGATGCGAGGGAAGGATACATCTGTGTGTCCTCACTCATGACTCCTTAGGAAGCTTTCTCGCCTCCTCATGGGGCAATAGAAAATGTCCTTCAAGATGGCGGAGTTCGATTGGTCTCCGGGTCACGAGCTGGAGGACGGAGAATCGAGGAAACGAGGAAGCATCAGTTTGAGTATTGAGAATCACCCTAGAATTGCTGACAACTCATTTCAGGCAGTTCAGAATATTTTTTTTTTTAGCAAAAAACATTGACTCCATTCATTGTGCACTTTGATCTTTGAAACTTTGCAGAACTTTTACATTTGCAAACAGTTATATTTCACACTACATGCAATGAGATATCCAAAAAAGCATAACAGGGGCACTTTAAGTGTGTTTCCTATTAATTTTGACAGATTAAGTTTACATTATAACCGCATAAATTTTAAAAAGACTAAAACAGCATTTAAAACAGCAAACCCTCCTGTCTGAAATTTTCAGCAAACTATTTTGTGGCCATTTTACTTTCTTGACAGCTAAGTTTTGAGAGCTTGAGAGAATCAGCTGGGTTTGGCATTTTGTGTGGTTTGGAAAAGAATACTCACTTCTGCTTTTAATTAACCAAGGAAGCCATTATCTTTTAGAGAACTCCATAATATTTAAAGTATTTTCTTGTTCTGTCAGGCGCAACATCTGAATAATGCGCCGCCGGAGGGAAGAAGGACCCTGGTGAAGCAGCAAGGATGGTGGTCCTAGGCAGAGATGAGAGAGGGAGGAGCCAATGTGGAGACAACTAGTCGACGAGCCAGAGTTGGAGGGACAGTATCTGGAGGCGGAGCCAGGACATCCTCTTGCCAAGGTGGAGCTGGAGACCGGAAGACCTGAGGCAGATCCACACAGCAGAGTGGCGTCAAAGGACGAGCCAAGGGACTGAAGGGAACCAGGCAGGGCCGAGGAATTGGCTGTCATTGGTGGAGGAGGTGGGAGAGGGAGGCTGGGCAGGATCACTTACATAGGGAAATATCCCCTTCCAATTTCTCATTGTATTCTGCAGTGGGAGTGTGGCTCCACCCCATGCTCTCGAACTCCACGAGCACCTCCACTTAAACACGCAGTGTTGCGGCTCACATACCTGGTCAGACTCTTCCTTGGGCTAGAGCTTCAGGGCGACGGTGGCCTCAGTCTTTATTTCTGGCTCTTCGTGGCAGGCTCGGGCTGTCTGTCTGCAGTGGGCTCTGCCGTTTAATGAATAAATCCAAAAGGAACACTCGGGGGGAGTATCTTCAGAAAAAAAACACAACCACATAAACTGAAACAACACGGAACACTGAACACTAGACTTAAATACACAAGGAGTGGTAATCAACTCAACAGAAATAGGTGCGTGATTAATAATTAAAATAATACGAGAGAACTAAACAGAACACAACAGTTACAAGCATATGGTAAAGATACAAGGCTGCATATTTTCTAATTTTGATTCAGTTTAATATGTAAATACAAATGAGTAAAAATATTTCATATCCGTCAGTGATTCTTCTGCATATTTTATTTTCAACATCATTCAGACAGCTGACTAATAAACCAAACCTCAAATTCACAGCACAGTATAATTCGATGAGTGGACTGTCCAGCAAATATTTTGCAATGCGGAACTGTGCTATTTTCTTTGAATGTGCGAGACTGATTAATTAGCCACTATATGTAAATAACTAGTAACATAACAAAGTACAGTAAAACTATTTGCATTACAAACTAGTGAGTTCATGATTATGGCAATAAATTAAAATAATATGATAACAGTTTGCAACATCTAGCAGCATAAGTTGTTTTTATACAGGTAAAATAATTGGAGGTGGATGACACAGAAAGCCTTGCGCATTCAAGTTGAAAATGGCTGCAAACTCTCTCACGTTAAAAAGAAGGTGAATAATGAGTGAATAATGAATAACATACTATGAAAAGATATCTCAAAACTAGTGTTAATTGTATCTGAATAATGCTAAACGTTAAAGCCCCGTTCACACCAAGGACATTTAAAATTATTAATGTCCACACGATAAAGTTCTGTTTATTATAAGCACACAATGCTCAAAGTTTTTAAAGTCGGATTGATTCTGATTGGCTGTCAATGTTTTTTATCATTCATCAGCTGGAAAAAAAAAATCATTCTAAAGTGATTCCAAGGATAACTTTAATCTGTGTCATTATTGTAGACTTCCATATACTCTTAGAATTAGAATTATATATATATATATATATATATATATATATATATATATATATATAAAACATTTTTTTGTCGTTATCGTCCTTGGTGTGAACAGGCCTTAGTAACTCTCTAACTCAACTCAATTAACTCCTGTCAGAGGGCTGTTACCAATTTTAGCTCAGTAAAGCTTTGTACAGATGATGTTGTGTGAGAGTGTGTGTGTGTGTGTGTGTGTGTGTGCATGAGTGCAGAAAATTCACCCAACTATGTAAAAAGCTCAATACCTACTATATAGAGAGGCTGTGTGATATCTTTTTCCACAAAACCAAAATCAAGGCCACAAATGTGCCTTTTTTATGTCAGGCATAGGGGCAGTGTATGGTTTTGACAGTTTTCCTTTCAAGATTAATGAGCTTATGAGAACCTTGTGTCTTTGTCTGAAGGCCACACTGGATGTCTGTCAGTGTGACCAGTATACAATAGCATAGCTGTGACTTTAGAGTTTCAAAGAAAAAGCGAGTATTGATATCACGTTAAACAAGCTCAGATTCTCCCAATTGTGTGTGAGGCAGAATCGGTAGCTTTCAGAGGTGGAAAATTCTAAAATAGTCTTTTGTTCTATAGACAACCTATAAACAATAGTTCACATGTAGACAGCACTTTGGTTTTAAACTTAAATAGTTTGGTAAATGGCACCAAATGGATGCAAAATGTTTCACATGCTAACTACAATGTCAATAATTGACAATTATGGACGGAACGTTCTTTAGAAGTTGAGCATCAATAGTGTAATACCTAGTTTATAATCAGATTATAGTCACTTAAACAGTCAGGCATAGTATTAATTCATTTATTCAAACGTAAGACGACAAAAAAAATAAAGATGTGGCCTACCAGTGTTCCTCCTGGGCTAAATTCAATT
Source organism: Zacco platypus (assembly GCA_038088235.1). Lineage (NCBI taxonomy): Eukaryota > Metazoa > Chordata > Actinopteri > Cypriniformes > Xenocyprididae > Zacco > Zacco platypus. Next base: position 3,770,891 of record CM076069.1, read on the forward strand.
CGACCATCAGATTTTACATTTTCGTGTGAAAAAAAAAGTGTTACAATTAAATATTTATTGTGCACTTTAGCTAGATTCATTGAATAAAATGTGAGTTTTCACAAGTGTGCCAAAATCGTTGAGCTTCCGCTGCACTGACGGACAGTTTCTGTGATGACAAAGGCAAAGCGCGGCGCTGTCAGTGTAATTCACAGGAAAAGTTATTGTTTTTCATGAGATTTTGTGAGTAGTTCATACATCGCAAAATGTATTTTTAAACCTAGTTATTTTACAATGTATAATACTTATTAAGCTAAGTGGAAAAACTATTATAGGAAATGGCTGATATACACGCAAATAAATGCTAATCTGCCGCCATCCTCTGGTTATAGCAGTAATTATAAGGTCTAACTGTTTTCTATCAAATGTTGGATTTCCTCCATTTTGAATCGTTCGGGTTTACAAATGAGGACAACCTCAGTAAGATGTACAAATAATGTTTTTAGTCATCACATTAAAAATAACATTTGAAGTGAAAAAACGTCTTAAACGTTCTCGATAGGTAATAGGTAAATGTGGTAACTGTTTTAAAATATGAATACAACATTTAAAAGTCAACCAGTGATGGTTTTATGTCGATGTACAGCGAGCACAGAATGATCAGCTAACAGTTCACTGGAAATGCCCAAGCTGGCTTAAGGACAACCATGAAGTAACCGTGCTTTGTGTCTAGGAGGAGTGAGGCAAAATCTCAGGATGAATAACAGTAAATTAAATGTGTTACTTATCAAATTGTGTTTTTATTAACATCTACACCTACCCCAACCCTTACCCTACCCTTACAGTACTGCAAATACAGTTAATAAATTAAATAAATAAATATTAAATGAAGCAATATTGATGTGCGCATGCCCAGTGGCTGTTGCTGTATCCCTTCTAGTCTTTACGGGTAATTTACCCTTTGCTGGGAGTTTGATTGACAGGCGATCTGACCAATCATAACCCCGAATCCTCCATTTTGTCCGTCAAAGCAGTCAGAGGAGTTAGTAGATTAACGTTGATGAACTTGAAAAATTGTGTGTACTCGCATCTTTCCACACTTGAAACAACATTCCTTCTGATGTTCATTCATGTTTATTTGATGCTATAAATGAACTAGTATGAAGAGATGATCGGTTCACGAGGAGCTACAGCGATCTGTCACCACACATTAAACACACACTAGACGCTATTTATTGATTAAACTTCTTTAAAAAAATCACAATATTTGAAATTTGAAACCTTGTTTCATATCAAAAGTAACCATCTCTGAAGACACCTTGTATTTTTCACTGTGTGAGAGCGTCAGACTGTAACTAAAAGGGGCGGGTCTTGGCAAACGGTTAATTGGGATAAATATCCCATTATCTCTCAGAATGATGTGATACACACCAAGCAATAAAAGATTCACTGAATTGAATTTTTAAAAAAAAATAAAAATTATGGCTCATATTATAGAATGATTGGCTCAAAGCTTAACTGCTAATTTACAAGAATAATGTACCATGAGCATGTGCACATCTTATTAATTGCAGATCAACAGAATACTGAAAAATAGGAGAAACATTTTTATGTATATATTTACTGTATAACAAATTTCTCGGTTATAAGGAGCTAAAAATTGGCCTGATTTTGACATATTGTGTGTGCAGAAATTCCCCGCTTACATTCTCAAGCTACTGCCAGACATATATAAATACCATCCCTTATTTCTGCCCTTGTGTGGGTGCCAGCCGGCCCAAGCCATGGGTTTGTTTTGGGTGTTCAGCATGGGTCCTGCTTCCACATTTCACATAAAAGGGCTACTGACTTCCTGAAATACCCACAAACCTGTGCCGCTAGTCGTCTGTCATTTGGACAATTTGCTGAAAGCTGCATATGTTAAGCCCCATGTTCACATAATGCCAGCTTGTTTGTGCAGTCACACATGGATTCATGAAACTTTACTCTTGTGGAGGGAAATGCTGAATAAATGTAATATAATTTTTTGGAAAAATTATATAGCTAATTTGCCAATAAAAATATACATTTGTGTAGTCTCTGTTTGACTCAGTTAAAATTTTAAAATATAAATCACGTTCGAATGAAAACTGGTGCAGTTAAACCACTTTCATTTAAACATGGTTTATATTTAAAATGTGCGATCCCTGTCTGAACGAATGCTTTTGTCTGGCGTTTTAATTATATTACAATTAATTGTCTGTGAAATGAATGTATTTATTTCTGAGATCATCATATACATATTTCTTTCCGGGGTTTTTTAAAGACAGAATTTACTAACAAATTCTCTTCTTTTGTTCACAGTTCTTTTATGCTTTGGGAGGTAAAACAACAGCTGGCAGTTAAAGAGGATGTATGTGACAAGATGTTCCACATATGGCAAAACCTGCTGCTTTTCAACATGTTACATTTGACATTCAACGACCTTGTTGAGCAAATAAATGATACAAATTCATCTACACAAGGGGATTTCCACCATTTGCAAGACAGATGACAAGGAACTATTTTTCAGAGGGCGGAATGGGGGGAAAACAGGTAGCAGAACACGCTTCTTTTGAGTGAAGACAGAAAGAGCCAGAAGCCAGCCTGGGCTTGTCAGTTTGAACCCGATCTTTCGGTACGGCACCCCCTCTCATATATGAAAGCATTTTCACTCACATACGTGTTTTTTTCTCCACTGAAACCAGTGGATTTCATAAAATCACAAGTCTAAAATGACATGGCACTGAAACAGGCATCTACTCCCCCATGCCATAATCTTCTTTTAGTGATAAGGGATATTAGAATTTAAACCGTGATAGTCTCCAGAAGCTCACAGAGAGCCATACATCATCCTTTCTCCTTTAGGAGAAGTGTAATGCGAGCCTTGATGGAAGATGACAGCACACTGCTGGTAATCTGGGTATCTACAGGTACAGGCCGACCAACATCATGAGTGATTTAACAGCAGCAGAGCTGTGTGTATTATATCCTGGGTATTGTGCACTCATTTGCTCCACCATCAATCATCATTACAATTTAAAAAAGAAACCCCCAAAGTTAGTTAAAGTCCTCCTGTAGTCAATAATTTTATCCCTAAAACACATCTTTGCTCGCCAAAGTGACATATTTTAAAAAAAAAAATCCTGTAACATAATAATAAAATAGCCTGAATTTAACTCTTCACACCCTTGCTTCATTTAATATATCCGGATCTATGAATATGCTAATTAGCCCCGCCTCCACTCACTCGTCACGACTTACTGAGGTAAACGCTGCGCACAATAGTATGGATATTTACATCGCTCGTCGAACACGTAAAGGTATTTAATATGATTAGCCTTTTACTTGACTATATTATCAACCAGCTAATAATGTGTTGCTAATGTTACACAAACCATGTTCACATTCACGAGTCAGACAGCTGCCTTCTAACAATCAGTATCTTTAGAAACGCTTTTAACAACTCAGAACGTCAGTGGAGAAAGGCAAATAGTTCATCATAACATCGTAATATACATCAAACACCAGCTATATTGCTAAATATACCCGGTTATTTTCATATCAACAGAAAAATATACTGAGATTCTCTTGAGACTCCCCTGCTAGTCGCTGTTAATGATATGCTAAAGCCCGCCAGAACAGTGACGTGATTGGTTATTACGTCGTTTATGACGTCAGAAACACCAGCGATTTTAAACCGCGGGTTTGAGACCGTCTTTGATTTACTACAGTTTTAAAGAGAAAATACTCAGCAATGCCGCTGACTTATGAATTTACACATGGTTTGTCTTAAAGCATATTAAACACACCACAGCCATATAAACAACATTAAAAACTTGATTTTCACCACAGGGGTACTTGAAGTGAACTTGAAGCTGTATATATTTTGTACATACTAGGCCAGTTTTTTTTTTTTTTTTTTTTTTTAACTCAAAGGCCCCTGTTGTTCAAGTTCAACAACACAATATTCAAATTTCTGTTATTTTTTATTTATTTATTTTTTGCTGTAATTATGATGAAATTGCTCATTTTCAAACTTTTTCATGACATATGTAATACATTATGCATATATAATTATTTTGTGATTCCGGAAGTTATGTTCTGTATTCCAGAACTGTATGTTCTTCAATAAAAACAGTTTTAGAGTCATATTTTTTAAAAAATATATTTAATTTAAATCTCATTTTAAGCAGAAGTTTGCAGAAGCCCCACAATGGGCCCGGCCCCCTGGTGGAGAACCACTGAATTTCATCATAACAAGCTTGCAAGTTAATGACACTGAAAAATAAAGGAAATCAAGCCATTGATTTCACACATCATCATTGATGTGTGGTAGCGTTTGGAGACTATTCTACACTACAGTTTCAATTTTAACATCGTCACCATGATTGGGCGGTACATTATTACTCAAATGAATAATACTGTAAACGAATGAAAAATTAAAATCACTGTTTCTCCACTGAACTCCTCAGGGTAAAAGAAATGTCTTCACTATGAAACTATGATGTAATGGTTAGTCACGTCACATGACTTGTGTTTTAAATGAGATTACCTGTTGTTATTGAATTGCTTGAGTACGCATTGCCAGCAAACAAAATAACAAATGACAAATATAATGTCATATTTTGCTTTGTCATTAGCTTTTTAGGACTTTTAACAATGATTTAAAATTTCAAGCTCATGAAGATGTCCTAAAAGTAATCAGTATTAATTGAGCAGTTTAATCATTAATCACATAAAGTGCTCATGTTTCTTCAGAAGACTTGATGAAACCACTTCATTCATATGGATTATGTTTATAATGTCTTTATAAACCTAAATGAATCCCACCAGACAATGCTATGAGAGCATTGTGTATGTTTGAAGCCTTCAACCTTTTTAATATTGGTCAGTCAAACAGGCAGACCCACCCCAAATCTGAGTGGTTTTGTCACGGCACTCAAACAAACAGAGCATTGTTGAAAGTTTCATAGCCTCGAACAGCATTTGCACTTTTTGGTTAGGTCAACCAACTGTATGAACAACCTACTTTACTTATATTTGTTTCTGTACATTATAAGCGGGAGTATTTAAACATCCAAGAAATTACACAGAATATACACTCTAAAAAATGCTGGGTTAAAAACAACCTAAGTTGGGTTGAAAATGGACAAACCCAGCAGTTGGGTTAAATTTTTGACCAACGGCTCCGCAGTTTTATTTAACTCAACTATTGTTTAAAAATGACTATATGCTTGGCTTAAAATGAACCCTGAACCAGGATATTTTAGAGTTTACCTTTAAGTATAAATAAAATGTCATTATTGACAAGATATCATTACAATTTCTTATTTCACAGTATGTTTGTACTATTTTCATGTCTGGGAGAAAAACAATCCTTGGGAAATTGACCCAAACTGTTGTCCTTTATACAGCCAGAGACAGTAAAGGAGCAAATTTGTAATGCTTAAAATTCAATTCTCAACATGACAGCTGTATGAAAGGAAGTCCCGCCTTCCAGTTAGCTGAAACTTGTATCTGAACTAGCTCAACCTGTTAACAGGGCTGAGTAGGTTACTTTTAAAATGTATTTCACTACAGATTATAAAATACATGCTTTAAAAAGTCATTTGTAACGTATTTCGTTACATTACTCAAGTTTAGTAACTTAATCTAAATACTTTAGAATACTTTGGAATACTAATAAGTGTGGAACAAACACAAAAAAGGGTAATTTCAAGTTTTTATCTCATGATTCTGACTTTTTCCCTCAGAATTGCATGATATAAAGTTGCAATTGTTAGTTATAAAGTCAGAATTATGAGATATAAACTGACAATATTGAGAAAAGTCAAAAATATGATAAACTCACAATATTGAGAAAAGTCAAAAATATGAGATATAAAATCGCGATAGTGAGAAAAGTCAGAATTATGAGATATAGAATCGTAATATTGAGAAAAGTCAAAAATATAGTATATAAACTGACAATATTGAGAAAAGTCAAAATTATGACATTTAACTCACATACTAAATTCACAATTGCAAGAAAAAAAAGTCAGTATTGCAAGTTCATATCTCCCAATTCTGACTTTATAACTTGCAATTGTGAGTTTAAATCTCACAATTGTGAGAAAAAGAAGTCAGAATTGTGAAATGCAAACTCACAATTGTGAGGGGAAAAACAAATTGTGAGAAAAAGATGCAGTGACCTTTTTTACAATTATAAAATGACTCACAAACAACTATCACAAAACATGAAAACAGTCGAAAACATGAAACTTAACTCCGCTTTTTCAGACTGTCAGAGTCAGAGAATCACCAATCACTGTTTAAATGACATTAAAACTCAAAGTAATCACTTTGGTAATCTAAAACACTTTTCAGATGTAACTGTAATCTGATTACCACCCATTTAAAATGTAACTAATGAAATACAGTTACTCAAATTTTGTATTTTAAATACGTAACTAAGTTACTTGTTTCGTTACTCCCCAACCCTGCCTGTTAAAGTTTTGAGCCGGATTTTAGAAATGTTAGCACTGCTCACCAGATATAGAACATGAGCCTATTGCATATCAGAATGTTACTATTGATTTCAGATTAATTTGGAGACATAAAATACAGTATGTTATTTAAATATGTTCAATCTATGCTAATGATCATTTTGAATATTTTGGATTATTGATATTTCCCCATCAAATAGATTACACATATAGAACCTATACCTTAAATGTGTTGCCAAAATGGCTCCCAAGTGGTCTTTGCTTCATGTATTAAAGGGTTTGTCTGGTTAGTATAGGCAGATAACTCTGCAAGTAGATTATGAAATACCATTGCACAGGCAAAATGCATCTTTTTCCATTGACATGTTATCAAAAGTAGGCATTTATTCTGATGAAATAAATTTGCAAGCAACACTAGCTAATCAGTCTTTTTTCCTCTTAAACAATGAAACAGATTGTCTGCTGCCTTTGCGGTCAGAGAATATGAAGGCTTTTGCATGTTTATCCAGAGCCATCAGCTAATACAGTGTTTGCTCACTGGACATCACTTTCATTTGTCTTCACAGGGTAACAGTTTACAGTAACATCCCATTAGTTAACGTTAGTTAATGCATTAACTAAAAAAGAGCAATGCATTTGTTACAATATTTATTCATGTTTATTAATGTTAGTTAACAAAAATACAACTGTTCATTTAGGGCTGCAAAATATATCATTTCAGCATCCACGATAGTCACATCGCAAGATGTGCGACGTCAGGTTATAGGAATCGTAGTTGATCCCTGATCCGTATGAACCAGGCTCCATGATTTGAAATGAACTGCAAAATTTTACCATCACATAGTGCAAGATTATCATTTGCATGTGTTTTTAAGTTCTGTCAATTTAAACATTCATGCGAGTTTAAAGCATTCCAGCACAAGAAGACGCAAAAGAGAACTAAATTCGAAATGCGCACTGTTTTCTGCGCACAGACACTGACTCAGAGCAGCACAAACACCGAATTCAGTTCTCTTTCTCGACTTTTTGTGCCTGACCGGACACATACACGCCACAATTAAGTCAAAATACCCATCTCTGTGAGTATCTTCATCACTTAAGTTATGTCTTAAATGAAAGTAAACTATTGAAAAAGAAAGCGTATCATTATATTGGATCCGTGCATTAGCTCTGTGACGGCAGCTTGAAGGTAGCTTCTCTAAAGCCGTGTTTCCACTGCAGGAACTTTCCCCAGGAACTAGGGACTTTGGGGTGGTACCAGGGTCTAAATGAAGTTCCGACTAAAAATTTCCCCCTCAGAAAGTCCCTGCTCACGAGGTAGTACTTTTTCAAAGTTCAGGAACTTTTAGGGGACTTGGGCGCTAAACATGCTGATTAATTGAGTTCACCCAGCATTTTTTTTCAACCATCATTTTAAAAATCTGTTGCAGTGTGAGCAGTAATAGTTATTTGCTATTCAAATCTACAATGGAGTTTAAAAAATACGACCGATAGACCAACAACGAGGTTCAGGCTTTATTAAGCTTATATGCGGAGTGCGGAGGACAAAATCCAGTGGGACCTGAAAGCATCGTAAGTCAACTATTGCTGTAATTCCCATTGAACTCTATTGGTAATGACGGAACTTGCGACCATAGTTCGCTTTGGGAAACGCAGCCTTGGAAAGTCATGCACAGTCACCGGACTTATTTGCTTAATTTTCACAGTACTTCAGACTGCGAAACGCAGACAGCAACAGGTCATGGAGGAAAACGTTCCTGGGACAAATTGTTTTATAACTTTTCATTAATTCTAACTAATGTAGTTGACTAACGTTAACAAATAGAGTCATATTGGAAAGTGTAACACTTCAGGGTTATTAGTCACCTGTCATTTATGGCTCATGATTTGCTTTTAATAGGTGTGCCCAGATCTTAGAGCAGATAAATGAGCGGATATCTCTCTCTAGCTATAATACATCTGCTTAGTTTTAGCTTTTTGCTAGGTCTAGATGACACATTCTGTGCACTGTATCTGCATGCTTGTTTTGGGAAATTGACATTAATCCATTTTTACTAAAGTTTAATGTAAGTTATGATTATCTGTAGTATCATTTTCAATGTTACTGGGAAACCTGGTCATTATCTGTTGTCTATAACAACCCCATAAAATGATGAAAATTTTGTAATGTAACTTGATTTTAGTCTTGGTCCATGACTTGTTTTAATATTTACTGGTAGTAGTATATAAATTCAGATTATTGTATAAAAATATTTTGAAAGCTGGAGATGAGCATCAAAGTAACATTTCCCTGTTGACAAATGTCTTTAAAAAGTCTTCATTATTCATTACGTGTCTATAAAAGACTTTTTAGCAAAATATAAGAACTTTTAGAATTAATCAATTTGGTAATACTTTACAACAAGGTTCCATTTGTTAACTGCGCTAGTTAAGATGAAATGGTAAATGGTAAATGGACTGCATTTATATAGCGCTTTCACAGACCTATGGCCACCAAAGCGCTTTACAATTTTTGCCTCACATTCACCCATTCACACACACATTCATACACCAACGGCGACGTCAGCCATACAAGGCGCCATCCAGCTCGTCGGGAACAGCTGGGGTTAGGTGTCTTGCTCATGGACACCTCGACACTTGGTCAGGTGGAACCGGGGATTGAACCACCAACCTTCCGGTTAGTAGACAACCCTCATGAACCACTGAACCACTGCCGCCCAAAATATTTTATGGTTATGAAATAACCATAAAAAATACTTCTAAAACATTTATTGATACGTTATTAAAATCCACAGTTGTATCTGATATTCTTTAATAGAATTGAGCTTACATGAACTAACAATGAAGTTACATTAAACAAATACTTTAACAAATGTAAATGTTCTTGTTTGTTAATGTTAGTTAATGCATAATAATTAAAGCATAATCTATATCTAGTTGGCCATGTGGTAATCCAGTCCATGCAGAGTTCCTCTGAACCCTTCCACCTCCCCCAGCTCCACCTACATAGATCTGCAACGGGATTTATGTATGTCTATTCATATATCTTATATGTTCACAGCAGTGTGTCTGTGTATCTGCAAGTCCATACTTGCTCTGCAGCAGCATAGCAGATCTGTTCCACCAAGACCAAAAACATTGCCATATTCAATAACATGCTAAAACTATTTCAAGAGTTGTCATGATTGAACTAACGTTAACGTACGGTACCTTACTGTAAAGTGGTCCTATTATTTTTTACTTTGTCAACCATATTTTTGAATAGCGTGTGTGACAAGTGTGTTTCATGGTGGAGCTAAACCAGTTTGAATCTATGCAATACCAAATTAGTACAGTGATTTCCTTTCAGTGGCAAATCAGCTGTGTGGACCGAGAATGTAATGGTTTCGAATCATAATTTATTTGACCTGTCCCCTAAATCACTCCATTATTGCTTCTTAAGTCTCTAGATGCAGTTCTTGTCCAACTTGTTAAACAAGTCGCCATCTTTTGAGGCCCAATGTAAATGCAGTTTAACGATATTATCTCAGGACACAATGCTTGGATTAAGGTTATACACATTGATTTGTCTCTATACTTTATATGAGGTTAAGTCATGGATTAAATCACCTTTATTTTGTTCTTGACCAGGAGCCAAAACAACCGCAAGCAAGTTCATGATTAATGACTCACCTTATGTGTGTTTTCTTTGTACCTTTCAGTGAACATGAAAATAAATTATTTTGAGACAATTCAAGCAGCATAAAATCTCCAACCACAAATTCTTTGTGTGTATTGTTTATTGTGCAAATCTTGGTCAAATGATATTAGTGGCTAAGGGCTGACTCGGAGATAAGGGGTGGAAGTGATAGAAAGAGGTTAAGAAGTGTATAAGGGCTCCGAATATTTGCACAATGGTTGGAAAAAACACTCTGCTCTCCCTTATCTGCAGTCACATCAAGTTCTCGGGTGAGAATCAAGATAAGGCAGTATGAGTGATGACGTGACAGCAGTCGGTTTTGAAGGAGGCACAGCATTGGGTGAAGTATACGTCATCGTTTATCTTTCTTCATTTATTCTATTAGAATGATGAATAAACTTTCATTTAATTTTCAAAATTATAGGCTGAATTCAGGGTGATTGGGACACTTTTCGTCATTGAGATTACTTGGAAAAAGTGTCCCTAAATATACATACATACATACATATATATACATATATATACATATATACATACATACACACACACATATATATATATATACATATATATACATATATATATATACATATACTTATATACACATATATACATGTACATATACACATATATATACATATACATATACACATATATACGTATATACACATATATATATATACACACACATATATACACATATATACACACCTATACACATATATATACACATATACATACATATATATATACATACATATATACACATATAGATATATATATACATACATATACATATATATACATACATATATATATATTATACGTTTGCCAATAAAATTAAAAGCAATTTCAGTTTTGACAACGTTTTTGTTCCAAACCAACAACTAACTGACTAACTATTTTATTATTACAGTGAATTCTTGTTTTTATGCGAGGAGTGATATTAACAGCTTGACTTTCATTGCTGAAACTATCCAAGGAAGAAACTGCAAACGAGTCGATAGAGGGCAGGATTGGGTCATAAACCCTGCTGGATGTACAACACTTCTCAATCTCAGTTGTGTTTACCCATAAACACCTTAAACCTGCTGGTGGAAACATGAGCCTGTAGGGGAGAATAAATAATAAAGTGCGATACAATAATAGTGGAATGTTTGGGACAAGTTTGGACTTAACAATCAATGTCAAGCGCTTCACCACAGCAGCAAGTTACAAGACATTTAAAACTGTACTTTTGCTTTACTACTGGCCCTTTACAACAGTACATAATGAGATTGAGGAACACTTAAAATATAAGAACAACAAATTATTGCCTGAATGATAATCTCACATAAATACTGATAATTAATGTTCATCACAACCTGAACGTAAATATATAAATACTACATACATACTCATTATAACATGCTTGAACTACTTCTTCAACCCTATTGTGTGTTTATTAGGGAAATTGATTATATTATGAAGCCCTTTTTTTTTCTTGGAAATGTTATGTTGAAAACAAAAAGTCAAGATACTTATGAATCCTAAAATAATAAATAAAACTAATCCCAAACCTTTTTTATACTATCCATACTCCCCCAGAACTAATATTGAGGATGTTATATTAAAATATTGGTATTAAATATGATTCAAAATTGAATGGAATAGTTAATATGGAACCATTAATCGCATATAAAAAGTTGTAAAAGCTTGTCCTTTAAAACAAACTTCAGAAAATACTCTTCCATTGGGTTAAGCTTGGCAATTTCATTAATTGTCAATTTACATATAAATTTAATAATAGCCCGATATTTATTAAAAGTTGGATAACAATTTCTGTTGGTGAAACATGCAATGAATAGAAAGGATACAAATAGTCCCCATTTTAGTAAATTTAACCATAAAAAGTCATCTTTTCTCTTTCTGCACATCGATAAAGCCAAACATAAGAGGTGGCAACATACAGAAACAGAGATGATAGAATGTGCAGGAGGCAGGGATGTACTTTGATTGTTTTATTGAGTTAATTAACTTTTTAATTAATTATTTATTAAGATTAAATTGGTCATTGTGTCTTTTGGATTTACAAGAATGTTTACTACACCACAAGTGTTGCTGGATACCTCTTCGTTGTTTTATTAAAGAGGTCTTCCTTGTAACGACCAGCAGATGGCAGTGAAGGATAGAGAGTGGAACCTGGTGCTGTTAGACTGCTGATTTGAGACTGAGAGCGAGACAGAAATAAACTGGGGTGAAATGTAAGTGGCTGACCCTCACATGCTGCTCTACACCTGTAATTGAGTTCTTCACTTTCAAGTTGTTGGTGCGTTGACCAAAGGAACAGGCTTTCTCTCATTGAGTGTTTACAAGGCCAAGGGTTTTTATATGCTTCTAGGCTAAAATTCGCCTCTGTCCTCATTATCACGAAGCGAAAGAAGTAGCCTGTGAAGCGGAGAGTAAAGAGGACATAAAAACATTTAGGCTGCTAAAGACTTTCTCAGCTTTACAGGTCTGTATGCTTATGACAAATACGCCGCTTTGATTAGTGAATTTAAACTAAAGTAAAATGAATAAAAACATAATAAAATGTGAATAAAACATCAGTCCAGATGGTGGCAGTCTTCTCTCAATATAGTGACATTTTACATCATTTTGAAACATTTCGCCATGCAAGCTATAAAACCTCCCGTAGTTCAAGAAAGAAAAATGTAGCGCTTTCCTATTTGACCATATTCCAAACGTTATTATAAAAAGTTAGTTCAGCCAAAAATGAATATTCCGTCATCATTTAATAACCCATCTTCGAAACACGAATGAAGATATTTCAGCTGAAATCTGGGAGATTTCTGTCCCTCCATTAACAGTCAACGCAGCTTCCACTTTGCCCACAAAGTGCATAAAGAAATCATAAAACTAATCCACATGAATTAACCCTTGGCTGGCAGTTTGATTGACAGGCGATCTGACCAATCATAACCCCGAATCCGCCATTTTGTCCGACAAAGCAGTCAGGGGAGTTAGTAGATTAACGTTGGTGAAGTTGAACTTGAAAAATTGTGTGTACTCACGTCTTTCCACGCTTGAAACAACATTCCTTCTGATGTTCATTCATGTTTATTTGATGCTATAAATGAACTAGTATGAAGAGATGATCGGTTGTCAGACATAGCAACAGTAACTAAAGGGGGCGGGGTCTTTGCGAAAGGTCAGTTGGCCCCAATATGGACACTTAGTGCTGCCGTTTTTGCACAGTTTGTGCATGCTGTAAAATTCATTTGAAACTTAAACTGGCAGCTCCAGTAGTAATGAAACCATTTATGTTGAAATCTGTCATGGAAACAAGTATTATAAACTTCTATTAAACAATTTAATACTCAGCAGAGGTAAGCGCCCAGTGATCGTCTCAGTCTCACAACTCCGAAAACATATAGCAATTTTTCAAATAGGCTTTATCTTTATAAATAAACCACAGATTTGAGATTTAAACAATTACGTTCTCGCCTGAAAAACTCTTAAACTACATTTCTTGACGCAATATTTTTTAAATTATGCTGGTTTAATGGTTGCTGTGAGATGTATTGTGGGATACCTGGCTGTCTCAAGGGTTGCATTCCAGTGTTATTTTTTTTTTTTATGCTCACTCAGTGTTGTTGACTCGGATGTACATCATTGCTTACGTTCCATGAGTGGAGTCCGCTATGGAGTTTATTTATTTATTTATTTACCTTATGACATTTTTTAATGCTGCATTCTATATGTATATATGTGTGTTTTCAATATTATATATATATATATATATATATATCAGAGTTGTTTGTGGTGGGGTAAATTAGATGCAATATGTGGTGATGTCACAATCATGTTGCATTGTGGGATATGGAGCTGCCTGAAGTGTACATATGAAGTAGACTCTGTCCATATAAACTTCCCTCGTCCACTCTTCCACTCTGAAGTGGAACACACTTCAAAATGGTGGCAGGGATTCCCCTGAGGGGAAGTGCTTAGGGAACTTTGCGAGTGCTTGTCTAAAACTGGAGTGGAACGCAGCCAAGTTCATACAAAGTCATTCAACTGAATTGGAACAGTACTTGGGCAGGGACTGATGATGTTGGAAGTCCATAAAAACACAAGTTCAGAAAAGAACGCAGATTGAGAAAGGGCTATACTTGCAAACTACCGGTAATTAATTTACCCCACCCCAAACTACTGTAGTGTATGATATTAGAGTTATTTTGACATTTAACTACATAATGCTTGTAAAGCTGGCTGTTATATTTTATTGTATTGTGATTATTTTCGTCTGTGTCATTTTTTTATATTTCCTCCAAGCATACATACAGACCTAAAGAATTGTGTGTAAAACAAATTCAAATGGAAAAAAACAAAACGACAACAAAAACAATAATTCAGCTCCATTGCGGTTTCCAAACGAACAAGGGTTTAGGGCGTTCCATTTAAACACATTGCAAAGATTCCGCCCGTAATGGACACTCATGCAACATAAGCAATGACGTACATCCGAGTGAAAGAGACGGAGGGAAGTTAACCAGGGAAGGGCATAAAAATTGGATATATGCTTCCTTCACGTGCTCTCGGAATTATCATAAATACCAGTTTCCTATTTAAAAAATTGCACATTGCAATGCCCTCCCATTTCGAAACTTGAATGCGATGAGCTCGTAATCACAACTTCAGAAGACGGAATTAGGCTATCGAATTTCTGATAGCACCTGAAGACAGCATTAAACGCAGCCCTGCTTGTTCTCTGATCAATGTTTATATGTGAATAAGGGTGTGTTCACACTTGTCATGTTTGGTTCAATTAAAACGAACCCTGGTGCGATTGCTCAGTTAGTGCGGTTCGTTTGAACATATGTGAACGCTGCCATCCGAACCCTGGTGCGGACCAAACAAGCGGACCAAGACCGCTAAAAAGATGGGTCTCGGTCCGCTTCCAAACAAACTCTGGTGTGGTTCGATTGATATATGAACGCAACACGGACCAAAGACATGTAAACAAACCAAAAACAGGACGTGATGTCACAAGATGCGACGCTACAAGTCAGCTGATTTGATGATGCGGAAAGATCGGTGTATCCAAAATGAGTCGAGGGCAAACGTGGAGCAACGAGGAGGTGAAGTGTATCATCAATATTTGTTTCTGCATACGACGGAGGAAATCCTGCTGCTGTTTTGAATGTTTTGATCATTTTATGAGCTCTTCGTGAGTTCTCAGCTGGTAAAAATAAAGCATATGTGCACGCATAAAATGATGGCGTTTAATCAAGCACACAGCATTGTTTTGAATGTTCGGTAAGCGAGCTCCGTCGCAAAATATACGTCATAAAAGCCGACCAATCAGGTCGTGACCGTATCCCTATGCCTTTGGTTCGGTAACTTAAGGTTCGCTGTTAAAAATGCCAGTGTGAACGCTAAGCGGACCAGGACTATATGTTTTGTTTTTGTTTTTTGGTCCGGACAAAACGAACCAAACCAACCGAACTGCAAGTGTGAATGCAGCCTAAAAGCCTAAATTCAATCTATTCGTGATATAAAGCGATCTAGTCTTTTCATAAAATTTAGACTAAACTGCTTGAATCAAGTGGATTAGTATTGCGACCTCTTTATGAACTTTCTGAAGTGACAAATTGTAAGTTGGACTGTGAATGGAGGGTCAAAAATCTCTTTAGATTTAGAAAGATTTCGTTTAAAATATCTTCATTTGTGTTTCGATCAGGTTTGGAATGACATGAGGGGGAGTTATTGATGACTTTGTGTTTGGGTGAACTAACCCTTTAAGACTATCACAATATCATTCGAGTGCTCTAGAGTTTATTCCAATTGCTCCATAAGATAACTTGAGGCTTTAAAACCGTGTTGACACTTTTTTCTTCAATGCATTTCTTCCACATCTCTTCATTCTGTCTTTTTACATCCATACATCCTCACAGGCATCTATTCATGTTTTAGAAATGCTCACTGTCCTTTAACCTTTAAAGGATAGAGCTTCTCAATTAAGCTTTAAAAGATGTTACTCTCTACCTGTATTTGTTTGTTTGTTTTTCCTTTACCTTGACATTTCGATCCAGTCTGGTTTGTTTTCATACACTGTTAAAAATATATTATGCTTAATTTTCTCCAAATAGAAGCTGATTTTCCAACATAAGGCCCATCAAACATGAATGATTGAAGCATTGACTATAAAGATTGTGTTTTTGTATTGTAATTTATTAAAGGTTATATAAAGGTTAGTATTATACATATTTTACCCTTGGAGTTATAAGGTTCTATTTGCATTCTGAGAAGTTTTGAGATATTGAGCTTCAAAGTTTTTGTAGATCGAACCTTTTTGCTTTCTAAATAAAAAGTCCCACAACATGTACAGAACATTAAACAAATTTTAGTGAGTCTGAGTCCAGACCTTAACCTCAGTGTAAGTCTTTGGGATGTGCTGGAGGAGACTTTACAGAGTGCTTGACTCTTGCATTATCAATACAAGATCTTGACCAAAAACTGACGCACCTCTTGATGAAAATAACATTACAACATTTTTTTTTCCATCAACAGGTGCATTAAGTTTTGGTGAAGATCTTGTATTGATAATGCAAGAGGTGAGCACTCTGTAAAGTCTCCTCCAGCACATCCCAAAGACTCACACTGAGGTTAAGGTCAGAAGGTCCTGATTCATGTGTCAAAATGATTCTTCGTGCTCTAAACCATTTTTTCACAATTTTATCCCTGATGAATATTGGCAATATCATCCAGGAATATGACCATAATGTGTCTTCCTACATGTTTTTTTAAGACATAAAAAGCTACACACTCCATCTTTTAGGGTTAAAAAAAAACATTTCCAAACATAAAACATGCTAGAAATATAATACTCACTGTAATAATGATCCAGTCATAGACTCCTAAGAATTTGCCTATTATAATCCAAACAGTGAGTTTTTTTGTTTTTTTTTTGGCCGAGCAGTATATATACTGATCAGGCATAACATTATGAGCAGTGAATTACAGTGAATTACACTGATTATCTCTTCATCACGGCATGAAGAGATAATCATGAAGAGTTAGTAGGTGGGATGTATTTGGCAGCAAGTGAACATTTTGTCCTCAAAGTTGATGTTAGAAGCAGGAAAAATGGGCAAGCGTAAAGATTTTTGCGAGTTTGATGAGGGCCAAATTGTGATGGCTATACGACTGGGTCAGAGTATCTCCAAAACTGCAGCTCTTGTGGGGTGTTCCCAGTCTGCAGTGGTCAGTATCTATCAAAAGTGGTCCAAGGAAGGAACAGTGGTGAACCGGCGACAGGATCATGATGACCATGGGGAGCGAAGGCTGGCCCGTGTGGTCCGATCCAACAGACGAGCTCCTGTAGCTCAAATCGCTCAAGAAGTTCATGCTGGTTCTGATAGAAAGGTGTCAGAACATGCAGAGCAGTCAGGGTGTCCATGCTGACCCCTGTCCACCGCCGAAAGAGCCAACAGTGGGACGTGAGCATCAGAACTGGACCATGGAGCAATGGAAGAAGCTGGCCTGGTCTGATGAATCACGTTTTACATCACGTGGATGGCCGGGTGCGTGTGCGTTGCTTACCTGGGGAACGCATGGCTCCAGGATGCACTATAGGAAGAAGGCAAGCCGCCGAAGGCAGTTTGATGCTGTGGGCAATGTTCTGTTGGGAAACCTTGGGTTCTGGATCCATGTAGATGTTACTTTGACATGTACCACCTACCTAAGCATTGTTGCAGACCATGTACACCCTTTCATGGAAACAGTATACCCTGGTGGCTGTGGCTCTCTCAGCAGGATAATGCGTCCTGACACAAAGGAATGGTTTGTGGAGCACAACAACGAGTTTGAGCTGTTGACTTGGCCTTCAAATTCTCCAGATCTCAATCCAATCGAGCATTTGTGGGATGTGCTGAACAAACAAGTCCAATCTATGGAGGATCCACCTCGCAACTTATAGGACTTAAAGGATCTGCTGCGGACATCTTAGTGCAGATCCCACAGCACACCTTCAGGGGTCTAGTGGAGTCCATGCCTCGATGGGTCGGGCTGTTTTGGCAACAAAAAGGGGACCAACACAATATTAGGAAGGTGGTCATAATGTTATGCCTGATCAGTGTACATTATCCATCCACCCATTTTATGATCAACATAAAAGCTGAAAAAGTTTCAAAAGTGTTGAAATGTTACTCTCTATAAAAATGTTTAATGAAACTCTTATTGGTGCTTTTATATCTCTCTTGATGCACTTCATGTTATGAATCAATGTGGGTCAAATAAGTGCAACAAATCTCACAAACCACAGTCATTTCTTTAGATTTACTGATAAATGTTGTTCAAAATGGATTCTACCAATATATCAGACCAAAACTCTTTACATTTACCTGGTGTTTCACAGGTCAGTGCACTGTGTTTAACACAAGCAGGTTTATGTTCGAAAATCTGATTGAGTTCACAGAGGTCAGGCATTATGTGTTTCATACTGTGTGCACTGCATCTATATCTCACACTACAGACAAGACTTTGTACCGACTCTAGAGGGAAAAAAAAACAAAGATTTCAATTTTTGAATTTGTTATGGAGTTCAGTGGAGTGTCTTGGTGCTTCTCCCAATTTCATGTTTCGATTTCAGCCCGGTTCACTCCAAAACCCCCACGACACTGATCCTACCTCGTTGCTCAGCCTAATTTCATTTCAACACCAAAACCCCGGGAGAGCGAGGAACTCGCCACTATCTCGGCTCATCTTGACAGACAATTGTATTTACTGTTTTCTTTTCACAAGCCAATAAAAGCGAGGCAGTTATTGCATCAGATTAAATGAAAAACTGTTTAATGATTCCAATTTATAACTCTACACCGAATAAAGCTGCGTTTAAGAGCTGACAGGCGATGATAAATGGGGGCTCATATAAAACATATTCAGAGTGAAGAATGGCTTTAGATGAATTGCACGCTGATACAAACCCCTGATAAAACACCCTAAGAGCCACTAGAAGACTTAATAATGTGCTATTCATTTTGAAGTGATAATTCCTGGCTAATAAAAGCACACCATTTAAAAATATATAAATATATTTTAGAAAGAAAAGTTTTGTTTTCTTCTCACTTAAAGAGAAGGCTGTTACCTCATGTACACTCATTGTCTTAGATCATGTGAATTAATGAGATGCTGATTTCCAGCAGGCCATCCATCAGCTTCTTATCTTCGCTGGACTGACTGTCACAAACGGCTGCTAAGGGAATGAGCCCATCGTGACACGCGTTGCCAGCTCACTCCTATATATGTGACGTGTGACAGAAGAAAAAAACTTTCAATGGAACAGCATTGTTTTGAGGGTGCATCATTTGTTTTATCACATTTCTGTCTTGTATTCGTATGTACCTACTGGTGAGTTTAATCTAAAACCTGTGACGTTAGATACAGCTGGATGAAACGCGGGATTTTCAGAGTAAGTAAGGATTGTTGTTTATTTATTTATTAAAACATTAGGGATTATGTGACCTGATGCGTACAGAAAGTATGAACTGTAATATGTTTCATAAATACAAGAAGGGCTATATATGTATATATATAGTTTTCGTCACGTTAGTATTTTATTTCTGCAAGCATTTTGGAGACGTCGCCGCAGTTCTTTTGGAATTAGTCGGTCTCAGTTTCTTCTGTTTCTTCATGTAATCCCAGACTTGATGATGGTGAGATCAGATCTCTGAGTGAAAATAACAATAACTGGCTTAAAACTTTTTTTTGGGGGGGGGGGATGTGGATCTATCTATATATATATATATATATATACACCATGCCCAACACAAGAACATATTCAAGAATAATATTATTCTGCACACAATTTTTGACAACCCTTCCACCAAAACACTTAAATTCACAAGCTCACTGAAACTCAGTCACACATAAAAAGCACTTACTATTGATATTCACGTAATGTAATTGAATTACAAACCTCTTTGTGTTGTTAACTATGTAGCCAACCATGAAAATTTGTTCTGCCACCTATTGTATATTATACTGTTCACTGCTGTTGGCACACAAAATGATTTCTGAATCCCTTTGTTCATTAGCATGAAGTTCATTTTTGTCAGAACTGGTATAATCTAAAGTGTTTTTATTGTTGCAATAGGTTATTATATGTATATAGGACTGTTTGAAGAACAGAATTTGCCCATTACACCTAATAGAGGAGGTTCTCTCAGAAATTTCACATAACTTCCAGAGAAGAAAGCTGCTAAATGTTCCAAAAGGAGTTTCTGCTGCAATGCCGGTAGCAATTTGGTTCCTCAAAGAACCTTTTGTTCTTCTTTCATTTTCTTTCTTAGAGTGAAGAACATTTTAATAATCTGAAAAACCTTTGAAGAACCTTTTGTGGAATGGAAAGTTTCCATGGATGTGCACGGATCTTCATGGAAACAACCATTTAGGAGAATCGATTAGATGACATGGTAATGCGCAACATTCACGGTTTCTTAGTTAATGTGTGTAATGAACTATATGGTGGTTGTGTTGCGTTCTAGTTAAACCGCTGTACCCTTCATTCTGCCAGACAGCTCCGCTTACACCACCTCCTCTTTGTTGTCAAGGGCAACCTGTGTTGCCATAGGACAAGTGATAATCTACAATTTGAATGATAAGAGTGTCTTGTTAATGAAAAAATGCTAATGTAGAACTGTTTGATGAAGAAACAAAGTGTGTGGGGTGGATGTGGTGTGACACCTGCATAGATGAGGCGGACAACATTGTGAGTTCGAACCAATGGTGTAGAACGTGCAGTTAGATGTGTCATCAAGGGCAAATGATCCTAAACTAACTCTTTGCTCTTTGTTTCACAGGTGGTGGAAGATGAATTATGCTGAAGGCTAAATAAGAGATTAAAAAAAAGACATTTTGATTTATTGAGAACATTTTGCCATTGGTGGACCAAATCTTGGAGATGTGGAGATTCTTGGTAACTCATTTATTCTTGATGTACTACATTCACAAAACTCAAGATTTTGATAGTATACCAAGGATATCAAAGTCTACTAAAGGATGTAGAGGTTTTCCAAACTCCTGGACTCACATTCCTGACAATCAGGGCTCTCTCTGTTTAAATGTAGTGACAAGCCAAGCATAAACTTAATACAATTATCTGATGAAACAGGTCCAAATACACATGAAATGTGACAGCAGCTATGCTAATTCTTCTCTTTTTGCTTTCCTGCTTCTACCTGGGGATGCCCATCCCAGAGTAACTACAAACTGTGCCAGCTCCACCTTGAATCCTGACTTTCAGGATTTCAGATGACACCAACTTTGGATCAACATAAAAAACTGTCATATGTAATCAATACAAACAAAAGTTGTAATTGCTGGCCAACAACTTCATTAATATGAATATATGACTCTAACTAACCACATAACCATCTCATATCTGTAATTTACTGCCATATGGAAATTATTTTGACGCACTCGTTTCTGACTGATAATAGTTGCTAACTGTAACGTTGAAACAATGCTTTGAAACAATACGTATTGTGAAACGCGCTAAAACGCAAATAATAAACTTAAAACTATTCAATGAAGTGGATCAAATGTGGGGAATGTCGTCTTGTTGAACAAAGAGAAGGAAAGCGGACTGTGTTGTCGCCTCTCTTCAGCTGTGTCTCGGCCAAAAAGCTTTGCTTGAACACACCAAAAGGACTAAAGGCGAATGTCAACCAGCACATGCGTTCTGCGTTGGCGTGTAGGGAAATAATTATCTAGATCAGCAGGTATAGTCTATTTTCGTCATTAAAAAGGCAGAAATCTGCAGATATACAAACCGTAAACCACTTTGAACATTGATCGCATTGATCATCATTTTCTTCACTCCAGACTGCTCATGTTATTATGAAAATATCTGTGCATTCTAACGCTCAAGAAAGATGACGTAAAATTATACCATCTTGACCTCTTTGCTCGCTTTTATTCTCATTCGCTAAGCTGAACAGCCAATCAGAGTTCTCGCTCTCACCGACGGCCCGACACCAATTCAACACGCAGAATTGGCATAAAAAAATCACGTCCAACTAGAACCAGCGGTGAAGAACAAACTGAGCCAAACGACGCTCAAAAACGGTTTGGTGTCCCAGCCTTTAAGAAGTGAAAATTAACTCACAAAATCCATGATTTACAATGTGTAATTCAAATAGCTTGCAATTTTGCAGTCCATCCCAACTTGTGCCTTCTAGTAAATGTGTGTATATTTCAATAATAAGAGCAAGTCTCCACCTACCCCCATCGGCCAGCTTTTGAGATGTCATTTGGCATAATTGCCTGACACATCGATTTGCACAAACAACAAGCGTTGGGCCCTTCAAAGCCACTTCGCAACATCCTAGCAACACCTTCTGTCCACCTCCCTGGTCACACACTTACATCCCAACATAAACTATGCTCTTTTCACCCAAGCACCCCTCTCAAAAGCCCTTCTTGGTGCTTGGAGAAGACCCCAGGCCAGTGCTTGAGAAACGTTGGTCTGAATAGGGCTTGCCCTGCCCATTGTCCTAAGTCTCTCTCTATGTACACAGCCTTTGCTCCGGGTGTTTTCATCCTCTTAATTGCATCGCCTCAGGTAGTCAGTGCGCCCTCCCAATGACATCATTTTCACAGGGTTCTGGGGCAAGTAAAGGAACGCTTACCGTGGGAGAGGCGGACATGGCGAGAAAGACTTCTGAACTCCTCGTGAGTTCTGAGCGTTGTTTTCATACACTCTTTTTTTTATTATTTATTGATTTAATGATTAATGCTTAGAAGCAATGGTATATATTTTTGTAATGTTGATATATTTATGTTTTTATTTATCCGATTAGTATTACTGTCTTGTAATGGGTATTATAGCGTTGAAATTTATTTGGAGGCGTGGCTTTTGTCATTAATATCAGCTGTAAATACTCATACATTTACATGACAGCAATGTACTAAAAACGGAAATGGTTTTCCATTGTCATGTTTTTCAATGTCAAACCGATCCCCGTTCACATGGATCAGCAAAAAGGACTAAAAAGGCTGTATTGTGCTGCGGGCCGGTAGATGGCGGTCACTTTGTGAGGAAACACTAGAGTTTTCAGTCGAAAAAGGTGTCATGTAAACAGAGCCTCTTGGTTTTAAATTTAATGATACTTTTTTTGTAAGCATTTGTAAACATTGCTAATAAAAATGTTGTAATATTGCAACTTTGAGTAGTGTTAAATCTATAATCTTATCTTTTTTCATATATATTGTAAAAAAAAAAAAAAATGTAGAAAACATACCGGTATTTTTTGTAAGTTTACAGACATTTCCTTCAACCCTAAAACAGTGAAATACATAACTCAAAATCCAGGTAAAACGCCTGTGAAAAATATCGATATAAAATATAAATCGATATAAAATGGGGCTTATTATTATAATTATTGAATTATTATTTATAAAATAATATCAATAAGCCCTATTTTTACAGGTTAGTTCTCTAACTGCCACTTATTTTATGTCTGCATTCACTCTCATTGCTGAACGAAACGTGTACTCACAGTTTGCAGCTATTTGCGATTCAAAATCCCGAAATTATGTAAGACAATGAAAAAAACACCCGTGTCTCTGACTCTTCAAGTCATAGAGATAAGAATTGCCCGTTCCTACTGTTAAAAAATTCCAAGATGTAAATCGATCTTTTTTTCTCTTTGGATGCCGTGTTTACTCACTCAGGTCTCAGTTGTGGGCGAAACAGCCCCGTGTGGGTTGAGAAAGTTCGCTCCGGCCCAAACAGAGTCACTTCGAGGCGCTCACTCGCTGTGAGTCACTTTGTGGCAGATGTGATTGTGGTTATAATAAGTGCCATCAAAACATATTCCTCACCCTTGACCTTCACACCACTGAAAGAGAGAGGAACAGACACGGTGTACACTAAGAGCCATTTCCTCTCCAGTTACCGTTTTCGCTGCGAATTTTGTGTCACTCTACCGTTTATCGAGGAGAATGCATAATTATCTTTTTGTTTACTTTAATAAAGAGGCATCCAAGTGCTCCAGCCTCAAGCACACACGTACACTCTCAAACACTAGAAAAATGGCCAAAAACAGGAATAATGATATTGTCCCATTCACTCGGTATAATTAAAACATTAATAAGTATTTCCTTTTAACTAACCTAACTGCTATGCAAATGCGAGTTATTGTGTGAGTTGCGGAACACGGAGATTTTACCCCCTTTCAGCTTACGGGCCATTGAAAGTTCACCTCTGAAAATGCTATTTAGAATGTGATGTGATGGTACTGTTTAATTTCAAGAGGTACTTATCTCAAAGTCAACATCTTACCTCTGTTTTCCATGATGCCACGCTTCGCCACCTTTATTAGTTGGTAGCCAGGCAACCAGAAGAGTGTGGCTTTAGCAAATGGATGGGTACGGGATGTGGCGAGCCCAGGAGGCTGGACCTGGAGCCCTGACCTTGACAGCCACATTGGGTCTCTTTTCTCTTCCCGCTCTGGAAGGTGTCACCGATAAACGTTACCTTGTCTCGGCAGGTGTGCCAATATGGAGAGGCTCATGGCACTGTCGGGGGTCACCAGCCCCACCCTGTTACCCCCATTTATTCAAATAATGGCCCATTAGGTGCTGGCCAATGGGAATGTGGCAGCCTGTGACCTGTAGATAAAAGAAATAATTGCCTCATGGCGAGACATGGTGCTGCATACAACACTTCTGCTAGACTTTTGCAGAACAGCAGGCCTTGAGCATAGTGACGCACTTGCCACTAGATGGCAGCAGTACGGCCGCTCCTGCAGAGCACTGGTGGCATCGCTACAGTGTTTTCTCATTGGCCAGTTTTTCCAACAGCATATGATACATTTGTATCAGCTTCCCACATTCTGTGCGTTACTACGGTAAGAAGTTGTTCTACAGCGTGACGCAAACTTGTGGCCTCTGCAGCCATTTCCCCATACGTGTTGCTTTGAGAAATGCCTGTGCATTTCAGATTTCATGAATTAACCTTTATTTATAGCGCTTACAAAGCAGCTTTACAGCGATAAACAGGAAAATTACGATCATAACGGCATTCCTTTTTTAGCTAAAACAAATGAGTTAGCACCTGTTAACTCAAACAATGTTTATTCAAACATTGCAAATGCCTGATTAGAGGCCCTGGAATATATTTCATTCCTTTCTATTCATTGTTTTTTCACAAAACTATTTAATAAATGCTATTTTGCCATGTGAAAAGTGCAAAATTCTTTCTTTTAAAAACCTTGATCATTTGTTTTAAATCATCTCAAGTGGTCAGACAAACACGGAGAGCTTTAAGCAGAACACAAACTGGAAGTTAGTAATCCATTTATAAAATGTTATTCCGTCTCCATTTTACATTTAACATTCGGTAACAAGCATAGATTGATCGGATCGGCCAGTACAAAAAGTTATATTGTAGAAATGGACAAATGCCCTACTAAGGGTTTTATAACCATTGTTTTTGGTCCTGCAAATCAAAGCTTAAGAGCGTTTCGCCGTATTGAACTCCAAATGTGGTTGGGACATCAGTGAGTACTCGTATTTATATGCAACAAAAAAAGAGATGGCCAATTAAGGTTGCTCAAGTTCTCCTCGTGCCCTTGACATTTTATTTTTCAATAGATATCATCTTATAAAAGCACCTTTTCAGTTGTCACAGAATGGGGACGCAAATCTTATTCCCTTTCTAAATGGATTTCCATCTTTCATTTGAAATTGTCATCTTGACCGCTTTTGAGGAAAGTTTCACCTCCTCACAAAAAATGCTAATTGCCCTCAAAGGCAGAGTATAAAGAGTATATTTACAGAATAATTATCCTGAAATTTGGCTGCCCATCTGTGGAGAGCACATTGAATTTTTTGCTTCTCTTTTCTTTTTTTGGGATGTGTTAATTAAAGGCTTCAGAAAACACAGATGGGTAACGTGTCTCTCTAGGGTGATGTATGGTTCAAGGAGAGCCTTACAACCTCCTTAAAACCACGGTCAGCTGTTTTTTGTGTACGGCCGTTCTACCTGGAGAAGAGCAGGAGCGTAGCCTGGCCTCAAAAGAGAAGAACCTTTAACTGCCTTACATACAAACTCGGAGTGTGAGAAAGAGAGAGAGCGTTCATAATGATTGCCATGTGCTCACGATGAATCTTGTAGAGAATGTGAGAGTTAGAAGCTTTGTGGATACGACCACAATGTACTATACTTCTATTCTAAACAAGCTCGAGATCGTGCAAGAATAAGATGAACCGTGCCATTATGTATCCGTCCTTAAAACTTAAACACCGCGGCAGAAAAGTTGACGAAAGTTTTCAATCCCACTCTCAAAATGAAATCAACTTGAGATCACTGTATCAAATGTTCCTATTTTTTTAGCTACCGTTTTCCCTCAAAGATGATATACTGAAAGGAAATTCTGAAAGATCCAATTCTTGATAACTACTGCATCTTTAAGCACTGTTTGTCAAGTCTAGTCAAGTTATCTTTATTTATACAGCACTTTATACACAGACTGTTTCAAAACAGCTTTACAGTGATAAACAGGAAAATTCTGAACAGTAATGCCAGCAGAATTTAATTCTGCTGTAAAGTGTCATTATTCTGCTCAAGTGTCTTTCAGTTACTTCAAATTATTTTAATAAAGTGAGTTTGTGCTGTTGGTTATCCTGCTGATGCATTCAAGTGTGCATTTTGCCACAGATGCTTCCTAAAATGCTGAACAGAAATTTGGGGAATGAGATAAGAAATCTCTTGAGTGCATCATTTGTGGATAACCTCGTAATTGTGGTGTGGAGCAAAGGTTTGCATACAGGT
Source organism: Zacco platypus (assembly GCA_038088235.1). Classification (NCBI taxonomy): domain Eukaryota; kingdom Metazoa; phylum Chordata; class Actinopteri; order Cypriniformes; family Xenocyprididae; genus Zacco; species Zacco platypus. Next base: position 3,797,874 of record CM076069.1, read on the forward strand.
TGTGTGTCGTAGCTACTGTTTGGATGGATAAAGTTTTGGATAAAGATTGATTGATTGAAAGTTTGATTACTTTTAAATTATGTATCACATGCCATGAATTTTGCTGTCTTATGTGCCGTTTTGTGCTTCCATTTTGATTTATGCTTTTAGACTGATTTTGGCCATTTCAAAATTTGGTAAGTAGTACGTTTACACGACAACGATGTACTGAAAATGGAAAGGTTTTTCCTTTGCGTTTTGACGACAACATTGTCAAAACGATCTCCGTTCACACTGGTCCGCAAAAACTATTAAAATACTGTATTATGCTGCCAGTCCAGTGAATGCCAATGTCACTTAGTAAAGAAACACTTTGCGTCTATAGACTGAACACATAATACACATACGCATGATGTCATGTGCGATTTGTGTTTACAAAAAGACAATAACGGTATTGTTTTCAAAAACTTGCACTTTGAAACCCCCTAGAACGTCGTTGTCGTGTAAATGAATGGCCAAAACGCATAAAAAGTTTTCCATTTTTAGTTAAAAATGGTGTCATGTAAAAAACGTCCAAGCTTTATAATGGCATTGAACAGGACCAACGAGTGAAGAAAGTGCATCCATCCATCATAAACGTACTCCACACAGCTCCAGGGGTTAAAAAAGGCCTTCTGAAGCGAAGCGATGCGTTTGTGTAAGAAAAATATCCATATTTAACACATTATAAAGTAAAATATCTAGTTTCCGACAGACTGCCTTCTGTATTCAACTTACGAAGAAAGTGTAATGCCTCTCGCAGTTCAAAACGCTTACGCTATGTCGCTTTTCGTATTCAACTTACGAAAAAAGTAATTTCTTCCTAAGTTGAATATGGAAGGCGGTGTGGTGTAAGCTATTTTACTTGGGCTTTTTCGGCTTTGGAATTCTCTTCCCATTGAGATCAGACAGGTTGAATCCTTTAGTGTTTTTAAAATCTGCTCTTAAAACCCCTTTTTTCAGGATAGTTTTTATTTTCTGCTTATTTTCTTTTTAATTCAATTTATTTTTATGCTTGTAAAGTGCTTTGAGATGTAACTTTTAAAGACACTATATAAAATTAAGATAATTATTACTTTATAACGTGTTAAATATTGATATTTTTCTTACACAAATGCATCGCTTCGTATGGCTAGCCGTTTTGACTTTTATTCATTTTCAGGATATGAACTTTCACTAGAAATGAACATTTTTACTAGTAGAAATTCAATTGTTGATATCAAGAATAGACATTTGCACTAGTAACAATGTAATTGTTGATATCAGAAATTTGCATTTTTACTAGTAAGAATTGTATTCCTGATATGTGAAACTGGAATTTCAACTAGTAAGAAATTAATTCTTGATATCAACAATTGAATTTGAATGGCAGCCTATGGCGAGATTTCACTAGTAAAAATACAATTCTTGATATCAACAATTATAGTTTATACTAGTGGAAATTGAATTGTTGATATCAAGAATTAACATTTTAACTACTGAAAATGTAATTGTTGATATCACAAGTTCATATCCTGAAAATGAATAAAACGGCTTGCCATACGCTTCGCTTCACAAGGCCGTATTAACCCCCCGGAGCCGTGTGGAGTACGTTTATGATGGATGGATGCACTTTCTTCGGCTCATAATCGTTGGTTCCGTTCAATAAAGCTCGGAATGCGGCAGGATATTTATTAATATAACTCAGATTATGTTCATCAGAAAGAAGAAAGTCATATAAACCTAGCATGGCTTGAGAGTGAGTAAATCTTGGGGTAATTTTCATTTTAAAGTGAACTAATCCTTTAAGCTCAATTTCACCCTTTCATGCTCATCTCATGTAGATACTCAAAACGATAGAGTGTCAGGCAGAATCACTTAAATCACTTTCTTTTTGAACACTCACTCCCATGAATCTCTGCACTACAGAAGCCCTATTCATCTGACCTGGAATCTTCAGAAACTATTAACGGGATGGTATTTTAGAGAACCAAATAAAAAGGCACCTTTTTAGTGGAGAGCACTAGCCATTACAACCAGGCAAAAGTAAAGAGTGGACAACTCCCAGGCAGAGGATCTTCGTTTGTAGTGAAAATGCACAAGGTTGCCCCGGTGTTAATTAAACATTTTTCCCAAAAGTGCATCCTTGGCTGAGAACGAATGAAGCCCTCGGTTGCATTTATGTTTGGAGAAGCATTCTCTCTGTATGAGCGACCCTCCTCAAGTGGTTGATATATCAAAACTTGAACTGATAGATACAAGAATAGCATGCCATTGGTGTCTTTATGTGCCCGTCCAGCTCATTTGAAGTGTTTCAGTCATCAGGCTTTGGCAAGGGATATATCTTAATAGCTTGACCACAAGGGTCTATCATCTCCATTCTTGCTCTGAAGGTCTTTGAGGGAGCCCTCTGAGTGGTCATAATAGAGCTCCCACTGCACAAAGATCCACCACAGGATGAGTGGAAAGGATTTTTGTAACGACGAGGAGCTTCATGAATACATTGCTAGTCAAACCAGCTACTTTAGATTAATATGGAATCTGAAAGCAGTGATGAGTTCAATTTATTTATATGTATTCGTCCCACTGTGGCATTGCTCTCAAGAGCAAGGATAACATGAGGCTAATCTCAGTCTTTTACTCGTAAAGTGGTGGCCAACAAAAACCTGTGGTAATGTATTCCTCCACCGATTGATGGTTGCGTATTTAACAAAACCATCATTGTGATGGAAGGATTCCACGCTGCCCACAATATAATCTTTAAGACTCTTTTCAGTTGTCTGTAAGAATATCGAGGTTAGTTTCAGAAGATGCTTCACAATCGTCCCTGTATGAAACATCACACAAAGATGTTCTGTAATAAAGAGATAAATAACATATACGGTATACATTTGTCTTTTAAATGCAAATTATATCCTGTTATAACACGTCTTCATTACAAGACCTCTATTTAATTAAGGTAACAACAACATTAGAAAAAGTTCATTGGCGAAATGTGCCTTTCCTTCCAACATATTATATGTTACTGTAAATGCCGTTATGTTCACTAAATTTAAAGGGATGGTTCACCAAAAAATGAAAATTCTGTCATCGTTTACTCACCCTCATGTTGTTCAAAACCTGTAAGACTTTTGTTCATTTAAATGAAGCCATTTTTAACTTTTTTTTTTGGTTAAAAATGATCCAAAATCAATTTTTGAGCAAGTACATAACCAGCCAGTGTTTAAAACTACCTCTTTACCTTATCCCGATTCACAACGGTAAGCTTGTAATAATGTTTTCTAATTCGCGTGGTACTGGTGGGTTTCCGCGGGAAATTCGAGCACGCAGTTCGTCTTTGCGTAATTACGTCACGTCTGTAAACAGAAAGAAGTCCCAGCTGATCAATGTTTAAAGTGAATAAAATTCAATCAGTTCATCATATGAAGTGATTGAGTCTTAAAAAGATCTTCATTTGTGTACCAAAGTGATTGAAAGTCTTACAGGTTTGGAATAACAAGAGGCTGAGTAAAAGAGGAAAGAATTTTTATTTTAGGGTGCTACCTTTCTCCAAGCATATGCTTATTATCAATGAAACATTTTTATTCTGCTCTGCTGTGACATATATAAATCCATTTCTTCATTGCAAGCAAATGCAATATGGCTCATTATAGCTGCTTTATTTAGTAAATCATCACAAATATTGACGCATGCAATTTAAATGGGCATTTTCTTTTTAAGCGCCAGATAAAGTATTACTCTTAGCATTAACCATCTGTGGAATCTGTAATAGGCCTACTTAAATTACAACTGAGGCTTAACTTATTAAGTCAATTGATTATTTATTAATTACCCGTATTCGGAATGACTTTATTAAACGCACACTGCATCGTTGTGTCTGACTATAAATGAGACTTGACAAGAAGCCATTCGCACTAATCCAAAATATAAGCCGTGGGTTCACACCTTGGAGTAAGCCACGAATGAGTGCTCTGACCTCGGATATCAACAATTGCATAAGGGTATCTTAAGTAAACGGGCTTTTCCCCAACAGAACATGCCACATCTGCTCTTTTAGCCGTGCAACATCATGGCAACCAAGCGATTTATTATAGAGATTTCTGGCAGAGGCATTCTTAGCCGCAGGTTTACAAAAGCCATGTGAATCAACTTTTTGTTGGCTATTTGATATAATAAACAGCTTAGAACAATTCACAGCCTAAGTGTATCAAAACGACACAGAAGGCAGTAATAGCACTTTGGTCAATAGTGTTGCATGAATCGGTGAATACGGATCAGCTAAAAGCGCTCTTATGAGGCAACCATGTTTGCTCTCATGACCAATTTATTGCCGACGAGCATATGGCCAATATTTTGTCTCACGTCATTGCAGGGGGAAAACAAACATCATGCAATGTTAGTAGCAAATCTAAGGCAGAGCCACTTCGCCAGCTATGCAAACGTACTTGGACAATATCAGAAGAGGAGTGCTTGCTCCCCGGGTATATAAAGCACATCAGGCTTATCGGTGCGTGCACTCCTTACTTTCATTTGGAGATATTTCATTAACTGTGCGGTGTCTTAACGCAAGCAGCACCACTTACCCTCTTCCGTCAGCCGCCAGGTGAGCATTTATTACTATCACTCGACCTCTCCACGTACAGTACGTTCGGTAGGTTGTGCAAAGATTAAATGCCTGTGTGTGTGTGTGTGTGTTAGAGCTCGTGCATGCGCACGCGCACGCACTTGTGCGAGTTCTATTAAAAGCAAGTAACTTGCTTGTAATGTTTCGCGCCGTGCGGGCCTTTCTTTTTATATGAAAAACAATCTTTTGGACTTGCATAACTACAGATTGCATATGGACGCAGTCCATGTTGAGTAAAAGAAACTATTCATATTATAATCTTATAATATTATTATTATTGTTTGCTTCTGTTTTTAACCTTTGTTTCTATCTGTTATTTTTTTATAAGTTATATCTAAAAACTACGTAAATATAGCTACGTTTGAGTTTATTCCCGTTGTTTATTCGCAGAAAACACCATTAGATCTATTCCTTTTAGCTTATTCTCTCTTCTTGCTATACGCATTTGTACCGGTAGAGTTCGCCCGAGTATCAAAAATGTCTCATCTCCATCATCACCCTCTGTGGAAATCATATGACTGGATGCAACTATAATTTATTGGTGAAATCTCGCTCCGAAACGTGCACTATTTCTAACTTCACGTGTGCGTAAAGCAGGGACAGTTTATTTCAATTAATCTATAATTAATTTCAAACGGATTGCAAAAATAGAAGAAATAGTCCCAGTGGACTCGAGAAAAGACGTGATTAAAATGATAATCCTTAAACCAATTTGTTTTGGGTACGCTGATAAAGGTGCCAGGATGGAGAATTTAACACTATGCGCCATGAAATTCGCCGTTACAAATAAACTGGTAGTTAAACAAATGAAGGCATGTCCCTGGGCCATGGGCACCGTGTTAATCTCCTTGTGACATGTTTAATCATTAGAGGCTCTGAGACGAATAAAGGCGCAGCGTTTGCCCTGCAGTGAGGAGAATCAGACCAGCTCCAAACGATCTGTGCTGCAGGCCATTTTCTCGGGGCAGCAGCTAAGTCGCACAAACCAGCAGACTTCTTTTTTATACCAACATTTCCCTTTTATGGCCTTTTAATCGCAGGGGAAAAGCAGAAAATCGCTCTTGTCAGTTTATACATTTATCATGAGCACCTAGAGGGAAACAGGGTTACATTTATCAAAGCTTAACTGCTCGCCCAAGGCATCGGAATACGCTGAAATTCGTCGATTAAAGCAAGAAATGATCAACGTTATTATACTCCCCTGGCCTTCTGGCAGCATTAGGATTTTCTTTTTAATCAAGCGTATAAAGGTCCTTTTTTTTCTTTTCTTTTTTTCAGTTATTAACAATAGCTTCCACAAACTGACAGATTCGGACAAGGGAATTAATTAACGGATGTTGTGCTGTTTTATCGTCGTATTATGAAACATTGTATTTCTATATCGTCATTTACTTCCTCGAAAATTCAACAAACCGAATAGCCTATAGTCTATATGTTGATTTTTATTTTAACCGCAGTTATAGCCTGTAGGTATTAAAACATGCGTGTATAATTTAAATATTACTGTGATGCTTTGTGCAGATTTTATTTTCTCATTTTCTCCTTTTTGTATAATTTGTTTTGAAAACCGAATAGGTCTAAAATAGTTATACTAAATATACTAAAATAGGTCTAAATAGTGCGCTGCTAATATATATATATATACATATATATATACAAATATATTATTAAAATATGAAACATTATTTTTATTGTTTTTGTTGTCGATAAGTCTATTTTTTTTTACCTGAGAGTTATGAGAACATTTTATCATCCCTATAAGCAATCTGACACTAATGTTCACAACTCTTAAAGGGACATCAAGCACTGAATTGTTTAGGCGATGTCCACACGGTTGAAAATGCTCATCGGGAATTACACTAGTTTAAGTAAAATCGCTGCGCTAAGATATAGTGTCGCTCCGCTTTTTCAGTCTAAGCGTAAAGACGAACGCTCTGTTTGAGCTACCTGCAAAAGTAAACAGGTAAACAGAAGGAAATGGCTCTTGAAGTGAAGTATAGCCACTCAGCTTGTGCACATTTACTTCTCCTTACCCAACTCCTCGGTTCAATTGTTCAAACACATTCCCAAATCACTGGCCACAGACTCTCCACGAGCCCTGCCATCGATTGTGTTGGGCTGGGTACATGGGAACGGAGTAGACCGGCTCATTAATTAATACCTTGTTTACCGATTCTGTCACCAGCCTATATGATATGCAAGAAATAAAATTCTCAGTTGCATCACAAAAAACAGTAACAGTTTTAAATTGTGTTTACAGTAAATCGGCGTCATTTATCATTTCACGGTTGTGTTCAGTAACCTGACTGCGGCTTGGGAAGGCTGGGAGAATGACCTTGCGAAAAGCGTTCTGTGTTCGACTTTGCTCCTGGCCCGTCCAGTTCAATGCTTCCATTGTCCGATGTTTCTGTCGCTGCGTGATTAATTCTACCTAAAACTCAGCTCGAGTATTTACCTATCAGGTAACTGATTATAGAAAAGACCGTAGGATGAGAAATACGCTTGTTTATTCGTGTTTGCCATTTCACGAACAATGTAATTGCTGATATTGTGAATTAATCTTGAATCTCTGATTTCTATATTTTATCTGACATGGTTTTCTTTTAACAGCAGTTATTAGTAACTTAAATACAGCGAATGAGTTAAATCAACAGCTATAATTTAAAAACATAATAAAGAAAATAATTTTATCTAATTTGTACCCTACTTATCACCAATAGTCCAGTGAGTGTGTGTGTGCTTGCATGCGCGCGTGCGAAAGACAAACTGCTCGTAGAATGTGCGTGCATTTGCTTGCTTGTGTGTGTATGTGTGTGTGTGTGTGTGTGAGAGAGAGAGAGAGAGAGAGAGAGAGAGAGAGAGAGAGAGATGAAGGACTTTCCTTGATATTGTGAAGGGGTACAGAAATGAATGAAGAGATAGTCCATTGAAAGCAGTGAATGCCATGACAACTAGGAACAACCTCAGATTTATTCCAAACAGTTAGAACGTATTGTACAGGGGCGTCAATCATCTATTATTTTGGCCCTTAAATAAATGCAAAAACTACGGCCGGACAAAGGCTTCCAACAGGAGCCGGACATTTGTCTACATTTCCCCTATTGTCTGCAGCTTAGCAATCGGTTTGTATTTGTGTTTGCCCGGGTTCGACCACCCAGGATGAGCAGAGGACTGGCTAGAAACGTGCAACATTGTCACCCACATCACATACTAGATAGGAGGCAAAGAGGCAAAAAGAAAAGATAGGACAGAGGGTTGAAAAGGAGAGGCAAAATACACAACAATAATGCGGACAACCAACGCAAACATATTTTCAGAAAACAAATCCGGAATTTGTTTAAAAGAGTATTATTGTAATTTGAGCGGTTTTACTGTTTATCCACACAATTCTTTCGATCGTCTTTGGAAAGCGTTAAAATGTTACTTTAAAAAAGCGCTATAAATCATTTAACAAATTATGCAAATGAACAAAATATGAAAAATGATCATTTCTGGAATATTAATAAGCAGCTAATAATGATCATCCATTAAAAAACAAGATCATTAAATGTCCTTTTTTCCGTTTCATCCTTTTTTTGATGGCTTAATCGCGTCCAGTGAACGACCCTTCTCCTTAATCCCGAACCAAAATATTGACCTACATAAATTAGTCTGTTCCACTAGAGGCGATTTCGTTGTCCTTTTCTAAATAAACATTTGTTTACAACAACAGGTATTGTCGTTCTACGTAGGGTCCAAACATCACTTTCAGCGGGTAATTCATTTATATCTGCGTTGTAAGTTATTACTAGCGGAATATTTTATGCGCAGATTTTGTCCATTTCCAGTTCAAGAAGGCCTATGATGTGTATAAAGCTACTCGGAGGTTCTTTGTATGTAAATAGGGTGTAAAAAGGCCCTCCCCATCTTTGTAATTAATTGACACGTTATACCACTCATCATGTTCTGAAGCACCAATGGTATAGGCTAGGATCTCCCCAAAACCCACAATTTCACATCGGCAAACACTGTCTTCATCCACTTGACTCCCAAGACCCGCCCACACGTGGCCAACCTTTTTCGTTTTTAATGCTTTTTCACTGCAGGTTCATGTGTTGAGACCAACCTTATATGGACTGATCAGTCTGGTAATGGCTTATTTCCCCCTAACACCCAGCAGTAGCGCAATATCCATGAGCTAGATATACCACTTCAGTCACTTTGGCATTCTTCCTGGACTTACAGAACTGATTTCTCCGCTACTTTTTTTCCCCCCAAGCAACGGTTAACGACCGAGCCTCATGCGTCGACTTCAGTTTACTTCGCGCTGAAACGGCACTGATCCTACATTGAAAAAAAAATCGTCTGTGTTTTTGTGTTTTTAAACAGAGGATTGCCAAACTGGTGCAGCAACTTTACTGCATCAAATGCCCAAGAACATGTCGTTGACCAACACAAAGACGGGCTTTTCAGTAAAGGACATTTTGGACCTCCCTGATACTAACGATGAAGAAGGATCTATCACCGGGACCGAGGAAGATACGGAGGGTTCTGAGGCGACTAAAACGCCTGGAGTGCTAGTGCAAAGTCCTTTAGAGAATGTTCAAAACCTGCCTTTAAAGAATCCATTTTATGATAACAGCGACAATCCTTACACCAGATGGCTCGCAACTACGGACAGCATCCAGTACTCGTGTAAGTAAACCTCTCCACAAGAATTCTCACCTCGATTCTATTTTTTATACTGCACGTCTCTGTAAGAAATATTTGATTTTGCACAGCTGAAATGCTTCTAAACAATCGTCGTGTCTGATGCGCAGTAGACAGCAGTCTGTTGCGCTCGTCTGAAGGCAGAACTATTACGTTTTCTTGTTTCTTAAATGCAGTTGGAATTGTGTAGAAATAGTTTCTGGAATAGTTTCTTTACATTTTCCTCTCAGTCTAAACTGCGGCAAAGCATCGGTTCGTTTGGGTCACGCACCCCGTGATTAAACGGGTGTGAATTCTGTAAAATCATACTGTAATAATCTGCTGAACTTGTTTGTGTCCGCCATAACTTAATGTTCTCCGTGTTGGTTTGTAAATTTGACAATAAGAATTCACAATGTATTTTTATTTGATGTGGTATTAAAAAAAAAAAAATCTTTTTCTTTCCATCTCTCTCTCTCTCTCTCTTTTTTCTTTTTCTTGACCAGTACACGGCCTTTCCGCAAACTCTCAAGACTCGTCTGCAAAATCTCCGGAACCTTCAGCCGACGAATCGCCGGACAACGACAAGGAAACTTCGAGCAACGGCAGCGACTCTGGTAAGAAGCGCAAAAGGAGGGTGCTCTTTTCCAAGGCACAAACTTACGAACTCGAGCGCCGGTTTAGGCAACAGAGATATCTCTCCGCCCCGGAGAGGGAGCATCTCGCCAGTTTGATCCGCCTGACTCCAACCCAAGTGAAAATCTGGTTCCAGAACCATCGGTACAAAATGAAGAGAGCCCGGGCGGAGAAAGGTATGGAAGTGACCCATCTCCCTTCTCCTAGGCGGGTGGCCGTGCCTGTGTTAGTCAGAGATGGCAAACCCTGCCATACGCTAAAAGCTCAGGACTTGGCAGCTACTTTTCAGGCTGGAATTCCGTTCTCCGCGTATAGCGCCCAGTCTCTCCAGCACATGCAATATAACGCGCATTACAGCGCCGCCACCACACCACAGTTCCCAACAGCACATCACTTGGTGCAAACGCAACAGTGGACTTGGTGAACGAATAGTGACTTGCAAATGCAGGGCTGCATTTTAAAGACCGTGGTAAGGAGCTTTCCAAACAAAAATACAAGACTTTTTATTTTTGCAGCTTGACCCTTCCTCACCAATTTATTTTGGGGATTGACGTGTGCGCCATGTTTACATGTTTTCGTTCAGAAAACCGGGTCAAGCCTCTCCCCAAATTTAAGAATGTTAAAGCTCTTGTGAAATTTTGTAAAGTATGTTTGTGTGTTGTAGAAATGTTTTCCTTTTGTCCTTCGTGTTTTAAGCACGTGCAAAACCACTTTATGATTATAGAAAATTTTATTTCTTTCTTTTACAATGGACCGAATATATTTATGGCCATGAATAAACATTGGCAATCTTTAGCTTATTTCATTGGTTTGTTTTCTATGTAAATATTTTGTGATAATTGTTTGCAATATTATGTTTGACCGTTCAGTAAGCCTATAGCCTAAATATATCCAATATTTAGGGAAAATGGAACATCAATTGTCGATAAATATCCCTCATGTTCATTTCAGAAACATCGCGCGCCGGCGAGGGAGGTCTACAATTCTTTTTATTAAGACTTTTAATAAAAATGATGTGTTTCAGAAATTCCGATTTGCTTTGCGTTTGGTCTCAATGATTTCGGACTTTTTTTTTTCTTTTTCTTTTTTGCAAAATATCAATCGATTCTCCTCTATTTTCCTTTAACATAAATACTGTATTATACGCTAATAGAACGAATAAATACAAATAATATACTTATGCTAATTTGGAAAGCCTTTATATTTGCACAAACGCTCTCCTTGTCACTTCATCAGCAACACAATTGGCTTCGGTTTTCCGAATTTATCTGTACGAACACTTCAGCAATAAGAAGGCTAAAGTCACTTGTGAAATAGGGGTAAAAATCCACTCACTTAATATAAGAGGGCTTCTTCAGCTAAGCAGCTTTTCATTCAAACGCTCTCTTCCTTTTCAGACTCCGCGGCTGACATTTTTCGGGTGTTAAAGCGGCACATTTAAGAGAGAAAACACACGTGACAAAGTTTTGTTACCGTAAAATTGTGATTTTACTATTTAGAATTAAAATCTAGCCTGTGATATTTTTGCTGTCAATTAATCTGTTGTCACGGTGTGTTGTATATAATATATATATATATATATATATATATATATATATATATATATATATATATATATATATATACATAAAGTTATTTTCTTGAATTGTTAAACACCGCGGTCGGGTCAGAACATTTTTTTATTTTATTCTTTTTTTTTTTACACATCTATGTCCGCTAAGTAAATTGTGAAAATTAGTCTAGGGGATTTGTGTTTTCAAGTCGACAACAGCTCTCTTTTTGGTTCCCTTCCCAATAAGGATTATCGCATAGTCTCGGGTAAATAGCACGGTTCGGTGCAAAATCCGACATTTTCCAAAAACATTTTTAAACCTGACTTTCATTAAACGCTGTGCTCGTTATTTACAGAATTAGTCTTAAGCGACCCGATCTTAAAATCCACCCTTGCGGATATTTTTATTGATTTATTTAGTTAAAATTGTGATAGTTATTGCATTACCGCTATTGTTCAGTGAGGAGAAGGCGGTGTGAAAATGGCAGAATTGTGTTTGCACCTGTTGTCGACTCTAAGAACTCATTTGTGGTGTTATACCAAACGTTTCTTCGCAGTGCTGTTTCAAAGGAACACGTAACATGTCTGTCAGAAAACGCTTTTTTAAATAACTTTCAGTCTGAGATTGTGTTGCTAAACTGCGCTCAGAGAGAGAGAGAGAGAAAAAAAACTGGCGTTGGACTGATGGTCAACAATGTGGCGAAGCACTTTTGAGCAGTCTATAGTTGCACAATATACAGTACATGGCACAAAAACTAACAAAGCTTAGGGTCGGTTGTTGTGAATGTCAGAGGCGTGCATATTAACAGGGGGAGTGTATCTCCGGGTGGAGAAAGGGAGAAAGACAGTCCGGGTTTCTTGGTGCTATTCAGGTCCTTTATCTGGACCAGTGCATCCCTGAGTCAGGGAGATATATCCTTGTTTTTTTGTGGCGCCTGTCAGTTGGTGCCATTGTGGTGCTTGTTGTACACGTTCTATTCCATATGGACAGCTGGGCCCGCAAGAGGAGAAAGGAATCCCTCACAAAACCCAAATTGTGTCCCGCTTTCAAACGCAGCATTGTTGTCTCTCAAAGAAAAACGAATTAAAAATTCGTGCTATATCTATTCTGGAAAAGAAGGCAAACCCATTCACAGATAACAGGGAGTCCTTCTTCCTTGATATAGCAGTGCTAACAACAGTTCTCTCATTCCTTTAACCCTCTCATACGCTCCCCCTTTTCTTGGCGTTGAAAGGGAATGATTATTGTCTGTTCTGCAAAGTCTGTAGCGTTAGAACTTCTATTTAATAGATACTTTCTTATTTCCTGTCCGGCATAGTGAAGATCTTCTTTTTTATGCGAATAAAGAAATGTCCAGTTATTCAATAAATGCCAAGCAAAACATGCATTTAAGAATGCGAACTTTTATTTAACCGATCTATCTATCTATCTATCTATCTATCTATCTATCTATCTATCTATCTATCTATCTATCTATCTATCTATCTATCTATCTATCTATCTATCTATCTATCGCAAAATAGTCAAAATGCGAATGCAATAATAGGATAATATTTAATAAACGAAGTTGGGTCAATTTTTGAACTAAAAAGAGTCAAAAATGAACACCGTTCACCTAATATTTCGCGTATGAAAAAAATCCAAAGGCAGATTTCATGAAATTTCCTGAGGACATGACATCTGCCTTAGCTGAAAAGAAAGCTCCTCTGTGTAAAAAAAAAAGTGTTGTAGGATATTATCTGGAATTAGTCTCGGTTACGGAGCATTTCAGCTAAAATATAAAAAGTACGGGAGTCACAATCGCTCGTAAAACGATTTTGAATGTATGCTGAAGTTAACGCGTGGATAATAACCCTTTCACGCCTCCAAATGGGATATTTCAGGAAGTGTGCACTTGGATGTCCATGGATCCAGATAACTGTTACCATTTTTTGAACTTCAACATGAATCATTTCTTATCATCCATATCTCCAAATGAGGGTTCTCAACGCCTTAATAAGCAGGACTAACATTTGAAGGAAGTGATTTGGTGTTTTATTGCCAATAGAAGATACAGATTAGATTCCGCCACCATCTCGAACGAGTTACAAAAAGAGTGCATTTTCAGTGCGATATGGACCAAATCACATATCACCACTAAATGTACCACAAGATGGCGACAGAGCCCGTTGAAATGAACATTCACGTTGGGCCAGCTTAAGGTTAATTTCATGTTACCGCATATCAGAGGCAATTATCAACGGTATAGATACAGTAACATAAAATTCACACCTTAAATTGTAGGTTGTTGGCCTATTATTTAAGTTTACTAATGCAGTTAAAACTGAATCCTCTATTTAAGCGAGGTGTTTGGATGTTGTGATAAATCTTGCGGGTTCACGATGATCCTCAGAGTGGCGCAATTGGTTCACAAATAATCTTCGGGATCTGTGAGGATCATGCGGGACACATGTGAAAGTGATTAAGGCTTATTACCGTCCTCGATGTTATTTTGTCATCAAATGGTCTTTGGACATTTCAATCAATAAATTAAAGTCCATTTGAACATACAATTGGCTGATTGTGCATGAGCACTAAATTATTACTTCCACTCCTACTTCCGAGTTTCCATTCTTGAATAATAATAATTCGACAAATCTGGATATGTCAAAACTTTTTATGAAAACAATAATGTTGAAATGCAAAATTGAGAAAAAAATATATAGGTTAGTAAAAACGTTGTTTTCTTTATTCTTTAATGTGTTTATATCAATTATGCAGCATACTTAGCATATTTTTCTCTCTTTAAATTTACTAAATTATGCAGAAAAAGTCATTTTCAGGTAAAAGTGTAGCTTCAAATCAGGCGTTTGGAGATCTCTATCTGTTATTATAACAGTTGCTTTCTTGGGTTTTCTAGGCATATGTTAAGTCGACCCAGTATTTGATTCTTCTTTCTAAATCATTTCTACATACATGTTGCCCAAAGCAATTTTTGGAAATTTCTTTTTTTTCACCCCCTTCACTACTGCATTCATAAAAGTCATAAAAAATCTAGAAAGAAATAAAAATGAAAAATAAAGTTGAGCTAGATCATTGCCATAATTATAACTGTTAGAAAACTAATGTTTGGACATTTTTGTTATTGCAAGACTGAACATGATGCATGTTATTTTTCTGCAATCCAGTGAATTTCCAAACAGAATAAAAAAAAAAATTGTATTTATGTGTAAACAAAACAACTAAAAAGACTGAAAAAGGCTGAAAAAGGCTGACTGGCTGAAAATAAATTGAGATCAAAGCAGATTTTTCTCTGTCGTATGATTGGAAAATGAAGTAAATAACAATCAATCCGCAATTCTCTTTTGCATTATTGCATAATAGCTAAAACAAAAATACTGTAAAGTACGGCAAAGCCAATGCAAACCTCATAATGATCAAACTACTCTAATGAATCACTCAAATGCTACTCTGGTGATGGGAAATATAAAGAAGGTCAAATGAATGCAATACATAAACAATGTTCTTTTTCTTTGTCAACATAAAGATGTTATCACATATAAATCGAAATGAAGCAAAACCTATAAACCTTTTTACCCAGAGAAATTTATGATGTTGAATAAGCAACATTAACAACAAATACACAAAACCCTCATTTCACAGTCTTGAATGTAATAGAAGTTAACAGAGACTCAGGGGTTGACCTTCCTCCGGGAGAAAGTCACTGCACCATGTATGAAATATAAAAAGGCTTATTTAAATCAAACAGTGTCATTATTGACTAGTTGACTCGACTCATCTTAGTATTTGACCTGTATTTAGTACAGCATTTCTTCCAAAAGACAATCCAGACATGAACGCTCCTTGACGCAATGCTAGACTGCCAACAAAGTGGCAGTGATGGGTGATGGGTCAGCAGCACCTTTGTGTTGCTGCGGTTTATGCCGTGTGAGTGCATGAGTTTATAAAGCTTGTTAAATAAGTCTCTTACAGCAGACTCAGGCCTGCGATCATGTGGAAGACAACAAGACATAAGGGAGCTAACTGCAGTGTTTTATGAATCCAGAGTGTTGATGCAAAAAACAATGGCTTTCTATGGCAAGCCATTTTCACACTTATTCATTCTCAGGATGTGAACTTGTGATATCAACAATTACATTTCCACTAGTAACAACGTTAATTCTTGATATCAACAATTCAATTTCCACTAGTATAAACTATAATTTTTGATATCAAGAACTGTATTTTCACTTGTGAAATCTCGCCATAGGCTGCCATTCAAATTCAATTGTTGATATCAAGAATTAATTTCTTACTAGTTGAAATTCCAGTTTCACATATCAGGAATACAATTCTTACTTGTAAAAATGCAAATTTCTGATATCAACAATTACATTGTTACTAGTGCAAATGTCTATTTTTGCTATCAACAATTGAATTGCTACTAGTAAAAATGTTCATTTCTGATATCTGAAAATGAATTCCTGATATCAATATGATTTCTGATATCTAAAACGGCTTTCTTACTAGTAACAATCACATTCATGATATCAGAAATGAACATTTTTACTAGTAGCAATTCAATTTTTGATATTAAGAATAGACATTTGCATTTTTACTAGTAAGAATTGTTGATATGCGAAGCTGGAATTTCAACTAGTAAGAAATTAATTCTTGATATCAACAATTGAATTTGAATGGCAGCCTATGGCGAGATTTCACTAGTAAAAATACAATTCTTGATATCAAGAATTAAGGTTGTTACTAGTGGAAATTGAATTGTTGATATCAAGAATTAACATTGTTATTAGTGGAAATCTAATTCCTGATATCAAAAATTAACATTTTAACTAGTGAAAATGTAATTGTTGATATCATAAGTTCATCTCCTGAAAATGAATAAAAGTCAAAACGGCTTGCCATACACAGCTTTCAAGTTTTTTAAGTGTCTTCTAAACCAAATTTCTCTCTCTTTAGGAACCCACATACAGATGCATAGCAAGGTGAGGCATAAGTCAAAAATGCATATACAACTTGTTCATATGATGTACAGATAACATGACAACCGTGGTGCATTTACACGCGACTTAAAAATAAGCGATCAGTCGGTTATGATATTTTGGATATACTGAGAAGCCCAAACTCTATATGCAAACCTCCATAAAATACATTCAATTTATTTGTAAATCATTTGTTTAATAATATTGTTCCAATGAATACAGCAACAGTGGCAAAGAGCAACTCTGAAGAAGAACCCTCGGGAGGAACAGAAACACCAGGGGGAGTCCATCCTCCGTGGCCGACAAACCAAAAATGAATATGCAATATAATACTCAATAGGGCATTCTCTAGATTTTTGTGTAGTACTTTTGAAGAGAAAAGATTCTGGTTAACAACATATGGACTGGAAGAGATCCAAAACGCTGAAAGCATTTGTAATTACTTTATTTATGATCATTAACGTTGGGTAAATGACCAGTTCTTGTTCTGACCGTTATGACAATCATCAAGAACATACAAAAATAATTCTTGTAAAACATTGTTTTTAGCAGCCTATAGTCAAATTTCAGTTTATCTGAATTGCAATTTAACAATTGTAACATAGCAGTAAATTATATCATGCAATATATGTATTCAGAAAAACATTCACAAGTTTAATTGAATTGTCTGAACTTGAATTTGCATTCATTAGAATTTGTGAGATTTTGAGTGAATTTGTGGGGGGGGGGGGCAGATCGTACAAAAATGTCCGAATGAGACTGTATGAATTTGCAAGAAATGCACTAAATCGTGAATTATCATGAAACTGGATGAATTTCCTACCTTGGAATGGATGTTTTATTTTCATATACAGTGCATGTTTGCAGGCCGATGCCCTGAATGTCTGTTCATGATAATCATACAACTTCCTCTACAGGTTATTGCTTGTTCACATTTATTGCACATCTAGCAAAACCACTCTTCTGCTGTCTCTTAGTACATACAAATATTTTTTATTCAGCCACGTCTGCCACATTTACACACAAAGAAAAACAAAACCATTGTATGAAATGTCCTTGATGCAAAGTTTTAAAATATATTTCGAACTTTGATGAAAATGTTATCTTATGTTTTCCAATAAGTGGATTGAAGGTAAGTATGCAGAGATTCTTAACTTTTTAAAGAGCCTAAACTTTGTTCTTTGGTATTGTCTCTGAATATTTTTTTTGTGTGTATTATTGCTGCTGTCTCAACAAGATGTTAAAGTTGGTTGTGTAAGGTTGTTACATATATTATCTGCACTTTTATGTACTCCAACTAAAATTATATAACTAATAAAATAAAAGAGTTGGAGCATAAGGAAACAGTGGTTTAGCCAACCCTGATCCTGGGGAGCTATTCCAGAAAGGGGGGGTATTCCAGAAAGCAGGTTATGTGACATACCCAGGTATGTTTAAGAGTAACTAAGTAAGTCGATAACTTCAACTTTCGGTTCCAAAAACAGAGGTAATTTTCAGGGTATGTCAGTAGCCATAGCAACTTACTCTCTGAACATAACCTCCGGAGCTGTTTAAAACCCATTATGTTATGTTGCGGGTCAATTTCACCCGTTTAGATTTTCAAGTTCTTGGAAATACTGGTTAACCTATTTTTTTTTTGTTCTTGATATTTTGTGACTTTTTCTCATTTATCATCATGAACATGCATGCAAAGTTTCAACATGCTGGTGTTTTTTGACATATACAAACAAAATTACTGTTACGTTCGTGATGATCGCCGGGTCAATTTGACCCGCATATTTTAACGCTCTAAAGCGTTAAACTGACCCAAAATAATAACATTTCTTGGTTATGTTTTGTTATTTTATTTTTTTACTACCTTATGAAGCTAAAAAATGAGGTTTTCCACACTTATTTCAATACAGAAAAATATTTTAACCAGCACCATGTGTGTGAAGTTCATGAAGTTCACTTGCTCTGTGCTCATCATGTCAGAAGAAACTTCTTGACTTTATGAAATGAGTTTAGGAAAAGTAATTATTTTCATTATACAGCTACATTTAATTGTTCAGTTATGATGTTCTAAGGAAATAAAAAGTTAAAAAATGTATTTATTGTATTTAAAAATGTACTGTGTATTTTCAAATTTTGTCAAAACAAAACAGTTTTTAAAAAATGGTTAAAAAATTCTCATTAAATCATATCTTCAGATATATATATTTTGGAATATTTGACAAATGTTGATATTAAAAGTTCACAGTTTGTACCTGAATCTTTGTTGTTTTTCATAGAGTGATTTTTGAGGAATTGTATTGAATCCAATTCGGGTCAATTTGACCCGCTCCATAACGAGTGTACACAGAAATCCAACAGTGCATGAGGGTTAAGAGGTATTCAGATGCATGTTATTTCATTAATATATTTATATTAATGTAATTTATATAGTTACAGTTATATATACAATATTATATTATACAATACATACACACTCACACACAAACAAACAATATAATTCTTATTCTCAGTGAATAAAGAATACTTATTCAATAAAAAGATTGAAAAAATGATTACACAACCACCAAATAGTTGGTGATGTGCAAAGGTTATGTAAATCGCCATTAAACAAAAGAAGGAGGAGGAAGCAGAATGGCGCTTTTTCTCAGCATCTGTTTCCATGGTGAATCATCGATTCGTCGCTCGGTTGAGAATGTCTTGTGTGTTAATTGGGAACATACTCTGGGTTTGTTGAACTTACTCCCTGATGCGTTTTTGGAACCAGCATACCTCGAGTGAGCAAGATTTGGGTTAATCAACCGAGAGTTGATTTCTGGAATACCCCCCAGATCCTATCTCGTCCTTCACTGTCATCGTCTTTTAGGCTTTTATCTGGCTCGGCAGCCAGATTGTAGACAGGAACTAAAAAAAGGGATCATATCTCCCCTGCCCTTGCCTCATTGCATTGGTTCCCCATAAAATTACTGGCTTTTAAAGGGAATGGGAGATCAGACTCTGATTAGTTTATTGGACGTTACGCCCAAAACACACCCATTACTCATTAAGAGAATAGTAACCCTTTTAGACTATAAGCATTTGCGTTACCGACTAGGGGTGCGTTTCCCAAAAGCATAGCAGCCAACTATGTTCGCAAGCTCCGTTGTTATCAGCATAGTTCGCCGAGTCAGTGTTTCCCAAAGCAGCATCGCAAAGTTGTGCAGTTGGAACGACAGCTCTCGACCTGTGGTCAGAAGCATAGTTCTTGTTTTTATGACATGTGGACTTATCTTGAACAAAATAAGCAAGCTGACATTCAGTGCAATCTATATCTTTTATTTTGAATATGTACAAATGTCATTTACATCTTTTAGTATGTCAAGAGATTTCAAGCACCGTTTTTGAAGAGTGCGCATGTGTGTACGTGATCCAGCATGTGATTGAATCTGGAAATAAAGTAAAATAACTGAGAAAATGAGAACTACTCCTCAAATGACGTGTCAATAATTTGTAGCAAACACAAACCAGAATTAATTCGATCTCAAACAGATTCATTCAGAGAAGTTATTACTCCACCACCTACGTGGCGACATTAACCAATGTGGTTAAACAAATTTGCGACAATACAGTTTCGGAAAACAGTCGTGGAATGACGTTGAGTAGTCATAGAGTTCAATTCTGAGCGTACACACCGCTCACATGCTCTGTTCCCGACTGTTTTTACAAGAATAACTGTATTATAAAAACTTTTTACTTATAAGAGTAAAAATAGTATAATGAATATGTAATATAGTGCGTTTTTATGTAAAATGCTCCTCTTTTGAGTAAATTGAGTAGTTTGTGGACACTAACATTTTAAATGTAAAGTTATGCAACATTGTTCTCAAGCTGTTTTATTGACGTCTTTCTGTGGTTGAAACGGATTGAGTGATTATATGAGACATGACTCATTTCAGTAAGTTCTCTTTCTTCTAATATGCCCCCTTGGACGATTCGTCATGTTATAACTACTAGTAACGAGATCAGTTTATGTGCGCCTCCCACTTCATTTGAACTGAGGCACCACAGCAAATCCGTCACACCATATTAAAGAGCACCAAAATGGTATTTATCAGAACAGAATTTGAAAGCTGAGACTACCTGTCATATCAAAAGTAACCTGCACAGTATTTCGTTTTGGGGGGCATGGCCCGAAAATCAAACCTACCCCATTTCAGCCTCAGTCCAAAGGTCTGTGCCTTCAGATCCAGCTCCTGAGCTTTCCATTTCTATCCTGTTTTTACATTTACATGTATTCATTTAGCAGACGCTTTTATCCAAAGCAACTTACAAGGGGAGCAATTAGGGGTTAGGTGCACCTTGGTCATGGTATTGAAGGTGGAGCAAGTGCTGCTCATTCACAATCCCCACCTTTAATTCCTGCCGGCATGGGAATCGAACCAGCAACCTTCAGGTTACAAGCCCGACTCCCTCACCATTAGGCCACGACTACCCACACTTTTTTAGTTTTTAGTCCCATTGAGGTCACCATCCTTGCCTAATCACAGCCAATGCTGTTTTTAGCTGTCAAAGCTGATCATGTCCCTGATCAAGAGTCTGTCACAGAATGATGTTTTATTAACAAAGTTCGGGAGGAACACTTTCAAATGATCTAACTAATCATCTCTTCACTCCAACCAACAGTCATTAATCAGCAATCAACATGTCCGCCCAATCAGCATGAGCGGAGACCTATATATATCGACGCAGTCGACTCACCTACGCTTTTGGACATCCCTCCATCATCCCGTCTCCTCACACTTGCCTGGTTACTTCCTAAACCAGAATACATGGGGAGTACTCTGGGCTCGGGCCAAATACCGAGCTCGGAGCCCTCTCCTCGGACAGCACGCCAAATATGCATACTAATAACTCTATCTGATTATTTGTAAGTGTGAACTCGTGAACTCATAGTCAGTACTCAGTCAAAGTCCTGAGGACACAGCCCTCTTCTGCCACATACACGGAGTCAAGCCCGAAGGCAGCTTGCGAGTCTCCACTTTCCAGCCAGACAACAGGTAAGAGAATGGGCAACTCTGCTCCAAGAGTCCACGGACTTCAGTTTCAAGCCTAATTAAAACACCTGTCTGGGTAATTTAGAAGTAACCCTGAGGATATTGATTAGATCATTTCAGGTGTGTTTGATTAGGTTCCAAGAGCAGTGTTACCCATATACTCACAACATGAAGTTGCAATATTATCAAGGTAGGCCTAAAGACTAACCAGGTTTACATGTACACTTTTTTGTCATTCTGATTGAAAGATTCGGTGGACTGTTTATATGAGACTTCATCTAATATATGGTGCTCATATGTGTCGGAATGACTTTATGACGTGCACATTAGCTTATGTCCTTTCTGCCACCTTTTATCGCTGTCATTTCTTAAGCGTGCTATTTTTATGTAAAGAGTTGCTCTTAATCAAGCAACAGCATGAATCTGTAGCATATTACTGCTGGAAGGTATGAGGAAAAGACGGGCGCAGGAAGCTGACCTTTTTGGTGGCTGTGCGAGCTGTGCATCTCAATACTACACCTCCCTCCTCTGAAAAGCAGAAGCATGTGGATGAAGGTCCATAGTAATGAGTTCCTTCGATTTAAAAAAAATGTATTGTTTCAGTTTTACTCCAGTTTGATTTTGCCGCCGCCATTGTGCATTTTGACGATCCCCGACCACTAATCGGTGTAACGTACATGGCAGAATTTTTATTTTGTTGGGTTTATAGAAAGGTTTATCCCACCCCTCTCAAACTGATTACAATTTCATTCGGTTTGGGCATTTTTATTGTGATTGAGGTGTTTATATGGAGCATTTTCTTTCGGATTTGACTTTCAAACCGATTACAAAGCTCCATGTAAACGCACCAACTGCTTCACTTTCTGCCTAACAACAGCCCTAATAACTTCATCCTTGTCTTGACACGTCCTCCTCTGCATTTTCAAAGTAGGCTACTAGAGCACGTATGCCCATGCACACTCTTCAAAAACGGTGCTTTAAGGCCCTGCCCACATGAACACAAGTATTTTCAAAACCGCAGCTTTTTCTATGCGGTTTGGCTGTTCGTCCACACGCAAATCCAGCATCCAGTCACTGAAACCAAACTTTTTTGAAAACTCCTGTCGGGGTGAAGATTTTCCAGTTGCATTGTTGTCATGTAGACAGTGAAACCGGAGATTTTGGCTTGTGACGTCAGA
Organism: Zacco platypus; assembly: GCA_038088235.1. Lineage (NCBI taxonomy): Eukaryota > Metazoa > Chordata > Actinopteri > Cypriniformes > Xenocyprididae > Zacco > Zacco platypus. The sequence goes on from CM076069.1 coordinate 3,820,533, forward strand.
ACCGGAATTGGTAATATCCTTTTTTCCAGGCTCCTGATTGGCCAACAAAGCTTTACGGTTAGGGTTATATCGCCACCTGTTGGTTTGGCATGCTCTCGATAGCGCTTCATAGCGTGTTTTTGCTTTTTTTTAATGTGGATCTTTTTTAAACGGAGGAAAAAGTTGATAAAAATACCCGTGTACATGTGGACTAGCCCTAAATCTCTTGACAAAAAGATGTAAATGACATTTGTTTATATTATAAATCACTGAATGTCAGCTTGCTTATTTTGCTCAAGATAAGGATTTATTAAGTCCACTATGGAAAAAATGATTGGATCTATGGAATGATTGGAACTATGATTTTGTGAGAAACCGACATGTTTAACTATGCTGATTATGACAGAACTTGTGGCCATAGTTGGCTAACGATGCTTTCGGGAAACGTACCCTGTTCCAAACCAGTCTGATTTCATATGGTTACACTTTATTTTAAGGTGTCTTAGTTACACTGTAATCATACATTTAAGTGCTATGTAATATTAAGCTACTACATGCACTTACTATAGGGTTTGGATCAGGGCTGGGTAGGTTACTTTTAAAATGTATTTCACTACAGATTACAAAATACATGCTTTAAAAAGTAATTTGTAATGTATTTCGTTACATTACTCAAGTTTAGTAACTTAATCTAAATACTTTAGAATACTTTGGAATACTAATAAGTGTGGAACAAACACAAAACAGGTAATTGCAAGTTTTTATCTCACAATTCTGACTTTTTCCCTCAGAATTACGTGATATAAAGTTGCAATTGCGATATAAAATAAAATCGAATAAATCAAAATATTGAGAAAAGTCAAAAATATGAGATATAAACTCACAATGTTGAGAAAAGTCGGAATTATGACATTTAACTCACATACTAAATTCACAATTGCAAGAAAAAACGTCAGTATTGCAAGTTCATATCTCCCAATTCTGACTTTATAACTTGCAATTGTGAGTTTAAATCTCACAATTCTGAGAAAAAGAAGTCAGAATTGTGAAATGCAAACTCACAATTGTGAGAGGAAAAAACTAACAACTATCACATAACATGAAAACAGTCAAAAACATGAAACTTAGACTGTCAGAGTCAGAGAATCACCAATCGCTGTTTAAATGACATTAAAATTCAAAGTAATCACTTTGGTAATCTAAAACACTTTTCAGATGTAACTGTAATCTGATTACCACCCATTTAAAATTTAACTGTAATGAAATACAGTTACTCAAATTTTGTATTTTAAATATGTAACTAAGTTACTTGTATTTTGTTACTCCTCAACCCTGGTTAGGATTAGGGTTTGATTGGGTTTAGGGTTGCATGCAATTATACATAATTTACAGTTATTGCTATAATAGTATACATGTAACTTATGTAACAATGTAAAATAAAGTGTTTCCTGAGTTTAATATACGAAAGACACACAACTTTGAAACAACATGAGGGTGACTTTAAGATATAGGTCCACAAATTTAGATGGTTATTCTGTTCTGGGTTCTTTGTTTAATAAAATCTGTTACTGCTGAATTTGGGTCCTGTTCAAACTGCAACCACCATGTGACAACTACAAGATGATGAGTATAATGCAGAAACATTGCAAAAGCACAAACAAAGCCATATTATGACACTGGTGAATCACCAGTGGTGAGGATAACATGTATAATTTCCTCTCGCAATTAAAAAAATAATATTCTTTAGGTAGCTGCTGGCCTATGTCCAAGAAGACTTCTTTTGTCATCAAAACAAAGCTCCAAAAGTGCACTGTAATAATTATTGCAATGTTTATTATAATGACTACAAGATTAAGAAAACTTTTACCTCAGTATGTAGCTTATGTAGTTAATTGCATTTACTTGTGAGTCATTAATTCTTCATGATATCCAGTATAATATGAGAAAACAGGAAAACATTTGAGCCTTACTGACGAGGTTGCACTTTCTATCTACAAAATAATCAAGAAATTAAGGATGACACAGAATTTTCAAACCAGTTTAACTTGTATACTTTATATTAGGCCACAGGTACATTCGTAGAGGTTTATTTCAGGCATTGTTGTCAACACTCATCACTGCAGTACTGTAGTCACCAAATGACAATGATGTAGACTAATCAAACTATTCAAATAAATTTTAAAGCCTTAAAAATAAAAACCGCTAAACACATCAAAGAGTAAAACATTGAATTGGCTTAGGCTAGCATATTATTGCTCTCTTGTATCCTTATTTATCTGAATGCCTGTAATCAACAGCTCAGACAATTTATCATATCACACAAACCATGCATTGTTTTGAACATGTAAACTATTGCTTAACACTGAAACTTATATTACCTTTTCGAAATAATTCATTAAACAGTTGCAATTTGAGGAGTGTTCATAATTCTTTTCAGTTCCATTTGTTTGCGTTGTCTCAAGAACACGCCCACAATATGGATATCATTAACCCTTTCACAGGTAAGTTTAAAATATTCTGGCTGAGCTCCCAGCTTGAGTTTTTCAAGGCAACTCAGAACTTTATTGATTCTATGGTGACGCGTCATTGCTTGTCACGTGACATACCGCAGCCGCAATAGCGCTGTATGACTGATGATCTGCTTTAATTTCATTTTTACTTTTTTATTCAAAATATTCTCAAATTTATTAACTATAGCATGAAATATATGATATTCCAATTGTCAAATATGTGGCTGTGTTTTGATTTTTAAACACCTTTATTACGATCGCGTGCAATGGGTGGATCTGCTGGATTTTCAACACGTGAATTCATCCACTTCTCCTGAAATGTATGAAAGTAAGTGAGCCGGTGAACTGAGAGAAGAATAGAGTAAACTTTAAAGTTACTTACTCAACGTGTATCTGATATGAATAAAACGTGTCGTTTAATTAGTATGGAAAGGATTGTTATTGCCACTTCCATAGATCAGTGCATATTTTATAAACTCTAAATGTATTGTTTTGTTAGTATTTATGTGCATTTAAATGTCTGAAACCTAAAGTTAACATTATGTGGTTGAAAACACTGCATATTTGTGATATATTGACAGCGCTGAGCCCATCTGTCACTGGCTCTGCGCCAGCCAATGCGAGTAAAAACATTTGAATTTGGCAGTTGATCACGTGATGCACTGAACGTTCTAGTCACGGTGTGATCGTACGTGTCAAAGCGCTTTAATTTTCATGTCAGCTTCACTCAGTAGAACCAAATATTTCAGAAACTGAATATATGGGTGGGGTTTAGAACCTTCATTTTTTTTCTAATAAAACTTGTTTTCTAATAATCATTCATTTTTGCAGGATTCAAGTTGTGTTAGTAGCGAAACTTTTCGAGCAGGCTTCAGCTAGCAACAGTCCTTAGACCACTTTTTTATTTAGCATGAGATATAAAGATACAATATGTAAAATTTTTATATTAAAATATGCAAAAACCACTTGCACAGTGTTATATATTTCGTTCAGCTGTGTACTTACATTATCCTGAATGTTTCCAAAAATTTGTAAATTCTGAGAAAACCACAATTTTAAATAGTGCCCGTCCCTCTCGTCACTTGCGCCTGTCAATGACGTAATATCTGCGTTATCCCTGGTTTTCGCTTGTGCTGCACAGTAACCATGGCAACAGACACAGACAGCTGCGGAACGGCTAGCGTCACGCTGCTGTTGTTTCGTTCAAACATTATGGACCATGGCAAGCAAACTTAGGGACATAAGGAGAAATAAAATGAGGTGTGGCGTTTCTGAGATGGCGAGAGCTTTGCGACAAACTTCGACTTGACAGAGTCGGCGCTCTTGCACGTCATTAGACAAGGTAAGAAAATGTAGGCTACATAAGACTAATCAATGTTATATAGCTCAACACGACGAAGTGTTAGAATATCATCAGTATGATAATCTAATGTTGATCTAGCTTACTGTTAACTTTCATACAGTCAACAAACTAATACTAAACATTACAACTTTTAACACACTCAAATACAGTTTAGTATGACAGTGAAACGTTAGAGCAAGTGAAACAGCGCTGCGTTACCTCATAGTTTTAATTCGTCAAATAAACTGACCTGTATGAGCAGCATTTTAGCACTTATGAGTAGTTCGGTAGAATGACATGTCCTTGTTTCTTTATATCCGCGGGACTCTGTCTCTTATTAGCAATCACGTCTGCGACTCTCGGCCACGTCCTAATTCATACCACAGTCATGTTAAAAAACATGCATTCACTCATCCATAAACATTATTTCCCCATAAATATTATTAGATCCATCGGCATGACGAACCAATTGTTTTAAAATAATGTTACAGAAGCTATTATGTCGAATGCTGCATATCTTGCCTGTCGAGCAAGAAAGGCCATTTTAATTTCTTTGAAGTCTAAGTTGTCGCCATCTCTGAAAAGCCAGTCCAATGTTGAAATGAGCTGTATTGCTGGATCTGTACTTTACCTTTTTGCATGTAAACTCTTCTCTGAAGGTTTCTTTGTTTTAACAACGAATGGTTCCTCAAATGGTTACCTATTCGAGTGTTCCATTTGGTAGCCTACCAATATTTAGTTAAGACTGTTGCCTGTTGATTACGGACGTGACATAACCACTCGAAGACAATTTACCGGAAAGTGACCCACCACATCCGTCCTGACACCTGAAATTATAAATCATTATTAAAAAGTTACAGTAAGGCAAGGAGACACTTTTAAACACTGTTTTTATGTACTTGCACAATAATTACTTACTATTTTTAAAGGAAAAAGTCCATACTTCAGCTTCAAATAAATCATTTAATAAAGTGGATACACAATCTTGTGTTCATTGAGACCTTCATTACAAATAGTGAATTGGGGAATGTCAGACAAAACTGATAAAGGAAATTATCTTAAAATGTAGAATGTAGAGGTCAGCCTCTTTTTAGTTCAGGTAATGAGGGTGAATACAGTAGTCAGTGTAGGAGTGATGCTGAGGAGATCCCCCAAACTTGAGGCCATGGTTACACTTAGGCAAAAAGTCTCTTTGACATTATTGGTGGGAATAGAGGCAGAGAGGAAAATTGTGATGTGGAGAATCTGAGCTCAACCAATCTGAGCTACCAGTAATTTAACCCCCACCAGGACCATTGGGTACAGGACATCCCTCTGCATGACAAGAGGAAGCAGAGATGTCATACAAATTACACACAGCACTGCCATGTGTTTTGTTTCATGTGAAGCCAGTATGTATCCTTGAATATAATATTAGAGATGGGGGCCATAGACAAGATTGGCATGATCAAAGGTCTTGTGGAGTGTGCCAGGAAGAGCACCATATGAAATAAGAAGATCTTCTTTTACCTGATTGATACGGCTGCACTCAGTACTTTATCCACCACCAATTTTTAGGTTAGAGCAGTGGTTCTCAACCTTTTTCCCAGTGGGCCGCACTATGGTCCAAGTACAAGTCTCATGGCCGCATATCATTTACATATGATGTCACGGATGAAAACCAATCAGATTTAATGTTATGGTATTAGCAGATATTATTATTATTCTTAGATGTTGCACACACAGAATTGGCGGTGTTTTCTGGTGGCAGATATAGTATTTTAATTCTGTCAAACTCTGAAAATCAACAAATACTATAAGAAATTTGTTTTTGTTTCTGTGTGTTGAAATTGAACACCTCTTGTTCAATAAACTCACGTTAAACAATCCCCTGATATACAGTATGTCACAGAAAATTAGGGTGGCACAAGCTCAATTGCTGCTCTAAAGGCAAAACTCTGTTGTCCTGCCCCCACTTCACATTCACGATTAAACTTGAAACATTAAAGATACATGTGAAAGACTGGAGATTTTGTTTATTGATACAACTACACTAAAATAAAACATGCACAGGTTTGTTTTCTGATTTTTTGATTTGCAAAGTAAAAAAAGTGAGCACACAATCACTAGTACTGCAGCAAATGTAAATTCTGCATTATATAATAAATATACATACAGAATATTATACACGATTTAGCTCAAAATTATTGGAGGTTACAATTTCCCTTGACTGACACACACACACACACACACACAATTGGCCATTGAAGGCAGTTTCACACGGGATACAGAAAGCACAAGTCTAGTCAAATCTGGGATGCTTCTTAGTATCGGCGAAGTTGCGGTGTGTAAACGGTGCTCATACACCCGAAATTCCATCGCTTGCGTGCGCACAGCTCTTTGTAGTGGTTATAAAAATTATAAATATGAATATACGGCATATATAGGCCTAAATTGCATGCGGTAAGGTGAGCCACATGATTCTCCCTAGCTTTCGGTCACACACACATACACCTATAGGTTGCGTGCGTGTCGGGCTTTAAAAATCTTTAGTCATCACCAGCAGTAAAAGTTGTCATATTTTGTATTCGTGTACGGATAGTTTTATTAATTTTGATGACATTTTGGGATATAGCCCACATCAGGGCGTTTAGCATATAGACTAATTGATGCAGCTCTAGAGTTGGGAGGGGCGGGGCCGGAGTGCACTGGAATGAAGGAAAGTTCATTTAGATTTAGAATAACTAAGGGGGTGATAACTTGTTGTAGTCCAATAGAGGGTATGCACCCTTCGGGAGTAACTCATGGTGTCGGACGAGTGAGCCCTACCGGCCGATAGAACGGGGTGGACAAGGCTCTAATCACCTGACCAGGGAGGCTCACGTAGCTTTTGAAGGGAGCAGCTCATGGTGTTAGATGGGTGGACCTTACTGGATGATGGTGAGGTGCAGCGCAATTGAGCACCGGGCGGCCGACGGACAGGGTGCAGCTTGATTCAGAACGGCTGACCAAGAGAGCCCACATAGCTTCCAATGGGAGCAGCTCACGACGTTGGGCAAGTTGGCCCTACCGGCCGATATAGCCTGACCAGGGAGGCTCCTCAAGTTGGCCCTATCGGCCGATATAGGGGTGAACAAAATTTGAAGCATCCAGCCAGGAAGGCTCTCGCAGCATCCGATGGAAGTTCAATACTGAGGGGATCTGATTGGTAAGCTTCGCTGGTAGACGAAAGAGAAAACATTCACTCAACTGGTAGGCCTCTCAAAGCATCCGACATGAGTTCAATACTTAAGGCATCGTACGGGTAAGCCTCTCCGGCAGTCGAACAAAGGCAAACTTGTTTTTTTTTTTGTTTTTTTAGGTGTGGCCTAGCCACTGAGGGTTTGGTGGGTTTTTTATGTTGAACCAATTGGTCCTGATGTAGCTTTTGAAAGCATCTGAAGACCATTGCTCGAGAGCTTGGATATGCTACTGGGAGAGGCCTTTTTGGGCTCCTGAGATTGCGAAAAAGAGTGACTGGAGAAATTATTTGCTTTGACACCTGATTGTCAGAGAACAGATTTGTGGCGTTTTTGGAACCAAAAGCATGTAACGGGTTTGTATCATCTATGAATAGAGGTTCAAAAGGGAATTTAGCCTGAGAGCTTCTGAATTGAAGGTACACAAGAACAGTTTGGGTATGGTAGGATTGGTGATGGGAGGTTGAAAATAAATAACAATAAAATGGCCTTTTTTATCTTTGTCTCTCTTGCTTCATTTAATCAAATAGGAGATTGTTTGGCTATCAAGTACAGGGAAGTCTGAGATAGTTGGGTGGACTTTTGGGACCTGAATAAAAAAAAAATAGCTCAAATAAACATAGCTTCGAGTGTATGGGTGGTATTAATGGGTCGGTGGGCCGTGCGGAGTGTATGAATACATTTCATGGGATCGTTGAATTCCTTTGATCATGAGGGAGGTTTGTGAATTGTTTATCTCAGGGGAGGGAGTATCATAAGCCAGTTTGTGGAGAAATTGGAAGCCAAATTAGGGAAAAATCTGGAAATGGCAGGTTATACGAAAGGTCCGATACTTTAAAACACCTCCATGCTGTCAGGTAGGGTTGGAGGGATCTGGGAGAAACTGCTTGGATGATAGTGTCAAGTGATGCCTTTATTAATGCACTGGACTGTTGCTTCCTTGCCACAATACACTAAAATACTGTTAACATTCCATTCTTTCCCCTACAGGAAGGCTGCTACAAAGAGAGAGTAAAGCTCGAACAGCACTGTGAACTGTGGTGTGTCCAGAAGCTGAGGGCCATGGAGACGTGAAACAGTGTCCTTGATAAAGTCCTCCTTAGCTGACTGAGGGAGCACCATTAGTTGGAATTTTTCTATAAGAATCTTGTATCTTTCCTCATCGATATCCACTGTTTTAGGAATGTTATCCATAATCTGAGTTTGCTGTGGCACGGGTGAGTTATGGAAATTTTATCATCTAGTGTGTAAACCAAAGATGCAATTGAGAGGAGATATAAAATGAAAGGGCGGCCTTGTGGAATGTAGTGGCTGAGCAGGGATAGGAGTTCAGATTTGGAACAATTTGAATTGTCTAAGATGGCTGATGATACAAGGATTATACACGGATAAGAAAAGCCTGATAATTGACAGAATCTAAATTTATGCAGAGGAACTCGATGGATTTGGTGGGACCCATAGTTTGTTCCTAGGCGATGGGGATTCCGAGCTCTGAAAAAACTTTTTGAACTTTAAGAATATACGCAGCTGGGATGGTGTCAGGAGGCAAGATGATTAGAAAGTCATCGAGCAGATGAATGAGGTGAAGAATTGCATAATTGTATGCCAATTTCCAACAAACGGCTTCTGATCTTATGTCAAAAATCTTGGGGCTGCTTTTGCATCTTAAGCGTACAGCCAAAAAGAATCTCCTGTCATTTTTTTCTCATTACAGGGCATACATGATGGGCATGAGCGCCAAAGCAGAAGTTGCAGATGTGGGGGTATCGGCAGCAACAATGTCTAGTGCATTTGCATATGTTAAAATTGTTGCCGGGCTGCCTGCGTCTGCAAAAGATGGATATTTTCCTCTAAAATCAGGATTCGCGTAGGTGGTTGCAGGTCTTGGCACATAGCTGGTGGATTTAACTGGTGTTGTGTCCGGCAGGGGGAATTGAAGGGATTCATTTCTGGGCATGACATGATGGAATCTGCCACTGACCTGCAGATTGGTTTGGGCATTGGTTCCACAGAGAGACCCGTATTGCGCACTTTGTAGAGTGTACAACACAGTCTACTCATCCGACACCGTGAGTTTGTAAGTGAAGGAGTAGCCTCCTCCATTGGACAATGCGAGTTCAACTATTAGTGCCAAATAATCGTTTAGTTTGCACCGCCTGTGGGGGAAGGCAGGACAGATTATTTCAGTGAAACGGCTAAACACAATAGAATCATTTCTGGAGGTTAACATTTGCGATGAATCTGTGACTCTAACCGAAAATGTTGTCGAAATAGTTTACAAAATTGTAATGACGATAACACAACTGGATTTTTGGTATAACTAGAGGGACACAGAGACAAAGGAGCAAGGACTAGTGCAGGGAGGGAAGACAAAAGGCAAGAAGTAGCTTCTAGAGTACAGTTGACCTCCGCCACATTACACCATTAGAAAATCTTAAAAATATTGGCGCATTAGTAATTGTTGTGGCAAAAATTTAAATCGTACTTCATAAACTCGTACAAATTGTCTTTATAATTATTTTATTCCTTGCAAGGAAGGTCAGACAGTCATACAGAAACACAGGGTACTGCAGAGTGTGACCAAGAAGGGCGGGCTTCCTCAGCTTTTATACCCATCCGCACCATTCAAGGTTACATCTCTTAACATCAGTACTTTTCCACACATGGTAAAAAGAAAAGACACTATACCATGACATGAGGCCTATATCTAATACAGGGAGGTCATTTTATACCCTAGGCTCTAGATTTAGGATATGATGACCCCCCCAGGTCATGAGCAGGCTCCCTTCAGTCCTGCAGCTGCTCTCCTCCATCTCTAAAGTGTGTTCACAGCAGAAAAGAAAAGCATGCTCCTGCTCATAGCAAAATCCCTTGATATTAAAATTGATTCCACCGTAATAAAAAAGAAAATTTGGCAGGGCTAGACCTCTGTCACGTTAATTTCATTAAAAGGATAGTTCTATTAACCTTAGGAGTCTTACCTGCCCAAATAGTTGGAGATGATTTTATCTGAACACCAAAAAAACGTTTTAGGTAGAAAAAGAGGGGGAGACTGAAAGACAAATAACAGTCGCAGCAGAACATTCATTTTAATGGTCTCCACTCTCCCTACAAGAGAGAGGGGCACGCTGTCCCATCGTTTTAAGTCAAGCTTAATTTGATCAACCCAATTTGTGAAGTTATTCTTAAAGAGAGAATGAAAGGGTGTGAAATGTTTACACCTAAATATAGAAAACCTGCAGGAGAAAAATGAAAGGGTATTGGCACTTTTAGCAATTTTATTAGCGATATCATTTATGGGGAAACATTCACTTTTTGTAAAGTTTAATATGTAACAAGAAAAAGAGCCAAAGGTGTCAAGCAAGTGCATAATCTCATTGGAACATCCAACTGGATCCTGAACGTACAACAACCAGTCATCAACATATAGAGAAACCCGATGTTCTGTGCCACTCCTGTCGATCCCCGATATAGACGGAGATGTTTTTAAGGTGATAGTAAGTGGGTCATTGGCTAAAGCTTAGAGTAGCGGAGACAGCGGGCAACCCTGCCATGTCCCACAGGAGAGGGGAGAGAATGATAAACTAAAAGTGGTTTTAACACTTGCGGAGGGATTAGAGTATAAGAGGCGAATCCATGAAATAATATTCTGCCCAAAGCAAAATTTTTCTAATGCTATGAATAAATAATTCTATTTAACACAATCAAACGCTTTTTCAGCATCAAGGGAAATTATAATTTTAGACGTTGTAGAAAAAGATGAACTAAAAAGTATGTTTTGCAAACTCTGGATATTAGATGACATCTGACGTCCCCTAATAAACTCAGGCTGATTCTCAGATACAGTGGCAAGAAAAAGTATGTGAACCTTTTGGAATTTCATGGTTTTCTGAATAAATTTGTCATAAAATGTGATCTGATCTTCATCCAAGTCAAGGGTATTAATATGTCTAGAAATAATTACACAAAATTCTGATCTTTCATGTCTTGATTGAACACAGTCGTTCAATATTCAAAATGTCAGTGGAAAAAGTAAGTGAACCCTTAGAATTAATAACTGGTTGCTTAATACACTTCCTGTAGCTGTGGATCAGACCTGCACATCGTTGAGGAGGAATTTTAGCCCATTCTTCCTCACAGAACTGCTTTAGCTCTGCCATATTCTTTGGACATCTCATGTGTATGGCCCTCTTCGAGTCAATCCATAGCATCTCTATTGGGTTGAGGTCTGAGCTCTGACTTTGCCACTCCAAAAGGTGGATTTTGTTTTTCTGAAGCCATTCTGTTGTGGCCTCCAGTGTTTTGGGGCGTTTTCCTGTTGCACCACCCACCTTCTACATACAGTCATGGCCAAAAGTTTTGAGAATTACATAAATATTGGAAATTGGAAAAGTTGCTACTTAAATTTTTATAATAGCAATTTGCATATACTCCAGAATGTTATGAAGAGTGATCAGATGAATTGCATAGTCCTTCTTTGCCATGAAAATTAACTTAATCCCAAAAAAACCTTTCCACTGCATTTCATTGCTGTCATTAAAGGACCTGCTGAGATCATTTCAGTAATCGTCTTGTTAACTCAGGTGAGAAAGTTGACGAGCACAAGGCTGGAGATCATTATGTCAGGCTGATTGGGTTAGAATTGCAGACTTGACATGTTAAAAGGAGGGTGATGCTTGAAATCATTGTTCTTCCATTGTTAACCATGATGACCTGCAAAGAAACGCGTGCAGCCATCATTGCGTTGCATAAAAATGGCTTCACAGGCAAGGATATTGTGGCTACTAAGATTGCACCTAAATCAACAATTTATAGGATCATCAGCAACTTCAAGGAAAGAGGTTCAATTCTTGTAAAGAAGGCTTCAGGGCGTCCAAGAAAGTCCAGCAAGTGCCAGGATCGTCTCCTAAAGAGGATTCAGCTGCGGGATCGGAGTGCCACCAGTGCAGAGCTTGCTCAGGAATGGCAGCAGGCAAGTGTGAGCGCATCTGCACGCACAGTGAGGCGAAGACTTTTGGAACATGGCCTGGTGTCAGGAAGGGCAGCAAAGAAGCCACTTCTCTCCAAAAAAAACATCAGGGACAGATTGATCTTCTGCAGAAAGTATCGTGAATGGATATTCTCCGATGAAGCCCCTTTCCGATTGTTTGGGGCATCTGGAAAAAGGCTTGTCAGGAGAAGAAAAGGTGAGCGCTACCATCAGTCCTGTGTCATGCCAACAGTAAAGCATCCTGAGACCATTCATGTGTGGGGTTGCTTCTCATCCAAGGGAGTGGGCTCACTCACAATTCTGCCCAAAAACACAGCCATGAATAAAGAATGGTACCAAAACACCCTCCAACAGCAACTTCTTCCAACAATCCAACAACAGTTTGGTGAAGAACAATGCATTTTCCAGCACGATGGAGCACCGTGCCATAAGGCAAAAGTGATAACTAAGTGGCTCGGGGACCAGAACGTTGAAATTTTGGGTCCATGGCCTGGAAACTCCCCAGATCTTAATCCCATTGAGAACTTGTGGTCAATCCTCAAGAGGCGGGTGGACAAACAAAAACCCACTAATTCTGACAAACTCCAAGAAGTGATTATGAAAGAATGGGTTGCTATCAGTCAGGATTTGGCCCAGAAGTTGATTGAGAGCATGCCCAGCCGAACTGGGCAGAGGTCCTGAAAAAGAACGGCCAACACTGCAAATACTGACTCTTTGCATAAATGTCATGTAATTGTCGATAAAAGCCTTTGAAACCTATGAAGTGCTTGTAATTATATTTCAGTACATCACAGAAACAACTGAAACAAAGATCTAAAAGCAGTTTAGCAGCAAACTTTGTGAAAACTAATATTTATGTAATTCTCAAAACTTTTGGCCACGACTGTAGTTTCAGCTGATGTACAGATATCCTCACATTATCCTGAAGAATTGTCTGATATACTTGGGAATTCATCTTCCCCTCAATGATTGCAAGCTGGCCAGGCCCTGATGCAGCAAAGCAGGCCCAAATCATGATGTTTCCTCCACCATACTTTACAGTTGGGATGATATTTTCATGATGATAAGCCGTGCCCTTTCTACGCCAGATGTAGCGCTGTGTGTTTTTTCCAAATAGTTCAATCTTAGTTTCATCAGTCCACAAAAAAATTTGCCAATACCGCTGTGGAGTGTCAATGTGCTCTTTTGCAAACTTCAGGCGTGGAGCAATGTTCTTTTTCGTAAGCAGTGGCTTCCTTCGTGGTGTCCTGTCATGAATACCCTGCTTTTTCAAGTTCCAATGATGCCTTCAAATCTTTAGCTGGAGGGAGGGGGGGGGGCACCCTGAAGGCCGTGGGCAGGAGCTGGCAGGTCAGGGGGCCTCCAGGGTGTCTCCTGAAGCTCGGGTTGCCATGGCAGATCGGGGAGCTCGGGTTGCCATGGCGGATCGGGGAGCTCAGGTTTCCATGGCGGACAGGGTAGCTCGGTTTGCCATGGCGGCCAGGACAGAGTCAAGGGCGGCGGCCAGGGAGGCGCCGGCAACTCAGGCGGCCAGGGCAGAGTCAAGGGCGGCATGGCCCCTGTCCCCATTCCCCAACTGGGGAGTTACCCCAGGCGCTGGCTCAGGCGGCGGGAGCTCTGGAGATACAGGGAGCTCTGGTGCTGGAGCTGAAGGCGCGGGTTCGGGCGATGCAGGAGACGCTGGTGATACTGGAGAGGGTTCGGGAGGAGAGAGCACTGGAGACAGCTCAGGGGCTCAGGGAGAGAGAGCACTGGAGACGGCTCTGGGAGAGAGAGCACTGGAGATGGCTCAGGGAGAGAGAGCACTGGAGACGGCTCAGGGAGAGAGAGCACTGGAGACGGCTCAGGGAGAGAGAGCACTGGAGACGGCTCAGGGAGAGAGAGCACTGGAGACGGCTCAGGGAGAGAGAGCACTGGAGACTGCTCAGGGAGAGAGAGCACTGGAGACGGCTCAGGGAAAGAAAACACTCGAAAAGGCTCAGGGGGAAAAGGCACTGTCCAAAAGTCTATGAGCCATTCAATCACCGGGGTGTCCATTTCGGGACTGCCAGCGGCTGGCTGAAGAAGCTGCTCGGGTGCAGCAACCACTTTATGTGGCAGCTCATGCTGAGGCTCTTGCGTAGTGGCCATCTTGCGCCATGGCTCACGCTCGTCTTGTGGCTTAGGAGCAGCAGCCATCTCGCGCCGAGGATGAGGCGCGGCAGTCGAATCGCGTACCACGCAAAACTGGACGGACCTATTGGGGTGGTATGTGGAGGGTGTTGGTTGATGGTGAGCTGGACCATTGACATGCTTCCGGGTAGAGACTGGGCGATAAATTAGATTGTCCTCAGTAAAATCGGAATTCTCTAAGTTGAGGACATAATTAATAAAGTCCACAACGGACGTATAACAATCGCCAGGGGAAATGGCATGAAATAACCGATCATCCAGTCCCATCCGGAAGCTTGCATTAATTATTGGATCCCTCCAGCTGACCTGATGGGAGAGATGCAAAAACTCCTCCACATACCACTCCAACGGCCGTCCACTCTGTATGATGTTGAGTAGACGATCCTCCGTCTGCATCATCTTTCGGTCTTTCAGACCAGGAGTGAGGGAAACACAGGGAATAAATACAAACACTAACGACTGGGACATAGGTGAATGACAAAACTCATAATCACAAACAGCTGACAGGAATGAACTAAAGAAGACAGAGGGGAAACTAGGTAACAAGAGGGTCACAAGAGGAACACAAGACAGGCCAAACAGGCAGACAGATACACAGAAAACATACAGAATCATTTTTTTAAAAATAGAAGGGAGCTAGATGCTTTATTTAATGAGGCTGGGAGAAAACTCGGCTCAAATGATTCCTTGAACATATCAAACAATAAGAGAACTGCACTGAGAATTTCTTATAAAAAAACTAATGGGAGGCCATCAGGCCCTGGAGCCTTGTTACACTGTATGAGAATGCAAGTGGTGATTTCATCTAACCTGAGAGGTTCATCTAATGTCTACTCTGTTAATGTAATAATAGTAGGTATATTTAAATTATGCAGGAAAGACTCCATTAAGGAAACATCCGAAAGAGGTTGAGAAGTATAGACAGTGGAATAAAGACAGGAGGAAAAAACAGGGTTCATTTCTTGAGGGTCAGTAACAAGATATTAGAATGGTTATCATAAATCTGAGTAATAAAGCGGGATGTTTATGATGGTGTTTAAGCTGGGAGGCAAGAAGACGGCTTGCTCTGTTCCCATGTTCATAAGCTGTAGTCCTTTCAAGTAAATATTCTGCTTTATTTGTTGAAAGCAAATCAAATTCAGTTTGCAACTTCAAACGTTTCAACTTAAGGGATCGATGGAATGCTGGTTATCCACCTCTTAAATTGAACTGATAGGCTCTTATAGCCAAGATTTCCTAATCTTGGTTAAGTGAGCAATAAAAGAAATTATTCTGCCACAAATGAACACTTTAAATGTCTCCCATAATAGAGACTATTCTGTTTTGTAAGTCTCAATGAAAAAGTCAATATTTTTGGATAAAAATTCACAGAAGTCAGTTCTTGCAAGAAGCCCTACATCAAATTTCCACTGAGGTCGGCTTTTAAAAGTGGGCAAAAAGGAAATATCTAACATATGCGGGGCATGGTCGGAAATAACAATGGCAGAAGTAATCAATCCGAGAGTAAACATGGTGCCCACCAGAGAAAACCAAAAATACTTTATCCGAAGGATGGAAAAAGCACCAGGGGTCTACACAGCCTATTTGATTTGTCAGTGAAATTAGAGACCCGGACAAAGTGGAACATGATGACGATTTAGTCACAGATTTATCAAGATTATTATCAATATCACAGTTAAGGTCCCCTCCAAAAATAAGGTGATGGGAAAAGCATGGACATAAAAGTAAGGTTGTCCCAATTTAGGGCATATATGTTTGCTAAAACTACAAGAGTTTGGAAAAGAACACCACTGAACACAATTACAAAGTGTCCTTCATGATCTGAAATGACTTGCTCTGATAGAAACATGATTTTTTATGTATCAGAAGTGCAGTACCTTTGGATTTGCTATTAAAACTAGAGTGATACACCGGACCAATCTATTGTTTACAGTCTGTGATCACCCGTACGCAAATGTGTCTCCTGGGGGAAAATATCCTCCAAATCTTTGTTGGAATCAAATCCTCATATTTTGATAAAGACATCCAACGTTCAACTTGAAGTTCTCCGTCTACTGGACGCACAGGAACAAACTGAGTCGTGTTTGCAACAATTGAAACTGTATAATATTTTTAGTATATTTAAGTTTTCAAATGTTTTTATGTAATTTTATTAATTGGTTTGTTAAATACACAGAGTATTACTGTGTTATTACTGTATTATGCTTTATGCAGTATGTCTTCGGTTAAAACAAAAAATGCATACTGTCCACTCAAGCAGACATATGAAAATCTCTTTGAAAAATGTTTAAAAAAGTTCAGATCTTGTTTTTCATGCCCTAAAAGCAATAAACACACAGGAGGGGAAAAAAATCCTGATTGAGGTTGTCAGAATTCAAGCATGAAAGGGTTAAAATAACTCGTCACCTTTCATTGCATGTAAAATTAACAAACTCCATTGATCCCTTGTGCATTGATAGTGATGATGGTGCAAAAAGCTTATGTGAAGACTCTGTAAATGTTACGTTTCCAGGGCAAAAAACAAGCAGTTGGTTTAAACTGAAGATGTTTTATTACTAATAATATGTTATCATCACACTATAACAGTTATAAATAATGCAACTGTTGAGTGTTCTTATTTAACAAAATATAATTCTGATTAATTCTGATAATTACGCTTTCAGATTCACAATTAATTAATGAAAACGTAAGTGTAAGTTCTACCAGAAAGACTCCAATGCCACGTTGTTAATCAATCACAGCTTGACATCAAATAAAAAGACTAATCTTACCCTCCTATTTTGCTGTCTGTAGGTGCTCTTCAAGCACATCTTTTGTACGCAGCCCACTATGTTGCAAAAAGCGATTGTAGATGTTGACTCATCCGATTCAGATGATAATCACGTTTCACCTTCTCCTCAGTCAGTCCGCCAAAGCACCCATATTCAAACTCGGGAATCTCCTTGGTCCCAATGGCCCTCCGAGAAAATTGTCGCTATCCTGGAGGAGGTCGATATCAAGGTCAGTAACGATCGTTCACGTAATGATCTCATTCTCCTAGCTTCCAACACCCTGGGCAGCCCTGCTGCCCCACCCATGGATGATACTCCAGCTATCCCCGCTCCACCCGCTCACACCCAAAACAACAGGCAGGAAGAAGACCGGAAGAAGTCTTCTCTACCAGTTCAAGCAAAAAGTCCCAAGTCCTCTGTGCCAATGTCACCACCTTCACCTAATCATGGAGTAGAAGGATTCAACGCACAGCTTCTTAAAGCCAATCAAGGACTCACCATAACCATCAAAGGATTTGAAAGCAGAAAACTGTTTGAGGTCGCATTCACCACGAACGCATCTGGGTTATCTATGCCATCAATGTCTTCAGATCTTTACGCTGCCTTCTCCCCCTTTCCTGGTTTGGCTGATTGGTCTATGGAACCCTTCACATCCGCCACTCCGGCCATCTTTCCATCCACGGATCGAGCTTCACTTCCAAACGCCGCCACATCAGCATCTACACCATATTTAAATCTCCCCACGGCTACTCGAGCGCAAAATTTTGGTAGGTGATTCGTTCCCCCTGCTGCCGTCACTGTGTCTCCAAAAATGAGATCGGATATAATCCTAGGTAAGGGTATTAATTTGGCTGCCTTACTGTTCCCATTGCCAGCAGTTGATCAGCAAATGGTTGTCTGTGGTGACGTGGCAGTCTTTCTGAAAACCTCAGATCCCAGACTGCAATGCAACTTGCTCTGCTAATTTGTCACCGCTTTTGGGATCAGAGATATATTATTATGTCAAGCTTTCCCCGATTACAGGAGAGAATTAGATCTCTACCTGGCTATGCTGGCTGATTTTAATCAGTGATATGGAGGCACGCTGTTCTACGAATACCATAAATCTTTTATGGCTGAATCTGCTTCCTTCATTACACTGTTCAATACTAGACTTGACTGGTCCGTGACCGACTCCCAACTTTTGGTTCGTCATTTTGAGCCCTGGCTTGCGCACTCAGCCACTTTCTGGCGTAAAGGCCTCGCAACACGGGTGTCACCCGCTGTCCATGGTGCTGATCCTGCTCACCTCCCATCTGATGTAAAAGGCATACATATAATCCCTTTTAAAGCCATTCCTTTATGAAATAATTTTAATGAATCTGTATGTAATCATGTTAAGTGCAAGTTTTCGCATATTTGCAGCTTCTGTAGAGACCGGCACCCGAAATCCATCTGCCCACGACGCTTCAGAACAGCATCTAGAGCAGTGGTTCTTAACCTTGTTGGAGGTACTGAACCCCATCAGTTTCATATGCGCATTCACCGAACCCTTCTTAATAGGAAAAAGCGGGGCGTGTCATCACAAATCATATGAGTCGGGTGTGTGTCTTGACCTCCGCCGAACCCCTGAGACTGACTCACCGAACCCCTGGGGTTCGATCGAACCCAGGTTAAGAACCACTGATCTAGAGGAAGAGTGCCTCCTCATAAAAAAATCTAAAAGGTCACCCCTCTACTCCTATTAACATAGCTACACTCTCCAGCTACTTTTCCTCTCACCCTGATTCTTCTTTTGTCGATTACTTAATTACTTAGCTCTCTCAAGGATTTCGGTTCGGAGTTTGTTCCCCTCTTTCATAGCTAAAAATCTGGAGTCTGCTCTAGCTGAACCTGAAATAGTATCAAGTCTCATAGATAAGGAGCTAAATAAAGGTTATATAATCGCCCCTTTTGATATATATATATATATCTATATAAAAAGCATCTGATTTTCAACATGCCCTTAACCCATTCTAATAGCCTCACAGTCAGGGGAGTAGCCTATAGTAGATTAACATTGGTGAACTTGAAAAATTGTCTGTACTCACGTCTTTCCGCGGTTGAAACAACATTTCTTCTTTTGTCCATTCATGTTTATTTGATGCTATAAACGAACTAGTATGAAGAGATGATCCCACAACTAAATTCAGAAAAAACTGAGATTCTAATTATTGGACCAAAAACTTCTGCACATAATAACCAAGAATACGGTCCAACAGTTGATGGCTGTTCTGACGACATTGAAGTCGTCTTCGTCAGTTAGGAACTTGGGTGTACTTTTTTATACCAATCTTTCATTTGAAAGCCACATTGCTAGCATATGTAAAACCGCATTCTTCCATCTTAAAAATCGATCTAACTACGTCATATGCTCTCAATGACAAATGCGGAACAGCTAGTTCATACGTTTATGATCTCATGGCTAGATTACTGTAACGCTCTACTGGGTGGTTGCCCTGCTCGCTTGATAAACTACAGCTGGTCCAAAACTCACCTGCTAGAGTCCTTACTAGAACCAGGAAATATGACCATATTAGCCCGGATCTGTCAACACTGCACTGGCTCCCTATTAAACATTGTATAGATTTTAAAACTCTTGCTAATTACTTACAAAGCATTAAATGGCTTAGCTCCCCAGTACCTGAGTGAGCTCTTAATGCAATAAAGTCATTTGCATCTTTTACGATCTCAGAATTCTGGCCAGTTGTTAATACCTAGAATATCAAAATCAACCGCAGGCGGTAGATCCTTTTCCTATTTGGCACCTAAACTCTGGAACGATCTTCCTAGCATTGTTCGGGAAGCAGACACACTGTCAGTTTAAATCAAGACTAAAAACATCATTAAAGGATTGTCAGGCTGCATAGATCAGGTCAGCCGGAACCGGGAACACTTCCTATAACACCGGATAACATCAGAAGAAGAATGGCATCTATGCTAATTTTAGTCTCTCTGCTTATCCCGAGGTTTACCATTTAACGTGATTGGCTAGATCCGGGCCGTGTCCGGGTTGGATGGGGAACCTGCGCCTGTGCGCGGCAGCAGTGTGGCCCTGGGGTATCGGCGGAGACTGTGTGAACAAGCTCATCCCTTGTGAGGGCCTTACCGACACATCAGCAGGTGGCACAGATCCCCAGCAAACGGTCCTATACCGGCTTGATGAAAAAGATTTGAACTAGATGGAACTGGATTAAATATTTTGACTGTTGCGATCCCAAATCGGACTTATGACCTGTAACTCTGCCAGAATCAATCAAGCACTGTTCACTGTTGGCCAGAGGAGAACTGGTCCCCCGACTAAACCTGGTTTCTCCCAAGGTTTTTTTTCTCCATTTTGTTGGAGTTTTGGTTCCTTGCCACTGTTGCCTTTGGCTTGCTTAGTTGGGGACACTTGCTTGATATTCAGCAGTGTTTTTGGTGTGCCTGCATTGGCGCCGTTGTATGTGAACAGAGCCGGCGCCAGCCGAGTCCTGAAGAGGGGGCGTGTGAAATACTGAAAGGGGGCGGTGATCACATAAACAGGGTGTTTTTTTTTATTTTAATAAACAATATCGAGTCTAGAAAACACTAAAGTACAACAAATATATTGATAAAAACACTCGTTGAAGCTTCATACACACCGGGACATTTGACTGCACACTTTTTTTCACAATGTTGATTCTTCTTGCAATCATAATGCAATGGACTGTGTGTGGCCTACATTAAACATTTAAATAAAAGGGTTGCTGAGCTCTTTACACAGTCATATAGCCTAAAATAAAAGAGCCTACACAGGGACAGGAAATAAGAATGCAAAAAAACAAACAAACAAAAAAAACAGCCTTACCAGAGCATGAGCGAAGCAAAGCGGAGCTTCACTCATGAATCGCGCACCGGTATTTGTCGCGCTCCTAGCCTTCTTGTAGCCATTAAAACAAGTTTTTAGTTTCAGTTTAAATATTATAGGCTAATGTTACTTTTTAATTTCATTTACGTTGAAAAGTGAACAGGACATCACATAAGATTACGTAAGAATATGTCAGAAGAATAGAGATAATTTCGAATATCCATTGTGAAACAAGAGTAATGATCATCCGTAGTAGCTTCGAAAATTTAATTAATTGTGTATGTTCTGGTGCGCGAGAAATGTAATGTGACGTTAGAGTGGGGGTGGGGAAGCGCGCTAATCAAACGACAGGACCAATTAAAATTCGACTTTGCCTAACAGACTTTTCTTTACTAAAATGTTGCTATTTAAGATTAATATTGACTCTAGGAACTGGAAGAAAGGGCAATTGGCAAATGTGATTTTTTTAAATAAAATATTTTATTTATCATTAAAATTACTTTAACATTCATGGTGATCTGAGGGGGCGGGAGAGTCCCGGTGAGGGGGCGTCGCCCCCACACGCCCCCCCGTGGCGCCGGCCCTGTATGTGAACTGAGCTGAGCTGGACGATTACATCACTGTTTTCTCCAGTGCTGATATACATAAATTAATTAGACTAGTAACTATTGATCTTTGCAACGAAATGAATCAATACAAATATATAGAATAAGCTGGACAATGACTCCATTTTCTTTGGGAGCTGCTGTGCAACCAAAATTATTTGCCAATTATTACTGTAAAGCTGCTTTGACATAATTTGCATTGTAAAAAACGCTATATAAGTAAAGGTGACTTGACTTAAAAACTCTAGACAAAGTAAAATATGTAAATGACATTTGTATATATTCGAAATAAAAGATATGCATTGTAGTTAATGTCAGCTTGCTTATTTTTCTCAAGATAATGATTTATTAAGTCCACGTCTTAAAAACAAGAAACTAGCCTCACAGCTGTAGTTTCTACCACACAAGTTTGCAGTTTGTGAATGTTCATTTGTCAAAGTCCCTTTCTAAAAACTTTGATGAATCGGTTTAAAATCTATATAGTGACATTTGTCTTAACAATTATAAAACATTCTCAAATGTATTGGCAGAAAAAAATAATTGGTCATTATAACATGTACAACATGTTCTTTTTAAGAACATAATCTTTTTAATTGCAAATTTAAGTTGTGCATTTATTTCTGATTCCCTTAACAATTTGGTTTCATTCCTCATTGAGGTAAATGATCTTTGAAAAACCATGTTAAGAACATACAATTACAATTGTTTGAGCTGACCAATGAACATGGTAGTGTTCATTGATTGGTTTATATTTGTTAAAGCTTAGAAATTGACTGTTTATTTTCTAATATACATTTCGAATTACAGATAGGTACAAAGATTAAATTGTATAAAGGGATGTTCATAAAAGACCACACATTTATGCTGAGGCTGTGAAGGGTTTTGATTATATTACCCACCAGGTGCATTGTACTTGGCGTACTGTCATTCTTAAAAGGAAAACGAGTCATTAATCATCATTTGCCTGCCTTTTTGTAGTTGTTTTTCAGATCAGCTGCTATAAAAGATAAACTGAAATCCGAATGCAGAGACAAGCGAAGAAGAATATGTTTTAATGTCTTATCACCTCGTTTAGAGATTTTTGAATCTGGCCTAAAAGAGGGTTATTCAGTGAATCTTGGAGGGGGAAATGTTTGCAACATGTCAATTCACAAGTCTAATTTGTTTTTCCTTTGAGTCATTCACATAAAAAAAAAATTTTTTTCCTAGTTGTCCTGGTATACAATATTTTACAACTTCTAATTTCTTTAAATCTTTGCAACAGAGGTATAGAGATGACATGTTAGCAATACCACAATAGACACATTCATGGGAATTACCCTAGGTTAAAATAAATGTCTCGGTTACGTATGTAACCGTAGTTCCCTGAGTAGGGAACGAGAAGCTGCGTCAAGAGCTGTGGGAACGCCTCTGCGTGAATGCATCATGAAGCATGTATGGAATCAGTCCAATGCCGTGATGGAACGTCATAGGCGGGTGACATCATTGACCAGGAACTAATAAGCCTGCCCGAAAATGCACACACATAGCAACTTACTTCAGGGTTTTATCGAAGCTAACGGGCATGCCAGGAGTATGGCAGGGTGATGCAGCGTCTCAGGGAACTAAGGTTACATACATAACCGAGATGTTCCCTTTTAAGGGAACTTGAGCTCCGTCAAACACTGTGGGAATGCCAATACCCACGTCGCCATAAGAGCAAGTGTCCGTCTGTGTGAAGTCAAAAGCACACATCAACACGAAAGAATGGAGTGGAGCTTAAGTCAAGGTCACAAAAACCTTGTGCGGTGAGGACCAGCCAGCTGCATCCCAAACATCTTGCAGGGAAATTCCCGATAGCGCTTTAGAAGCAGCCATACTCCTAGTAGAATGGGCCCTTACAACCAAGAGGGAAGGTTGATCAGCTGACTCGTAGGCAAGTGAGATAGCCTCAACCACTCATTCTCTGCTTAGATACTGGATAACCCTTCTTCGGGGCACCAAAACAGACAAACAATTAATCCGTCTTTCTCCACAGGGCAGCTCTGTGGACATAAGCATCCAAAGCCCTAACTGGGCAAAGCAGATTCAATCTCTCCTGGTCTGAAATCCAGAACGGAAGAGGACAGAAGGCTTGCAATACCACAGGGCTTACAGTATTAGTAAGGACTTTAGGCACATAGTCTGGTCTAGGGTAACGAAAAGTTTTCACCATATCAGGCGCAAATTCCAAACACGAGGGAGCTACTGAGAGAGCTTGAATGTCTCCAATTCTTTTCAGAGGTGAAATGGCAAGGAGAAAAATAGTTTTTAGGCTGTTGATCTGAAATTACAGCTTTTGTCCCCATTATAGTTGAATCACAGGACCGGATACCAAGTTGCCTTGCCAAGAAACACTCTTTATTGTCATATGTATATCAGGCATTGGAGAGAAGCTTGTTCTATTATCTTCAGGCCATCTTCATGTGATTCTCTGGGGCAGTGCGATTACATCGAGCTTATATGCCATGACTAGAAACTTTGCAATTCCTTACAAGGTAGAGAAACATGTTGATTTCTTTAAAATAGAACATATACTTCATACTTACACATGACATATTCTACTTCCTTATTGGGAATACTGTACATCAGTAGATCTTTACATAATGGAACAACTGCATCAGCAGAAAACCCTATGCAACATGTAACACACATTCCTGTGAAGCCATGTGTATGCCATGACACTAACATATTTATGCAAACTTCACTCATGAAGCTTATACTTTCTCAAATACATTATACATTTTATTATGAATATAAATAATATTAAAACAATGAATTTTTAATCTTCAAGGCTAAGAACATTATCTGACACCTCCTCAATAGGCTTAAAGGGAGCTAAAGTAAGGCCCTCTAGCACGATGACCAAATCCCAGGCCGGCACCTTCGTGAGGACTGCAGGCCTCAGCCTCAGGGTTCCATGGAGGAAACGAATCATTAGAGGGCGTCGCCCCAATGACACTCCACTCAAAAGGGGTGTGGTAAACAGCTAAGGCCACCACATAAACCTTTATTGTGGAGGGGGATAACCCTGCGAAAAATCTCTCCTGTAATAACTCCAGCACTGTACCTACTGGGTAGTTAACTGGGTCCCTCGGGCAATCTCCGTACCATGAAGTGAATAATCTCCACTTCATGGCATATGGTCTCCTTGTAGAGGGAGGTCTGGAGTGCAGAATGGTCTCCACCACCTCATTTGAGAGACCAGAAATTATGAGCTGGGCCCACTCAGAGACCAAGCCCACAGTTTCCACAACTCAAGGCAGGGGTGAAGAATCGACCCACACACCTCAGAGAGAAGATCTGAGAGGAATCTCCAGAGGAAATCCTACCAGGGGCTACTAGCAGAAGACGGGCCCTTTCCCAACGGACTCTCTCTAGAACTCCCGGAAGCAAAACAATCAGGAGAAATTCATCTGCACCATGGCGTCTAGCCCAAGAGTTGCTGGGTTCAACAGGGAGAACCATAGTGGACAGTGAGTCGTCTCTCGAGACGCAAACAGATCCACTTCAGCTTGACCGAAGTTCTCCCACAGGAGCTCCACCACATCGTGGGTGGAGTCTCCATTCCCCTGTCTTGATAGGATGTCTGCTTCCTGGTTTAAATATCCGGGGATATAAACCGCCCTCAGTGAGAGCAGCCTCCCCTGGGTCCACAGGAAGATCTGGTGAGCCAGCTTGTACAAGGGGTTTGACCGTAGATCCCCCTGATGATTTATGTAAGAGACCACTGGCGTGTTGTCTGAGCGGACAAGCACATAATGGCCCCTTAAGTCTGTGAGAAAGTGCTCCAGAGCCCGAAACACTGCCAGCATTTCTAGGCAATTGATGTACCACGAGAGATGCTGGTCCTGCCACAGACCCTGAGCCGAGCGGCCACTCATGACCGCACCTCACCCTGTGAGTGAGGCATCCATCGTTGGGGTGACGCGATGACAAGGAGCCCTTAACACAAGTCCTTGGGAGAGAAACCAAGGTTCTTTCCACATGGCTAAGGCACAAAGTCAGCGTGTAAAATCTCCCTTGGGGAAAATCTCTCGGTTCTGAGCCACCACTGCAACGGTCTCATGTGCAACAGGCTAAAAGGTATCACCTTGGACGCTGCTGCCATGAGGCCTAACAGTTTCTGAAACTGTTTGAAAGTGAGTGGCTGGCCTAGTTTTGGTTGTTTCACGGTCGAGAGAATCGAAGCCACATGAGCAGGAGTGAAGCGAGCCTGCATAAGTGTTCGATTCCCATTTCACACTGAGAAAGGTGGTTCTCGGAGTTAGAGAAAGCACACTTTTCTTGATGTTGAGCCTCGGCCCCAACTTCCTCTTATGTGCGAGAACAACATTTCGATGTTGAACTGCTACCTACTCTGACTGAGCCAGGATTAACCAATTGTCGATATAATTTAGCACGTGGATGGCCTGGAGTCTCAACGGAGCCAGTGCTGCATCCACACACTTCGTGAAAGTGCGGGGTGATAAAGCTAGAAGAACCCAACATTGGTACGCTTCACCCCCAAAAGCGAACCTCAGGAACTTCCTGTGTTGTGGAAGGATGGAGATGTGGAAATATGTATCCTTCAGATCTATCGTGACAAACCAGTCCTCGGACCTGACCTGTGACACAATTTGCTTTAGTGTACACTGTAAATGATTTCTGTTGTTTACACAGTATTATACTGTTTTTCTCAACAGTATTTTGCTGTATAAGCTGTGTACAGTATTGTTACGACCCAAGTCTTTATATGTATTTAGTGTGGTGTAATTTCTTTATTAATTTGTTTATTTCTCTTCTCCCGAGGGTAAGCCCCGCCCCTGTGCACCTGCTACCAATTCTTTGACGATGCGCTGGGCTGCATGTAAGAGGGGAGAGTGTAGATGTGTGCGCGCTGTTGAGAGTATCGAACTTGTGCTGCTTCTATCAGAACTCCAGTTGCCAGGTCACCACTGCCACTGTCTTTAGCTCTATGTGAGCGTGGTGCACCTTTGAAAAACCTCATGTTTACAACTCCTGTTGCCAAGCCACCAGTCACTGTCTTTAGCTCTATGTGAACGTGGTGCTCACTTGGGAACCCTCAACGATTCTACAACTGTCGTGTAGCCGCCACTGCCACTGTCTTTAGCTCTATGTGAGCGTGGCGCACACTTGAGAGGGCTCGGTTGGTACGCCGACTCTGAGATCAGCTGCGCCCAATGAGTTCGGTGTGCGTCCTGATGACTTGTGGTTGTTGTCAAGCTGTGTTGCTTTTGCTTTATTTCTGTGTTTATTTTTGTTGATCTGTGTGTTTGTTATTTCATGTTCTTTGTGTTAGTGTTGGATAGTTGCCTGTGACATGCGAGTGCTGCGGAATTAATAAAACAGCTAAATTGTTTGTTTTTGTCTCGCGTGTCCTCTTTATGTTGCCTACCCCCTTCCTAGCGAGCTCTTTTAAAGTGGGGGTTCGTAACAGTATGTTACTGTAGATTTTGTTGTTTTCACAGTATTTTATTGTATTCTCAACAGTTCCATACTGTGTACACGGTTGACAGTATGTTACTGTAGATTTTCAATGCATTCTGGGAAATTATCAGTAACTGTTAATCTAAATACAGTAGAGCAAATTGGCCGCGAAAAATACCACACAAACTTCTGTGGGTAAAACTACAATAAAAAAAATTCAGGGCTGGGTGCCACGCATTAACACTCTTAATTTCTGTCAGCGGTGGGCGCATGAGAGCCATTTGAAAGAGTTTTTCTGTCATGTTAGTGCATCGTGTCTGTTTTGTCCACGAAAAACAACGACAATCTGCCATTTTGTGAAGAACTCTTTCATTTCTCTGAGCAACTTTGAGGGCGCCTTTGCCTCGCTGTCTGTAAAGTTGGCGCCATATCTTGTAAGTTAAGTGAATAATCTTTATTTATTTTTTTGCAAACCACAATGTCAGTAAAAGCATAACATTAGTTTAGAAGAACTGCCCGTGGCTTTGACGTTCTATAACGTCTGTCTGTACGTTAAGCTTGAAATGGATTTCCTGTCAATAACTTAAACTACTTGATAGTAAATGTGATTTTATAAACCTAGATCGATCGTATGTTTAGCCTCTCATATGCTCAGAATTAACTAATAATTTGTTATTTAACCATTTTAAGTCAGTGGAAGCGCTGGTGCATTCATTATTTTATATATCTTGGGGTTGAGGATTGAGAATCGATCTGTATCCTGAAATCGGATACCCAAGGTTAGGATTCAGATACATACGTTAACTTACTTGTAATTAAATTAAATTTTGATTCCTCTAATCAATTAATTCGCGCTCATTTTCATGTAAATGAGATTTGTTTTTACACGTCTGTGAGGACCTGACTGGCGATCTGCCAGGGCCTTGCGAGTTCAGTTTTCCAATAGTGTGATCGTAAATTAATTGTGTAGAACAGTCCAACGAACGAGTATTTAGTTATATTAGTATTAAGTGAGTTATACTTTAGACATAATTTATTCTGTTTTTGCTCTGTTTCGCCAAAAAAAGAAAAAAAAAAAGAATAGTTTAGCAAAGCCAGAGCAGAACTTCTTAAAGCTTCTGTATTTCTTAAAAAGACGACAATCCCTTGAAATAGCCTGTCATTTAATGTCATTATTATTATTTGCCTTTCCAATGTGTGAACTCAGATCTTAGCTCTAATTCTTTCCCCTTTATGTTGACTATTTCATACCCTGCCCAGCACATCAAAGATAATCCTGTTGGGTGAGTTTCAAATACTTGACTTGTGCAATCACTAGGGTAACAAAACCTGTATTGCTGTTGTACTAGACTAGCGTGTGACTTCTTTCACTACAAACAGAAGATGTGTAAAGACATCAAAGAATGAATCCATTTGAATTGAGCTATTTAACCAGTTTCCTGAAGAGATACAATCCCTTTATATGAAGAACGGATTTAAGTTTGGCTTTTATTGACAAAAAGACATGCAAAAACAAACCTCATGCTTAAGATTTCATTACCAAATTTGAATGCTGTAAACATTGTAATAATACATTTTTGTTTACTCTTGATAACATACAAATATGTATACAGTTTATTTATATTTCATGTACCTTTTTTCTGTAATATCAGTATTTAGTGAACAATTAAGTGTGATACATAAATATGTTTTTCAGGAGATTCCATTCTGTTTCCCAAGAAATGGATGCTGGCCTTGGAGGGGAAGTTCGTCATTGAGTCCGGCCACCTCCAGCAGGACTTCACCTCTGCCCTGGCTGTCCTCTTTGCATCATTTTATGCATTCAATATGGAATACCAGGAGGAGGGGGCTTCCACCCTGGAGTTGATCCAGAGGTAAATACTCTTCACCAATTAAAAGTAAGATTTCAGTCGCTGCGATGCTCTATGCACAAGTTTTTGAACATCATTTAAAGGTGGTGTAATGTGTTTTTTGATGATTAGTTGAACGTTTTGCCTCAATGATTGATTTGTGCTCATCATTTCTTGCAGGATTATCAGAAGTGCGACTTTTTCCACATGACACCAGCCCTCCTCACCTGGCCTTCATCCTCATCCTCTTTCTTTGTTTTACTGTGTTTTGTAAGTTTGTACCTATTCATTTTTGCATGAACTGTTCACTGATTTTAATTATAAATTGTTAATTAGTCGTGTTTAAAAATAAATTGTTGCATTGTCACTGTTATTTTAATTCTTAATTATAAATTCTTTAGTTTTTAAAAACATTTTATTGTTGCATTATGTCCCATTATTATTACTAATGTAGTATTCTGTGATTTTAATTATGAATTATAAATTGTTAGTCTTTTTTTATTGTTAAATGTAATTTTTACTAATGAATTGTTAAACTGTATAATAAACTGTTTTTGTGCAGTTAAAGCTTCAATTGTTCTTTTTCCTATTTCCCTTCAACAGTTAAAATAACACTTCTACAGGTTTTCTATATATTCTAAAGGTTATACAGTAGCACTATAAAATAAATTAAAATAAAATTTCATAACTGTATAATACAATACAGTATTATTAAAAATCAACAGTTTAATACTGCACTTTGACATGGTACAAAATACAGTAAAATGCTGTACTTAAACACTACTGTAGTTAGTTTTACTGTAATTTTACTGTTGAATGAAATACAGCAACTACTGGATAATTGTTGCCAGTAAGTTACTGTTAATTTGACGATAAATTTTTTACAGTGTAAGCATCTTGAACTTGAGCTTCGCAACAGCGCGATTCAGAAGATGTAGATCTAAAATAGGACGCAACCCCCCCCACCCCATCCTTCTTGGGAACAATGAACATACTTGGGGGAACATCCTTCTTTTACCGGCTGTAAAAGCCAGACTGTCTGCTGAGTGGAAGAACCCATTCTATAGCTTCTTTTCGCAGAAACGTCTGTACCTCTTGTGAAGATGTGACATTTAAACTCTTCTGTTTCTTTGTTTGGTTCAGACATTTATATGCTTGCTTTGTTAAAAAAAAAAGAAAAAGAAAAAAATGAACCATTCAACTCTGCACTTTGTTTTTCAGTGACTTTGTTTTCCAGAAAATTGCATTGTAATGCCAATTTATTCATTGATGTACAATTCTGTACTTTTTAGTGATACAGGTATAACTGATTTTTTTTAATTAGAATGTATTTTGGTCAAAAGATTAAATACTGCTGTAAGTTTTTATGTACTGTAAGAATATTTTTAATTTACACAACAGTACATTAAAGTTTTCTATATTTCAGTGTGTGTGTATGTGTATCTTCCGCAAAAAAAAACAGCTTTATAATAAACTAGTAGTGTAATGTATTTGTAATGATCTAAAATTGTATTGGAAATTTACATGAAGCATATTAAAATGATGCTTCAAATATACTCTAACGAACTCAAGAAGTATTTTAAATGCATTTAAAGAAATGCACTTAAATTGCACTGAATGTACTTAAAATGGGTACATTTTAACACAATTTCAATATATTTAATATATTGCAAATAGCTTAAAATTGAACTTAAGTACATCTTGAAGTACACTTAAAGTTGATTCAAAATTATGCATTTAATTTGCACTTAGTATAGTATAATTTTAATATATTAAGTGTGTCTAAAAAAAAAGCACAATTTAAAAACATTTCCTTTTCACCTGAGTTTTGTTTTCTAAAAAAAAAAAAAAGTTCCAAAATATACACAATTTTCAAAAAGAAACATCTCAAAATGTAAATAAGACGTCACAGAATAAGAATATGTGAATAACTCAATTTTGACAAAAATGTCAGATAGAACCTTATAATTCCAAGGTGATGATTTGTATTATTAGATATTTGTGTAAGTTGAAACCAAATACATTTAAAAGTGTAATCCGGCAATTTCTCTCTCTCAAAAAAAAAAAAAAAAAAAATCCTACCATAGGCGTGAAATGAATTCTGGGGTAGGCTTAGGCTATAGGCCAGAAGGATCCATCTGTTGTATCCTTCATTGCCCAGGAAACGAAGGATGCATTTCAAGGCAGATCTGTAGGAGCCTTCGATTTGGAACAGCTTTCATTGCGCCGCTGTGACGCAATCAGCCTTCGGCCTCTGAATTGAGCCTTCGCAAAACCCACCCCCTGTTGCTATGCCCCACATGCTATGCCTGACAAGGTGTATTGTAAAAAAGTAATAATACTTTGTTACAGTACTTGAGTAGTTTTTGGGAAAATCTGTACTTACTTGAGTTTTTATATTTCTGTCAACATTTACTCCACTACATTTCCTAAATAAAATGTATACTTTTACTCGGATACATTTCCCCAAAGCATTTTTGTTACTTACGACAACCCATGCGCTCTCACACCACACATCATGTTCTCACGCAGTTAAAAATACAGAACATGTATATAAAACAGTTTGATATTTAAAATATTGTAATTTTTTTAAAGAAGTTTAAACAATAAATAGCGTCTAGTGTCTCTTTAATGTGTCGTGACAGATCGCTGTAGCTCCTCGTGAACCGATCATCTCTTCATACTAGTTCATTTATAGCATCAAATAAACATGAATGAACATCACAAGGAATGTTGTTTCAAGAGCGGAAAGACGTGAGTACACACAATTTTTCAAGTTCAAGTTCACCAACGTTAATCTACAAACTCCTCTGACTGCTTTGTCAGACAAAATGGCGGATTCGGGGTTATGATTGGTCAAATCGCCTGTCAATCAAATTGTTTGCTTGGGGTCAATTGGGACAGCTGTTTGAAAAACAGTGGGTGAAAAATCTGCGGTTGACCTACTACTTCCACCGAAATTCTGAAGAGCAAGTTCGATGGATACGTCACCTGAAGTCACGGGAGGGGATTTATGAATGGAAGTGAAGTATTTTGCATCAAAGGTTGCTTGCAACATGCTTTTGCGAGCCAGATCTCATGAAAGTACGTACTAAATAGCACTATTTCGACGATTCTATTTAGCATGCCATTTATACTCTGAAATTACAATTGGCGTGACTATGATATGCACGTGTTTGACGCAATTTTCGGCGTGCATATAATACGCCCCTACGCCACACCACTAATCCTACCCATTGCATAACATTTGCACGCAAAAAGTAATTTTAGCTTATATATAGGACGCCAAATACAAACATAAACTCGTGCTATAGATACCCAGTACTAGCCAATCGCAGATGTCTCTTGGGCCCTGTTTACACCTGGTATTAAGATGTGTTTTGGTCGATCGGATCACAAGTGGACGATGCTAAATACAGGTGTAAATGGGGTGTAAAACATTTGAGCTTGTCCACTTTCGACCACTTCCAGAGGTAGCCGAATACACATTGACCGGATTGCGTTCATGGTGGAAACGCTCATGTGGTCAAATGCATTCGAACAGCCGCTAAATAACCGCCTTCTCAAACATTAGCTAGCCCGACGGGATTTAAACTTTGCCATCTTATAAGCCAGAAATTTGGTTTGAAGACGAAAAACATAATAAGAACAATGTTCTATAAACATTTCTGTTTTCATCATGCACTTACCGTGTTCGTCAGAGCAGAAACGAAAGCAGCTCCGATTTCCTGTCATCTCCAGTCAAGTTCATATGCAAATTAGGCACGGTTATTTCGCCTATTAAATCAAAACTTCTGAAGAAGCCTATACATTAGACCCTTCCCTTGGAAGAAATCAGGACAGAAGTCGTCGAAAGTGGACAAAATAGATGGATTAAAACATAAGGTGCAAACAAGTGTGTCTCCCTCGTAATTTCTGACGATAAGCCAAAAAATCTGTTCGAAACTGTTGTTTAGAAATGCAGGTTATTCACTTCGTAAATGCTAATTTGCTTGTCCAGATTAAACGCAATGTGGTTGTTTGCAGAGTAATAGTAGTTGCAGAGAAATGTGTGTTTCCATCATATTGTTGTTCATTAAATATTCGCGCGAACACCTCTGAACCGCTGGCGCGCGTTCACGTTATCGAGAGCGCGCCGGGAGGAACGTTTTTTCTGTTTGTTTTGCAATTCAGAATAATATTTATCGAATAATATATTGTGTATATACTGTATATATTATTATATATACAGTATTATATATATAAAATATATATAAATACAGAAAAAACGTTCTCGTGCGAATGTCTTTGAATGTCTTTTATCTTCAGAATTTACGCGATTTGCACAATGATAACCACGCCCTCTACGGTCACAGAATACGATGGTCACAAAATCTGGTGTAACTCCGCCGAAGCTTTATCCCTTGTAGACAGGCCGACCAATGTGCGTTTCCCAATAGCATCGTTAGCAAACTATGGTTTCAAGTTCCATTGAACTCTGGAGTAATGGCGGAACTTGCGTCCAAATTTGGGAAACGCACCCCAGAGTCGCTGCTCGAAGATGTATTTAGCGCGAGCCAATAGGCAATAACTATATGCAATTAAAAGATTAGTTGTAATGTGGCACTAATCCACCAATAGCCTATTGTTAAACTGACAGACGGCCCATATCTCACAGAAAACGGAATAGGCCAACATTAAATCACTAAAAAAGTTCTTTATGATATAATATCGTGATCTTTATGTCTTAATTAACTATTTTTTACTTTAGACCACAGACATTACGAGAGCCAATACCCAATAATTAGGCTCGAAATTGCCAAATTACGAATTGCAAAGCACCGTTTGAACGGCGAAACAGTGCGTGGTAACATGTAGCTAAACATTTCAAACGTTTAAACATATCAGGTGATGCAAAATACTCATTTTTAATCACATTTACCCGTTTTGAATTGAAAATATGCTATCGTATGATTCATGTAATTCATGAACGCAACAAGACAATGTTTTACCATTAAGATTAAGAGTGAATGTGTGCATATTTTAAAATACAATATTATTTCCAAATATTGATTAGGCTACTTCACAACTTTGACCTTTCCTTTTCCGTTGTATTCCCTTAAATCGCTTTAAATCCTTTAATTAATTAATCAAATAATTAATTCCTTTAAATAAAAAGACCAATTATACCGAATTTTAATCTGGTTTAAAGCCCAGAATATCCTCTGATCCTAAAACCGCCCCTGTTGCGAGCAGGGTTCATAACCCCGGGTTAAAAACGGTGCTAACCCCGCTTCTAAATTACAAGTGTGAAACGTTCCTTTACCCGGAGTTGAAAGCGGTGTTTAGAACGACGATAACCCGGGGTTCAGAGCAGGCTGAAAAGTCCTACTGTGTTTTTGGACAACCAGGCTATAACATTTAGGCCAACACTGTCTGCGGAAGGCAACTAAGAAACTTTTGGGAAAGTCATGGATCACTCACCTTCATAACCAAACAAATGGGAGTTCAGTACAAATTATGACGTTCAATGCAACACAGTAACTGCACACAGAACATCAGTTTTATGGCTGAGAACAAAAAATGGTTTTATTTGAGCTCCTGTCATCCATACATCATATTCAGTGGTCTCTCACAGATCATTTTACATATTACACATTTTACATAATGCACTTTGCAATAATAGGCCTAGTTCAAGGATGTGTCCAAAAAAAAGCACAGATTTATTTACACAGGAAAGTGGTTCAAATGAGCAAAGGAGAAAACAAATGGGCACATATGTTGTGTTAGTATCATTAGAAATGCAAAGCAGTTTTACAAGAGAGTATGTACTATAAGAAAAAAAAAAGCTATACCTGTCACCCTGGTGAAAAAAAACACTATGTAAAATGTTTAGATACAGACAAATGTAATTTCTTGTAATGCACATTTATTGAAATTATACATAACTGGATCATATGCAGCTGACACTGACTGACATTTCCTCATCCGCCTTATAACTGTACATTTTGCACATTGCAATTACATTGTATTAGGGACATATGGTAATGGTATTAGGGACAGCATTTTTAAATCTAAAAGACCCTTTACATCATAGTCATGATTCCATTACGCAATTATAATAAACTCATACCTGCTCTAGCAAAGGTAGTACTGGAACTGTGTAACCTGTGTGCTTCCTCTTAGCACAAGTAAGCTGTATGTAATGAGAACTCATTAATGTAAATGACTTTGTATTCAATTGCATCCAGTGATCTTTCTGAGCAACCTGCACTAGTCAGAATGCATTACAACACCGAATTCCCTTAAGCTCTACCAGATGAAAGATTATGTTATTCAAAGGGAATATTTTACAAGATAATGGCTATGTGTATGTATATATATATATATATATATATATATGTGTGTGTGTGTGTGTATAAGTATGTGTATGTATGTATATATATATATATATACATATATATACAATAAGGTTCATTAGTTAACATTAGTTAACATGAACTAATAATGAACTGCACTTATACAGCCTTTATTAATCTTTGTTAATGTTAATTTCAACATTTACTAATACATTATTAAAATCTTGTTAACATTAGTTAATGAACTGTGAACTAACATGAACAAACAATGAACTACTGTATTTTCATTAACTAACATTAATGAAGATTAGTAAATACAGCAACAAATGTATTGCTCATGGTTAGTTCATGTTAGTTAATACATTAACTAATGTTTAACTAATGAACCTTATTGTAAAGTGTTATCATATATATATATTGTTTGTGTGTGTGTGTGTGAGAGAGAGAGAGAGAGAGGGTGAATAAAACTGTCATTGTTGTGTAGAGAAGATGGAAGCTCTAGTGCTTCTGCCTGAAAGAGAGAAACTTAAGATGCAGTTTATAATTCTAATTTGAATGCAAAGAGGTATTAAAATGAATTGAATTTCAAAGATGTTTTGACAAGGAAAGCAAAGTTTACGAAGATAAATGTTTAACGTTAGCTTCACAAAGCCTTTTTGAAAATTTCAAAAATATAATGATTTTTTCCCCCCAGCAAATTTCTGAATTTCATTACAAAACTGAATGTCGTATCTCCATTTCATTCAAATACATAGCTCTCATATTATGCACTTTACTATAGAACTCCTTATAGTAAAGAATAATCATTATCATAAAACCATAAATCCCATCTTTATAAAAATCCACTCGATGAAACAGGCACGTACAAAAGGACTGAAGGATGAATTAGAATAGTTGTTTTGTGATTACAGCAGTACCTCATCTCAAGGTCAATACACAAAGGCACTTGTACATGCCAAAATGACTGAATAAAGTCGTCTTTTACATTGAGTTTCTGCGATTGCCACAACAAACATAACATATCCCATGTTGTGTACATACAGTCATTTTCAGTTTCTACACACTAAGGACTTATTATATATTATGTATTATATATATTATGCACATATTACACACATATTATACTAAACACTATCTGCATCATACTGACACTGTAATAGTTACTGAACACAGAGTTTATTGTTATAAAACACTACATATATATATATGTATATATATATATATATATATATATATATAAATTACAAAGCTTGCTTGTAGACTATTGGCTTCAGCATTTGTAATTTATTAGCTTGTCTAGTTGGTTAGTGAAGTGGAGGTGGCGTTCACTAACACCTTTGTGCTGAGACTGGCAGATAACAGACCTTGTGAACAATACATTAAGTTGTCTGTGCATAGTTCAGTAACTGAGGTAAAACGTTTAAATTTGTGTTGATAATATAAGCGCACAGCAGCAGATGTGAGGTCACTGAACTAGCGTTATATTTGAGTCTCTTGAGAGCCATTTCAGATTAAAGCTAGAGGTCTCCTCCATTAAAAATGCAAGCATGAAAGCCGCCTCTCTGTTTTGTTACCACTTTTAAAACTAAGCCTCTGATAGAGAAACTAGGCAGACCAAGTTGCAACAGTTTTAGTGTAAAATCATGCATTTCTTCGAACAAACTTATGCCATATATATATATATATATATATATATATATATATATTCTGCGATGATTATTATTGACATCACAAGTGTAAAAAAACAACAGATGTAGGTGTTAATTATATTATATTATATTATATTATAAGGTCATATGTGCTGTCAAAAATGTCTTTACTCAGTCATAAACAATTTCATAGCACTAAAACTATTTTAAGTATAAGTCACATTTTAAGTATATTCACAATCGGTCCTTTATATGTGCACCTCAATTCTAATTTTGAAAATATTATTTAAATGCTTTAGCCAACTGTCAATTTTATTATCTTAAAGCCGGTCCAACAATACACATCACTAAAGTAAAATACAAGTATTAGTAAGCAGAACGATATCCGTATAAAAACATACATAATCAATCACTTTCAAAGTATATTTATAATTAACATTAATTTGAAACTTAATAGAAACGAATTACCTATTTACGCAGCAATGTTCCATGGGAAAAGTGTTTCCGTCTTCCCGCTTTAATTCAATAGCACTACCGCGATCAAATGTAAACATAGCTACTCTATTCTCAAACACCTTCTGTGTTATAGCATCGCTTTATAATGTAAAAATTGATCATATGTAAACTAAAAAGCTTTTTTTTAATATACATATATATCATTCTGGATGTGGCATTGTCTCCACGGCGCCCGGTGTTCTGCAACCTATTAGCATCATTTCGTCCATCGAGTTCCATTAATTACATTTGAATGAAAACTTGCGCGGAAGAATAAGATTTTGGAGAGGCCTGCCAGATACTTGCTCCTCTTGGGAGGACCTTTAACCTTCTTAACGGTGGGTATGCAGTACTTAAAGGCTGCTTTTTACTACAACTGGGAAGCTGGGACGTGCACCTGCCTGCTTGTAGTACAAAATGGTCGACATCAGCGAAATGGTAATTGCTTTATGCAAGATTCTTCGATTACTGTATGCTGATTAAAGGGCGAATTGCTACATTTGATAATAGCAAACTTTTTTATTTTAAAATGTTATGCGTATATTACAATTTCCTCACTTTTAATTTGCAGATAACTTAAGCAGATAAACAATAATAGCTATAATTAATTTCCTTACTATTGTGAGATATTTTTTATTCGTAATAATAAAAACTTATAATGTTGCATCTAGACTGCGTTTAGACAAGACAAACACATGAAGAATGGGGATCAGATTTGCACTTCTGTTAAATAGCTTTGCAAAATCACAAGAGCATCTGAAGCCTATAAATATTAATATATTGTTTAAATATAAAACAAAAGCTACATTTCTTCTACCGACACAAATATATGCAGATTGGTGGCCGAATGAGAAAGGAACTTTTACGTCTTAGTTACCATGAAATTGAAAATACATGTGTGTCTAAAATGTAAACGCCTAGTTAAAATGTTGCTGATA
The DNA here is from genome assembly GCA_038088235.1 of Zacco platypus. Classification (NCBI taxonomy): domain Eukaryota; kingdom Metazoa; phylum Chordata; class Actinopteri; order Cypriniformes; family Xenocyprididae; genus Zacco; species Zacco platypus. The sequence continues at coordinate 3,858,685 of CM076069.1, forward strand.
GTTTGTACAAGCAAAATGGCAGGCCTTGTTACACCTGTGGGCTAATCGTGTGAAAGCTCTACATCTAGACATACAAAAACATGAGAGATCAGCCATGTTGGAACAATCTTTCTGTCATTTGATTATGGATTTTGAATGTTCTTCGAGAAGCAAAGATTTTTTAATCGTAGTCGTGCAGTTTCCCTGGATGAAACAGCAAATATCGCTATAGTTGTTTTTGCCTCAGAGCGAGACGAATTGAACTTCTTCAAGCTGTAACAAAAGTAATAAAAAAAAAGATACATGAACATAAATGTCCTCTAAATTGATTAAACAAATAGTCGCGCGCTGTGGAGTATCATGATTCCAAGTACCTCGATTCTTCATTTTGATACCCCGGATGAGGCTATGACAACAGAATTTAATAAAATATTAAAACTTGATTTCTGTAAATGTGTTATTTATGCACTTGCGGTGCGCCTTGACCAGAAATGTAACCTATATTCTTTGTAAAGCCATAGTTTGTTAGTGAAGTGAAGTTTAAAATCTTTATAAAACATTTTGAGGTGTTTTAGATTACATTTCAAGTTGCGTTACTGAATGCGATGCCATTCAATTATATATATATATATATATATATATATATATATATATATATATATATATATATATATATATATATATAGTGTATTTTCCCACTGCGAACCCTCGCGAAGTACACATTAACTTATTTCGGACACAGTCAGATCTGTGTGATAATGGGTCAGGACCTCAGCTCTTACGCCAGGCTCTCTTTCCCCCAACTGACCCTTGATCCATCAAGCACTCCAGGACACATATGTGTTTTCCCATTCACTCCGAAGCTTAAATATACGCTCTGCTTTAAATGAAAATGGCTGTTTAAGGAAGGCAACGAATTGCAAGGTGTAAACCAAACGTTAATGAAAATAAACCGCAGATAAAAGAATAAGGTTCACAGGAATACTACACGTGATGCCTTTTATTTTGATGGCAAGCCAATTACCTACAGCTCTTGTCATGCATTAAAGGAGATGAAGGGTCATAGGTGACAGCTATCTCAATGTCAAACAGAGGCAAAACTGCACAGAATTCTCGATATGCACTTTTTTTTGTTTTACATGCACACACACTTAAAAACGCGTCAACAGTTTTAATAAGAAATAACAGAATTCCGTTCCAGTCAAAGCAAATTGAAACAAATCAAAGCACGGTAATAGGATGTTTATTTTATAACGTTTGACACCGTGATCGAGTTTTCCGCACATTCACCGATTAATGCAACTGAACGGGAAAACAATTTAATTATTTAAGTAAAAAGACACGCGACTAATTCATAATATACTGAATGAACAACTATATGAATATTAAAATATGCCTCAAAAGCAATACACATGCAATTGTATTCATGTTTCAGCTTTGTAACTCGCTACTTTTAGATTATTCGATATATTTTTTTTAATGTTATCTTATTATTTTTCTTATTTTTCCGGGACTAACATCACACCCTCCCATATATACGCACACATTGCATTTATGAAACATATTTACAGAGAAATTCCTACACTTGGAGAGCATTAAAACAAAACAATCCATCTAAACTAAACACGGCAAACACGGTGCCTTCAATGAAACGATATGCGATTAATTTCACACGGCAACCCGATTCAGTACCTGAGCAAATGTTGTCCAGTATATCCCAGTCCCATTTCTGATGATAAATTTGCATTTGTTCCTTCCCCATTGAAGTGTAACCAACAAACAAAACACCTTAGTATTTTTTTTTCTTTTTTCTTGAGTTACTTGGTATACTTGAAACGCTAAGCGGTCACCCGTCCAGTGGTTTCTCCAGCATCAGACTGAGGCGGCTGCTTGGCCCTCGGTCATGCTCTCTGCCTTAATATTCCACAAGGTTGAGTGGCCCTCATTTACCTAATGGATCAGGCGCACAAAACCTTAGACGAGTTTCTCGCTCTGTGAGTCACAAGCCAAACTTTATGTGATGCTTCTATCTGGCTGCTCTCAGAATTAACCCAAATTTAACATACCGACAAGTAAACACTTAAATGTGATTTGATGAACGTTTAGCAGTCGGAAGAGAATGCTGGATTGTTTTGCGTTGTAAGTTTACAAAAAGAGTGGAAATGTGCAAAACCCTTAGGCTACTTGTAAGTGTGTGAGACCACGTGGTCGTATTAGACAGAGGTGTGCTCAATATGACTGATGGATACAGGCATGGAAATGTTTCTTTTTCCTAAACTTGCATTTAAACACCATAAGCTTGAGTTATCTTTGTTTCCTTGCGCACTTAAAATGGAGAGCCTTACTTTGATATGGATATGAATATCAGTGCCAAAACTAGGCCACGCAGAACATGTGAAGTTTAATTGCAATATTATAGACCCGCTCACATTCGTGAGGTTACTGACCCAGAAAGAGTTATATCGATTTGAAACATGTCAGGTAAAATGAACCTATTATCATATTTCTACCGTGATTATAACGGCTTGGTGCAGAAAAAAAATAATACCTGACACAGTTTGTTTAATAAACTGAACAATTAAAAAAATATATTATTGTATTTTATTTTATTTACAATTTGACATCCTTCATAAGCTTATATATTTATGATTAAGACACGTTTCCCTTAAAGTAAAGTTATAGTTTTATACAGATAATACAAATTTGAAAACCGTTTTTTAAAAAAAAAAAAACAGTCGCAATTCTAATGTGGATTTTATGAGGACATATTTTTCCTATGATCTAATTTGGGAGAGACCCTCACCGCTGGCACAAAATGATGCTTAAGACGCATAAATTAGGTCATAGACTGGAGGGGGTCTTCATTGTGCCACTCTGACAGCGCGCGCTGACTCTCGGAGGGCTCTCAAAGTTGGAAAAAGTATGGAATTCCCCATTGACGCAGATGCCTAAAAAGGAAGAAGAAGAAGAAGAAGAAGAAGAAGAAGAAAAGTAGACTAATTCAATTCAAAACGAATAAGCTTTTTATGGACGATGTTAGACTCGTGTATTGTATGATAATAAAAAAAAAGGAGAAATATAACCATTGAAAATAAATGTCATGATAATAAATGTAATGCGAAACTAACAACATTTTTTCTCAATTATCTTGCTGAGATGTCAATGACTATTGTTTGCTGGTCTAGGGAGTCGCTCCGCCCCTCGTGTTTGTCGTAAATCTGGCGCCTGGCTACAATAAACCTGAGATAAGAGTGGCCAGGGCTCGCCTCCTTCTCCAAGGCGATCAATCGGATCTCAGGCATACTACAAGCACTCTCTTACGTCGACGTCCACGAGAACAGAGCTGATACAACAACACGGCTGAGCTCCACCACCAAATATCTATCTGCTTTCTGAACCATGTCGCTGAGCCCAAAGCACACGACACCTTTTTCAGTGACAGATATTTTGAGCCCAATTGAGGAGACTTACAAGAAGTTTAGTGGCATGGAGAGCACTGGAAACCTCACATCTCCACTGGGAGCGTACCGGCAACCTCAGGTGTCCCAGACTGGCATGCAGCAACACTCCATGGGCCACAACGCCACTGTGGCGACCACCTACCACATGCCACACTCCGTTTCCCAGTTCTCGCACAGTGCAATGGGGGGCTACTGCAATGGCAGCATTGCCAACATGGGAGATCTACCCTCTTACCAAGAAACTATGAGAAACAGCGCAGCGGCAACAGGGTGGTACGGCGCCAATCCTGACCCCAGATACTCAACAAGTAAGTTCTGATACATTATTTTGATATATCTCTCATTGTGTACTTGCTTGCAGTAAAAATGCATACGTGTTAAACGTCGCCTGCTCTTGCTGATTCCTGCTTTAAGTGCAACATTTATATTCACTCGTTTGTGCAGGCGTAAATGCTGCATTTTTAAAGAAACACATTATTGATAACTTAGCCCAACGCTGCTACTAATTGAATGGCCGTGCATCTGTTATGCATATTTTGAAGTTTCTAGATTCATGGGACCTTCCACAGGTATGAACATGACAGGAATGGGCACGCTGACAGGCATGGCCGACACCACCAAATCCATCCCACCACTGCACGCAGCTCCAAGGAGGAAACGACGGGTGCTCTTCTCTCAAGCACAAGTCTACGAGCTGGAAAGGAGATTCAAGCAGCAGAAATACCTTTCAGCGCCCGAGAGGGAACACCTGGCTAGTATGATACATCTAACCCCGACGCAGGTCAAGATCTGGTTTCAGAATCATCGCTACAAGATGAAACGGCAGGCCAAGGACAAAGCAGCCCAGCAGCTTCAACAGGAGGGCAACCTGTGTCAACAGCAGCAGTCGCCGAGGAGAGTGGCTGTCCCCGTCTTGGTGAAGGACGGCAAGCCTTGTCAGAACGGCTCCAACACACCGACGCCGAACCAGCAGCAAATGCAGCAGCAGCAGCAGAACGGTTCCGGGGTCGTGCTTCCTACCTCGAGTAATTCTATGAACCAACACCAAACCCAGCAGGTGAACGCACTGGTTCAGGCCCAAGACTTGGAGGAAATGTCCCCCAGTCCCCCGTCCCTTCACTCGCAGATGAACAGCATGGGACAGATGGACACTTCTGTAGATTACACAAATAACATGGTCACGTCGAATCTGCTTTATGGCAGAACGTGGTAAGAGCGACCACCTTTTCTTCTTTTCGTCTTTTCCCACAAAGTTTAGCGTGATCTGAAGTAAGAACTGCGCCAAAAGCAGACACATTCAAAGCGGATCAAAGGAGCACGGTTTTTTTTTTTGAGGAAATTTACCACTTTGTTTTTCTAAAAAAAACAAAACAAAAAAAAACAAAACAAAAAAAAAACACTTTTCGTGGTCACAATTTTCTACAATGACCCTTCTACTCGTTATGGACAAAATAACCATTTCTAGCCTCGCGCTGTATGTTTTGGACTTCCTTTTGTTGTTCTAGTAGAAGGTTGTCTGTTGTTAAACAAAATTGCTGCTCCACATCTGTGGCAATGCCAGGACACGGGAAGCAATGTTTCGTATTTCAGGTATGAACTTCTAGCAAGAACTGAAAAAGTTCCCAGATCTTAATAAATACCTGGACGTGCGACTATTGTAAAAACTAATGTATTGATTTAGAGAAATGAAAAGTAGGGACTGTATATTTGGCTAACACTTAAGTTTCTGTTTACTTGTAATATAAATGTTTGAGTCTTTTCGTTGGTCATTTATTCTATTCTTTTTTTTTTCTTTCTTTCTTCCTTTTTTTTTTGGTAAGTTAAAACAAAGACACAAAGACGATGGCTGCTGTATATGTTTCAAACCAATTGAACGTTAACAATAAATCAATTAAACTGCACGCCATTGTTGGGGAATTCATGTGTGTAGAGAAATCTCTCTGAAGAGCGTTTTCATTCGATTCATATTTGAAAATACATTTAATATTAAAAAGTCACCGATTTTGAGAGTATGGAGTATTTAGATACAAACAAATGTAATGTCATTTACTACTAAATTTGCGTCTATAGATAATTATTGGCTTGAATTTATTTCAGTTGCCTAATTTAAGTTTATCTGAAACCTCCCGTATAAGTTATATTAATAATAATAATAATAATAATTTATTAATAACAACAACAACAACATACAAAGAATAAACTGTGCCACCCATTTCCAAATTTAGGTTTAATAATTTTATATTACGCAAAATACAGAACGATATTTTTTTGGTCATCTGTTGGTTCATTTTATTTAACGTGCATCTCATGTAAATGTTAAAAACTGCATATACATTTTTAAAATCCTATATTATTATAATACGCTAACATTTTTTTTAGTTTTGTTCATTTATAACCGAATTCCATTTTTAAACATTAGTTCAATAATATTGTAGATTCATGTGAATTTGTTAAACGTGATTTACAATTATGTATTAATACAAAAAATATTATTTTGCGAGTAAGCAAGTAAAGGAGATGCTATGGATATTTAAGTGTAAATATAAAAAGCAGAATGCGAGTTTAATACTGACTCACATGCAGTATCCTAATGAATTATTCCTGCAATGCATGAAATGATCCAACAAGTCTCAGAAATATCGGACGATGATTTTGGCTCGTCACATAAAAGATCAAATCAAATAAGAATAAATGAAAATAGGATATGAGCTTGTTCTTTTTTCTTCTTCTGAAAGTGCTATGAGTGTTCTCAAAGTTATGTAAGGTGAACGTAAATGAAACGCTATTTTTTACGTTTTTATTGTACTATTTAATATTATTTTATATGGAGTTCGTTAGCAATTCAAAGAAACACAAAGCGATGCCAGTAGATATGAATCATGTGAAATGTGAACAATGTCCTGTTCAAATGGATTTGTGTTGTTTAAATGGTGCAAGTGGGAACAGAAAACTTTTCGACAGCTTACACAAAGTTATAGCAATCTCCACCACCCCAACATCAGGGCCTGTTTTTCCACAAGTACATGAACACCTTCCACATGGATACTGGTCCTGAATGAGGGAAAAATAAAGTGGTGCAAAATATTTGGTGGTCATTATGACCTTACATTGGCCAAAGTGTTTCGAAACCTGATCTGACACTATTCTACTTGAAGATTGAACTGCATCCAAATAATTTGGTGTTCGAGGCAGAGGCAGGACTGAAAAGATAGACTAGAAGATGATGCAGCCTCATGTCTGCTAGTGCCTTCAAGCTCCTATAGCACTACAACATCAGACATTTTATTTCAATATTTTGAGCAACATAAAAACAGAATTCCTTGAACACTTTAGAAGGTTTCAACAAATTTGTGGTGATGAAAAAGCTAAAATGCAAATGACGCAAAAACATTTATAGATTAACAATAATAACAATGTTATTACAATGTTATTATACACTAATAACCATTGAACAAATGCATGTATTGATGCATCAGCTAATTTTGATATGAGGTATTGCAGATTTTTTGTTTTTTAGTGCAGAGGTGCAAGCTCTGCTGCATATCTTGTTTGTTGTAACATAGTTAGCAAAAGCTCATTGAAAGTTGAAAATATATTTTCCAATATCTATTCAATGTCTGGAAAATACAACAGAGATTCAAAGAGATTTTAGTATTGCTTTTCTCAATCCTGCCATAGATTTCTTGGAGCTCCATTCTTCCCCACTAATTGCAGGATCTTAACAATTTCTTACGACTGAGTAATTTGAATCCAGCCCGAGGACCTTGTCTGTATTTTCCCTGGCCATTATTCTACTTAATATGTCAGAACGTCTGATCGCAGAGAAACCTTTTCAAGTTCTATTGATGTGTCTTTCAATTGACCATGGTGACCTAGCAACCTGGACAGCACTAATTGGCATAGACAGCCTGACGTCAGTATTACAGTTTATGTGGGAACAAGTATGTCCTGGACCAGTTTACAAAAGTACATAAACAAATATTTTAGCCCATTTATTTTTAATATAAAGACATATGGTTCGATTCCATTGTACTCTCTCGCTTTCTTTCTGTGTGTGTGTGTGTGTGTGTGTGTGTGTGTGTGTATATATACACATATACATACATACATAGACCAACCTTTTTAAAACAAGTTTTATTACACATTCGTATTTCTAAAATCTTAATTTTCCAAAAAACATATTTTTATGAAGCATTGCAACACACTGACATATTTCAGAAATCACATTTGAATGTGTGTGACGCCCTACCCCCACTTTGACACACACACTTCTCTCTCTATTGCGTGTTTTCAAACAAAAGTAGACACTTACGCGGGGCTTTGTGAATAGTTTACTTAATTGCATGGAAAAGATAATGGAATAAACCTCAATGCATTCGATTTTCTAAGTGAGAATATCTCTGTTTGTTGCCTTCAAGGTGGTAAAATGCATTCTAAAGGCAGCACACTTCCCTCTCCTAGAGAGCTAAACTTCACTCTTTCATTGTTAGTCAGGAGAGGAGGTAGTTTTATGCTGTCAACCTGTTATATACAATAGTACAGGGTTGTTTATTCTTGCGAGGGTGAGTTGAGGCATTGTGTTTTCATGTTAAGTATAAGAAACCATTAGCTTTGTAGTATCAAAGCAGACTGTGTCCTAGAAAATGCAAACTGTCCTAATCGGAGCCATTTCAAACTGGGGGAAAATAGTGGGCAAATAGACATGCTTCGACACAATGAAAAATATTTCAAGGAGGTCAAGGGACTCAATTCGCTCTCTAATGGGTTTCCACAAAATTAAGCAAAATTTGCCATTGTCTTTCTATAGACTTATAGAATTGATATAAATATGTGCAGGAAAATGACTCCATTCCTGGTCCAGAAATGTTTAAATCCATTGCTTTCTATGAATAACATTCCACCAACATTGTGCAGGCAGTTCCCCTCTCTGAATTCTGTTTCATTTCACTACATGAGAGAGGGAAAGCAAATTAGAAAGAGAGAGATAGAAAAGTGAGTGAGGGAGAGAGAAAGTTGTATCCCTTATTATCAAACCATGTCACATTCCCCCCAATGCCTGTCTGTGCAGCTCTGGCCGGTCAGTAATCCCTCTTCCAAGTTCCCTATGCATCTTATTCAGCCTGCTTATAAGTTGTTAAAGAAACTGTTTTCAATCACCACTAATAACTACTGACCTGGAGTGACACAGAGCCACAATAGCCCACCGAAGCCTGTGCAGTCCAACCAAAGAAGCTGATTAGTACTTCAAGAGGTCTAAAGCAAGAATCAATGGCTGGTCTGTCTCTGGCTGCCAGTCTCAGCACCGCTGTCATTATGGCTGTATGCCATTAGTTATGCCTCATTAATTTCAGCAAACACCACTCCAGAGAAATTTGTTTACCTTTAGACATCTAATATATGTGATATTATAGACCTTATTGGAATTGGATGGTTTAAAGATTTTGGCAGAGGACCCAAACTGAGCAGTAGGAAGTTGAAGAAGGCCAACGGGGGTGTTTGACGGAAACGTGAAGGTTAAAAGGAAGCAAAACGTTATTTGATGTTTCCTGAATTATTCTTTTTTTTTTTTTTCAAATATGTCCAGCATTAAAGCGACTATGGCCTTGTGATGTTTTTTCGGTAACACTTTACAATAAGTTCCATTAGTTAACATTTGTTACTGTATTTACTAATCTTCATTGACGTTAGTTAGTTCATTGTTAGTTCACAGTGCAACTAATGTTTTAATAATGAATTAATAAATGTTGAAATTAACATTAACAAAGATGAATAAAAGCTGTATAAGTGCAGTTCATTATTAGGTCATGTTAACTAATGAACCTTATTGTAAAGTGTTACCGTTTTTTCTAAGTGAATTATTTTTTTTGTTTTTGTTTGTTTAAGTTAATAGTTTCTGACTCGGTTTCAAAATGACTGTTTACTAACCACAATGTCAAAGTGTGATGGAGCTGAAATAATGCAATGAGTTCTTCATGACTCAATGAATGAATTGTGAATTCTTGCTACTGGAAATCCAGCCTTTCCAATGTGAAAATATCCGTTTTTAATGTATATGCTAAATCATTAATGAAATGTGTTACCATTAATCCACATCTGATCTTTCTTTAGCATGAGCTTTGAAAGAGACAATTGTGAAAATTTGTATGCCTTGATGAAAATGCTTCAGATGACAATGGGATTCTCAAGAGCCGAGAGTATCTGATTTGTATTCGGCTCCTAAAATTCAAATCAGGGTTGAATGGGCCACATTGTGAAGTGCTGAAGTATTCTAGGTCCCTGCAAGACTCTTACAATGCTACACTTTCTAACTAGCACACAGCTTCTTCCCAATCCACAGTTGCCAAGGCGATGGCCAGCTGCAAGACTGGGTCTTGTTTGTTTATAAGGGCAGGGGTGGATGGTGGTTCAAATGGAGGCAGGCAATAGCATGAATTGTTTGCGTGCAACCACTTCAGAAGTGTGAAAGGGAGGATTGATGTCGCATATGTTTACGTCCTGCTCCATTATGTGTATAACAGTGCTGGATGGATGTAACCTGTAACATGTTCAAGCTTATTCGTGTACCTGAGAACATGCAACACACTCTCGCGGCAATTCGTGCGTAATTTACAAGGTGGCTATTTGTACGAATTCGTACAACCTCACTTGTATGAATTCGTATGTTTTTGCTAAATCGTATGTATTTTTCATATGAATTTGTACGACTGACTTACCCCTAACCCCGTCCCGTCACTGGGGTTTAGACAAATCGTATAAATTCGTAGACTGAGGTTGTACGAATTAGCCGGCTCGTAAACTTCGTATGAATTGTTTCTGAGATAGTGTTGAATTGATGGCTAATTTGCGTGATGTTGTTTGTTCTCATGGAGGTTATCTTTAGGGGTGGGGTTAAGTGTAGACCTTCTTACTTACCTTTTCTCACAATCTTTCATTTTTGAACTCATCAAGTCATACGAATGCAAACCGCCACCTTCTAAAATAGTCCTCTTGAGATCTGGTACATATACTATAAAAACAGAGATCCAACACAAGACATGACAGTATTTATTTATTATACATCCGTCCATCCATCCATCCATCCATCTAATCTATCATTACATCCATTCATCCATCCATCCTTCCTTCCTTCCTTCCCTCCACCCTTCCATCATCCATCCATCCATCCATCCTTCTTTCCTTCCTTCCATCCATCCATTCTTCCATACTTCCCTCCACCCTTCCATCCATCCATTCTTCCTTACTTCCCTCTACCCTTCCATCCATCCATTCTTCCATACTTCCCTCTACCCTTCCATCCATCCATTCTTCCATACTTCCCTCTACGCTTCCATCCATCCATTCTTCCATACTTCCCTCCACCCTTCCATCCATCCATCCATTCTTCCATACTTCCCTCCACATTTCCATCAATCCTTCCTTCCATCCATCCATCCATCCATCCATCCATCGTTTTGGTGGACGAAGATGCAAACTCCACTCAGAAAGACATCCTTGCACAACGGGACTCGAACTGGGACATTCTTGCTGTGAGGTCCTATGCTTTTTTAGAAATATGTTGTAAGTGTGGTTTATACAGAAAATGATATCACATTTTTTATTACGAACATAATATTGTAATAATAACATTTTAAAGATATTTTTGAAGAGCTTAAGTCAAACAGGTTTGGTGTAAACATGGCATTCATCAAATTGCTGAAATTACAAAAGAACAATTGGAAACACTTTACAATGAGGTTCATTAGTTAACATGAACTAATAATGAACTCTTACACAGCATTTATCTTAGTTAATTTCAATATTTACTGATACATTATTAAAATCTTGCTAACATTAGTTAATGCACTGTGAACTAACATGAACAAACAATGAACAAATTTATTTTAATTAACTAACATTAACGAAGATTATAAATACAGTAACAAATGTATTGCTCATGGTTAGTTCATGTTAGTTAATACATTAACTAATTAACCTTATTGGAAAGTGTTACCGAAAAATGATTAAAAAAAAAAAAGCCTGTAAAATAATATTTGAAAAAAAAAAAAAACATGCAGGAAGCCATTTTGTTGTCAATTGAGATGTAAAATATAAAATATGAAATTATATTAGAGAGAAAAAGAGAATTCATACTTGTCTGTCAATGTCTAAGAGTTTCCTAAAAATATCAAATATTACATTTTATGACATGGCAATTTCAAATGGTAGAACCCCAAGACATCTTTATGATTCTCATAATTTCACAATCATACACTGTCTGCAAAAATTTTCCCCTCACTGGAGTACAACAAGTGGGGTTTTACCCTAAACCCTGTTAATATATATATATATATATATATATATATATATATATATATATATATATATATATATATATATACATAATGTGGAAACCACCTTTTTAATTTTTGACAAAAATATTTAGGAAAAGGAATTTGGTGGAGATGCTGATATTTATATGGCCAAAAAGTAGATGAAATTCTGATAGCCTGGCATGTAAAATCAATGAGATCTTTATATCAGTATAGCTGACTGCTTAAAATACATATAAACATCAGATTTCAACTGCAATGCAATACAATGATGATTGAGAGATGAAAATGTTATACATACACTTGAACATGAAAAAAATAATCAAGTAAAGTTGCTTGCGTCCAGTAAGTGTTCATCTTGAAATATTACTAACAATATAATTTTTTTTAATATATTTTCTTTATAGAAATCAGTAAAAATTTCACAGCACAAAGACACATGAACAATGAGCTGAAGGGGGGCATTTCTTCAATTATACTAAAAGGACCTTTATTTGCTAAAATAAGTATCAATCAGACAGCAGAAGGCATGGAGTAGATTGTGTGCAATAGGATCTCGCCAAAATTTTGATCAACTTGGTAATCTAGAGGCCTTTGAAATTTGTATATCAAATATGATACAGCAGGCTTAATAAGGTTAAAAGTACAACTTTGCACCTTATGTATCCCTAAAAGTTGCATATTAGCACCTAAGCTACTACTCTGAACACTTCAGGGGTAAGATGTCCTTTCGAGGGAACTGCCCGTGTGACAAGCTGCTGTTCCCCTGAAGGTACAATCAATTCTTGTATACAAAAATAAAGAAAAATAAAAAAATATGCAAAGAAGAGTGTATAAATAAGATTTTTTTCCCCCCACTTGAAAACGAATGTACATAAAAAATATAAATATAATAATATAATACAAGTATAATACATGACACTTACACAAAACAAGTATCTCCTAGTATATCCATCACTCTGGGAACATGGCTAATTCATTTAAAGACACTGTTTATTTGTTTGCGCATGGCTTATGTCCACTAATAAGCTTAATCAAGTTTAATTAAGTCTAACAAATTAAAAGACCACTGCTTGCTTCATTAAGTGGAGATGAACCTAAGAATGTTGGCACATTTGTTATTGTGTGAAATCCCCTCATACAAACAGAGCAAGGCAGGCCTAATATGCTGCGTACACAAGGCCAAAGAGCAGCGCAGGACCACCCACTCTCTTTCCAATTATCATCTTGCGACAACCTGTCTACTCTTCACAATTCATCAATAGACGCACCACTCCAAAGAGGGCATTACAATTAGATGCCTGTTGTTCCCCTTAATAAATTTCTAGACTGTTGCTTGGAATCAATAGCCGGCAGTCCATGTGCCCCGGATGACAAACAGGATTACACCCCAAATCCCGCGTTCTGTCTCCTGCTCCTCCTCCTAAGTCACCCGGGATGTCAAATACTGAGAGCTGGCTAATCAGCAGAACACAGGATTGAGCAGCAGCCTGAAAGAAATTCAGATTTCTCTTCGAGGCTCCCGCGGTGAACTCGCAGTGGCACGCTTTCGAACTCTTTCCGGCCCATTTTCCGAACTATTCGACAGTTATTAACGGAGAGTGTCCGTCTGATCATATGCAAATGCATCTGTGCGTCCTGCATCGCTTTTCAGGGCTGCGTTTATCTATAACCTGCATAATTGTATGATGCACACGACCCATGTACATTATGCAAATATAGCCAATTAGGCCAGGAAGTGCATGAGACAAAGGTGCGCTACAGCTGGCTAGCCTCTTGGCCGCGGCAGACGGTGGAGTGTTTGCTTGCCCCGATTTAAGCAGATGGTCACAGAGGTCAGGCTTGGACGTATTCACCCTGCTCCACGGGGGGGGACCGACACACTCAAAGAGAAAGTTAAAGAAGTTTTAGCTTAGCATTCACTTTTGCTGGGGTGGGGTCAGTGATGATAGGGAAAACAAAGATGACATGCAACACAGGTTTCCCACAAATCCTCGGTCTAGCCGCACTTAATGGTTAATTAGCCGAGCTTGGGCAGTTCCCTAATCATTACACAGCACATTAAACCTGTCCTAATCAGGCCTAATCCTGAATGTGTGCTCCTGATCTTTCTCCTCGACCCTCACCAGAGACGGACGCTCTCCAGTAGTATTGATTAAGCGATGAGTGCCTGCTAAGATGTGTACATCCTAATAATTAGATTCTGTATTAAGAATGGGACTTTTTTTTTCTCCTGATCAATCGCTGCTTCGGGCATCATCAGGATTTCGATTTTCTGCGGCCGTTTTCTTCAGAAGCAATTTGAGATACTATGGAAGATCATTTCAGGGATAATTTCCATAAAAAACATTAAAGATAGGTTTGCATTTGCAAGTAGACAGTAGGCTAATTGCGATGATCAGTTTTAAAATGTCATCTTTTCCATATGTGACTCTAGTGACGTTTATGCAAAACTACAGAAATTCCAGCTGGAATGAACAAGAAAGGCAGTTACAACAACTTTGGTTCTTTTCGACTCAAATTATGATTTACGATTCAGATGAATGATTAATAAAGACTTTTTTCGCGCAGTCATGACCAGGGTCGGGGAGTAACGAAATACTTGTAACTTGTACTTGTTACATATTTAAAATACAAAATTAAGTAACTGTTTTTTTTTACATTTTAAAGGAAATTACAGTTACATTCGAAAAGTAGTTTAGATTACCAAAGTGATTACTTTGAATTTTAATGTCATTTGTTTCATTTAAACATTAATGTAAGCTGTGACAGACAATTAATGTAAACAGATTCTGACAGTCTGTAAAAGCAGTGTAAACTACAGTTCTGCTCATAAGTTTGATAACCTTGCAGAATATACAACATTTTAATATTTCATTTTTAAAAAATATTTGCAAGTTATAATAATTGCGAGTTATAAAGTCAGAATTGTGTGATTAAAAACATGACCCTTCGCAAACAGTTTGATTGACAGGCAAACTAACCAATCTTAACCCTGAATCCGCCATATAGTCCGTCAAAGCAGTCAGAGGAGTTAGTAGATTAACGTTGGTGAACTTGAACTTGATATATTGTGTGTATTCACGTCTTTCCACGCTTGAAACAACATTCCTTCTGATGCTCATTCATGTTCATTTGATGCTATAAATCAGTGTTTCTCAAACTTTTTCAGCCCAAGGACCACTTTATCTTCCAATTTTTTTCTGAGGACCACCTAACAGAATCCCACTCTAACACGCCCCCCAAAAACAACAAAATAGGAAGGATAAACTAAGTTTAATATGCAACTGTTTCCGCGATCCGGTGCGGGTTAAGAGCTTGCCTAGTTTAGGTCATCTTTTCACGGACCACTAGGGGGCGATGGCGGACCACACTTTAAGAATTACTGCTATAAATGAACTAGTATGAAGAGATGATCGGTTTCACGAGCCGCTGAAGGAGCTACAGCGATCTGTCACCACACATTAAAGAGACACTATACTCTATTTATTGATTAAACTTCTTTAAAAAATTACATTATTTTAAATATGAAACTGCTTCATATGTCTGTCGATGTATTGTCAGTGTCCTCTTTGCTCCGGGATGTATTTTTTTACTTCGTGAGAACATGATGTGTGGCGTGAGAGCGCATGTCTTGTCGGACATAGCAACAGTAACTAAAAGGGGCGGGTCTTTGCGAAGGGTCAATTCTGACTGTTTTTTCTAGGAATTGCGAGTTAACATCTCATAATTCTGACTTCTTTTCTTGAAAATCTGACTTATTACATCTGAGTTACATACTTATTAGTATTTCAAAGTATTCTAAAGTATTTAGATTAAGTTACTAAACCTGAGTATGTAACGAAATACGTTACAAATGACTTTTTAAAGCATGTACTTTGTAATCTGTAGTGAAACTCATTTGAAAAGTAACCTACCCAATCCTGGTCATGACCTTAAAACACTTTGACCGTAGTGCATGATTTGTAAGTTAATATATATTGATGTTTGTATCACATAATCCACTGCATATGTATGGTTTATCTATCGTAGTAAAGTTGCATGCTATTTAGCGCCAGTCACTGGACATTGAATCAGAATTTTTTTTCCATGACACTAAGCTGTTTATTAAACCCGCATCTGCAATGGAGAATAAAATGATAGTGCTTATACAGCACCTCCTGTGGACGTGTCACCTGAAAGCAAGTTTTTCAGAACGTATTTTCCAGTGAGTCGGGGTTGTTTCTAACTGATACGCCACAGTTTCTTCCAAATTTCATATCTCCGTGTTCAATTACTTTGCTCCTCCAAATAAAGGCAAAATGAGCCGGTCAGAATTTTTCAAGCGACCACATTTTCTTCTGAGTGCTGTGCTGCAGCAAACAGATCAGGTAATTACTGTACTTTCCAGGACTATAAGGCCATACATTAAAATCTCCAACAACTTCTCAAGTGACAACTCATCTAATCACAAGGACAATCACAGAGAGGCTGTGCTGTTTACTGATTGCTCTAATCAAAAATAGCTTCTTCAAACACCGCTAATTGGTAAGTTTATCCAGCGAATCACATGGCAGACATGCAGGGGACACGGTCCTGATTTGCCGAACCTAAATATCCCATTTGCATTAAGTGCCACCAGAATGCTCTTGACTCCCACAAGTTATCAGCAAACCAGACAATTATTCATCAGCAGCAAATTGGCACATCAAAGTCAAATCAGAGAATTACGGAGAGGAACACCCAACACCGGGGCTGAGAGATGTTAGGTGGCCTTTGATTGACCGCATTGCCCTTCCAGAGTCTTCACCGACATTACAACGCTTAAACCCCTACCGAGGCCCATTTGCCTGCTGGACAAGTGTTATACTCAGATAATGGCCATTTAGACAGTGAATGAAATCTGGCCCCGTTTTCCCTTATAAAATTAGGATATACCGCTCAGGGTTTGGACATTTCACGAAATTGATAACTATAGCAGACTGAGAAAAAAAAACATGACTAATATTAGTATTCAAATCTCAGTTTTAAGTCGCAAGAACTTTTCTAAAGTCCGTGGGACAAGAGCAGTCCTGAAAAAAGAAAAGGTGGAGGTGTAACACAACACCGTACACGTCTCATTACTGACTGAAGACACAATGAACAAAATGTTATTTTTCAACAATGACGCTTAGAAAAGCCTTCCAGCCGAGAAACTACATAAAACAAAATACTAGAACTGAGATCTACTCCAGTTCAGTTCCACGAATGACCTTTCATTTCATTTCTTTGTTAGAGTCGAGCACAAAAAGAAACATAGGTGAAGAATAGTTTGGTAAACTGGAAACAAATGAGTTTCAAAGATTAGGGGTCACATTAAATTCTGTTTAATGGAAATGAATGAAATGAGTTTATAGAGAATGGTTGCGGCTGAAAGGTAGTACCCGAACAGTAGCTAGTCAGCGCTTCTACAACTACATGAATGCAACTTGGCCTTCTTTTTGCTTCTGCATCGCTTGACGGTCTTTTATCATCAGCTGAATAGCATGTTTTCACTGCTTTCGTACGAGTCCACCATTAATAAAAGACAGAGATGTGTGTATACGAACAGAAAGACACTCTCGCTCGAGGACTAGCCATTCCCAATTTTAATCGCTGGCAAGTGAAACAAACCATACACGCAGCTATCCAGCGGTGGTCGTAAAAGAAATGCTTCAAAACGTTGCACTTTAGGGCAGCCAACCTAATTCAATCATACGCCGTGAATCGAAAATGTGTGGCCTTGCCTCTGCTCGATGTGGAGTTGAATGCAAGGTGAAAGATATTTTTGACGAATTGGAGGATCTTTTGCTGGTTTCAGGTTCTTCTAATTTCAATAAAAATTGAACCCGATCAGCCACATTCAATTCATTATGCGGCAAGTTAAATAAGGATTAATATTTCATGAGAACAATTTGCACCTATAGGCCAGCAAGGTGACTTTGTTCATATGCTGTATTACATGGAACTAATTTCTATGATAACAAAAACCTACTCAAGGGTAGCAATCATGAACTAAAATGTTGCTTAGGATCAGCAACAGTGTCCCTCCTCCAAATCTCACCGCCCATTGCTTCAGTCAGTCAGTCAATTTCTTTCACGTGAGTAAGATGATGTGGATCCTTTATAAGGAAACTGATAGTGCTCACATTTCATTCAAAGTATGTGACATTCACATGAACACAAATTCAACATTGGTGGCCTCTTAGTACATGGAAAGCAATGAAACTTGAGAGCACTTGTTCCCCATTTCAAGTACGGTGCAGAACAGTTTGCTTCCCTTCTTTTCACACATGCACCTTAAGTCTGTTTATTCTGCATTGGAGGGAGAACATGCTTTGAAGTCATATCGGTGATGTTTCAAAGTTTATGGCACATCAATATTCCAGGTGGATTTTCCAAGACAATGCCTTATAACCACTATGCACTGCAGTAAACACTGTTTACTCCTCTCTGGGGAAATTCTGACCATTACTTAAACGGCTATTTTAATAATCTACCTAATACATGCACATTCAAACCTTCCCGCTTTAGTAAGTATAATGAATTACGATAATAATACTATTCTGAGATATATTTTTAAGTATAGGCAAGGTTATCCAAATGTATTGTTTACTATATTGCTCATGCAGTTAACAAGCTGCAAACATTCCAGTGCAGTTTGGGGGAGTACTAACTAAAAGTAGCAAAGCTACTATCTTGAAATGTGTTAGTTCACCCCAAAATGAAAATACAGAATACAAACTGTATTTAGAATACAGTTACTTTTTTTATTGATTTCATGTTATTCTGACTATGGTAATAAATTATTTATCATTGATTTCCTTTTTATCTTTTAAATGTTCTTTTCTAAAAGAAATCCTACTGCTTATATACTATAACAGTTCTTAAGTACGGGAAGAAGGAGGCGGGAACCGGTGAACATTCAACGTAATTTTAATCAAATAAATAAACAAACAATAAAACGAAAGTAAAATGGCCCACACAAACATAATAAAACAACATAAAATCCAGGCCTGGTCCTCTCTCATCCTTCACTGTAGTCGCTCCTCTTTTATGCTTCCGGAGCTCCTCCGTGAGAGACACGAGACCGGTGCAGTGCGCAGCTGACGCTCATTATCACTCGCGTCACCGGCCTCGCGCCGTTCCCTCACGGCTCTCGCCCTTTCAGAAGGTCCTCCAGGTTTGTGGAATTACACACACAGACCGGCCACTAGAAGTGTTTTCTCAACATTACATATCTAATAAGCTTCTGACAAGATTAATTGTTATTTGAATTATCACTCAGTGAGTGATTTAACCATGTATTGCTGTCTTTGGAAAGTTTTTGTCTTTCAAACATATTAAAATGTACAAATGTACACCTTTTTTGTCAGCTGAACCTCTTTGACATTTATTTACTTGAAGCACCCAGTGAGAATTTAAGTTAATAAGCTAAGTCAATAAAATTAAGTCAATAATAATAATAATAATAATAATACAATTACCTTCATTGTTCTTTGATGTCGGTTAAAGGTCACATAACGTGCAGATAAATAATATATTTTATAAAAAACATTTTGTTCGTTTATTTTGATTTCTATGTTAAAATTATTTATTTTAACGACTTAAAGGTGCGATATGTAAATTTTTGGCCACTAGAGGGCATGCAATCAAAACAACAACGGCATAGCTTGAATTATGGAAACTGTCGTCATTAACTCCACCGCTGATTTAAATCAGTCAGATGGGAATTGTAGGTAAAGTAAAGGTAAAGTGAGGTAAAGTAGTAGTTTTATAAATGTTGCGCTTGATGACATGAATTTATTTCATTATAATATTAGCTGCAAGTAAAGCAAGGTTTAACACTACATTGGTTGTCATAGATGTTACTGCATTTGTCCAATTCATTGGTGTGATAACGCTGTGCAGTTTAATGTGTTCAAAACCTAGTAAAAGTACAGTTGAACGTACCCACATCATTTGCAAAAAGGCGGATTAATATTTATGTATAACACTGTATTAATTTCCATTATCACGTCGGGTGAAGTGTATGACAATGTCCACCAACTAATCACAAACCAAATGCAACAACGGCGTTCTTAATGAACATTACTGTACAGAATGAACTCATTCGCAGTTTTGGCATTTGACACATTTGATATAGTGACAGTATTTCACTAAAGCTACAGAATAAAACAAAATTACTGCCATCAGTTCATAACATGTCTTGAAGTATTCGTAGTGAACATCACCTCACCATTTTTCACATCATATGCATAGACGAGAACAAGACATTCAAACAATAAGACTAACGCTGTTGATCGATATAATAATCACAAGTTTTCTGTCAGTAAAGGAATCCAAACAGTTCCTCACCTGTCTATTAAAACACGAGTAAGATCGGCGTCTGTGTCTTGTTCAAGTTTGTCGTGAAGTTCTCTCCATTTAGGAAATGCGACACCGATGTTGATCCTTGTTTTAATACTCTTCTTGGGTCATTTGGTTGACGTTTACGTTTATGGGACTGTCTTTGTTGACAGAAGCAGCTACAAACAGTAAAGAATAATTGTGTTCCATAACGACTGCACGAAACAAGCTAGTTGCTTGATAGACGCTACAGCTACTATTTCCACATTTGTCCATGAGACTATGTTGTCATGGTTTCTACAGCAGTAAAAGCGGAAACTGAGGGTAACGAGGATATGACGTCATCGACAGGCTATTCCCGCACACGTCCTGGAGCCTTGGTTAAAATCACAATTTTCTCATGAATTACAAAGAGTTGGAAACATTTGGGATATTGTAAGTACTCAACTGAACAAAATATATAACACTGGCCTAGTGGTTTTTGGATATTTTACTGCAAAAAAAACTTACATATTGCACCTTTAATAGCTTTTCATTAAACCCACAAACCCCCTCCCGTTCCACTCACAAACCACAGTCTGGGAAACTTTGACATAATATAATATTTCATGCCCTTCAGGTTTTTGAAAACAAAATATATTTTCTTTCTCTTTGTATTTTTAAATCAGTATGGTACATGATTATCCTATTCAAATCAACGAGATAAACAAGTAAGTAATCTAAAAGTAATCAAAAGTACACAGATTATATTACCTTAAACATATAATGTAATGGATTATGTTACTAAATACAATTTTTGTAATCAAGCACTGTGTGTGTATAATCAGAGGTGTAAAGAGTTCCTGAAAACCATACTAAAGTAGAAGTACAGATACCATACGGCAAAGATTACTCCATAACAAGTCACCAATTCCAATATGACTTCAGTAAAAGTCTTAAAGCATCTGATTTTAACAATACTTAAATATGTACTGATGCTGAATGTAGGCTTAAAGATGCATTAGTCCTCAACATCTAAGGCACATGCCAGTATAAAACATTTTGTGAGGAGAGCAATCACGTTTAATAAAACTGAACACACTGAACACCTACAAATTGCAATAATTCAAGGTCGACACAACAGCCTCTTAAACGTCTACAAACACTCAAGTCTCAAGTGCTCAACATGGACATAAGTAAACACCATTCAGAAAAAGATCTCTGCAATATAACAGATTAATAAAATAATATTAAGTAAAATTAAATAGTCAAAGCCTTCTTGCACTGTTCTCATCTCATTTGAAACATCTGCGATTTAGCAACTACATTCTAATGCACTCGCATTTGCGTAAAGTTGCCTTGTTGACAAGTTTGGGAGAGTAAGGGCAAAACACACAAGATGCAGAGAAAGTAGGTGCCATGCAAAATGTAACAAGTACATGTAACTGCACCACTCATCAGAGATGTATTGAAGTAAAGAGTACTTATATATGTCAAAAATGTAGTCACGTAGAGAGTAAAAGTTGCCAATATCTTTGATACTCAGTAAAACAAAAAAGTAGTCAAAATTATAGAGTACAGTAACTACTTACATTTACACCACTGAGCGAACTTATATAATATATTGCGCCTGTGTTTTTCATTTAGTATATTATTTCATATTTGATACATCAGGCTTTTATGGCTCATGTAGTATGATATAGTGAGAATATTGAGCTCATACTCAAGGATGCAATAGAATGATGATTGAAAGATGAACAGATAAACATTCCTCAAAAGCCTGATGAAGTATGTTGCTGTATTCCTTGATTTCTGATCATGTCCTGTATCTCCAGCAGTGTCTCGTTTAGTTATCAGTGTATTTATACTCCCAGTTTGATTGTCTTTAGTCAGTTTTTAATCATAATTTAGTATGGATGATTATTGTGTATATTTCCTGTGTATACTTTTGGTTAATTAAAGACTCCTTGAATTTTGTATTTGTGTCAAGCATCTTGACCACACAATTTGTGACCGAACAACCAACCCTTAAAATGAGTAAAAAAGTGAGACATGCTGTCTGCCTTCTCCTTCTGGAACAAAAGGATTGTTTACCTTGAGGACCACGTGAAGGGTTTCCTAGATCTTGTGTGCAAGGTCTCACTATCTAGACTACTCGTTCTGTGGCTTCTACCATACTGGCCTTAAAGAGTGGTTCAAGGCACGACTGCATGCAGAAGGTCCTTGTGGGAGTTTCGCTGTATACGTGGAGTGAGTGCTCCTATGTTCACCACAGAATCAAAGCCCAAGTCAGTGGCCACCATGGACCACGAGTTAGACCACGGAGCCAGAGCCTACCACAGTGTTGCTGCATCCGTCCCAGACCATCCACCAGAAGCCGAGCTCTGGCTCACAATTTTGGAGACAACAGAGCCAGTTCCCAACCTTGTCCCTCCCTCGAACTCTCTCCTTCTCTGCCGGTCCTGTCCGACTGTTTAAATGTTCCGGAGTCCTTCCTTCTTCGATGATACCATCCGGTCTCCTAGCTCCTTCATGCCAGTCAGTGTTGTCTTCCCTGCTGGTTCCGTCCAGTTCCCTTGTTCCAACATCTTGGCTGGTGCCACTCAACTCCTCAGTTCCGCCCTCACCACTGGCATCATCCAGCTCTCTGGCTCTGACTTGGGCCGCCCAAGCTTGACTCTGCAATGTGGATTCCCTGGCTTCACCTTGGGTCTCCAGGCCCATGGCTCCATCTTAGCCTTTCAGCCCATTGGCTCCAAGCTCCCTTAGCTCCACCATGGTCCATCAGCCCTTAGGCTCCACTGGGTCCCTTCGTCCCTCAGGCTTCACCTTGGTCTCTGGCTACCCCTTCGCCTTCACCGGGCTCCTCCGGCTCCGCCAACACAACTTGCGTCAAGTGTTCATGTTAAAATATTACTAATACAATCTACACATTATTCTTACCTTTACTTTCTAAAATCCAGTAAAGATTTCACAGCAAAAAGACGTGAACCATTATTATTATTTTTATACTAAAAGGCATATCTGTTTATGTGAACATCAGATGATAGAAGGCATTTAGTAGATTGTGTGCAACAGGTTTTTCAGCAAAGTGTTATTCATCTTGATAATTTAGAGGCCTTAGAAATTTGCATATCAAATATATAATTATATGGTTTATATGCTTTAGCTTTAGTGTAGTTAGCTTTGTTGGTAACTAGCTACTTTTCAAAAGAGTAGCTTCTCAGATTGTTAGCTTGGAGCTCGGTGAGCTATGGTTTCAAAGAAGCCTCCCCAGTCGTGGTCCTCTGTATACCTTCATGAAACATTTTCCTCAACTGCTCTGAGCTAGAAGCTCTCGCTATGCATAGCTAGGACCGCTGCTGAGGAGCAGGTGTCTGAGGCTTTAAATTAGCATTTCCTATTCATGCTAATGGCTGAACCCTGTTCCCCCCGTGAGGAGAGTTGAGCGTGCTCTCTTCTCCAGAGCACAGTGAATGCTAATAAGAACACACTCCACAATCCCCGCTCTGTGTGTCTTGGCTAATCTTGTTTTATCACCTTTGTTAACATCTCCATGAACAACAGATTTAATCCAGGCAGAGATTACCGTAATGTGACTTCTGCTTTCCCAGATGGAGTCTGCACCCTTCAGTCTATAAACATTTGTATTCCCTATGGTAGGACAGACAAAGAACGATGAAGTGAAACGCTACAGATGTAACGCTAGGTTATGAACTGCGCCTGCATGCTTGAAGTGCAGAGGTTAAAACACGACGCGAACCGCCACATCCGCGCACAGGACGCAAGTGACGGGTGAATGCGAGAGGTGACCCCTTTTGAGCCCTCGACGCTGTTTGCGTGCAGAGCTGCGGAGTGAAGAGTCAATAGTTGCGCAAGCCAAAGAGACACAAGAAAAACTAGTTCTCCTTTATCCATGATGATTAATTCTGTTCATCTCAGGAGATTGTCTTCAATCATGGAGCATAAGGTGCCAGTGCTTTGGCCCTGCATTCAGGGAGCAGTGAATTACCTCATGCCAGATTGCCAGACAGCTGTAATAAGACTCAGCTTTGGGTTAATTATCCAATGGGAAGTCAAAGCTCACAATCTGGGCTACTTAACAAGAGGGCAGGGTCACCCTTGGATGAGAGCAGGTAGCAGAGGGCACACAACAGATTCAGAGCGAAGAAAGCCCTCAAAACATTCACATCTTCCTGCGAAAACATTTGATGGAATGCACGTGCAACAAATACATGTTTAAGATGAACATAATGAGAACATAGTGGCTGAGCATGAAATGTGCGACACAGTATCTCAACAACTATAAACAGTATAGTGTTTAAAAGCATTATGTTGATGTCAATAATATCGTCATGATTTATAGTTGCACTTTTAGCAGATTAGAGATGGACGATAATATAGTTTGATTTTTCGCAACTATAGAAACAATCAAGCATTTGCAGTTTGCTATATAGTGTATATTGGCCAACGAAAGTATGTATGTATGCAGATAAAGCTGGACATACTTATATAAAGAGCTAAAAAAAAAAAATCAGGTGGTTGAAATCTGCTATGCAGCGTATATCACCTAATGCAAGTATACGGTATGTATGAGGATGAAGTTGGACATACTTATATAAAGGGTTGGGGAGTAGCGAAATACAAGTAATTTAGTTATGTATTTAAAATACAAAATTTGAGTAACTGTATTTCATTACAGTTACATTTTAAATGGGTGGTAATCAGATTACAGTTACATCTGAAAAGTATTTTAGATTACCAAAGTGATTCCTTTGAATTTTAATGTCATTTAAACAGTGATTGGTGATTCTCTTGACTCTGACAGTCTGAAAAAGCGGAGTTAAGTTTCATGTTTTCGACTGTTTTCATGTTTTGTGATCTCACAATTTGTGTTTTCCCCTCACAATTGTGAGTTTGCATTTCACAATTCTGACTTCTTTTTATCACAATTGTGAGATTTAAACTCACAATTGCGAGATTTAAACTCACAATTGCAAGTTATAAAGTCAGAATTGGGCGAAATAAACTTGCAATACTAATTTTTTTTCTTGCAATTGTGAATTTAGTATGTGAATTTACATGTCATAATTCAGACTTTTCTCAATATTGCGAGTTTATATCATAATTCTGACTTTATAACTCGCAATTGCAACTTTATATCAAGCAATTCTGAGGGAAAAAGTCAGAATTGTGAGATAAAAACTTGCAATTACCTTTTTTGTGTTTGTTCCACACTTATTAGTATTCCAAAGTAATCTAAAGTATTTAGATTAAGTTACTAAACTTGAGTAATGTAACGAAATACGTTACAAATTACTTTTTAAAGCATGTATTTTGTAATCTGTAGTGAAATACTTTTTAAAAGTAACCTACCCAGCCCTGCTCATATATCCAACTTAACATAAAGAGCCAGGCAATAATATTATGAGTTAGATTATGAGGCAAAATAAAAGTCAAGCAGTTGAGATTTGTTATAAAGTATATATTGCTTTATGCGAGCGATGCCAATTATCAGCAAAATGAAACCTGGCTGGCTGTTTGAGTTCTGAATAATAGCTGGATTTGGAGTTCACGCTAATTGAGATATGACCAGTACATTAATGCCACTGCACAATCATGGCATATGTAAAATTTCACTCTAAATGGTTCGTAACTGATGGAGAAAGCCAGACTATAGGTAATGGGCAGTAATCATCCTAACTCAGCGTACACCTTTATTTATTTATTTCCGTGCCCTGATGTGTGGGGGTTAAAGTATCACACTGTTGTTGTTCCATTTAGCAGATCACAGAAATTGATTTGCTGCCCAAGGAACGGCCTTTTTCCCGCTCCACTCGTGCAGCCGGGTGGCATTCCGCTCACATAATCAAGGATGAACGTTGTCTGTCTACCCAATCTAGCCCTCGGTCCCATTGGGAGAGCGGACTAGTAGCGAGAAAATCTGCATGAATACTAATTCAGCCTCTCGGCTTTAACAGCTTTCGCAAACCCATCTCGAAGGAATTCACCGAACATGATGTCTTACCATATTAATTACTCCATGGGCATGAAGCGGAAAAAAGAGGCAGAGATCACAGGAAACCTATAAGGAGGGACTTGCTGCTCCAACTTAAATGTGGTTAATTATAATTTGATTTTGTGCATTAGATGGAAGGGCCCAATGGTCTAGAGCGATGCTGAGAGTTCCTCTGCTATGGATCTGCCCGCAGTGCTAAGTGTTCTCATCTATATGTTACATAGCGGCTTGACGTCTAGCATTACAGCTTACTGTTGCATTAGATGAAATACACGAGCCTACATAAGTCTGTACATCAAATCTGTACAAGAAAATTCATTTTTATATGTGCTTCATATGAATGTTTGATGTTTCCTTTTGGCACCAACAAGTTGGTGAGTGTGACGAGCAGGGCGGGCGAGAGCCGTGAGGGAACGGCGCGAGGCTGGTGACGCGAGAGATAATGAGCGTCAGCTGCGCGCTACACCGGTCTCGTATCTCTCACGGAGGAGCTCCGGAAGCATAAAAGAGGAGCGACGACAGTGAAAGACGAGAGAGGACCAGGCCTGCATTTTATGTTGTGTTTTATTTTGTTTGTGTGGGCGGCAGTCGCCGTGAGGAACTGCCGCCATTCTACTTTCGTTTTATTGTTTGTTTATTTATTTGATTAAAGTTACGCTGAATGTTCGCCGGTTCCCGCCTTCTTCTTCCCGTACTTAAGAACTGTGTTACGGTGAGAAAGGCCACGATCCCTCAAAATGTCTTCATATTTTCAAATCGCAAATTCTACTAGTGTTTGATCTCTACATACCTTTCATTTTCATAATGCACAAATCATAATTTTACGATTAATTTTTTTTATAAATTTAGTCTGATCTTAAAGGTTGACCAACAAATTGTTTGTTTGACTTATACATTTGAAACTGGTTGTATGTATTATTTACAGTACATGTTCAAAAAAAGTGTAATCAAGTTTAATGACTATTTGTTATGGTATTACAGTATTTATAACCACTATAATATATTATAACCGTTTCAAAGTGTGTATGCGTTTCAAGGGAGAAGATGTGAGGAAGAGAATTTCACTGTAAAAAAGGCCGGCTTTATGTTAGTTTGCTTGTGTAATGTAAGCGTTTAACCCAAGATGACTGTACTGTGACATTTTTCATTCTGCACCACTAAGGGCAATATGAAACATTTCTCTTGTATTGTGAAAAGAAATGTGCGATAAATATTGAAATATATATTTTGGAATGCTCTGTCTATGCCAAGGTCATGGAAACATAATGAAAAATATACAACTTGAATACGTTGTATGTACTTTTTGACCTGTACATTGGGAAACACAGGCTCATTACAGACATTTTCTCTGCAGAAACATGCCATAAGATGCTGTAAGATGATTTCACTGAGATCACGACATTCGTATTGTACTTCATGTATTAGAACAGACACAACACACTACAGTACAGTACATTTAGTCTTTACAATCCTAAGAAAAAGATTCAATATTTTGCACAGCCCACATTCCCCCAACCCACAAGTCCTATTTGCATATTATAAAATGGCTTTTGCTTGGGCACCTATAAAACCTCATGTTAGGTAAACTGTATGTTTATAAGTAAAAGGTTTAATTATCTATATCTGTATGAATCAAACGTGAAACGTGGGCTTGAATGATGAAAAGCTCGGCCTTTGTGTCTTCGCTGAACATCCTCAGAAACACTGTCAGAGAAACCACAGGCGAGTAAATGAATATTTCATTAAGGTCTATTGAAACAGAAGATCAAATGACCTTGTTTTAAATCATTATTCCCTGATAAAAATAAAAGTGGATAGGGGGAGAGTGGAAGGGACACACTTGAAACTTCAACTTGTCGAATAAGCGTGAATAAATTACACAAACATGCAATATGCAAATAGCACAATGCTGGCATATCATTGTTAATGAGTGTTTAACTTCCCTACTTGCTTTCATCTAGGTCTTTCTTTCTTTTATTGTCTGAAATTGTTCCAGAAACAAAACCAGACATGTCTGGCCTTCGCTGCATATATTGTTCATCAGCAGAATACAAGTTTAGCTTAGGTGCTCAGTGATGCTAACAATTTAGCCACTTAAAATGATAATACCCAATAAAGGCTTCGGTTAAACCCGCTGATAGTTTAGAATTGTAAATTAGTGGAACTGTATGATAACTGAGACCTTGAGCAAAAATCATGTTAACACTTACAGCTAAATTAATGTGACAAAATATGTGTACATGAATACATACACACATAAACAAAAAACAAAAGATTGTTTTTAATCATTTTTAGCTAATTGACCCTTCGCAAACAGTTTGATTGACAGGCGATCGGACCAATCAGAACCCCGAATCTGCCATTTTGTCCGACAAAGCAGTCAGGGTTTTAGTAGATTAACGTTGGTGAACTTGAACTTGAAATATTGTGTGTATTCACATCTTTCCGCGCTTGAAACAACATTCCTTCTGATGTTCATTCATGTTTATTTGATGCTATAAATGAACTAGTGTGAAGAGATGATCGGTTCACGAGCTTCAGCGATCTGTCACGACACATTAAAGAGACACTAGACGCTATTTATTGATTAAACTTCTTTAAAAAATTACAAGATTTGAAATATGGAACTGTTTCATACGTCGTCAGTGTCCTCTTTGCTCCGGGATGTATTTTTCACTGAGTGAGAACATGATGTGTGGCATGAGAGCACATGACTTGTCGGACAAAACAGTAAATAAAGGGGGCGGGTCTTTGCGAAGGGTCAATTACACGCCAAAATGTTCACCCAACCTGCTGGGTAGTTTTATTTAACGACTATTGTTTAGACTAAATTACTCTATTGTTTGCTTAAAGTGAACCCAAAGTATATAGGAAATTAACATTGATTAATAAGTTTAATGAATAATTAATTAATGTTTCCCCTTAATTATTGTTGCTTCCAGTAATTATGCATCTGATTTTAAATTTCCAACCTATTTTGGGTTAATTTTAAGCCAGCCAGTCATATAGTAATTTTTAAACAATAGCAATAATAACAATAATAAACATTTAAGCCAATTGCTCGGTTTGTCCATTTTCACCCCAACTGGGTTGTTTTTAACCCTGCATTTTTCAAGTGTAAGAATAAGAATATTAGGTTACACTTAATTCAAAGGTGTCCATGTTACAGTGTATTTATACATTTAAGTACTGAGTAATATTAATTCACAACATAGGTTAGTGTTAGGGTTAGGATTCAGGTTAGTTGCACTAGCTATTACTGGAGTAAGTACATGTAGCATGTAACAAGGACACTAATACACTTTTTTGATGTATGAGTGAAATTGTCACACACATCCCATGCATCACACTGACAATAGCTGGATAATTACAGGCTCTCTTAATAGAATAAGAAAAGACTTAAACATATACATTTGACTAATTTTATTCGTTAAATGAATGGATTTTCCAAACTGGGAGCCTTGAATTCAGGCACGATACGCCATTAGATTCAGACAGATCATTTTAAATAGTCTCTGAATCTGAATGCTTTAATGACCTTCCCCGCTGGAGACCTTCATGCGTGCTCATAAAGCGGCTTAGTACACACATTTTTGCAAAAAGAAATATTGGCACGGTCTATTTTGAAACAAAACAAACACTCTCTCTGTTTTGATGCGACATCATTTACAAGTCGCACTCCGGGTTTTACTTTTTTCCATTACCCCGCGTCCGTGGGCTGGGCCGCTCGTAAGACGGTTCCTTTAAAAAGTGTTTATCGCGTTGTTACGGGCCGACACGCGCACGGCTTCCTCCATCACACAAGTATCTGTTGACATGATCCTTAACACAGATATTATCTGAGGGGAGCTTTTTAGCAATCTCCAAATTATGCAGGCGCGTTTTGACGCGTGCGGGTCAAGGCTGGCTGCAGCCATTACGGCTAATGAGTGTGGAGTCCTACTCTAGCAGGTTCGGCCTCATAAAGTTACTTAAAAGCTAACTAATGGAATCATACTGATGGATAGAATGCTGCAGGTTTTGTATCATTACAGGATAACATGCCTGTGTGCATGTTAAATATACCAGCACAATGATGAAACCAAATGAACTTGGAGTCACAGACAAAATGACAATCCCCCGTCACGGGCGATGTAGATTATTGATGGCTGGGGAAACAGATCTGGAAATCCGTGCACAGCAATTTTAGTTTGTAATGTTATTTTCAGGTCCATTAGAAAAAGGGTTACGGTCGTTATCGCTGATTGGCTGTTTCGGAAAAATAACCGTTATTACTGTAATGATATTGCTGTGTTTGATCAGTGCTCTTTTCAATGCCTAATCATAATTATCCGTAATTTTAACTATCATTTTGCGTCTAAAAATAGCCATTAGAGGGGGATATTAAAAAGAAAAACTTTTAACAATGAATTGAAGCGAGCGCGTCACGTATTTTTAACAGTAGCTACGTCTACGTCTGTGAAGCAAAATGTCTAAAAAGCAACCGGAGAGCGTGAAGGGAATGAGAATACAGTGTGTAAATGAATAAGAGCGCAGTCGAATTGTGAAGTGGGCTTCGCTCGTCGGCGCAAAAGAGTCGGGGAGACGCTGTCGCATACAGCTGACGAAAACGCAAACACAGAGAGCGTTTGTTTCTATATTGAGATGAGCACGACGCATTTTGTCCTCCTAAATGGGCCATGGGTACTTGAGTGAGTTCAAAGGTGTTTCAGCAGCATGCAGAGTGGCCATTGTGCACTGGCTTTTCATGGGAGTTGACTCAGAGCATTCCACTCCAACTCACCGCCAGATACCTGCAGCATCTAAAATGTGTAATATTCAACACAGTGCAAAGGAATCACTTTAAAAACCAAGTTTAATCTATTTCAACCAGGTCCAAGTGTTGTTCAGCTAAAGAGATTCAAGCAGGGTTAACACCAACATGTTTTGAAAACCCTTCACAGTCTTTGGCCACAATAAAGTGGATGGCTTTTTTGTTTTCACGGAATGTCGCACTCATTCCTCGGTGAAGATTTCTGTTTGTTTTGCGATCGCATAAAGGCATCTCTTTCAAACATATTAACTGCTCATTGGGAAAAAAATGTTACTGTGTGAACTCTGAAAAAAGAGACATCAATCATAAAAATCATCAAAGTCATGGCTGCTGGTGTTGCGGGACTGAGGACGCAAGGCCATTTCGATCTCAGAATTGCTGTCGTCTGATTCCCCCCAAAATGCTGCAATCAAAAATATATACGCACACCATTAACATTCTGTGGCAGTAAGGGGGAAGTAATGAATTTGCGCATGAGCGTGATCTGCAACCAAGTAAATAATTCCAGAGACACTGGGACAACTAAATATAAAAAATAAAAAAATAAATAAACAAACCATGTTTTTTTTTAAATAAGTCACAAAGGATGCATTTATTTGATCAAAAAATACAGTAAAAACATTAATACTGTAAAACGTTATTAGGATCAAAAAGAATGTTTTGTAATATTTGAATATATTTTAAAATGTAATTTATTCCTGTGATCAAAGCTGAATTTTCAGCATCATTACTGCAGTCTTTAGTGTCACATGATCCTTCAGGAATCATTCTAATATGCGGATTTGCTGCTCAAGAAACATTTCTGACTATTATCAATGTTTTACTGCTTAATATTTTTTGTGAAAACCATGATACACCAGCATTCAAAGGTTTTGGGGTATGGAAGATAAAAAAAACAACAACCATAAAAAAAAACAAAAAAAAACAAGAAATGAATAATATTATTCAGCGAGGATGCATAAAGTTGAGCAAGAGTGACAGTAAAGACATCATCAAAAAAGTATTCCACAAAAGTATGAAGCAGCAAATGTTTAATAGTGACAAGAACTACCATTAAAAATTGAGTGCCAAAAATATTTTATAGCTGAGCAGCAGATCAGATTTCTGAAGGATCATGCGACACTCAAGTGACAATGCTAAAAATTCAGCTTTGATCACAGGAATAAATGACATTTTACAATATATTCAAATAGACAACAGTTCTTAAAACTGTGATAATATTTCACAATATTTTTGATCAAATAAACGCAGCCTTTTTAAGTATGAGAGACATCTTTCAAAAACATTAAAATAATTATTTATTAATTAAGTATTCCGAATTTTGCCCGGTGGTATATTCACAAAATTTTAGTAGTACAGTAAATCTAAATAGTAAAGTAAATTACTATGTGAATGTAATTAACGTAAGCATAGAAATACAGGATAAATATCCACAGAATGGGCTGGCAGATGAGCACATTTCTATCAGTAGTTTGTCCGTCGGCCTTACCCTTTGACTGGACAGCAGAGACAGCTTTACTTTTTGCACTCGTCCTGTGAGAAATGAAAAACATGGGATTGTGAGACTACACATTTTCCGACTAGTTTGTAATTATGTAATTAATTAAGTTAAGTAAGTTATGTAAGTTTGTAATTAATTATTTACAAAATGAAAACAAAAATAATTGAAATCTCTGTTAAATAAATAAATATAAATATATATATATATATATATATATATATATACACACATACATACATACATACATATATATATATACATACAATCATATATATATATATATATACACACACACATACATGTATAAATACATAATATATATATATGTACATACATATATAAATATATAATATATATATATTTAGTTGCTCAACATCAGTTCAGCCACAACATACAACATGTTCCCAGAAGCCATCATCTCTTACCAAAACATTGTCTTTTCTTTGTCAGGCACTAACCAAACCCTGAAGAACATCATTTCCCCTCTAAGCCCGTTCTCAGATGGGGCGATCGGCCAAATAAACTTCCTTGACTTCCTTTCTAATAGCACTGAAGGACCCGGTCAGGGCTCTCTATTCATAAGCGGACTGAGCGCCGGGTTGCTGGGTTCCCATAGCATCACTGATATCTCTATGTAAATGCATGACCCCTGACAAGCCTTTGATCTGCATTGATGCATATGCAAAAGCTCGCGCTACTTTTCATACAGGCTTCCTTCTTCATTTACATCAGCACAGGGCTATTCAGACCTCAACAATGACGTCTTCATCTTCACCCTCATCCTCGCCCTCCGTGTCTTCATATATCCATATTATTGATTTTGTTTTCACGTCGATGTACTTTAAAAGGATTCCAGGAGCAAGACTAAGAATATCTCGTTTCCCTTTGATGGATTTGGATGAATAAATAAAACAGCGATTGTATGTGTATTCACGTGTGCCCCGCTGACCCGGCAGCAAATTCAGTCACGTACGCTCAACCTTGACACTGACCGAAGGAGCTGTAAAGACACAGTCGAACTCGATTAGGTTGTCTCTCACATAATTCAGCTTAGCTCTTTTGTTTCCAGAACATCTCTCTACAAGGCACAACATTTCAGAAATTCTATTGATGCATGTATGCAGATGCTATGATCAGAGACAGAACGAACAAGTTACATAAATCACCTTTGGCTCAATAAGAATACAACGGCAAACTTATGAAAGGAAGAGCATCAAAGTTACAGTTGACAGATACAAAAAGTACCACAGAGATGCATTCAGTCCCAGGGTCAAGGGACATGACTGGCATAAACCCATGAAAAACCTTTCTGAAACAGATACTGGCGGCTGGATTCTTTTTCAGTAATCGTGAAGGTTACTTTGATGACTATAGGAGATGCAAAACCCAAGAAAGGCGATGAAACGGACTATTTAGGGAGCAATCTTGCACAGCACAACACTGTGACAGAAATTATTATCTTGTTCAAAATGACCTTTACAATGGACTGGGCACGATCTTTATTAAAGATGATCGACACGTGAGCTTGGCGGTGTTGCATTTGCATAGACAGAACATATTGGCAGCACATTCAAAACACACACAGGTTTGTTTTGCTATCTTAGCGAGGACATTCCATAGGCGTAATGGCTTTTATACTGATAAAACATTGTTTGGTATGTTTTTAAAGCTGTTTTAAATATGAGGACTCTTGAAAAGTCCTCATAAAACACGTTTATGTCAAAATACCAGTGTAATACCCATGTCATTATATAAATTTGTGTCCTCATAAATCATGAAAACAAGCAAACACACACAAGGTTTCACTATCCTTGTAGGGACTCTACATAGACGTAATGGTTTTTCTACTGTACAAATGATATTTTCTATCCCCTAACCCTAAACCTACCCATCACAGAAAACTTGGCATTATTACATTTTCAAACAACATAGTTTAGTTAGTTTATTAATCCATTTCCCCCATGGGGACTGCTGGATGGTCCCCACAATGTAGGTGATCTCAGGTTTTACTATTCTTGTGAGGACCATTTATAAACCTGTACACACACACAGGTTTGTTTTGCTGTCTTAGTGAGGATATTCCATAGGCGTAATGGTTTTTATACTGTACAAACTGTACATTCTCTCCCCCGACACTCACACTACTCCTGAACCTACCCATCATAGAAAACATTCTGCATTTTTACATTTTTAATAACACATTGTTTAGAATGTGGGCCATTTTTATATTTAAAGCCGTTTTAAATATGAGGACTAATGAAATGTCCACATAAAACATGTTTATGTCGTAATTCCAGAGTAATACCCATGTCATTATACAAATTTGTGTCCTCATAAATCATGGAAACAAACACACACACACACGGTTCACTATCCTTGTAGGGATTCTACACAGACGTAATGGTTTTTATACCGTACACACTGTATATTCTATTCTCTAACCCTAACTCTACCCCTAAACCTACCCGTCACAGAAAACTTTCGGCATTTTTGCATTTCAAAAAAAAAAAAAAAAAAATTTAGTTTGTTTATTAATCCATTACTGCTGGCTGGTCCCCACAATGTAGGTGATCTCAGGTTTTACTATTCTTGTGAGGACCATTTATAAACCTGTATACACACACACACACACACACACACACACACATGTTTTGCTATCTTAGTGAGGACATTCCATAGACTTCCATTGGTTTTATATCAGGTCAATGATATCACCTAACTCAACACCTAATCCTAAACCTACCATCACAGAAACATCTGCAAAACATTACATTTAAATAAAAACCTATTTTGGTTGATTTATAAGCCTTTTTAAACTGCGAGGACCAGTCAATGTCCTTACTAGTGGGTTGAGTATTTCACAATATAAGTGTGGACATTTGCTCCTCACAAGTTTAGTCAAAACGAGTACACACACACCACACACAGACACACACACTTTAGCATAGCATAATATTTTTCATCGCATGGTTCTCCGTTGCGGCTTTCCATTTTATAATTTTGGTAGATTTCATTGTTCTTGCATTATAAAATAACTTTTCATAATGCTCAACATTTTATGTACATTTATTTATTTGGTAAGCAGCTGCATTATAAATCGACTGACTGTACATTATTCCTTACATATACATTTATGCTTCTGAACAATAATAAAACAGTAATAAAATAAATATTATTATAATTTTAAATAACACCTTTTTTATTTGAATCTATTTTAAAATGTAATTTATTCCTGTGATCAAAGCTGAATTTTCTGCATCATTACTGCAGTCTTCAGTCACATGATCTTTCAGAAATCATTCTAATATAATGATTTGCTGCTCAGGAAATATTTCTCATTATTATCAATGTTGAAATCAGTTGTGCTGCTTCATATTTTTGTGGATTTTTTTCAGAATTCTTTAATAAATAGAAATTGCAAAATTTCTTTGAAACATTTGTGACTTTATAAATACGTTACTGTCACTTTCGAACAATTGAATGCGTCTTTTCTAAATAAAAGTATTCATTTCTTCTTCAAAAAGGTTGAAAAAGTTTTGCCATGTCCTGGTATATAAACCGAAAGTAGAAAAATTGCTGTAGAGTTCGACATAAAAGACACTATTCGAATAATTATACAAAACCATCTTTTTAGGATTTATGTAAATTTAAATACTAAACTGTCTGCAAAAATGAATAAACTAACAAACAAACATCTTGTGTCCAATTTTCTATCTCCCTTTTTCTGATCAAATTGAAAGCTGAAAATTTGGATGGCCTTTCTCTTCCACGAACATCGAACACTAAAGCAAAATTTGAGGGCTTTTCCCCCCTTTAGTCATGATGAGCTCAATAATAAATACATGTTTGGGTGTGTAAATAGGGCTATTCTTTTATATAACTTGCTTGCCATGGGAATGCTCTATCTGCTGGGCCACTTCAGACAGTGACGAGTCTGATTTCAAGACACTATTATCACAGAGAGCTGTGAATGCCACTGACCCTCCAATCTAATATTCCATTTCCATAAACATTTATGCCAGTTCATCTTGCACTGAGGTTCACTTAATTGAGGCAACGAATCTGAATATGTAAGACAGGGCTGGCCACTGTTTGGCTGCGTCTCATACACAGAGGTGAATGTAATGTGTAAAATGATGCAAATTACTGCTTTGACGGCAACCTCTCTCTATTTCCCTCCGCTCCAACGTTTACTTTTTCCGCTCTCCCTCTGTTCCACGTTGTTTTGAGCATTTGGATGTATTTGCGATATTTGATGAAAAGTGCCCCTGTGCGTTTTTAGGCAAGCATTTGATACATTAATATATGGGGTGTGTGGGTTGTTGTTATGATATCTGAGCTATGAATAAAAGACGTTTCTCGGCATCCTATGCAGCGATACGCTTCGTGTAAATAGACTGCGGTTAGTCTGCATTTGTTGTCTGGGTAAAGTTATTTTCATAATACCTGTGATTACATTTCTGCGATTAGTTTTGATGGAAGTGTATCATTGTAATATTATTCCTTTTGAAATACTCCATTTTGTAAAAGGAAAAAAAATCATGTCAAATATGACACATATTCACTTAAATATATTAAATATAATAATGGAAGAATATTAAACTATACATGCAAATATATATATATATATATATATAAAATTTTCTTCCCTTCCTATATATTAGTGTTGTTAAATTGATTAATGCATCTATCAAAATTTTGTTTACGTAATGTGTGTGTGTATAATATATATATATATACACACACACATATACGCTCAAATATATATATATATATATATATATATATATATATATATAAATAACTTTTGTTAGATACGATTAATCGTGATTAATCGATTTGACTAATATATATAAACTTACATATAAGTTTTAAATAAAAACAAAGTTACAAAGTTAAAACAAAGGAATACATTTTACAAGAAAATTATTTCAGTCTTTCTTAAAAAAGAAAAACAGGCATGTCAAGTCAAATATTACAGATATTCACTTATATTTATTAAATAATAAAGGTAGACAATGAATTGTGATTTTTTGAAGTTCTTCATAAAACGGATTGTTTTACAAGAAAATACTATCTCAGTCACTCCACTTTTTAAAATTTCATGTTTAATTCACTTTGTTACTTCCTGAGTATTTGTAATTCTTTGTCAAATTTATTAGCAATTTCCGAGTGAAAATTGTTTCTACACCAATGTGTACGAGTATAAAGGATCTATACCTATCATAAGAATATAGCATATGAATATAAACATCTATACGCCTCCACAGCTATGCTAATAGAACATGCTCTTTGGATCAGTGTTTGTGCAAGGTAGCAGTAGCACCTCCTACACCCGTCCCAGCTGTGACCCACAGCAGCACTGATTTACCATTGATTAGACCCCTGTAAGAGCCAAGAGCTCTGGAGTGAGGTAATGACTCAGAGCAGCAGAGAGAGCGCCCTCTACATGTCACCAGCTGCCACTGTCGCGCTACCACACAGCTGGGCTAAATATGAGTGCCCTCTGCTGGCCAACAACCAGAACTGCAGGAGGACGGGCAGGGAGCTTTTCTTTTTAAATGTGCTGTACACAGACATCACCTCAAGGGAACTGGGTTTCAGCACCCCCCCCCCCCCCTAAACTTTAGTTTAGTTTAAAAAAAAAATGTAAGACCTCATCTTGGTAAAGAAAACAAATGTTGGTGTGTGTACAGAGGATATTCTTTTTGTTAGACAAAGCAGGTGGATGACGAGAGGCACAAAGAAAGAGAGTGACCCCCACTGGCTACTGCTGTTTAGTGCTCTCCTGTCCCACCCACCACCCCACACATTCATTCACTGAAGCAGGGATATTTCAGAGAACTAAAACAAAACTCAAGGCAACATTTAGTTTAACTAGATGTACTAAAATAACTAATAAAATATTAAAAAATACAGATGACAAAAACAAAAAAATGACGCAAATTTGTTAAACTGTGAAAGTTCTGAAAGAAAAACTGCTTCCTTTTCACATTAACCTCCCACTGCTGTTACACAAGCACAACCGTTTTCATCAATGAGGATGTGAGAAACGTTAGTGAAGATGTTACGTTAACTCGTTCCTACTCCCAACCTGTTATTTTTCATAAAGCAACAGAGCGGGACACTAAGATCGGGCGAGATCTGCGCTACATGCCTGCAGTAGCAGAGGACACAATAGCCGCTGAAGAGGAGGAAGCTGTGGCATGCAGCCTTAAACAAAGCGCAGGAACAAGAGGTCTTTACATGGAGTGCAGCTGCTTATTGCAGCTCTCCCCTTCCTGAATCACCGCAGCACACAGGCGTGACAAATACCGTCCGCACAGCCTCTGAATTATAATACAATAAAACGCTGTGTTCCATAAAAGTATTTAGCAGTAAAAATGGCACGCTGACGAGAGGAGAGCGCAGGGAAGGGAATTAAGAAAAAAACACGCGGGGCTGGGTATGAAAGACCCCAATTCTCTTCAGTGCTATAATAGTGAAATGAACACACATAAATGTGTTAAGAGTATCTCTTTGCATCTTGTATGGACTGCATGTATTTAATCTGGAAAGCTTATTATGGGCGAGTCATTGCTATGCAAAGCAGCGCCTGACGCTTTTCTCTGGTCTTTTCAGCCCAGCGCGGTGTTTGGCCAATAGGCCTGGCCCCCCGCCTCTCATTGAGCATTCATAACATGCAACATTTGCACAATGTATCTCTCAAAGACTGCTGAATAGGGGGCCTTAATACTCATGTAAACAACTGCAAACCAATTACTTAATGAATCAGCCTCGCACATAATGAGGAGGCGCACAAAGGCCCATAAATGCATTTTTTGCACCAAAGCGCCTGCTTTAAACTCCGATTCTTCAGCTACGGTCCCGGCTTAAGCGCAAAATCATAATTATGGCTAAGAAAGAGAGGCACTTGATTTATTTTATTTCGCTTTATTACTATTTTTTGTGCGTTTCCGTCCGAACCGGAGGGTCTTTTAATGTGCCCATCGGCTCAGTGACAGAATGACAGCAGTAAGTGACGGAGAAGAGAGCACGAGAGAGGAGAGAGGAGGACGGGGGAACAGCACATGTAGTGTTCTACTGGTGCTCGAGTGCAGGGTACTTGTAGAGGCAATAAAGCGCAAGAAGTGACTGGCAAGAGGAATTCTTCAACGCGGCAAAAAAAAAAAAAAAAAAAATGTTTTACCTGAAAGCAAAGCAAACGCTGCAATACGAACCATCATCTTTGCTGTGAGCTTTAAACAACCTCTAACCCGATAGAGGGTCTCCGGCAGGGTTCTCTCAGGAGCTCTGTGTGACTACGAGGTTCTGGGATGATCCAAAAGCATCTCGCGCTAGAGACGGCTTATGTTTATTAATGAGGCCAGACTGTGGCATCCATCAGAGAGCTCTGTCAGAGTGCAATCATTATACACTTTCCTCTGCAAATAGTGTAAACTAGCTGAGAGAGCGCGAGGGGAGGCGGGCAAAGAGTGGGCATAAAGACTGGGCAGAAGAGAGAAAAAAAGACGGAGAGACAGGGAGAGAGACTTTCGACCCTCGTGTCAGCGTGATGCTCTGAAAAGCATGTGAAATCAGAGACGATTACTCTTCACAAGGTTTACCCATCCATTACCTGCCCTAATGGATTCATGGAGGAGAGGCACTGCTGGGAAGGCTGCGTGTCTTAGCTGATTGTGTGAACTTGTGTTGATGTGAAAACCTAAACAATGTCCCCTCAAGATCCTTTTTCATCATTCAAAGTCCTGATTTACTGAAGCAATCAAATAATGCCGATGAGGAGAGAGGAAGCCCTGAATGGAAATGCAGCTTGACTGATGCCTCCCACGTGAACTTGTGTTAATGATGCTAAGAGTGTTTCAAGGACAAACACACATTGCTTTTTTATTAAAAGAGGACAAACGGAAATAAAAATATAATTTTGGGAGTACTTACCGGCTATTTTGTGTTACAGAGTCCCGGAGCACCTCAGACCTCTTCAATTTCTTGACGTCTTCGCATAATAAATTAATCATTTGAATGAAAAGAGAAGGAAAAGTGTTGTTCACTTGTATGATCAGTGTAATCAGAACGTATATATAGAAATAGGATATATTTTTCGTTTAAAACGTGAATAACTCTCTAAAATGTTTTAAATGTAACTGGGTTAAGTGGCCGTTGCACAAAAGTGGATTTTTACAATTAAAATGTGATTTTTCAAATGAGCGGTAACAGTTGCTGCTGATTAAAAACAACAACAACAACAACAACAAACAACATTATTTTATGGTTGTCCCCAAATATCGATGGCATTTATGACTGGGGGTGTTGCGGGGGGTGGGAAATGAACTTGAACAAAGTTTCCTGATATTGGGCCATCAAAAAATAATCATTTACAAACACGCAACCTGCAAACTCTCCTGTCAAATAATTCATTTGAACAGTTACAAGCAGAGTGATATTAAAAATAATCATTTAAATAAAGGTTCAAACAAATAAAGTATATTTTATATAAAATGTTTTCTCTCTGTCAAACTTTTGAATATTTGCCATCGTTCCCCGTTACCTGACGGCTCCGAATCCTCCTCCTCCGAGTCACTCCACTGCCTCTCTTGTGCCACAGACTGTTTAAGCAGCTGATATGCTTTGGTCTCTATAGAAAAGAGAGACAGAAAAAACAAAAAACAAGATGCGAGAGCAGCTAGTCAAATATTTGCTAAAGACCTCAACTTCCAACTTTCCAGAGCCCTGATGTTTGATGAACCAACATCAGCTCTTTAAGGCCTCTGATGAGCAAAGAGAGGAGGTGAAAAACAGAGTGAGTGAGCACTAAACTATTGATCTAATCCAGACGCACACATACAGGCTGCCGTCTAGAAAAAAAAGCCCCGCCGGCTTTTGTGTTGCCGCACCATCTTGTACGATTCCATTTAAAACACTGTCTTTTATGTTGTAAAAACTTTCGAAATTGAGATCTTTAAGCAGCGAGCATTCAGGCTTAAAATACTTTTTGAAAACGAGCGGAGAGAAAGAAACGTGCCCTGTAAAACAAAAATATGCCAGTTTTAAATGCTGAAAGCGAACAGACAAACAAATTGCAAAGTGGTTATGCCCCCAAAGACAAAATACATTCCGGCATCTCGTTATCCAGATATTTGTAGTATGGCTGCAACAAACATGTTGTTTGTTGTTCATCGTTTCTCCTGCTGTAATGACTGCAAAATATAGGCATCAGAAAAAAAAATAAAAAAAGAGCATCTAAAGATTTCCTTTTTGTTCGCCATATACATAAAACACTATTGTGCGCGACGGCGCTTTACCGAAACGGACGGCGGAAGGCCAGCGTTCGGACGACGTTTCCGCGGATGATTGCAAAGTGATGTAATACGAAAGGCAACAGAACTCAATGCAGTCTTCATTAGCCGCCTGTAAACAGCTCATAAGCAGCCAGGGACAGCAGAGGCGGTTTTCTACTACCATAATGTCTTTGATTAGTTGCAGTGAGAAGCTGGACTTCTCTCTCCGTGGCGCTCTTGGGCTAGCCCTGCGCATGAAAGGCACAGTTTGAAATCAGATAGCCAAGTGGAATAATGGATAGTTTTACATTTCTGAGCTGGCGCTGGGACTTGCTACCCGAGGCTTTTCAAAGGATGCCTTGACATCCAGTCTTTTCAAGTCCGCCTCTGGCTGGCATTGTTTAGCAGATAATGAGAACCAATGACAGATCTTGTGCGGCACCCCCAACCCGGCCGGCGGACAATTAAACCTCCGCATTATGCGCTCTGAGAATCTCAGTTTCACCCATACCTAGGGCAGAAGAAAAGAGACGGGTTTGTTTTCTCTGCCGATAATTAGAGGAACTGTTCCACTCTTCAGGTGGGACTTTGACCTCTGATTCACCTTGATCATCTTTTCACAGCTATCCAGTTGGGAAAAAAAGGGACCCCCATTATCTACTGCGTGAGGAGAAAGACAAAACAGACACAGAAGAACTCCCGAACGGGCGCTTCTTCGATCTGCCTTTTTACCTCTAATAGGAATACTTTCCACTGGGCTTTGGTCGGCACTGTCCTCTTCAGCACTTTGAATTCCTGAAACAAAGAAAAGAGAAGGAAAGCGCAGCTCAGAGAGATGGTGGAAGAGTGAGACGG
Source organism: Zacco platypus (assembly GCA_038088235.1). Lineage (NCBI taxonomy): Eukaryota > Metazoa > Chordata > Actinopteri > Cypriniformes > Xenocyprididae > Zacco > Zacco platypus. Next base: position 3,901,225 of record CM076069.1, read on the forward strand.
AGGAGAAAAGAAAAGAAAAGAAAAGAAAGAGAGAGAGAGAGATGTGGGAAGGGGGGTGGGGGTGGGGAGCTTTTCGAAACTGAACAGCAGGACTGATTGAGACAGGTTTAAAGGGAGAATGAAGGCTGGCTGGCTTTGTCTGAAATGAGATTTGGGCAAAAGTGTATTCTCATGAGGGTCAGAGCGCTGGCATCCTGCGAGTACTCGAGGTCCCCTCTTCCTTCATCAGAACGGAGCTACCGAGCTGATGTTTCTCCGCTTCGCCACTGAAAACGAGCCATTAACGCCGGTCGCCTGGTGTTTTTTAGGGCCGTCCTTCTCAGTTTCTGTCATTGATTTGTTCTGTCTGGCCGAGCACGGCTCTTAACATCTGTGTGTATTTAAACTGCTCAGTAATACGTGGATTACGCTATTCATCTGAACCCGGAAAAACAGATATTTGCTACAAGCAGAATTAGCAAATGTCAGCTGAAATGTCAAGCGAGCGTATTACCTTGTGTTCCAACGCTTTGGAAATTTTTTTCCGAAGGCCTGGCAGGCTTGATTTCCACACTGTCATCCAGAAGGGAGGGGAGGCTGCAAGACGATGAGAGTTCACTTTCTGATGGCTGATGGGTCTCGGATTCGTGGGTCAGAAGCCTCTTCAACAGCTCGCCCGCCTGCATGACAAAGAGACGACTTATCTTCATTTCAGGGTTCTCACACCTTTTGAATTTTCCAATATTTTTCCAGTCATTCATGACTTCTTCTGAAAAACGTTTTATAGACATTACACTGACTATTAGTAATTTCCAGCCAATTAAATATTACAAAAAATAAATTACATTGACCATTTAAAAAAAAAAAATAGAAATCCATGACTTTTGCAAGTGTGGAAATCAATTTTAAAATTCCCTGATACATCCAGGTTTATCGATATCCAATTCCGATGAATGTGTTTTCCGTGTCCAAATTCAACCTGACTAGATGTGTGATTTTGTTTCATATTTGTTTGTAAAATTTGAATGTGCAGAAAATTCCCATGCACCCAGTGTTTAAACATTTTGGCAGTGCTATTGAGCACATTTCACATGTTTCTGAATTTTACAAATCTCCAGATTTCACAAAAGTAAGAAACAGATTTCATCTGAGGCTGATGATCACTCACTGCTCTTTTTAAATATCAACAATACAACAATGATCCGCATGATGGAATTCAGTGACTGAATCAAACCAGGAAAAATGAAAATCTTTAAAGCTCTGCTCTCAACTCAAAACTGACAAAAACAAAATAACACTAGGGTGTGAAGAGAAACTGTGTCACAAATAATGACAAGGAATGGAGGTCAGATGTCAAATATTATCATACCCTAGCAATAGATTTACAGCTTACAGGCCAAATGCCACATAACAGTCTCATAACAACAGGAGAGTATCACCACCCCATGACCTCATTTTAACAAAAAAAGTAGAGAACTTTATAAAGCTGGAATTTATGGCAGGGCTGCCACTAGGAAAGCCTGTTTTCAAAGCCCATCTACATTTACAGGATGAGGTCATTTTACTGGACCAGGTGCATCATATTCTACATTCTTTCCTTGTAATTATTCCATATTCCACGATAATATGTCTCCATATACACTACCAAACATTAAAAAGTGGTTTTATGGAAAATACTGAACCTTTAAGGGCAGTTACAGCACTGCTAAATTAAATTCCCAGTTAAATTCATTTAAGAACAATTTTTTTTTCTAGAAGAATGGTATCCCACTATACATATATATTATGAATCAAATAATAAATTAAATAATATTTATTATTATAATTATTTATTATTAGAAATTATATTAATTATTATATTAATATAATATTTAATTATGAATTAAATAATAAAATTATATATATATATATATATATATATATATATATAAAATTTTAGTATTTTATATATATATATATAATTTTATAATTATATAATATAAATCAATCAATCAAGCAAGCAATCAAGTTTTTAAGGTTTGTTGTGAATACATTCATGCCTAACACTGGTTGCACTAGCATTAGTGTAATCCTCATAATCACAGGCCTGTTATCAGTATCATGTTGGCACTTCATAATGGAAGGTCCGTACATTATATAATGAAATGGGCTCAATAGAGTGCAACAGTGTCGTTCCAGAAGTCAAAACTCCATTCATTTTCTCCATAGGGAAATTGATTTGGAATGATAAGCCCTACTGTGAGCTCCTACGAGGTTGTTAATCCATGGTATTTGCTTCTGTTGAAGCTGTCAGCCTGTATTTTTTCAGCTTATTTTAAAACTAATTGTGTTCAACAGTGGAAATTCAGGTTCAAAAACTATGAGGCTCTACAGACAATTACACCAATCAGAGAGAGTTGAAAAAAAGCAACATGTGCCAAAATATCACTTTAGCTCCGCCCACTCCCATGTAGCACTGCGAATGGCGGAATTGAGTTGATCTCTCTACACTCCCAAAATACTTATATATATATATATATATATATGCATATTTTGCAATAAACTTTTTAATATATATTATCAATATTTGTAAATGAGTAGTTTTATATTTCTCCATCATTTTAAATTCGATGTCATACGCAATGTCATTGTTCTTTCACAATCTTGTAGCTTTGTGTTTCTGTACAATTTTCAAAAACGTTCTGGCTGCAAATGAAACTTTTTAATGTTGTGATTCACCTTGTGGCTGATTGTTTTGGTTCATGGCTTATAACTCTTTAACCAAGACTTTTAAAAAAAATGCCTATAGGAAAAATGAATGGAAAATGTTCGTCAACGACCTTTTTTTCCATGACTAATACGAGACGATGACAAGATGACATCAACGTCATTAAACGATAACTGTGACTATACCAACATGCAATATCATTGACGAAAAAAAGAAGAGAATAAAATGTAGTTAAAACATAAGAAAATATAATACTAATTAGATCTAATTAATCTGTGTTTGTTTTTGAAAAAAAAGAGCTGTCAAGAGATTAAATCCCCCAATCAGAGCTTTTCTGTTAAAAAGACACATTTTCTGCCCAGTGTTTTACTTAAAGGGTTAGTTCACCCAAAAATGAAAATTCATTTTGTCAAATATCATTAATTACTCACCCTCATGTCTTTCCACACCTGTAAGACAAATTAGGATATTTTTGATGAAATCCGATGGCTCAGTGAGTCTCTATTGACAGCAAGATAATTAACACTTTTAATGCCCAGAAGGCTCCTAAAATATATTTAAAACAGTTCATGTGGGTACAATGGTTCAACCTTAATATTATAAAGCGACGAGAATAGTTTTTGTGCACCAAAAAAAATAAAAAAAAATAATGACTTTTCAACAATATCTAATGATGGCTGATTTCAAAACACTGCTTCAAAACTTTACGAATCTTTTGTTTTGCGTCAATGGTTCGGAGTGCGAAAGTCACGTGATTTCAGTAAACGTGGTTTCTTTATGTCATAAGTGTTTCGCAATTTCAATACTTCACGTGACTTTGGCAGTTTGATACGCGAACCGAACCACTGATTCGAAACAAAAGATCTGTGAAGCTTCAAAGCAGTGTTCTGAAATCGCCCATCACTAGATATTGTTGAAAAGTCGTCATTTTGTTTTTTTGGTGCACAAAAACTATTCTTGTCGCTTTATAATATTAAGGTTGAACCACTGTACTCACATGAACCGTTTTAAATATGTTTTAGTAGCATTCTGGCCATTCAAAGTGTTAATTGTCTTGCAATTAATAGAGACCTCACTGAGCCATCGGATTTCATCAATAATATCTCAATGTGTGTTCTGAAGATGAACGAAGGTCTTACAGGTGTAGAACGACATGAGGGTGAGGAATTAATGACAGGATTTTCATTTTTGGGTGAACTAAGCCTTTAATCTTTGCAACCTGGCAATTATATGCACGCGCTCTCTCTACGCTGCAGAACAAGCACAGATGATCTGAAAACATTGACAAACATGTAGGTTGAAGTTTAGCAACCTCCACTGAGATATTCTGCTCAAATGAAAGTGAGACGCTTGCGCTGTTTGCAGAGACTAAATCTGCCATCAGTCCTTCTCAGTAATGAACTGTAATAAATCTAAACATGGATCTTGACTATTGTTTGTGATTGTGGATGCTGAATAAATGCACTTACTCAACCTCTGTGTGACAGTGGAGTCTTTTGCTGATGTTTTAATAGAAAAACATGTCATTTAAAATGGAATTGTCTTTTTGTCCACAGGACCAAAACTAAGACAACATTTTAAAAATAGCTGACAAAATTAACACTACCTTAGACTCAAAATTTGATTTGTAGCTGTAGACAATTTTATATAAAAGGCCTGTGTCAAGAACACCTGTAGTATTAAAAACATTTGTGTGGGTGAGAGTGATACCTTGTCAGTGTAGGTGGCATTGTTTGGCAGCAGGAGTGGAGTGAAAAGCTGGATGATGTGGTCAGTGCTGAGGATTTTCTGTCGTTGAAGCTGAAGGAAGTGTCTGAAACAGCAATCCCACAGTGGAGCGCTTTCAGCTGACAGACACAACCTACAAGCCCAAACCAGGACAAACAAATTTAACATCATTTCCACGATCTTATCTATTTATGATAGTATGAAGATAATAAAATGGACATGAACTGAAAAATCTGCATGCAAATAATCACAATAAAATACAGCAAGCAGCAATATATTAAAACTACACTCTCTTTAAATTTTCCCAAAGGAAATCGAAAGGGAAAATAAGACTCTTGGACAGCAAGAATACTTTTTTTAAAGATGAAATTTAATTAAAGCAGCCAATATTAGGTGCTGATATTATTCAAACAATCTCTTTCAACAGTACAGAACTCTGAAACAACCTCAATAGATGCTCCAGAGAACAGTAAAGCACTATACCTGATGTGTTCTGGCTTTGTAGCTGATGCCCAGCGTGTGTTGATCAGGTCACTGGGTAACAGGCATCCAGGAGACAGACTGCAGGACAGCAGGGGCAGCTGCTGCAGAACCACAGCACCACACGCATGCAGTTCCACACCATCTAGACGCCCACACTGACCACATATACTGGGGAATATCATGAAGAAATAGGCTAAAAATTAAATATGTCGAGCGCAGGCACACGCACTCCAGCTTCCTTTAAAAACCTCAATATTAATGGAGTATTAGTCCAAATATTCTCCACTTCTTTCAATCTACACAAATAAACACAGAGCAATAAACTGCCACGCATGCACGCCATTACAAAAAGGTTACTATAACAATTCACCGTGATTCAAAACCCCTTAGAAACCAAGATTTATTGCTAGAGTGTTGTTGGTGCCAAAGTAATGGCACTTAATTTATAGCGAGAGCCCTTAAAAGCAGGATAATGCAATTTCCACTGAATCTGTGAACACTACACCACCATGAGAGCTAGCAGACTCAAGCAGGGGAACAAAACATCTTCCTTCTCTGACCTGATGATATCACTGAGCTTCTGCTCATTGACTGTGCTTCTGTAGAGGTTCACGTCTCTAGCACCGAGACGGCGCTCAATGCTGTCCAGAAGATGACGGAATCCTTCCATGGAGAGCCTGGAGAAATTTTCAATAACAAGAACAAGAAATTATTCGTTTATATTAAATATTTACTGTAATTGTGTATAGACTTATTAACTCATGGTGTCTTCCCTCTTGCATTAATGTAACTGAGATTAAAATCAAGAAACTACATTTGTAGCTAGTTTTACTTGTGCAATTTAACACGTTTCTAAGTAAAATAGGATGTGAAATTTGAAAAATATGGGCATGGTATTATCCACTGGGAATTTACATGATGACAGTGAACATTTCATTTCAGAACGGTGCAAGACATGAAAGGGAGTTTGCAGTTTATCGTGGAGGACTACTTTCCTCCTGGAAAACCTCTGGCACCCACTTTTGAGGGAAATTTAGTACCAGGATGAGGAGGTTAAGTTCACCCTCGACAGCACCTAGACTTATCTTTTCCTTTTTCATATTTTCTTTTCCTTTTTCACAACCATTTTTTTGTTGTTATTGCGTTTGCATTAATTACATTAATTGACTTTAAATTACTGCGTGAACTACTGACAAGATTTATAAAGGCTGAATTATCTATAATATGAGCTGTGACGAGCAGGGCGGGCGAGAGCCGTGAGGGAACGGCGCGAGGCCGGTGATGCGAGTGATAATGAGCGTCAGCTGCGTGCTACACCGGTCTCGTATCTCTCACGGAGGAGCTCCGGAAGCATAAAAGAGGAGCGACGACAGTGAAGGACGAGAGAGGACCAGGCCTGGATTTTATGTTGTGTTTTTATTATGTTTGTGTGGGCGGCAGTCTCCGTGAGGAACTGCCGCCATTTTACTTTTGTTTTGTTGTTTGTTTATTTATTTGATTAAAAGTTATGTTTAACGTTAAAAAAAACAACAAAAAAACAAAACAATGTAACATAGTTCTTAAGTACGGGAAGAAGGAGGCGGGAACCGGCGAACATTCAACGTAATTTTAATCAAATAAATAAACAAACAAACAAACAACAAAATGAAAGTAAAATGCACACAAACATAATAAAACAACATAAAGTCCAGGCCTGGTCATCTCTCGTCCTTCACTGTCGTCGCTCCTCTTTTATGCTTCCGGAGCTCCTCCGTGAGAGATACGAGACCGGTGTAGCACGCAGCTGACGCTCATTATCACTCGCATCACCGGCCTCGCGCCGTTCCCTCACAGCTCTCGCCCGCCCTGCTCGTCACATGAGCCTAAGACAATGCCCAAATAGCTATATGGCTATTGTTTAACATTATCCAATAGCCCACATGGCCAAGGTGAAAACAGAAAACCATTTCAGAGGTGGAGCATGTAATTAAAGACAATTTCATCCACAGTCATCATTAGGGGTTAAACAGATCGTTGTTGATCCATGATCCGTACAGACCAGGGCCCACGGTTTGGGACGCATGTGATTTGCGGATTCATTTCAACTTTAACTGCCATAACGTTTATAATTTGCACGTGTGTTGTCTTGCTAGTTTACACATTCGAAAGATTTTAAACCATTCCAGCGCTAGAAGAGGCAAACGAGAATTTAATTCATTACTCGTGTCGTTATCCGTTATCTGCACACACACACACACAGAGAAAGAGAAGCACGTCTCAGGTTCGAATTGATTCCTCTTTTGTGCCTCCTTGCACTTGGATGGACATAACACACAAAATTTGTTCAAAATACCAGTCGCGGCAAGTGTTCCCATGAGCACAGTCGGTTATGTCTCAAAAGAAAGAGAACAAGAGGAGGATCTATATCATCATTTTGGATCCGTGCATTTGGTCTTAAAGTGACAGTGGCCTATAAATATCTGCTGTTTTTTATATGTCATTAATGTTAATCAAACTACAAAATACAGCTTTAACAAAGATTAATCTATACTAAATTTACACGGTTAATTTAATTATTAATGAATAATTAAAGTTAGACCTCACTTTATAATGTAATTTTGTCAGGTTTCATTGTACATATCTATGCATGTAATTCGTGTATTTGTTCTTATTTTTTACTGATTGTTCTCTTGCCTCTAATAATGTTTATGTAATGTAATGAACTTTATTAGTTAGGCTAGTAGTGGGCTTTAAGTATTAAATGGAAAACGAAGTTACCCCCACCCCCGAAATACTTTTTTTCTTGCTGATCCAAAAAAATGATCCGATCCGTGACTCAAAAACCGTAATACGATCCAAACCGTGAGTTTTGTGATTTGTTGAACCACAAGTAATCATCCAAGAATATGTACTGAAAATGAAAAGAGAGTGATTTTCATATTAAAAACATATTGTATCAAGTACAAAAACATTTATTTCTTATTTATTTTGAATAATTGAATTAATAGCTAGTCTTTAAAAAAAAACATATTGTTCTTGGGTTTTAAATGAGAGACTTTTGTCTGGCATTGGATGGCTGCAGAAAAGTGAAATGTGAAATATTGTTTGTGGCTCATTTTGTTCTAGCAAATCCATATCTCTCACACTGACGTATTAAGCACTGGGTGGCCCTTATAGAATAGCTTCTGGAAAAACTAAACCCAAATCCTAAAACCCCCACCATATAAAATGGCCAAAAAGAATTTATGACAATCTATAATGGGCCCTGGGGTCAGGGGCCACCAAACAATCGCTGCCTCTCTTTGGCAGGTTGTTTCCTGGAAACACCCTGATTAAGCTGCCTGTGTGAATTATATCCATGACATTCTGTCGAGCACAATCCATCCGGGCAAAGTCCTCTTCAGAGCGGCTGAAACAGCCTCCCCCCCATACATCCCTCTGCTCCGTCATCATCTTCCCCCCAGTTTATTCGCCAGGGCTCTTCAAAACACCAAACACACCCAAACAGCAGCTGATTACAGAGTATTGTTGGCAGCAACCATAGGTGCTTGCTCTTGAGACCATTTATGAGGAGCATGTTCTCAATATTTCAGCTATTTGTTTGCTCCGTAACAGCAATAATGTTTCCTCTAGCATATATTCTAGTCCAGCTTGGAAACAGAATGTAACAAGGTCTCTCCTTTTACAAAAACCACAATGGGTTGTTCGAAAGATCAACTGAAGCACATCAAGATCTTTGAAAACACAACATCGCGTCGCCATTTGAAAGGCTGAGAGGACTGTCTCATGAAGGGAAAGCTCAAAAGAATACAATGATACACTCTCCTCTCTAGACCTGCGCGCACGATAGCCTTGACTCCACTTTCGCATCACAACATGCGTGACAGTATTTACTAAATGCTAAGATTGATACTAATGGTTTCTCCTTCTCCCACTTACAAGCACAATACCGTTACAAGAGCTTTGTTCTTAGCCAGGCCTCTTCACAAGGCCAAGAAAACTCTCAAAATCATGTTTAACAGCAAACATTCGCAAAGACAAAAAACATGCCAGAGAGGTCACTAGCACAATCCGTATTCATTTATCATAGACAGCAGGAAACAAAAATTGAATAAATGTAGTAGCCCAAGTGGTGGGTTTTGTCAATAAAATGTCATTTAAATCTATTGAAAAGGTCTTAAATTACGAGGAAACACTTTACAATCACCTCCATAGGGAACCACTGGAGCTTTGCATGCGCATTAGCATCTAAAGTGAAGGGGATGTTTGTTTTGATACTCATCTCATTTGATCACAGGGCTTTTATTATGCACGAAGCAAACAAATTATTCAGCCAAAAATGCAGAATTTGCATGCATACCTTTGTGCTATATATGTATTCAACCAACTCATTAAAGTGCATAATCCACTCCATGTATACACTCGGCAATACTGATAAAGCAGGCTTTATTAATCTATTTATTCAATGCAGAAATAAAAAAAAAGAGATATTAAAGAGCAAAAATCTATCAGGATATGACTGGAGTAATTTGTATAAATCTTAAATTAGATTGTCCTGGAGGGTTCATCATGACTCATTGTTTTAACCGATGCATATCATGGTTTCTTTTTCTAACGTGACGTCTATAACCAAAGAAACATGTTTTTCAAGTGGGTTAAAAGGACCACGCATTAGCAAAACGTACAAATCTTATGCTTATACTCCACAAATTGTTTTCGTGAGTGGTGCTGTAAACAAAAAGTGACCAATATTTGACCAATATTTTTACACCAATATTCTACTTAATAGGTTACGGTTACCGATAAGCATTGGCATTTACTGGAAAAGTTATATCAATTTTGAGGGAAGGAAGCATACAGTTAGATATAGTCACCCCCAAAAATATATTTAATGTTGTGTCAAAAAAAGAGAAATTAAAAACCTATTCTTCATATTGGCGAAAGGGCATGTAACCATAATATAAAAGTCAATCTCTACTATTCACAAATGTGCGTATATTAATTAAATAACCTACTAGCCTTCATGATGCCCACACTTTCATTCTTCAGAACATTCTATGATGTCGAGAAATAGTTGAGTCTCCTGGGACTTGGGGTCAAATCTCCCGAGGAGAAAATTGCTCCCTTACAGCATTATCTGGGATTAGGCCAATAATGTTGGATTCAAGGTCTGAGCCATCCTTACAAGGTGTCCTAAAGCCACAACTGAGCCCCGCTGAGTGAGGTTGTTGGCTGCAGAACCCCAGTTCATTATATCTGCACCCATGTGCACATGTACACGCATCCCCATCCCAGAAAACCACACACAGAGAAAAGACCTCCCAGTTGTTGTGGTTTGTGCTTTTAGTATAAACTCTACCACTAACTGCTTCCCCTTTTAATAACACGAGTGACCTGTCCAACGTCATTACGTAATGCGTGGTGCATCGCAGAGCTAGTGCAAGACGAACATTTGTGGTTAAAAAGTATATCATTTTATTTTTTTTTAAGAAAAGACCCTTATTCCTCATCTGGGATCTGTAGAGCGATTTGAAGCTGCACTGAAACGGACATTTGGTAGCCGTCGAAGTCCACTATATGGAGAAAAATCCTTAATCCTTAATTTCTTTTTGACTGAAGAAAGAAAGACAAACATCTCTGATGACACGGGAGTGAGTAAATGATCAGGAAATTTGAAACTAATCCTTTAAACATCATAATATATCTTCTAAACTAGAGTAATAATCAGGTTCATCTATATGATAATACTTGATAATGTGATTGCATTGATAATGAGAAATCGGTTTCTGAGCAGCAAACATTCAGTAGGGCCAGTCTTTAGATCTATAGAGTTTCTAGCTGTTTTCAGAAAGAAGAAAACAGTCATACAATCCAAGCAACTGTACCTGTTTGGGGATTCGAGAGAGTCAGGCCTTCCATACTGCCGTGTGTTGACCTGCTTGTGCGTGCCACCATTGGTTTGAATGGGTATTACACTCTGCTTTTGAATTACATCATCTCCTCTCAAGGTGTTGTGCCCACTTTGAATCGGGGAATCACTGTCTGTGTGCATCGAGGGGTCTGGCTTAAATTCACCAGCTGGATAGAGAATGCTGGGACATCTGCTGTTGTGACCTGAAATATGTATAAGACCACTATATTCTTTAAAAGGCCTAATCAATTTAAAAATGATAAAACTGATGAAACTTGGAAAGTCATGTCAATACATCTGTTTACTGACAATGTAGAATTAAAAGCAGATTTTTCAAACCTGGAAGATCTTGATGTCTTGGCACGGAGTCACCTTCATCCTCTGCAGACACTTCCTCATCCTCATCTCCAGAGTTCATGTACTGTGAGGGATCTCTTGGATCAGTGGTATCTGGGGAAGGACTGCGGGTTGGACAACGCTCTAATGACAAAATGTCTGCAGGCTTCTTCACGGTCACAGATCGAGAGGACACTTCAGCTTCCTTCGGGGTTGTGTGAGGCGAGTTTAGTTCTTCCCATCTATGTTGCTCCCCTGCCCTCTGAGAGATGTCCCAATCAGACTCCATCTGCTTTTCATGCACGTCACTCAAACATCTGCCCTCAAGGAAATCACCTGAGTTTAGAATGTCATCAGATAAAATGGCAGTGCCAGTGGCTTTTGAAAGATGGGAGTGCACACAAAGGCCACTTTGTAGAGGAGAGAGTGAAGGATGATTAGGTATCAGCTCTGTCTGAGACGGTGAACGTGTGGTTGTGACGCCATCATTTCTTGATGAGCGGCTGGAGGTCTGGTGACCCGTGAAGATGACAGCACTCTGTGATGATCTCTGTGTGCTGGGGAGTTGGAGCCTCAGGTGCTGTGCAAGTGAAACAAGAGATATGGTAGATGTAAGCGGTGGAAGACAGGAGTTGATGGCAATTAGGGCAGGGCGATAGAACGATAATATACATTTCTTCGAAAAAAGCTCGATAAATGTTTAACTACGCAAATAATGCTGCACATGTGTGTAGCAGATCATCACACTGGTGGCAATGTGCTGTCGAACCGCGTGCCACATGGAATATTTAACAGTTCGGCTTAAAACACAATGGAGCGCAAGCTTAGAGCAAATGCGTTTACTCACTGACCATCTCAATCATGCAACCACAAAACAGCACTTCGAGAACCAGTGAAAAGAGTTTGGCGTTCGTTGCAGAGTCCTCACATATGAACCACATATCAAATGCTTTGTGATTCAGATGAAACAGCGCTGACATTCTTAACACTGATGTGGAAAACAGAAGAAACACTGAGCCAACACGATACAGTGAGAAGGCATATCAATCCACAAGTCGCCAACATTTACCATGATTTACCGTAGTAACACTAACTGAAACCGCAGGATTGTAGCAGAAATGTGGAATATTCATATTGAATTTTATTGTATTATTAATGTAGATATTATGGGCCAGATTTACTAACAGCTTGTGCCAGCGGAAACTTGTGTCATCATTTACCGCCCAAACCAGATGCTAATTTGCGCTTCTCTTGGTAAATTGCGTTGGTCATTATGGAAATAATCGGCTGTGTTTGTGTTCTTTAATTCGCACGTCGTCAATAGGTCACGCAGTTTTTTTTTAAATTCAAATATTAACAAAAACTATAATAGTATATGCATTACCATGGACCTTAATAATCCGGTTCTAATCGGACTAGTAGCAAAGTCAGAATAAAAATGTCACATGTAACCCATGTCAATCAGAATGAATTAGCCAAATCTGATTAAAATTTCATTCGGAATGTAAAGGTTAGTTTCTAATCTGATTGAGAAGACATGTAAACACTAGGGGTGGCACGGTAGATGAAAAACCGTTCGAACCGTTCGGTTCACTTGTCTCGGTTCGGTTCGTGTGTGCGTCGCACGGTTCGACGCATGCGCAATGTAGCCCCGTATTCAGACAGTTTCGCGCGAACATACATATAGACAGTAAAAGTGGAGTAAGGGGCCGTTCACATATCGTGTCTTTTGCACGCGCATATTCATTATTTCCTATGTAGGCGCGCGGCAAGTTAAATGCAAGTTAATTTCAATCTTTGTGTGCTAAAAAGGCACAAGTTCCTGTAGAGATAACAATACATATTCTCCTTTTTTATGCCAAAAAAACGAAAAGCATGTCATCATCAATGTCTTCTCTCTTGCTGTATCAAAATCTCACCCAGCTTTTACTCAGAGATGGTCCCAGTAATGTGCTTAAAGTCAAGTCAAAATCAGTTAGTGCATGATTACATTAAAAAAATGTTAATACTGTATCCTAAATTGTAGATAATTAAGATAATAAGCTGAAGGAAATTTCTGGAGTGTTAAAGATTTATAGAAAAAATAACAACAAGAACCGTACAGAACCGAAAACCGTGACCCTAAAACCGTGATACGAACAGAACCGTGGGTTTTGTGAACCGTGCCACCCCTTGTAAACACCTGATGGGATTGAAAACCGAAACTGGAAAGTAATGCGCATGTGCAATGAGGTAGAAATGGCGTAATGACGTATGACGCCTTCCTCTCATCGTCCAATGGAGAAGGACAACATCCCATCAGTCCTTGTTTCAGACTTCCATCCAGAGACACCTTGTTTTGGGCGTGGGAAGGGACGTTTTTACTGCTTGATAATAAGCAGCATGGCACAACTGTTCATGCGCTCGTCGTTTCCTATTTAGGACCCGAAACAGTCACGTTGAGTCAAGACTCCTTTATTTATAAAGCCCTTTATACTACAGATTGTTTCAAAGCACCTTTAGAGTGATAAATAGAAAAATATCAAGTCTGCTCTTTAAAACAAAGAAAAGAAGCAATGTTGGAGAATGGTTAGTATGCGAAAATAGCGGGAAACTCTACATATATGTCAATTCCGATTTGAAGCTTGTGACATATAAACACACATTAACCCGATCACTTTATTTAGGGTTCATGTAAACACGTTTGGATTCATCCATAGGAATGAATTAATTCCGATAGGAACAAAAAGGAATGTTTTCATGGACATCACTAATCCGGTTGTAATCGGACTGTAGAAATGGCGTATGATGTGTGGAACGAGTTGATGTTGTTGTTCAAAGAAGTGTCATAAAAGACTAGGGTAAATTTCTCCTTCCACTCATCGTCTGTTAAGTGGAGCAGGACAACATCCCATCAGTCCTTGCATTGGACATTCATCCACAGACGCTTTGTTTTGAGCGTGAGAATTAGGAGCATTTTTACTGCTTGATGAATATTCTATAAGCAGCACAGCGGTTCGTGTTCTCGTCGTCTCCTAACTAGGACCAGAAATAGTTACTAAATATTAAGTCTGCTCTTTGAAACAAAGACAAGAAGCAATGGAGGAGAGTAGAATGCGCAAACAGCGGGAAAGCCTGTATATTCGTGCACTGTGCTCATGTCAAAAATTCTGATTTGAAGCTTGTGACATAAATGCACACATCAACCTGATCTCTTAATTTAGCGTTCGTGTAAACATTCCGTTTGGTGTCCATGTAAACGTAGCTAGTGATACAAAAATAACCCTGGTTCCAAACCTGTATGATTTTCTTTCTTCTGCGGAACACAAAAAGAACTGATATTCCCATTCTCTTCTCTCTACAGTGACAGTGAATAGATGCTGTCAAACTCCAGAAATTACAAAAGACTTGTGTATTATATTTCAGATCCTCTAAAACCATATGAAATTTAAGTTATTTAGTGAAAATTCTCCCCTTTGTCATACCTTTATTCTGCACATTCAAACTGGTATGTACCTGTTAAGATATACTTGGAATATCGCACACTAGTCATGTGAAGTACTTTTTTTTGTCATTTTCGAGATCCTTAGAGAGTCCAGATTCACTTAATATTGTATAATGTGAACATTCTGGCATCTCCTTTTGAGTACAACAGAGAAAAGAAAGTCATATAGGTTTAAAAAAAACATGAAGGTGAGAGAATTTTTATTTTTGGGAGAACTAACATTTTTAGGGGAACTAAATAACTTTGACACATGTCCTTTTGAATAGCCACGGGAAGAGTGTGGGGATATTTTGATTAATGGAAAAAGTTAAACATTTTTCAAATACATCTGTAGAAATGCAATACGCTACTTTTCTATATTCATGAAAAAGAAAGGAAGTAAAACTGCAGAAAAACAAAAAAAAGCATGTCAAGTACACCGAGTCAAGAGGTTTACAAAGTGCTAAAATTAATTGGGCGGTCAAGGATACCTCATTGCCAGTAAGTGGGAGCTAAATTTCTGCTATATCATTCTCTCATTGCTTTACTTCCACTAGTCCTTGGCCCCGAAACTCGACCCTGACAATTCAGGTTACAGTGGCTTCTTTTCAAATAAACTTTAATCCAAAACATTTCAAGGTATCATTTTTGTAGCTTTATACAGAACGACTGAGATTTCTTTTGGTCAAGGTTAGATTTTCTTCCAACTGTTAGTTCAGCTGAGTGCACTGAGATCAGTGTCTTAACTTTTAATCTTATTAACAATCCTATGCTCCTAAACTCTGTTTCATGACAGAAATACTGCACTATGGAGAAAGAGTGGCGGATGGGTGAGGAAAAAAAAAAAAAAATCAGCACACATAATAAAAAAAAAAAAACATGGCTTCTGTTTCTTTTCTGATAAGGGTCTTAAATACCAACCCGTTAGCTGCTTAATAACATCCACTGTAAACCACGCGGTCTGTCTGGCAGATCCAGTGTAGAAGTAAAGAAAAAAAAGAAAAGAAAGGAAAAAAGAAATGGAGTGAGAGGAAAAGTTAATTTCTTGGCTGAGTGATTCCATCGCTAGCTGCAGGGCAAAGTAGAAAGTGTTTCGCTAAAGTAGCAATTGATTCTTCTATCAATCTGCGGCACGCGCCTGCTCTTCCAAGGAATATATTAAATATGAAAATCATATCCCGTTATCATGGCTTCCCAGCTTTCAGGCTGGTAAGCTCCCCTTAATGAATGCTGCAGCCTCGGGGACATGCACGCAGCCAGTGGTGGCGCCTATGCATAATGGAGTGATTCCTCCCATCTCTGCTCATTACAATATCGGCAGGCTGGAAGGGGGGGTGGGATTTGGGGAGGGGGGATGCGGCACAGTCACAAGTGACTGCTCTAGATGGAATGCTCTAAGTCATTATGAGCTGTCTTCCACATTTCATCCGAGAGAGCTCGAGTCGCTTGAAGAGAGGGAAAGCTACAGCCACGGGCTTGAACTACATTGTCGGCGCGGGCAAAGCAGCTAGGATTAGACACCTGCGGCACTACAGATACGACGGGAAAAATGAACAGCCTCACGACCACCGCTGAGCAATCTACATAACAGCGACTTTTATTCGAGCAACTGACAGAAAGAGTTTGGACGCATATTGTTTTAGCTGTCATACATGTGATGCGCAATAAAAAATATGACACACGGTCAGTTGGATTGCGTTAGCTGTTAGAGGCTTCCGTAATACTCTTTTTTTTTTCTCCCCTGCTTCTAATTTTAAATGGCCTTTTAAAAATGTGTAATATCATTTTGTTTTAAGACTGTGATACTCCTTTGTTAAACCAAAGCAGTCATTTGAAGTCATTTGAGCAAAACAGTAATTACTTCAAGCACTTTCCAATTTGCTTTTGATTATAAATTAATTGTGGCCTTTGAACACTGATACCCCATATAAACTGTCAAAAGTGTCTCCTGAAGAGGGAGGCTGAGCTGAATAGTGGTTGTGGTATTTTTCTCTCCAACTCTCAACTCTCTTCTTTTGAGAAAAAAAAAAAAAAAAAAAAAAAAAAAAAAAAACCCAACACACTTCCATTGGATCCCATCACAGCACTGCAGTTTTATCAAAGGCACACAGATAGCTTTGTAAATTCCCCACTGAACTGTAATTTCCATAGATGACATGATAATTTTCTCTTACCTCGTTCGCTTCTGATTCCCCCCTGCTCCCCGTTTTATCCTTGTCTTTCTTCAGTCTGGTAATATGATTCTTGTACTCCAACTGAAATGAATTCAAGTCAAATCGTTACAAACACGGATCGCTTTCAACTACGTACATGACAAATAGTATTTGCTTATTAACAACACTACACTAGCTTAACAACACGGCGGTCGAAGTGACCACAGTCACAGATTCCAATTTACTAAAATCTTACAAACAAAGCAATGGAAGAGAAAGAGTATGTTTATTCTGCCCCTAAATGTAGCGTGTGTATTCCTTTGTGAGTGCCCTTAATAGCGCCTGCCAAGGCTCTTAATCAGTTTGGCGAGTTAACCAGAGGCAGAGATGAGGGCGCTGGGATTACCTCCAACCTCCCTCTTCATTCTCGTAAGACAATATCTGCACTCCCAAAAGGGACAAGAGTTACCACTTACACCAATTTTACACACGATAACACCCAAAGTGGTCCACGCAGTTGCAAGCAGACAAATATTAGCGAAATCAGAGCGACAGGGAAGAAAAGAGAAACTTGAGTGTGCCCATATGAGGTGATGGCGTGAATTTGAGCAATTAAGCAATCAAGTTCAATTTAGTGCAGTGAAAGTGATATTCTTTGGCTGGCAGCTAGATTAGCAGGTATCTCTTACAAATGCAATTCAAAGCTACCACTGCAGCAACTAAACAAAATACAACAAAAAAAGTAGGAAAACGGGTTCCTTTCACAAAAAGGGAAATTCTGAGGCACTTCACCATCTGAATACAGGGCGATTAATTTGTGGTAGTGTAATTAAACAATTTGTCTAATTTGATATTAAGCTGTGGAGCACTGTTCAGTTTTAAGTGACAATCTGACGGAGCTGTTGTTTTCTTTTTCTCATTTGCGTGCAGTGATAAATGAGTGCTGGAGTGTTTATGATTGTTCCCAAACAACAATAAGTGTGAATGTTTAAACACTGGAAGACAATTAGGCAGACAATTACAGGATTATGGCGATGGTCTAATTGAGGCTCAGAATATATGTCTGGGGGAAAAAAAAAAAAAGTAAATAAAAATAAATCAGTGCCGTAGTTTTGGGAAATGCAAACATTAACATTTTTGGTATCATTTGGGTCACTGCGTTTCATGACACAAGACTTCACAATTCATTTCATCTCTATGATCAGAACAACGCAAACATGTGCTTTGACATGGGAATAACAAAAACTGAAATGACAAGGTTGACAAGGCAATGTATTTTGTCTAAACCATACCAAAGTTAAATGTAATGCTGTGAAATATGCATAATGCAATCAGTACTATTTTAGGAAGCACATATGATGGATATTGGGACAGATTCGGCCGCCCAAGGTTGTTACCCTCTTTTGAAGCAGCCTGCTACAATCAGTGGAGAATTCTTTCAATTTCGATGCCAAGTTCTCCACATTCCCAAGAAGCTCAAGGTTGCGTGTCTTTGCTTGCTGCTCTCTCTCGTTCAGCTCCTTGTAATAGCAGCGCATCTTGGCACACTTCAACTTAGTCCTGTGAGCAAGAGACAAACGTGAAACGGACAGCAAAAAAAAAAAAAGGCTGCACTGACTTTTTGTATTAATGGAATGAAATAAATAGAAACCAGCAACAAATTAAAACATTACTTCAAACATTACTATAAATAGGTTAATGTTTGCTTGTTAGTATTGCTCCACACTGTGCATATTACAGGACAAACTAAAAAAAATACATATTTGTCAAGAGCCACTTTACAGTAATACTAATGGATTCTCCACAGCTAAGATGGAGTTTTGTGGCTAGCAAAGGGCGAAAATGGATAATGATGGCTGAAATTTTAAAATGAATGATAAATGCTGATCTACTAACCTCTCACACATCCTTGACCAACATGGCCCCATATCAAAATTCTTTATTTTTATAAATGCATTTAATTGAGCCGTCATAAAACAAACTGGTCTCAAGTACTTAAACAGAAACAGATGACCCCAAATCATCAATGAGCGAGTGTGATGGTCTACTTATTTATCCTGAAATAATACAAATATTTTTTTTTCGGAAAAAGCCTGCTATATGGGTGAAAACGATAAAAAAGTATGAAAATTGAAGACGTATGTCACTACGATTGACTCAATAAAATAAAATATACACAAGAGGATTAAAAAAAACAAACAATGATTGATCAAAGTGAAAGCACAATAAATACAATACTATAATATTTCTTTTTGAAATATTTTCAGGTAGTAAACGAATCCCTAAAAATGTCATATGAAAGTCAGTGTTGGAAGATAGATAGATGTCCTGAAAACAGTACTGTAAGGAGCAATAAACATCAATAAATTTGCTTCTTGAACAGGATTTATCAAGCTACAGGCTTTTTTTGTTTACAGTAAATATACACAATTATTTTATTGGTGTTGTAGAATAGACTATAACTGAACATATACAATTTACACACACAGATATTATATATATATATATATATATATATATATATATATGTGTGTGTGTGTGTGTGTGTATGTGTGTGTGTGTTTCTAGACATTTACTATTAATTTCATAATGTAATAAGGGTCTAATGTTTTTATACTTACAGTCTATCCTCTGATCTTAAGTAGGCAAACAGTTTTTCTTCCAATTCATGTCTTCTTCTCTCCCTGAACACAAAAATGTAGCACCTGCTGGTGTCAGAGCTCATATGTAGTAATATATATATATATATATATATATATATATATATATATATATATATATATATATATACACACACATATTTATTTAAAAAAAAACATTTCCTTTCAGCACCACAAATACTAAATTATATCAAAAACAGAAAATGACCAACATCGAAGATCTTATGAACCATAAAGCTAGATATAATAATCCAGGGAGCGTTACCAAATATCAACGAACTTCATAATTATACAGTAATAGTTCTTTACATGAAGTATAGCATTACATCTCTCTCAAAAACTAACGAGAGAGAACAAATATTGTGATATACTTAATCTGGCATCCTAAAATGCAATAAATCTGAAAAGATGATATCCAAAAGACAGATAAGGCATCCGATATACTACTTGAGCTCACTGCTACACACAGATGATTATTAAAAACAATTACGCCTTTATGTTTTTTTTCAAATGCTATAAAGAGTCGTTCAGCGGAGACGCTTTGAGTATCACTCTCGAGCTCACCGAGCACGACAGCTATAGTCCGCGAGAGCTGAAATCTACCGCGCTGCCTCACTCAAGGCCCGCTTAATTTACTAACATTTAACCGAGACAATACAGCATTTAATGTGAATAAGCCAAAGAAGAGTGCACACGGCGTACTTACCGTTCGTGTATGCTCTTTTGAATATTTCCGATCTGGTCGAAATACTCGGTGTTGCAGAAAGCCATAGCTGGTGGTTTTGTTCGCTGTTCAACTCAATGCTGTAGGGCGCGTTGTTGTTTACAGTGGTTGCCATACGCACCGTTACCCACGAGACAGCGCGAGCAAGTTGACTGAAGGGCGCGAATTTCTCTGAGGCGGCGCGAGACACATTTTACCTTAGAAAGAAACGCAGCTGAAAACCGGGGAGAAAAGGTACAAACGACACATTTGACTTCAGACATCCACGTTAACCCGATATAAAGTGTTCAAATACCACGTTTTACCTCAGAAACATTGACATTTAACACGAGATGAAAGATACAAATTAAACGTTTTGTCTCTGCAAAATACTTTCACACGAAATAAAAGGTAAAAAACGACAAAGACGATTATTATTATTCCAGTTATCAAAACGGCATTTTTCAAAATATGTTGATATAGTATATTTATAATATATATATATATATATATATATATATATATATGTATATATATATATATATATATATATATATATATGTATATATGTATATATATAACTTTAAAGGAAAGGGACAACCCAGAAACCAAGTTATAGAGATCGTATAATACAACATTTTATTTAAAAGCCTCCATTTCCACCTTTTACTGAGTTGGAGTGCAGTATGATATTCAAAATGAGTAATTACACCATTGCTGAGTATTTTCTCCTTATTTTCTCCAGCCCAAAACTCTCAAAAATCCCGCCCAAATCATTCCCTGCCAAAAGAATGTGATAGAAATGTGATAGAATTCTATTGTCATGACAACCAAGGTTGTATACCCACTGGGCATGTGACATATCCAATTTTCAGGTTGCAATAATCGCTGAAGCTTTTATCACGGTATACGGTATTATCACGATATTGAAGTTACAAAAAAAGTGTTGTCATACTATAACAAGTTGAATAAAACTTTCATGAAAAAGGTTTAATTAAACTTTTCTTATTACAAAAAGAACTCTGAACATTTAAATACAACAAAACAGCACAAATAATGTTTAACAAATGTGTCAAACATACAGAAGTTATTCTTTATTAATGTTAGTTAAAAACTGATCATTTCTAGTTCATGTTAGCTGAGGTCCATTAAATTTTAATTCTTAACGTATTATTAACTGCTGAAATGAACTAAGATTAATAAATCCTTTAGAAGTATTTTCCATTGTCAGTTTACGTTAACTAAAAAAAAACTAAAGTAACTAAAGTGTCACTGAATAAAGAATCAAAACATTTTCAATCAAAATCTAGGGCATCCAGATTACAATATAAAAATGTTTTAGTTTAAAAATAAAAAGCCTATTAAATCTTTAATTATTTGGTGCTGCGATGAACACAATTGCGAAATCTGATTGGCTGTTTGAAAGAGCTGCTTTGTTTACGGGGTTACCGGGGTAACGGCTGCATCTGCTGTTCTATCAGCGCCATCTGCTGTCAGTGAGTGAAAGTTCATTATCATTCAGTGTGTCTCTTTCGAGAAGGGTCTGTCTGCATCCCGCAGTACTACAACATGCTACAAATTACGCCTACTACAACAAGTTACGCCCTCCGTGAAGAAACAAGCGTGGATGTCATTGACTAAAACATTCTTTTAAAGTAAATTAATTTATGTTCTATGAATGAAATATGTGTACGATGAGCTTATGTTGCTTTCGAATCTTAAGTATAAAATAACAGCTAGTACTAAAACAAAATAAATTATTCTATCAAATTAATCCAAACTCATAGCTAAAAACCTACCCCCCACACCCAAACCTTACCCTAAACCTACCCCTTCCATAAAAATAAAATTTACTGTAGAGTTCCATAGTTAAAATACTTAAAATGATGAAAACAAACAGGATGACTATGGCGTTGTAGATCCCTTTCAAGGGAAGCTCGCGCTGCTGGGTTTGAGCGCGTGTTGAAGCACGTGTAAAATCAGTCCAATGGTGTGACGGGACGTCAGAGGCAGTGACGTCACGACCAGGAAATAAAAGGTACGCTCAAACAGAACCACATTAGCTTCTGTGTCTTCAGTAGCGCTGTGTGTGATCAAACGTTCGTCTTATTTGGTGTTGTTTGTCTGCATTTTCTAGTATAAGTGATGGCAACCCAACATTTCAAACTGTGCTCCTCCCTGCCCGCGCTATATTACGAGTGGGGATACACACAGTTTGTGTGTTGTCTGTTTGGGAGAAGAGCACACACAGTCAGCACTCGAGGGTCCCGCTTGACACTCTTCGAGGAGGGTGCTCAGGCTTGCGTTCCCCGTGGTGCGGGTCCCGCTGCGGCTGAGGCTCAGCGGCGATCCAAGTCATGGGATTCGCAAATGGATCTAATGGAGGGGTTAGAGATGGTTGCTGCTTTATCTCTGCCCTCACCTGCTGGATCTAGCACTCTTTCCCAGTCTTCAGAGCGCATGCGCTGCGGTTTCATCTGAGCTGGGTGGAGTGCCAGTGCTCTATATGTCCAGTTCTGAGGAACTGGATTTAGAAAGCATTGATGCAGGGGATAATTTGCCATCCCAGTCCTCTGCATATGAGGAGCTGGTCGAGGTTGTAACTTGCGCTGTTGCCAAACTAAGCCTGGAATGGCCAGTAGAAGTTCGTCCAAAAAGCAAGTTTGACGAGCGCTTCCTGCCTTCGCAAGTTCAACCTCCGCGTCGGGGCCTGCCATTTTTTCCGGAACTCCACACCGAGGTGTCGAGATCATGGAAAAAACCCGCCTCCTCAGCTCACGCACTATGCATCTACAGTTGGCAGTAAAGAGCATGGCTATGGGTCGATGCCGAAAGTGGAAGAGACGCTTGCGAGCTATCTCTCTCCACAATCCGCATCGTCCCTGAAAGCTCCGACACTGCCCACCAAGCCGATATGCACAACATCGTGTGCATGTCAAATGAGCGTGCTACAGGCCTACCAGGCTGATCTGTTGGGTGAGATTGAGGAAGATGGGGGAAATAGCCCTGACACGGCCAGTGAGCTGAGGCGAGCCACCGTTCAATCGGCCACGCTATGGCAGCCGTCAGCGACATAAAGGAGAAAGACAAGCACTTTCTCCTGGACGCCCCGCTGTCGCAACCTGGCCTCTTCGGCGACGCGGGGCGTCCAGGAGAAAGTGCTTGTCTTTCTCCTTTATGTCGAGAGGTTCCAGAAAGCAAGGTTCCCCCCATCGGACTCAATTCACTGGGGCTGCTGCACAGCAGTCACAACCAGCAAAGGCCAGTTCCTCCCACAGGGCTACCCAGAAACAGAGCATGGCTACCCGAGCTCCTCCCGAGAGAGAGGGAGACTCGGGGAAGCGCTCCCACCCCCAGCCCCCTAAAAGTAATGATGAGCGTGCTACAGGCCTACCAGGCTGATCTGTTGGGTGAGATTGAGGAAGATGGGGGAAATAGCCCTGACACGGCCAGTGAGCTGAGGCGAGCCACCGTTCAATCGGCCACGCTATGGCAGCCGTCAGCGACATAAAGGAGAAAGACAAGCACTTTCTCCTGGACGCCCCGCTGTCGCAACCTGGCCTCTTCGGCGACGCGGGGCGTCCAGGAGAAAGTGCTTGTCTTTCTCCTTTATGTCGAGAGGTTCCAGAAAGCAAGGTTCCCCCCATCGGACTCAATTCACTGGGGCTGCTGCACAGCAGTCACAACCAGCAAAGGCCAGTTCCTCCCACAGGGCTACCCAGAAACAGAGCATGGCTACCCGAGCTCCTCCCGAGAGAGAGGGAGACTCGGGGAAGCGCTCCCACCCCCAGCCCCCTAAAAGTAAGACAGATCTGAGGGCCGTCATTACTGCTAGGAAGGCTGCAGGGAAGAGGCCCTGATGCCCTCGGGGGCCGTTCTTCCAACCCTGCCACCTTGTGTGCGTCAGGGCGCAGTGGTCCCCAGTAGGCGTGGGTTTCAGTGTCCACCCGGAAACGTAGCGACACTGGAATGCTCGCCCCCTCTAAGGAGGGTCTCAAAGCAGTCAGTTCAAGTGGTCCCTGCTGGTTCGCCTTTTCAGGGCACCGAACTGATCGTTCAAAAAATACCAGAGGCCTTGAGAGGCTGGTTCCCCTAGTAGAGTTTTTGGCAGTGTGGAAGCTACTGCCAATTATTTCTCAGTGGGTCCTGCGTACGATCGAAAGGGGTTATGCAATTCAGTTTGGGTCTCGCCCGCCCAGATTCATGGGGGTCCTGCCCACAGTGGTGGGCCCCGAGCAGGCTCTGGTAATAGAACAGGGAGTAAAAACTCTGCTGGGAAAGGGAGCCATAGAACATGTACTCTCTCCAGATAGAAACAACGGTTTCTACAGCCGTTACTTCATCGTTCCAAAGAAGGATGGGGGTTGCATCCCATTTTGGATTTACGTCATCTGAATCTCTCAGTTACGAAGCTCAAATTCAAAATTCTCACGTTGAGACAAATCGTGTCACAGATCAGATCCGATCAGATCAGATGGTGCAGACTTGGCCGAGGCTGCGTCTGTACGCCTTTCCCCAGATCGCTCTGCTCCCGGGGGTTCTGGAGAGAGTTCGCCGGGAACGAGTTCGGCTTCTACTCATCACCCCACATTGGCCGGGCAGAGTTTGGTTTGCTGATATCGTGGCTCTTCTAGTCGGTTCTCCTTGGGAGATTCCAGTCAGGAAAGACCTGTTGTCCCAGGCGGGGGGCTTGATAGTCCATCCCCGCCCGGAATCTGTGGGCTTGGCCTCTTGGGGGGCCCAGCTCATAGGTGTTGGTCTCTCGACTGAGGTCGTGAGTACCATCGTCCACTCCAGAGCTCCCACCACAAGGAAACTGTACGCCCTGAAGTGGAGACTGTTTACTACTTGGTGCAGTGACCGCCAGCTTGACCCAGTTAACTGCCCGGTTGGTACAGTACTGGAGTTCTTGCATGACCAGTTCACTGCAGGGTTTTCCCCATCCACATTGAAGGTCTATGTGGCGGCCTTAGCTGCTTACCACAAGCCTTTTGGTGGATGTTCTTTGGGAACACACCCTCTAGTTACACGTTTCCTTCGTGGCACTCTGAGGCTGAGGTCTACAGTGCGCGCATGGGTTCCGGCATGGGACTTGTCCTTGGTCCTCCAAGGCCTCATCCTAGCGCCTTTTGAGCCGCTTGAGGAGGTGCCGGTCAAGTTTTTAACATTAAAGACTGTGTTCCTCTTGGCTATTACGTCTCTGAAGAGGGTAGGAGACTTACAGGCACTGTCGGTTGCCCCGTCCTGTCTGGAATTTGGCGCCCGGGATGGTGAAAGCTTTTCTCCACCACAGACCCGGGTACATCCCTAAAGTTCCCACAGTGGTGCCTGGTTCCATCATGCTGCAGGTTTTCTGTCCCCCTCCCTTCAGGGGTCCAGACCATGAACGTAATAATCTGCACATATTCGTTATTTCAAATGTAGGCGCGTGGCAACCACGTTTAAAATGGAAGCAACGCGCGGCGCGCTCGATTTTTCCAGGCGCGCCTGTGGCGAAAACATCTCAGCTTTTCATAATGCCGCAAGCGAACACAGGTCATGTGACAAGAACCATCCAATTGACCCTTTCCCTTACCCTAATGATAGCCTACCTCAGACAAACGTAGAGCCGTTGTGCAGGAGAGAGGGTTTCACTGCAGAAGTTCTGTTTGGTGATGCTTGGGCCAATTTTTCTTAAAAGATTATCAAACTGGTCCTTGTCAACTCTGAAATAGGCTTTGAATCTCTCATTGTCTAGACGGAGCTCTTGGATAAGATTGTGAAATTCTCCGTGGTGCACCCAAACACTGCTGGAGTGTGTTTTTTTTTTTCTTCTCCATAAATAAATCTTGTGTACTAGA
This sequence comes from Zacco platypus, assembly GCA_038088235.1. Lineage (NCBI taxonomy): Eukaryota > Metazoa > Chordata > Actinopteri > Cypriniformes > Xenocyprididae > Zacco > Zacco platypus. The sequence goes on from CM076069.1 coordinate 3,927,167, forward strand.
GCTATTGCAAGGGCTTTTCGGTAATGGAAATCCATTGAAACTTCCGCTTAGTCGTGGAGAAAGCTATTCATGGTTGTATAGCAACGACAGACGCTAAACAGGAATCCAAGCTCCCGAACGCTTGCAAAAGAAGGAGGAAGCTATGCGGCCACGCTTTCCATGCGTTTTTAGGCGCGATATGTGAATGTGAATTATAATTGTTTTAAGAAATTATATAAATATGAATTTCATCCTAACAAGACTGTAGTTGTATTAAAATATGTTACATTAATTCAGTGGTTCTTAACCTGGGTTCGGTGAGTCAGTCTCAGGGGTTCGGCGGAGGTCAAGACACACACCCGACTCATATGATTCGTGATGACACGCCCCGCTTTTTCCTATTAAGAAGGGTTCGGTGAATGTGCATATGAAACTGGTGGGGTTCAGTACCCCCAACAAGGTTAAGAACCACTACATTAATTGTATTATATAATCCATATATAAAATTATATAATCAAAATATTAAATAATGCAATTTAATCTTAAATACATTTCATCATATACAGTGAATATGTTTAGCTGCGAAGTTTCTCTGAATAACCCAGATATACGTGTATGTACAGCTGGCTCATGAAAGGTCTGTATGAAAGATATTTAATGTGAGAACTGGTGAGAATGGCACGCTTGGCATTGAGCGAGGATCAGGCAAGAGCGTGTCTTTAAACAGCAGCATGTTTGACGAGAGTGAGGTAAGCCTGTAAGGAAAGCATGCGTAGAAAGCCCTTATATGGACGTGGTTTGGGCGTGTTTTATGCAAATGACTAACCTCGTGCATGCAGCCGCTCATTTAGAATCCTCCAAATTCACTAAAATAAGAACGAGGTTATAACAAATTCATGTACGTACAAATATGTTGTGAATTTGGCGTAGATATTTCATGAGAAGTACTCCTGTGCATACAAATACGGAATAATCCATGCAATTATTAGTGAATGAGACCCAATGATCTTTGAAAATAGCATCATATGACCCCTTTAAATCAGTATTTCCACTTACCATTGTATAATGTTTACTACAGTAAAGTTGACCGAGTGGGTCGGGTATTCTGAAATCATGTGACTGAGTGGAGGTGGAGACCAATATGCATATTCATTAATCCACATATATTAAATGAAGCAAGGGTGTAGAGTTGCATTCAAGTTATTTTAAGGAATGAAGAAAAAAACATTTAAATATATCATTTTGGTTTTAAGGGATACAATTATTGACTACAGGGGGACTTTAAGATCTAGTTTGAGTGTTAGGCAGTTGGTTTTGCTTTATGGTATCAAATTTGGCCTATCTACATTTTTGTGTGACTGATTTAAAAAAGTTATAAACAGTCATAAAGAAAAAATTGATGACTAACTTGTAAGGCTAGTTTTTGCTAGTCTTACAAGTTTATGCAACTGGCACTCTGGGGTGACAAACGCCGAGCTTTTGAAAAAATGACGACGTGCTTTTCTAAAATAATAAAGAAAATAAACAGGGTGCCCAGTCTGCTCAGTCTCTGTGGATTTCTTTCTGAAATGCGTTTCACAAACGAAACTCAGCGAATAGTTGTCACATATACATGAGAAACATGTCTCTAGTGAGCTTAGAATGCCTACTTTTGAATTTTATACGTCAAGTTGAAAACAAATGTTCCCTCTTTATGTAATCCATATGAAACCAGCGAGAGGTACATTCTTTCCCATCTGAAATAATTATTTTTAATGTGCCATTCCCACTGCTATTCATACCTAATGTTTGACAATGGATATGGTGTTCTTCTGCTCATAAGCTTTGCCTTTTTTTGCACCACACATACCGCTGATCCATGAGTACAAAAAGTTCCAATTTGGTCACATCCCTCCATATAAAACACTCTTCCACAGCTCCACAGGTATATCCAAATGAATTGAAGGATATTCAAAGTGAGCCTTTTATGATCCTCTTGGTCAAGATGCCACATTCAGCGAAGCTCATGAGTAGAAGAACATCTCCACGGTCAAATATGGAGGTGTCACGGCCTTGTTATGGGGGTTGTTTGCTGTTGCAGGAAGTAGAAATCTTGACTGTATGAAGGACATCATGATTTCTTAGAAGTATCAAGCCATTTTGGCAAAGATGGTGATGCCTTTGGTGCAGAGATTGAAACCTGATGATTAATGAACTTTTCTGCAGGACAGCCGTCCAAAAGTATACATCCAAATCTACTTAAGCTTGGTTCAGGCATCAGTTGTTGAATGTTCTTGAGTGGCCTGCACAGTCTTCAGATTGAAATCTCATTGAAAATATTTGGTGGAATTTGTAGAAAGCTGTGGTAATATGAAAACCAAAGAATATCTGGAAGCTTTTCAAGTGAGGAATGGGCCGAGATTGCAGTAGAGAGGTGACAGAAGTTTTTAAGCTCTTCCAGGCAACATTTATTGGAGGTTTTAAAAAATAAAAGATTGTGCACAAAATTTGACACTTTGGGGTTGAATAATTTTGTACATGTTTGTTTAGAGCTAGTTAGATTTTTTTTAACAATTTTCATCAATTTTACTTAAAGCAGTGCTTCCAACATATAAACTTTACTTGGGCGGGCCACCCAGGTATATTTGGAGACACACTTTTGCTTTTATCATTTTTATCTTCTTATATTTTTTTATCTGCCTGAGATAATGAGACCGATTGAATAACTAGTTGAAAATCTCCCCTCGCCCTACGAGTTTCGTATCTGTTCGTTTTGTGTGTGAGAACTGTTTACTTCTGCTGACATTCCCCTGTCCACTGCAGAAACGCAGGATATGTCAAAAAGTCAGTGCTTAAGTTCAGACTGCTTCAAAGTGATTCCCAATCAATGAATAGCACACATTCATGCCAAGCGATAAATTAAGACAATGTCTACTTTATGGCCTTTATATAATAAATATGTTTTAGAGATGGTTGCAAGAATGCATATTTTATCTCTCTCATCTGAAGAATCACCCTGCAATAGTATCAACATTTCAAAATAAGAGTCCCTGTGTATTTCAGGCTTGTTTATAATTAAAAGTCACACATTATTTTTTTCTTCTTCTTGGTTTTCATTATTGGTATATTGGTTACACAATAAATCGCATTTGATTTCAGTTTAATTCATAGTAAACTATTGTACTCTGTGGCTAGGATGCTCTCCCACAGGAAGAAAAGACTAAGAACATTTGACACATATTATTCAATATAGATTTTACTAGTATCAATAAAATCTATGTCCAATTAGAGAGACACTATACGGCAAAGTAAGTAGAACTCAACCGTTTAAATGCTGTAATTTTGCATAATTTACAATGCATAACAATGCATAATATTAGTATATAATTAAATGTTAAATGAATGAATTTAAATGTAAAATAAATTTCAATAAATAAAAATCACTGTCGTGGGTAATAGGAGGATTTTTCACCTGGTACCACTGCAAGTATATTTCAAACCTGTGGAAAGCACTGATAAAGCCACGAAAATATTTTAAGTTATTGAAAAAGCACAAATGACAGGGCATGTCAAAACATCTCCAGGGCCCCAAAAACACCTCAGACCCCAGAGGGTTAAAGTCATCATTAAATTTAAAATTGACAGTAGTAAATCATCTGGGTACTTTTTCTTCAATATTACTCTGTTGGCATACTGTTTTTCACATACTATATAGGGAAGTATTCAATTTCAGACACAGCACCTGTCACTTACATGAGATCATAGCAATGGCAGATTACAGTGATCCACTTAATTCCTGATGGACAAAATCAAGTCCCGCCCTGCTTTTTTTTTGAGAAGCCATTTCACTCCGATATAACAACAAAGCATTGACTGACTTCATAACCAAAAAATACTTGGACATCAGTAAACAACAATCCATGCAATTGTCACTGCCACTGTTATTATTACACACTAAAGCATTTTTGTTTCCTGCCGTGAGATCAATTTGTAAGCTAGCCACAAAGTCTTGACCTGGATTCCTTCATGAACTTCCTTTAAGATTTTAGAATAGCAGTTTTCAATGTATTTGTTTGAGTAAAAATAAGGTCTATTGTTAATATTTGTTGTGGAAAAACGTTTGAGGTTTAACTGTGTGTAATTTGTTAGAACAAAATGTAAAGTAATTCAAGTATTTTAAAGTCAGAATGAAATAGAAATCTATTTTCTGAATGCATCTTACTGAAAATTAATCTATGTATGTTTCAAAAATATTGACCTATTATTGACGATAATGTTTAATCAAAGTGTCATAACTGGACCTTCTGGTGATAACAACAGGCTTCTCTCTGGTGACATTCGCGGGACTTCTCCAATTATTTAGTCCGCTTAAACCCTGTCCCTCTAAGCTCACGTTCATCTGCCTGTGCTCTTGAGTGTCATGCCCACATCTCATAATCCAACTAACAACTGATGCGTTGAAGTCTCTGCCCTATATATTTTTTTATGTTTTGATAATCCATTACACTCAGGTGTACGTCACAAAACATGAGAAAAGATTTCTTTTGTTTCATTGTCACTTCAACCAAATATATACCTTATTTTGCACATTCTAAAAACCACCATTCTGAAAACTAGGGCTGCCCTCTAATAGTTGACTAATTCGTAGTCGACTAGAAGAGGCTTAGTTGACCAAAATAAAAATAAAAACATTTTGGCGAAGTCACACAGATCGGCATGTCCTTGTGGTAATTACAGTATGTTGAATCGACCTTATCATTTGAAACATGTTGTTGCAACTTTACTTTATTAATCCAGATAAATGTGTGCTATTATTAGGCGCATATCCAAATGTTTGTGCGGAATGTGGAAGTTGAAGTATTAGCGTGCTTACTGTGTTACATGGATTTTTTTCTGATAACAGCAGAAACGACTTCAAATTCTCAGTCATTTTTGGTCATACAGATAAGAGTTCTGTAAGGGTCTACTGTTATTTGTGTATTTTTTTTTATATGTGTATACTTTTGTGTACTTGCCATTATTCCCCCAACACATTCATGATCATCACTTTTGCCGGTGCTTTGCAGCAAGCTTTATGCACGCGCACTTGAGCTCGGAATAGGCTATACCTACATATTTTAAACACCCATTATGGCTTAGTATTCTCCTCAGTATATATTTAAGTAATTAAATTAATATAAATGTGTGATTGGTTGACTAATGGCTTAAATGAATGAGTCAACTAGAAAAATCTTTACTCTGGGGCAGACCTATAAAAACCCATCAAATAAAACTAAGAAAACTCATGTCTTGAAAATACCAATTCTCTTCTGTGTTTTGTGACTACAAACTTGAACAGATCCATTGAAATTTCTGCTTCACAAGTAAGGAATTGTGACCTATTAAGACCTATTGCTAACTGTTGATCTACTGGTTCACTGGGTGAAATTTTGAATCTCAGTTTCATCGTATCTTCTTTTCAACGCTTGTTGTGATTCTCTCTTTGGGCTACTCCACATTCTTCTTAATGAAGGCATGTCCACAAGTTAAGCACATAGGTGTCACTGCCTTCAAAAATAACTGCACACTCCCCTGACCCTCATCCAAATGGTCCACTAAATTATCTTTTCTGTCTCTAGCTATGTGGCCTCCACAGCGAAAAAAAAGGCAGCCGAGTATGAGTTTCATGTGTCTGGGTATTTCTATCAGCACAGAGGCAGACATCAGTTAGATTGACGCTCAGAACATGAAGGTAAGTGTCTCTCAAGTTGATAGAGGTGAGTAATCAAGCATTGTCAGGGATACGGGGACAACACTACTGGCTGTCAATTGAGATTCGCTTTAGGTGGTAATCTTCCGGATTCTTACCATTTCTCTAAGATAAGACAGAAAGAAGTTAAACCCACTTACTGTAAATTGCTCTCCTATTCTGACATCTATTACACATGTTGGCAGTTTTCTCCATTTTTCAGCCAGCCTATTCTACTATAGAGAAGGAAACTCGCCTCAGAACGGGCAAATTGAGACCACTAACCTATGGTTGCAGTTGCCATTTATTGGCATTATGTGTTATGGTGATAGAAAGGAAAAAGCTAATTTTTTTTATAAAACCACTGGAAATGTATGACTGCACACTTGTACAGTTTCATGAGTGACATCATAAGAGAATGTGTAGACATGATCTAAAATTTGTCCATACTGTGCAAGTACAAAACAATAAAGAACAACTTCCAAATATTCAAAATTTCATCATAAATTTCTATATTTTTTGTGGTGGCACATTTAGAGGAAAATGCAGTTCTCAGTTAACTGGAACAGAATACTGCTTTGATATCTAGATGTAGTAGAGGGCTATCATGAATGTGATGTTGCACATCTAGAATATTTTAATCTAACAGTAATGAACTTTTCAATGATCTCCCAGTGAGTTCAACTCATCAGGTTACAGACTAATTCTAATTATTCATGACAGCACGTGGCACTTTCCTATGAAAGTTATTTTAAACTGTGAGATCTTGTACTTTAGAACAGAATTGGGAATCACATTTTTTTTTGCTTCAAATTGAGATTCTGAACAGACAACTAAACAAAATAACATTTGATATACTAGAGGACTTACAAAATGTTAATTGCTGCAGTCTCTTTAAAGATGTTTATTTTGAATGAATTATTAAAAAAACAGTTTGAATGATTCAATAACTCACTTAAAGACTTCACTTGATTCATTACATGGTTAATCAGCATTTTTGAACAAATCTCTTGAATGAATGAATGATTCAACGACAAATACATTTTTAACAGTCACTTGTTGCCACCTACTGGTGTAACGCTGTAATTGTCACAATCTTTATCTGAAGCATCAATTTAATTTGAAAAGGTGATTTACTCCATTTTGATCACTACCATAGACATCAGTGTATCCGAGGCATAAAATTTTATCCCAGTACTTTTGTGATAATAGAAATAACAGAAATAACAATACTGTGTGGTTAAAAAAGACTTTGTGAAGCTGTTTCCTGCTTTCTCTGGGGCAGCGGCAGCGCAAATGTAGATTTGAATGCTCCAGTGTGATTTTGTCAAAGGTTTAAATAGACACAGGCAAATCGTTGTCATTTAGGAATAAGATCCCATGGGCGTCTGAATCGAGATTGCGATCTTTTAACAATTAATCGTGCAGCTGTCTTTCAGAGACATGTTAATGCTCACAAGTGAGTGTTTGTTTTTCTGTTGCTAGAGGTTGAGGGTGTTGCATAGCTTTCACCAAGATCATTGTTCCTATGCAATGATTGTATTTCTGGGTGGCATAAATTAGATATGAGACACCAATGCAAACTTTTCATACTGTGAAAGCAACCAGTCAAATGGCTTGAAATGTGATAGCGTGTTTATGTGTATATTTTCAATGCAGAGTACAAACGCAAAAGATGTTTGTATTTGTGTGATGTACTCTAAGCTTACAAAACCATGTTGTAAGGATAGCGCAGACTCTCAAAGGTAAGTGAACCACAAGCAGTTTATTTGTACAATTGTAGACAGGAAATAATTCAGTTCAGTAGGTGCAGACAGTGACTTGAGGATGCTAGGAGACGAGTCAACAGGTAAGGAGCAGATGCTGGAGACAACTACAGAAGTATAGGGGACCTCGCTGGAGTAGAAAGGATGCGGGCAGGTGAGTCTGTATTCCCAAATGAGGCCATACGCTAACTGAAAGGTGAGTCCTCTTTTTATTGCGGAGTGAATTGGAGTAATGTTTTAACAGGTATGGTTGGTTAGACTGGAGAGCTCAATGTTTGTACGGCTGGAGCAGTGGAGCCTGGTGTGCGTTATCCCTTCCACGGGCAGCTCTTGTGGACCGATGCTCACAAAGTCGTGGTCAACCTTTTCCCCGTGAAGCTGGACAGTATGAATGTGACTCATGGAAGGTGGAAAGCAGGGTAGGATCTAGAATGTAATTTTGTAATACCAAGGATTCTTCTGGTCCGTAGCCCTCCCAGTCCACAAGGTACTCCTTGATGTAGACCATCTTCTAAGAGCAGCCGCCGCTGGACGGAGCTCTGCGGAAGAGGGTGAGAGTGAAGGATGGTAAGATTTTAATCTAGATGCATGAAATGTGGAATGAATTTGGTGCTGAGGAGGGATCTGAAACTTGTATGTCACAGGATTTATCTGCCTTTGAATGGTGAAATGACAATGTAGCTGGGATTTAGCTGTCTGTATGGGTGTTCTGTGTTGAGAGCCATGCCTTCTGCCCGGGCTGTTATGTGGGAGGTTTGATCTCCAGGCATCAGCATTGTTTTTTTTTTTTTTTTGCGTCACACTGGCCATTAGAGATGATGGTGAGCTAAGTCCCAAACTCGCGCTCTCTTTAAAACAGTGGTCAACACCTGGTACATCAGATGGTTACCCTGACCATGCAATGAGCAGTGGTTGGAGGCCGAATACACATTGAAATGTAGTGAGTTTGGTAGACACTTGGCAGAGGGAATTTTGTGTGTACTCGGTCCAGGGTAGAAATCGATTCATTTGTTCCACACATGAGAGATAAATTGAGGCCCTTTGTCGGCAACAAAATCTTCAGGCAGTGCTTGATTTGAACCGGATCCTATTACAGAAAATGTCAGATTTCTGCATTTATTTTTAAACAATCTGCAATTAACAAGTGCATTGCATGGCAACGTGTGTGTGCGCAAGTGAGCGAGCAAGACAGCGCGAGCGCTGATGTATTTGGAGATTGTTTTGTCCCCCTACATATATTTTTATCAATCAGCTTTCATAAGTTCAAACTCACTCTCATCATTTGGTGCTCACCACTTTTTTTTTTTTGCGCTCAGTGAGCAGTGAAAGTTTGGAAAGAGTGTATCTAGGCTACCTGACGACTTATTCCATTAAAAATAAGTAAATATCGCCAAAATGTCAAAAAGACAGTCTCAATGTACAATAGTACACTAGGCTGTACTTAGGGCCATGTAGAAACTTGAGAATGATGTTTTTCTTATTAGTTGTGCTATCACCGTTTAGTGACGTCATTTTATGTTCTGTGAAAACCTAAGTTGTATGGTCAGTGTCGCTGGAACAGGAGTTCTGCTGTTTCAGTTGCCGTTGGAAGGCCTTTGAGAACTGATCCACAATCACCAAGGATGCATGTGTTATCCGTGGCGTAGTCCACTCCTATATGTGAACATGGGCAACGGGAGATTATTAAGTCACAAGAAACTGGTCCTGGAGGAGCGAGAGGGTGTGATTAGTCCCTGGGTGCCCAGTGCCCACATGAACTCAATGAGTTTTAAGGACTGAACAAACGTGTGTGTGGCAGGCAGGACAGGGTCGAGAGCTGTGAGAGTGAAGCGAGGCCCGTGGCACGAGTGTTAATGGGCATCACCTGCATGCCGTACCAGCTTTGAGTTACTCTCAGAGGAGCTCGGAAGGAATAATAATGACAGACAGGTATGGTTGATTATTAGACTGGAGAGTTCAATGGTTGGATGGAACGGTGGAGCCTGGTGTGCATGTGACACATATAATTTTTTGCATGCGGTGATGAAATGCAGCATATATTTGTGGGAACTTTCGAAAGCTTTTTATCTCAGTGAGCTTTTTCCTCAGTTATTTTCCCTCTTCCTTTATTATACCACTCCCATTTTTCTTTGCATTTTTTAAAATTGTAGTGAAAACTATCCTGTGCTTAAATATAGGGGTTTTTAATGACCCTATAAGAGAGACCTAGTCATTCAGATGAATCGCAGACTAGTTGATTATGGAATCTGGTAGTTCTAGACGTTCATGCATGGGTCTGAGATGTTCTGTTTATGATCCTCTACAAATTTGCCCTTTAATCATACATTTTCCCCAATTTTAGCCCAATTAAATTGCTCTTTAGCAGTTGAACAAGGGAGTTTTGCTCTGCCTTTCACATGCTAATCTTCTCCATTCATGGTCACCCTTTGAGATTATTTGTTGGCTAATAAATCCCCTTGTTTGCCTCCTGCATGTATAATTGATATTGTCACAGGGCTCTTTGAGCAGGGGAGAGCTAAAATGTTTAATGCTGTTCTTCTACTAAGACCCAACACAGCTCGGAAAGCAATCAATCCTTGACAAATGTGTCATTCAGCAAGCACTCCTAATGTAGGAGTGTTTTTGATATTGTACGAAAGGTTGCAGCGTAGAACAGCACTTGAGTTGAATAAGACAGATTCTGTTGTGAAGAGAGAGTCTATAAGGTGGTGAAAGGAAGTTTTGACCCATCTAGACTTATTGTGAGTCTTGCTTCTCTTTGAAACCGTATGAAAAGATTTTAGAATTAGTTTTGACCTGGATACTTAATTTGAACTGGAAACCATGTCTTGTCATTAGATTGTTCTCAGTCACTTTCACACTGAAATTACTTATAAATATTGAGGTAAAGTTGAATGCTGACTTTCATGTCATAAGCTGTCGGAGCATTATATTTTTGGGCTAAACTATTTGCATTTCACCAAGCAGAAGAATAGTATCTCTAAACTGTCTCTTTTTTATCTAATAGCTTGCAATTAACATTTTTTTCCCTTCTACCTCATAAATTAATGCATGGAATTTGAATTAAGCATGTATGAAAAATACTTGTCCTCCTAATAATTGTCCTCCTTTTGTATCGCCGCAATTCATTTGTGGTTTGTTGTATTCTCCTCTCTTCCACTGCTCGCTATCCCTCAGATACAGTACGTAGGGTAATTGATATGCTTTAACGGAGGTCAAAATTTGCATGTGAATTAACAGCAGTAAATTAAATTGATATTCCGAGCACATCACAATCCATTCCTTTAGACCTTTGTTTTGGTGCCTGGCAGACCCAGGGTGTAACCGTGAAGCAGTCACAAACATCTGTCTGCTCAATAATTTGATAAACAGCTCACACAAAAAGTCTTCAAATTATTCCCACCGAAGGCTATGTTTTGTCTCCAGTGTGAAAGCTGGAACATAGAGCTCAACTGAATGCAACATGTTTTTCCTTTCTTCTAAAAAATGTATTTCCTCTTTATTCTGCTGGCAGTTTTTCAGAGTATTGGCTGCAATGGCTCTCTCATGTTCACGTCACAATTGCCGTGATTGTAAGCTGTGCCTAAGGATTAAAGGGATGACAGTAATTTTAGTTCAAATTTTGGTAACATTTAGGTTAGCGTCAAATTCTCACTAATAACTAGCTGCTTATTAGCATACATATTACTATGATGTCGGCTGTTTTATTAGTACTTATACAGCGCATATCAATGTATCATATTCTACATCTCTTAATCCTACCTCATATCTAAACTTAACAACTATCTTACTAACTATTATTTAGCAGTAATTAGGAGTTAATTGAGGCAAAAGTTGTAGTTAATAGTCAGTTAATTGTGAGAACTGGACCCTATTCTAAAGCCAAAATTTTGAATATGAAAACATTTAAAGAGAAAGAAAATAGAAAGTCAAATGTGTTCTCTCTTTTTGTTAATGGAAATGTAGTGAATGATTTTTCACATAAATAACTGTAAGGGAATTACAGTTGAACCATATTAAGTGACCAGTATGCTCAATGATATCCAGGACTTAAAGTTGAAGTTCAAATAGTTGACAGAGTTTACTAAAGACAAAGTTCTTCACACTTCCAAAGGCTGTAGAAAATTAGTACAAGAATCCAGCCTCAAACCAACTTAGGATACAGGGGTAATATGCTTATTTATTTACTTGTTTCTTTAATCTTTTATTTAATTATTTATATAGTTTTATGATCAAGGAAAATGACAATCTTAACATTTTGCAAGCAAAGATGAAGTTGGTGGTGAAGGAAAATGTCACGTTGCATAGAAATATTTCATCTAAAAGGCGAGACCAAGGATATCACACAGTAGGGTTGTGACGGTGGGAAAAATGGGAAATTTTCCCATTGGTTAATCGATGTGTGACAACACCGGTAATACCGGTATACTTGCGTTCCTTTCATTTGCAACTCGCTTTTAAATCGCTAATTCAAGTTAAAGCGAAAGTAAAATGCACACGGCCACACATTTATAATGGTGCGAAGCAAGAGTTTTCAATTAAGTTGAGCTTCCATTGGAATAAACTGAAAATGATCCGCGCCAATAGACTATGAATGCTGCGGATTTTACTTTTACTTTCAAATTAGCGCCAATTTCCGGGCGGCAGTTGCTTGAAGGGTGGGTTATTATTCTTAGGGTGCGTTCACACTTGTCATGTTTGGTTGGATTAAAACGAACCCTGGTGCGATTACTCAGTTAGTGCGGTTCGTTTGAACATATGTGAACGCTGCCATCCGAACCCTGGTGCGGACCAAACAAGCGGACCAAGACCGCTAAAAAGATGGGTCTCGGTCCGCTTCCAAACAAACTCTGGTTCGGTTCGATTGATATATGAACGCAACACGGACCAAAAGACATGTAAACAAACCAAAAAGAGAATGTGATCACAAGATGCGACGCTACAAGTCAGCTGATTTGATGATGCGGAAAGATCTGTGTATCCAAAATGAGTCGAAGGCAACGAGGAGGTGAAGTGCCTCATCAATATTTGTTTCTGCATACAACGGAGGAAATCCTGCTGCTGTTTTGAATGTTTTGAACATTTTATGAGCTCTTCGTGAGTTCTCAGCTGGTAAAAATAAAGCATATGTACACGCATAAAATGATGGCGTTTAATCCAGCACACAGCATTGTTTTGAATGTTCGGTAAGTGAGCTCCGTCGCCAAATATATGTCATAGAAGCTGACCAATCAGGTCGTGACCGCATCCCTATGCCTTTGGTTCGGTAACTTAAGGTTCGCTGTTAAAAATGCCAGTGTGAACGCTAAGCGGACCAGGACTATATGTTTTGTTTTTGTTTTTTGGTCTGGACCAAACCAACCAAACCAACCAAACTACAAGTGTGAACGCACCCTTAATGAAAAATACAAAAGCTAGAAAAACACAACTAATCCTTTGTAGGTCCCAGGTCTATTAGCACACAGTTAACCAGTGTTGCAACTGAACACGCTCAACACTATCGCAGCTAGCCAATTTACAAACTTTGCACAGAAGTTACGCTGGTGAAGGTGTCTCAAACCAGTCAATGAGTGTGTTTACATACACACCAGTACGCTGAAAACTCTTATTGAAGAGTTAAAAACAGTTTTTTGAAATAATCTTTTGTCCCGGTTTACATGCAAACCCAAGTAAACCGCAACGCGAGTAAACCGTTTTTATTAATAAATCATATTAATAAAAATTTCCCGGTAGTGAGGTCAAAGTATAGCCTAATCATTTGTGTATCTCACTCAGAGGATTCCATTTATTATGTCTATTGTGATGTTAAAGCATTAAAAACCAAAGTTTGCGATATATGTCCTCCTCCCTAGCTCTAACGGACAAAAGTCTAGCTGTGTTGATCGGTTTATGCCTTTATGCCGTTTATGACTTTACTCCGGTAAAAGGAAAACAGGTTATTGCGTTTACATGACCACATGTATTTTCAGCTTATTAAGCATAGTTAATCGGGTTAAGAACGTGCATGTAAACATACTCTTAATCCCTGAATGTGAAAGCAAAAACTGACCGAGCTGATCTTAATTTACTGGCTTAATATTTATCTTGTGGACCATACATTAATGAGAAGAATCAATATTTCTTTGTTAAACAAGTTTTAGCTTGGTGTTTGAAGCTGCTTTTGATTTTCATAGATGACTGGTTTTGTGCTATGTTCAGACCTAAAGACTGTTTTTAGGCCTAAATGATTTTAGTTATATTATTATTATTATTATTTGTAATTGTAATTGTATTATTTTTATTAGTGTCAATAAACGTTTTGTTAATGTGCTGTAGAATCGAAACAAAATGCTGACGAGCAACGATGCCATTTTCGCCTTAACAACTCTATAGGAATGATGAGTCTCTTTTATAATAAGCACTCTTGACAGTTTTTGAATTGGTCACCTTGCAATTTAATTTTGATGTTGGGACGTAGTTTTATAGTCTGTTTTAAAAACACATTCATTGGAGTGCTCAATCCTCATCCTCACGTGTGTCGATGTCACAACTATGTGGTGATGTTGTCATGAAATTACGGAAGGCAAATGAATTGTAGGTCCTAATATTAATTTGATAATAATATTAGTCTTATAATAATAATTTATTACATTAATGGGAAAACGAGCCAATTATTGTCTTGATATTATCAAAGGCATCAACCATCGCAAAATCTCTATCGTCGATACACAATACTATCGTCTATCGGCACAACCCTAATATGTAAGGGTCACAGGTGAGTCATAAATTCTGGAAGGAGTCTTCTCATCTGGGACACTGTTGAACTCTCTTGGAGGCTATTCCTCTGTCATGATTACATGTCTCTAAAAATAATAATCAACCCCTGCAAGAACAATTAAACATAGGTGATATCTTTTCCCTTCAAGGCTGAGTTTTGTCAGGATTTCACTGGAGCAGAACATGAAAACTACTTCCACATAGAGTACTGATATAAATTTCTACACATGATTCAGTTATAATTTGACATTTTGTGACAAATTGTGTTTGTTAAAAAAATAAATAAATGTTAAAATAATTACACATGCTAAATATGCGTATGTGTTGACCTGTGTTGACACAGTTGTTTTTACACACCTCATACAGTCATGAGAAGAGCAGAATAAAATTATGAAGTTCAAACAATTCCCTTGAACCAAAAATATGACTCTTGATTAATTTGGTTGTATGAGCAAATTAAGTACAAAACAAGTACAGATTTATTCTCTGGAAGCCAGGCTAAATGAGTAAATACTGTTACTGCCTTCCTGAACCCTCAGTTACCTCTCAGAAACCAAATCCAGACATTGTGTGTATATTAAATACCAGATTAGATACACTGTTTTAAGCAAACTATGATTTCCAATTCATTATATAAAACAAGAAGAGGGATGATTAATCAACCCATTCATAACTAAAATTATTTGCAGACGTAGGACCATGTTTTTTCAAGCTCAATATGAATGACATTTTCATGTTCATAATAGAGAATTTCCTTCTAAAAACAATAAATTGCCTCCATGTAATTGCAAAAGTGGTGAATTAATTTTTATTCTGAATGTGTTCTACATCAGAGTATAAAAGCTTTAAAGTTCCCTGTGTTAATTCAATAGTCACTTGATTTATTTTAATGTCCTTATAGCATGAGGAAGGTGAATTTGAGCTTTTATCATCGTTCCAACAACTGGACACTTATGTTAATTGATCACCTTTTTTTTTTTTGCTATATTTCGCATTTGACCAGACCGGCTTACTGATCTGTGGTGAGAAACTGGTTGAGCTATATGGAATTGGAACAGAGCCAATTTTAAAACACATTAGTATCATATTGTTGTAGTTTGTTTTCCAATTAAAATAGATTTTATTACAAAAATACCTACACATTGTCATACTAGGCACCTCACAATTCCATTCACTTCAAGAGGGCTGCGATGCGACGATAAAATGATTATCGATGCATCTTTTTCTTTCTATACAGGATATCTTTTTTTTCTCATTAGAGGTGGGATACTTTAGGCACCTCACGATCCGATCAGATTCTGATTCTGGGAGTCATGATTCGATTCAAAATGATTCTTGATCCACATTTTTTTCTTATTAATTAGTGTACCGACTTTAAATCTTAAATTTATTTGTACATTTTATTGAATTACTTTAATTAATAAGTACTTTTTAAAATATTACAAATTAAAAAATGAAAACTATATATTAAGAATTTTCAGCTAACTATATAGCTTCACGACACACAAGTAAATAGTAAATAAAGAAAAACAAATAAACATATTACAAGCAATAAACAAAGAGAACTTCACGGCTATTTGATCATTACAGATGACATCATAGGCAGCTGGGGATTCAATTGGTCGCATTCACATTAATGTGCAGCTCTATTTTGACATATAAGATGGTGTCTGTCAAATCCAGGGGTGTCCAGTCCTGCTCCTGGAGGGCCACTGTCCTGCAGAGTTCAGCTCCAAATAAACACACCTAAACCAGCTAATCAAGGTCTTACTAGGCATACAGTGCTAGAAACTTTCAGGAATTTGTGTTGACTAGGGATGTAGGGATTGACTCAACTCACAATGCGTTATGATTCACGATATTGTTTCATGATTTTCTCACAGTTTTTTTTTAACAAAATGAAATTTAAGACAAATTATAAATGTAAAAATGTTATTTTTTCTAAGACAAAATGCTGCATATTTCTTTGTGAAATTGAATATTTTCTTTCAAATAACAAAACTAAATTGAAATTCTAGAACTAATCCCAAAAATGTCCCTCCAGTTAGATCTTCCAGGGCTGTTTTCTGGGGAGGAGGTTTGTTTCAGCTCAGGTCCTGCGATGTCTGTCTGGTCAAGAGGCTGCAGAAATCTAAGTACGACAGTAACAGAGGTTTCACGTTATTATAAAGACAAGATTTTAATATTTGCTATAATTTGCATCTTTACACTTTCAAGAATTACTTTTGAGCACAAAAAATGCTATAATAATCTACGTTATTAAAAAATCATTTTACAGGAAGGTGTCATTTGTAAACATTAGTTAAATATATTAACTATCCTGAACTGTACATGAACAATGAGCAATGTGCTGCGGTATTTATTAATCTTTGCTTAAGGAATTGAGTTTTATGTATTGAATGTATAGACCTATTGCATTCACAATGGCATATTTGATGCCTTCGTAGAGCATTTTGAGGGGAAAATGCTGAAATAACAGTGGGCGAGACCCTTTTCGGTGAACTTCGCTGTTTTGAATCAAAACATTTTGGCTACTTTCCCATAGACTTGAGTGAGACCATAAATGTCTATCGAGCTGTCGCGATCTGTTTTGGCGCTCTGTAGCATGACAGATCGCTGTAGCTTTACAGTTCAAGCTCATGAACCTATCATTTCTTCTGCTTAGTCACATGTAATCAATCAATCAGTGATTCAACTGCGGAAATGAGTCAATAAAACAGCTTATACGGATGGCACATTTAGCTCAGAAAAAACGCTCTATGTCCAAAAACTCATTAGTCAGCTACAAAATTGAGCATTTTGCTAAATATATGCACTATAGGCTATTGCATATTCATTGTATTTATACTTAACATGTGCTTCACTATTGAATGTATAAATTCATTTTATGACAGCCACCATTTAAATGTTTAGGCCTATATAAAACACGAATAGAAACATAATTATTTCATTTAAAATGTATTATAACATTATTATAAATACTTCGTTATGTGTAATTTATATGCAAGTAGCTTCCAAATCAATGAATTTTACCCTTTAATACTATTATGATGCACCAACTGCAGTTCCCTATAGTTTGCAGCATTAGTTGAGAGATTTTTTTTTTTTTTAGGAAATTTGCCATGTACTGTACCTGATTGGCCCCAAATTAATCAATATTGAATCGAAGGTTATCAAATCGCAAGCTATAAAATCGCGAATAAAAATCGAATCAATGTCAATGCCCAGTCTCAGTGTCAATATATATAATATTTTACATATATAAACAATTTAGTTCTTAAACATGTCTCCTTTTTCACCACTTTTCAGTTTGAAGGTATGCACATTAGAAGTGTAACATCAAGCAAAGCGGCCATTTCCCACAGCGCATATCCTGTGCAATGAAGACGGCGATTGCCCTTGTAATTCACTTCAACCTTTTTGAACTTTAAAATAGATTATTTTATGGAAGATTAGAGGGTTTTGTGTGTATGTGGAATTCGAAGCAAGCTGAATACGGCTGTTTTTAGAGCACAAAACAGCGTCATTGAGTATTTCCAGAATCGATTCAGACATTTTCAGAATCGTTGAAGAGTGAATCGCGATCCATCTGAGAATTGATTTTTTTGTTTCTTCCACCCCTAATTGTCATGTGAATAACCAGTCAGAAATTTCATTGATTTAAGTTTTACAAACTACTGTTCTGATGCGTTCAGTTAGATGTTTCACTAAAGGATTTGTCTGACTAATTCAAATCCAGTAACTGCTGAGTAGTTTTTTTTTTTATCGAATCATCAAAAGAACGACTCATGTAGTCACTTGCCTGATCGTGCTGTATGTTTTTGTGTGTGTGTGCAGCCCATGAGGACAACTCAAGAGAGATATATGTGTTTTCTTTCCATTATACTGTGGAAGATAGTCTTTTTATCTTTTTATTTAATTTGACGCGGCGCAAACTCACTTTCACACGTTGGGTAATGCTGATGCATAGAAGTGATTTTTTTCCAGTGTATATCTGTGTGTGTTCTCTAACATGCAAGAATTTGTGTCTAAACATTTACGAGTGTGCAGGAGAGACAGAAGCAATTAATGAAGTGCTGTGAAGTGGATAAAAAGGTTCAAAACCCTCTTTCAAAAAAATGTGCTAGAAACGTTAATAAAGTACAATGGAGTGTGGCTTGATGAGAAGCTTTTCTTTAAAGCCTAAGATATAGAAAGAATTGGACACAGCCTGTCTCCCAAACAAATGTCAAGACTCCATGTCATCCATGCCAGTGACAGTAATTTTCATGCTTTGGGAGCAGGATTAAAAGTTGACGTGGAATAGAACAGCTCTCACACATTTTTAATAGAGTGGTATAAAGCTAATTCAAAAACAAAGGCCTCTGCTGTATGGGATCTCATCATGACTAATTACGAGGGATAATTTGAAATGCCTTTGGAAAACGAAGCCCTAGTAAATGTAAAGCAGTTTAATTAGGCCAAATTGATCAGAATCAAGAGGACTGCTAAAAGCATACACTGTCACAATGAGGTAACCTGCGCAGAATCTACAAAACTAACACATAGGTGTTAACGCTGTCCATTATTATAGAAATGGAGTAAATCACAATTTCAAGGCATAGCTTTTTTGATGTCAGGCATACTTTTTTCCCCCTTTCCTTTTACATTATAAGAGTTAAATCAACCGGGAGTTTTAAAATAGACAATTACAATCTTTAAAATGTATTTTGTGTTTGTTTTTGCCTCTTAATGTCTTTCTCATTCAGTGATTGGTTGTATTCTATCTCAAACATACAACCTACAAATAACCTCACAACTGTTTTACTTGTAGCATTGGATGTAGTGGACAATGCAAACATTTGTGCCTTTAATAATGGGTTATAATCAAATATTTTAAGTAATGTCATGTTTTCTCATATTTTTGGTTCGTGGTCATTTGTTTTGGAATGAGCGAGTACATAACAGACCTGCCAAGCATTTTGACTTCAGAGTATGGTGGTACAATTTAGAGCTGCAACTAACGATTATTATTTATTTTTTTTCTGTCGACTAATCTAATGATTATTTTTTCCAATTAGTCGACTACTCTAGCGATTATTTTTATTACTTTTTTTTTATTAATCTAGTGATCTTTTTTTTACGTAAGAAGTTAGAAGTAATTTAGCAGTTCATTGAGGTGTAGAAACACTGGGACACGCCATTATGTAATAATACAATTTGATTTTGATTAAAAATAAGCCACTTTTGTGTGGTCGTCCTGTTGTAGACATTTGAACTTTAAAATGAAGAGTGTCAAAGACTTTCTATACAGTCTTAAAAGAACTTTGAAGGTGTTCAAGCCATTGTTCGCTCAAAATATTTTCTTATTTGCGAGACAAAGATTTTCTCCTCAACTCAGTTCACGCGCGCGCGAAATGCTCTTTTGCACGCTCAAAATATGATCTTGTGTGCGCAAAAAATTGGCAGAGATCCAATTCCATAGGTGGTACACCATTTCGGTTCTGCAAAGGGAACAAAGGACCATTTTATTTGGCCTCTGTTTAAAGTATTCCCATACTTTTGATAATCGTGGTCTAGGTTTTTGTGATAGAATGGAACTTTCCCCGTTCCCAGGAGCAGAATTCCGCCATTACGCCAGATGAATGTAAACAGTGTGACGCGTCGACGCATTTCACGCACATTCGACATATTTTCGTAGTCGACGTAATCGATGACGTCGACACGTCGTTGCAGCTCTAGTACAATTTGTCACTCTTAACTACTCAAAAATGTGACGCCTTTGTGTTCAATTGTCAGGGATGCAGACTTAAGCTTTTCGGCCATCACCAAAAAGCAAAAATGGGGTTATGAGTCTAAAATTAGTCATTTGTGTAGATCTGATGAGTTTTTGAAATTGGGAGGGGAGAGGTCTGTGAGGATTCACGAGCAATAAAATGAGAATTAGATATGGCAAAAAAAAGAGCTAAGCAAAAGAGCGTGATAATGTGTTTTTTTAAAAAGGTCAGTTTTTAAAAGGTCCTGTAAGTTTAATTAAAAAAACTTATTTGAACTGTCCCAAAATTTGATTAGTAACATGGGCATTGTGTAATGCTGTCAGCTGTTTGTGATGTGCAGTGGTCGGCACGTGTCCGACGGTTTGTCTGAGCTACGTGCTTCTGTAATACAATATATAGGTCTTAATTTAAAGTGACAATTCAGCCATAAATGCCATTATTTACTCATCCTCTTGTTCCAAACCTGTATCATTTTCTTCCTGTGGCAGGAACACAAAAGAAGATGTTTCAAAGAACGCTGGGAACAAACAAAGTAATGTTCTGAAGAAAGAGAAATGCAGAAGTTCAGATTAATACAAACAAGCCGTGTGACTATGAGAAAGGATTAGCTTCCATGTTAGCGATTAGCCCTCCGCGTGTCAATAGTGGCATGTGTGCCATTGGTTGGTGACCCCTACTTTATGAGTTGCTGTGGAGACAGTGAGGTGTACAGTACCTTTATGTAACAGTGAAGTTTTTTGTAAATGTATGTAGATGGTCACAATACAGTTTTTGTTTGTTCAAGGTTTTCATTTATTGAACTTGAAATTGTTTGCTCGCACTCTACAGAATGTCATTTACAGCAAACACTACTGTGGTAATAGAAGCACTCACAATGCAACAAGGATCGCTAAGTGATCAGATTTTTAATGATAGGATCGTATTTTATTGGAATTCCAGTATTATTGGCAAGATTTTAAAGCAAGCCTACCTTCTGGTTTCAGATTGGTTTCCTATGTCCACATTTCTCCATGAGTGCACACAATACAGCATGGATTGGCTAAATTTAAATATAGATAGTAAGGTTGTGATGATAGACAATGAACAGCCAGAGAAATCAACAAAAGCATCAGTCATCGGCGATATCAGAAGGATTTGGCGTTTCCAATTAATGTATTAAATTATTATTGATGTTATTATTGTTAGGATACTATTATTAATTTGCCCCACCATAATTTTATAATATAATATTAAATAGATTAGCTTACTCCTCACTGAAAATGTTTTTAAAAACATTTAAGTCTATTATACAATGAATTCTATGATTAAAATGATATAATATCAGTCTATAAAACTGTACGTCAGAACACTGCAATAATCAGTCATCAATGACTATTAAGAGCAGCTTCATTTTAAACGCTTTAAAACTTTCAAAAACAACTTGTTTAACACAAAATACTTCTCTTCTCATTTCTTCACTTACATATGGGCCACAAGAGAAATATTACTTACTGTTATTCGCACGCTGAAGTAGAATCATCTCTCGTGGTCTCTGAGAATATGCACAGTTAATGCAGCGTCAGATGCTGAAAGCTCTGTTGGCTTTTACGTTCATTTTCTGTAAATTGACTGGGGTTTGAGACTTCTTCATTGGAATTCTTGTGTGATATCCACCCGCTTGCCTTCATGGTTTAAAACTGAAATAATTCCAATATTGTGACGCAAAATGCTTCTTTGTCATCAATCACATTTTTGCTCGCAAATTGATGGATTTTGCACACATCATTGCACAATACTTTAAATAACTGTAAAGTTATTACAGTCAATAAGTACATTAATGATCAAATAAATTAGCTCCCCAACCCAGACTATAATATCGTGTGTCGGCGATCTCACACGCTGACGATAGAATGATTTGACTATGAGGAGTATTGCCCAACACTAATAAATAGCAGCTATAATGGCTAAAGCCATGAGTTTGGGGTGGGGCTACCTGTTTGTCTTTATAATGGCAGACTGTTGAAATAATAGCCTCATTCTGGTGCAGAATTATACACTTCACGTCTACATCATCAGAAACCTTATTCAGGCCAAAGGGTTCAATGTGATTGATTTTCCTCATGTAATAGTTAGTATTAAAGCACCAAATGATGAGTTTCTACTTTATGTGTGAGTGAAATTAAGTGCAAGTGGTATAGTATAGGTGTGAATCAGTGTACAGGTCAATGATCATTTCACAACGCTGGATGGAAGCTTTTTAAAGCTGATTAGCTGGATGATCTCCCAGTTCCCATCTGTGTAGCTTATATATACATTTATCAGTTTTGCATTCTCCTGGAATCAGACCCACAATCTTGGTTTGTTTCATTTGAGCTGTTTGAGCTGCGGTAAAGCCAACATTTTAGTAGTGGTCGACTCATATTTCGCAAAGGCATTATATAATATAATTTAAATACCGGCATCGGCTGAGAAGTTATTGTGTTTGGTTGGTGTTTCGAAAGTGGGACTTTATTTTGACGGCAAAGCCTGAGCACACAGCTCTCCCACTCTCTGCGCTCATTTGTTTACTGTCTCGGTTTAATACATTATTAAACAGAACTGTTAAACAAAGAAAGTAAACTCTATATGAAAAAGCTGAATATGTTAACTGTACATGAATCGTAACACTATGTAAAATTAGCGTTACCTTGTCTTTATTTGAAAAAATATGATTTCCAGATTACTGAGTGCGGCGTTATTTACAGTGTGGTTTACTTCATTTTTATTTGTTTTTTTTTTTAAGAATTTCTTTCATTTTTAGCAAATTTTCTAATAAATTTAATATTTATTAACATAAATATAAATTATATATATATATATCCTCTCTTTAAGATACTGGCATCAGTTGACTGCTACATTTTAGTTTACAGCAACATATTAATAAAAAAATTGGCTTTTTGTCTACAAACAACACTTTTTTCACCTTAAAGCATTTTTGAAGTTTTTTCCCCCCTTTTTCCCCCCATTTATCAATGTTTAAACGTTCTTGTAATCCATAATGTAAGTTGATGTGATCATTTTGACAATCCTTGTTTTTTAAGTTTGTGCTGTTTCATGCTCAGATTTGATCTATTGAACATTTACTTACAAAGGATGACATTCTTTGACACAGAATATCCTGATTATAATTACACCTTGCTTTCTAGCCTCAAATCAGCATTCAACTTTGTTCCAGATGGCCTGTTTGACATCATGATCCTCTTAGGAAACTGAATTGTAGTCGCAGCATTACCTAGATACAGTATTTATTTGTGTGTGTGAGGTTGCGTACACATTCTCACTCATCTGGGCTGCCTTCTGCTGACACTGGAAATTGCGCTTATGGGGGCTTTGTCTTGTAGGTCAAATTATCCTCCAATTCATCCAGCACAGGCTGAACTCGATCTCCAGTGGATGGGATCAGGCAGGGCCCCGCATCCTTCCCATTAAGCCATCTCACTTATATAAGGCAAGCACATATGAACTCAGTCACCAGCTCCCCTGCCTCCAATATCCCTATAACATAGCATGCATATTGATTGCAGATTGTGCATTTGAGAGACTCTTTTCTCCCCACATCCATGAGAAGCCGGGGAATCATGTTACTCTGCAGCTGATTAGAAAGCTCATGCATAGGAAATTATGCGTCCAGCGCCTCTCCTTCTCCTCCATCTGCCCGCAGTGCAGGTGAAAACAATTTACACATCGGCGGCCTAATGGATACATTCATGGGGAGTGGTGAGAGAAAGGAGGAAAGAGACGGGAGAGCGAGAGCGAGCGGCCGTAATGGGCCAGGCCAATGCAGGCCAGCAGCCTTGGTTAGACGGACGCCGCAGATAGCAGCGTATCGGATAACATCTAATCGTGGGGTTGCAGGCTAATGAGCGCGGTCGTGCCCTGTCAGTGCTAGCTTTTGGCCTGCACTAAAGACACTCGTAAACAATTCGGCTGCGCGCGCTTCAAACGTGCCCGTAATGTGTTGATTCAGCAGGTAATGAGCTGCTCCCAGAATCAATACCCTCCTCTCGGCACCCTGACCGGCCCTGCAGTCACAGGGCACAGCTAGCAGGGCTCGATGTTGCACCCCCCTCCCTCCATGACCTCTCTCATTGCGGTAAGGATGGCGCACTGTCTGAAGAGGACCATTCTCATATTGCGGAAGGCGCCCGAGTGTCAGAACTTTCATTCGCAGGCGAGCAAATGAACAGGCAGCCACCGCATGCTAATGAGGCACAGGCTATTTTCCACCTTTTTTATCTGCACATTATGCTCTTGACTCTGGAGAAGGTGGGAATTAGGTTGGACCTTAGTGTCAGGCTGCCTGATGGCTGCGCTCAGAAAAACTGGTAATTGAAGCCGATGGCTGCTACGGAGGAGGTCTGAATTTGGAAATAAACAGTTTCAAGCATCGCACGTCATTTCTGGAGAGATGGCAGGGGAATGGAAATGAGCTGTCTGGATTTAATGTGCTCGCACAGCAGGGAAAAAGGGGGGCGTCTTTGTGGATGACAATTCCACTCATTAGGACTTCAATGCAGCCGTAATGACAGGGAGCCTGGGACACTATATTCAAAGAGGGCAATTAGAGGACGTCCTCTAAACTGTAAATTTAGATGCTATGAAAAAAATCTTTACGTTGTTGTTTTTTGACTTTGCGAGATACATCTAATGGCTGTGAAATGGAGGGCGAGATGTAGATAGATGGCCTCCCACTGAGATTTATCTTTTTTTTTTTTAATCTGCACTGGAACTTTGTTTATCATTATTGCTTGTTTATTAGCATAATGGGAAGTGGACCAATTATTTCTCCTCTCATTGGCAAAGTGACTCATTTGTGTTTGTTTCTCTGCTCGTTTTCTGTCGGGCCTGCTTGAACATCTTCATCCGTTTTTCTTTGAATGAGTGTCTATTTGTGAGTGTGCGCATGTCAGCTTTTATTTTTTTTAAACGCCAGCATGAGAGCATTCTTATTATTTACATCTGTTATGTAACATCGCACAGATTTCAGAATGCCAATTAATGTTTCGAAATGAGCTGCGTTCGTTCCATACACATAGGGGACGACAACCGTGCGAGAGTTCTGAAAAAGAAACTCCTTTCTATGCGATGAGTGCGTGATCTTTATATCGAAGAATCTAAAGCAATTTCTAGAGATCGGCCTTCTGAGCTTGATTCCCTCACCATTTAGCTGCATTGGGTCTCACCTTAGGGACGCCTCTCTTTTCATTTCCACTGGATTATCAGCAACAATACAATTCAGTAGTGCAAACTTTTTCTCTCTTCAAACCTTCCTCAAATCCCATTCCCTCTCGCCAAAAAGAAGCTTGTCTTATGTTCTTTTCATATTTGATTTCCATGAGTCGAATAAGCGTGCTCCGATTATCCCGGCGGTCAGAGCTCTCTTTCGGGGTGTTTTTGTTTTTTAGGCGAGGACCTGTCGATCAATCCCCAAATTGACTTGGGTCCGTTAATCTCTGTTGCTTTTTAATGCAGTGTGTCAGAGCAGCGACCTGGGCCTGATTGTAATTCAGGCACAAAACCTTGATGTGCTGGAAGAGACTGCAGGGGTTTTCTCAGCTGGCGGAGCCTGCATGCTCATGAATAAAACAGGGGCTTACCAGTTCTCCTGAGCACAGAGCCCCGTCCGGTCTGTTTTTATGGTGCTTGGTTGGAACAATATCACTCCCCATTCCAGCAGAGAGAGGAGGATTTTTGCGTGGTCTTGTTCTGGACCCGTAATTTTATATAATCAGTGCGTATTTGGGATCTTGTCGTTGTGAATGGAGGAAAATCAACACTTTGCATGTGTTTGTCTTTAAAATAAGAGATATTATAAGTAGAAAACGCCTTGTTTCGTGTCGTTTCGATATTATTATGCTTAAACTGAACATTATACATGTTTAAAAGGCTACCGCATTGATACCATTGTGAAAGATGAAAAAAGTTACCATGCCCTTTCACTGATTAGATTGTCTTGCAACCAGTTTTAAGCATAAAAAAAATCGAAAGCTCTCTAAACTAGCATATCTTACAGGCTTACAGACTTCCTTCTCCTCTTCAGTGAAGTGTTGGAGCACAATTAGTCATGAGTGGCATGACGTTCCTCGCGAGTCCTGTTTGCAGACTCATTACCAGACCCTGCTGGTGTCTTGGAGGCTGAGAGGAAGTCAAACAAAGCGGCACTCATATTTCTCCAGTTCTCTGTGGCGTTGAACAGGCCCTGGCCTAGCGGCAGTGTAGAGAAGTGAAGGGCTGTGAAAAGAAACCCCAGCTGCCCTCTTACTGCCTCACACCCACACACACACATCTCAGACTGGATAGGGACAGAAGCAGTTTAGTTCTGTTCAGTATCTCCGGTGATATTTCAGACCTAGCTGTGCTCTTGAAGTCTCGTCTGGATTTTTCTACATTGTAAACATCATTGATACGCAGGTATTTATGGAAAACACAAGCCAGTGACTAGTCTACATAGTGGGTCAAGTTGAGTCCAACTTCAAGCATGGAACGGAGCTGAGCGACCCGGCTATGCAAATCCTGGTGCGTGTGTGTGTGGTCAGCAGCGTGTATGCTCTCTTTCTTTGCTCACATGCATGTCGAAACTTTTCAGCCGTGCGATCTTCCAAAGACTGCTTTGCTTAAAATGAGACATAAACTGGACATGAGTTTCAGCATTTCTCCTCATCTTTTCATTGGCCTAGAATTTCTTTTTCTCAGTCTGTACATGCATGTGAATATTTTGTATTCAAACCGGGAATTAACCAATATAATTCAGTGAATGTGTCCGGATGTTTACTTCACAATTCTAAGACTTTCTATCCGTTCAGCCTTCTTTCTCATATCAATGCATTGGCCTGTATGTCACTGCTCCGCTTGACAGACGATATCAAAGCGAAATGAAAGCGCTGACAGCCGCCACCCTGTACGCGTCCCTCGGTCTTCCATATTTATCCGTCTGTAGAGAAATCAGAGGTCTTTTTTCAGGTCCTACAGGAAGAGCTTCTATCCCCATCCACACAGGTCTGAGAGGAGCCAGTCATCAATGTGGGCGATTTTTCTTAGCTCAGAAGGTTCAAGGCTGTGTGTCAGCAACTACGTAAGACATGGTATTTTCAACCCTAAACTAATGTCAGAGACAGTTAAATAGAGAGAGTCAGGTCAATTGCATATTCTTGAAAATGTTCAAAGAAACCAAATAGAAAAATTATAATAATAATGAAGGAAAGGGGGGAAAAAAGGAGGAGGAGGAGGTATTTAAGTCCATGTTTGGACTTGCAAATGACATATATTCTAAATGCCCCAGCCATTCTACCTCATATATGTGGTAAATGTTAGTGGATGTCTTGGTTTATAAGTAACGCTGTGCCTTGTACCTGACACAGTCAGACGGTGCTTCAGTCAGCTAAGCGCAATCACTCAATCTGGAGACAAAATAGCTGGTATTTTCCCTCGGTTGCACAAGTCTGATGACTGCTCTGAGTAGTCATTAACCAGTCATATTGATGAGCTTTGCGTAATCCATCAGCTTTGTTTTTTATTTATTTACTATCTGAAACATAATTAGTGATTATGTAATATGCTGGCTCTTGCTGCTGTGATTGCTGTCCAGTGTTTGAAAGGGTACAGTTCTTAGTCAATTAGAG
Source organism: Zacco platypus (assembly GCA_038088235.1). NCBI lineage: Eukaryota > Metazoa > Chordata > Actinopteri > Cypriniformes > Xenocyprididae > Zacco > Zacco platypus. The sequence goes on from CM076069.1 coordinate 3,954,768, forward strand.
TCTGATTAGTGCATAGCAAATCCACTTAATTCTAAATATGTTAATTAACAGTCTATGCACTCATACTAGTGGTTAAAAGCACTAGTAACCTCATGCAAGCTTCAAATGTGCTACTCTCTAAATTGCTTGCAGTACGTTTCTTTGAAAGGCTATATTTAATTAAATGGCGTGTACTGTAGCCAGTTGGAGGGCTAATGGAAGTTACATTGTATGTAACAGATATGGTGGAGAATCGCTTGACTATCATTAATGGATACAATTTGACTTTACCCCTTTCTTTGCTCATTCATAGAAGGGGTTAAAAAATCTGTTTAAAGAAAAGGACCAGATTCAATCATTCTCAAATTTAATTAGCATCATTTATAAAGCTATAAATGGACCAAGGAGATGGTGTAAATGTTTTATGTAAAAAAAAGGGTGACATTTTGCGTGTTGTATTTCCTCTCTGTGAAATAACAGCAGCTTTGTTTTTTTGTGATGAGAAATGCTTAAGGACCACTCCACCTCATCCCACCCAACCCCACCCAAAAAAAAACAAAAAACTGACAGCTATCATTGGGTAAAATAACTTGCATTTCTGTTATGCTGTTATAAAATTACATTGAATTGCAATAAACAGTCTGCTGAGTATCTCTGAAATGTTAACCAATATTATTGTATCTTAGTCAGAGACACTCAAGTAAAAATATGCACACAGTATAAAAGGATATGTATAAAGAAAAGATCCAAACGGAAGAAATCACAATCATCCATCGGTGCTTCATGTATCGCAACAGAGCCATCTAGTGTTTTCGTTGCTGAATGTAAAGTAGTCCTGAGATTTTTAGCTCTGTTGTTCAGTCTTTTTTTTTTTTTAAGGTTATTCTTAAATGCAAAAGCATTTTTTTTTTTCAAGTCCACAATTATACTGAAAAGGTACACACCACTTTTAAACAGGCCTCCTGTTCCGGTCATCATTAGACAAATCAAAATAGCAATAATCCCATACATAACTTTATTTAATTGAGGTTTAAGTGTTTAGTTGTTTATCGTTAAATAATTGCAGTCATCATAACTATTACCACCTGTAAATATATTATTTGTTTAGGCTCTGGTATTCCAGCTCTTGCAAAAGCAGCGTTTCAAAAAATTGGTTAAGGGTGCCCCCACCTGGCCACAAGTCTGTTCTGTATCTGATACATTTAACCACTGGTGGATTGAGACACTGCATTAAGCCTGTTTATATGCACACATATTTGTGTTGGCTTGTGTCACATTAAATCAAATATGAAAATACGTTTTTTTATAATAACCTAAAATAGTTTTATTTTCAATACTAATATGATGATGATCACAATATACAATTTTCGGAAGTGAACATGTATCTCAGTCTCTATAATGGTAGTGCTCATCCTTAAGGACTGTTAGATAGAATAAAAAGAAAAAATATATATACACAAGCAACAGTTGTTTTGGGCAGGCTGCGTTTTAAGAAAGGAGAATGCTTACTGTGCTTCCATTTGAAGCCCATCTCCTGAGCCATTTTCTTTGAGCACAGGGCTATTCTGTTCATCAGTATGGAAGTCTATTAGGTGAGGCGAAATCACACTGATGGACACTGAGCACCAGGAATCAGCTGCTCAATAAAGGCTCCTAATTGCTTAGCAACAGTGTTGCAGACCTCTCATTTGAGATCAAGAGTTTACTGGACTGAAGACTTCGCTTTGGAGAAATAGAGCTTGCGCCATTAGATAAGACAGGGGAAATGGGCTATATCTACATCCTTAGCCCCCTCCCTCTCCCTCTCTCTCTCTCTCATTCTCGCTCTCTCAGAACAACCCTCCACCCCCGCACCTCAGCGTGATGATTGTGTTACCTTTCAACTGGCTGATGTATTCAGTTCACTAGATTATTCTCTGTCATCTCAGTTAATTGAATTCTGTCCATCACATTTGGATGATTTTGCATTTGCATAAAGGTTAGAGTGGTGAAGAGTGTCAAACTTCAATTTAGACAATGTCAGTCAAATAAATATACCACTGTATCTGCCCAGGCTGGGTATTTATAGATTCTGACAGGAATTCAAATATCACTGCCTGCATTCTCATGGATGGGAACACTCATATGCATGTAAATATAAATATGAAAATGACTGGGGGGGTCTGTAAAATGCAGCTTGGGCTGGCATGTGTTATGGTGTGTGTGTGTGTGTGTGTATGTGGATTGGGGGTGATGCCATTAGTGTAGCCATCTACTCCTGTTGGCTTTCTGTAACAGAATAAATGGGCACTGTCGTCCTGGATTTTAGACTATACCACTCAAGTATTTTAAGCATCCGAACCACAAAGAACCCCAGGGGGAAACGCTGGGGCCATATTCTGGGGTCAAGACATGCTACCTGAACCATCAGCCATGTTTTTAAGTGCGGCAGGCTCTGATATCTACATTTTTTTTTCCCCCCTTCATGTCAAGCTTTTAACCAGCATTTCTGTTAGACCGAGGGAAAAAAAACCGAGAGATCTAATGATGTTGCACTGTAAATGAGAGAGCGAATGCGAGGAAAAATAGAAACATGTTTCTGATCCTTCACCGTCTGCAGAGATCTGATGCCTTCTTGATGCATAACTCAATATCCAATTCATTTGTACGTCTTTACCGGCAATTTTCATATTAGCCTGCTGTTGGAGCAAATGTCTGTTTCGATTTAGTGTGTGGTATCTGCAAGGCTACAAAACCGCAGGCACTGGCAGCAGAGCCGGAATAAGTATGTGTCAGTTAGTCAATAAAGAGGAGCCTGAGACGGAGGTACGATTAGAGCTCTTATCTCCTTTCATCGCTTTTGAATGCTGACTGAATTGAAGGTCAATATCTTGTGCTTCTCCAGAGCTGAGCAGGTGTCTAGAGAGCATGAATTCACTCTGTTATGGTGCATCACTGTGCCTCTTGGAGTAGCCAGAGCTCGCTAAAAAAAGAAACGAGGAACGGCCAAAGAAACGATCCCAAGTAGAAAAAAACAACAACACTTTAACAAGCCGTTTAGCGAAACTGTGTTGAGGCCGTTTTGCTCTATATCCCTCGCAGGCTCATCGTATGAGTTCCAGTCAATTGTGCGGGAAATGGAGCTCCTCTGCTGAGAGTTGAGATGATGTATTCTCTGTTCTTTCAGTATGGATAATTAAGAGAAAGAGACAAGTGAGAGACAGTGAGCTGGTATCGATGAAACAGTCTCAATCATCTGCGAGCTTGCTTAGAGCTGAGACGAAGAAGAATTTGTCGACAGTCGGTAAATTAAAGCCAGCTAATGCAAAGGCTCTGGGCACAAAGGCGATGGCATTCCATTCTCAATGGACCATCTGTTTGGAGACTTTTTCAAGGCCGCGCGTTATTGATTACATCGCCTTTTCTCGCGCAAACACGCCATGACAACAAGCCAGGGCGGCCGTGGAATCTGAGGTATATCCAGCTGCGGTTATTTTTGCACATTTCTATTCTGTACTCAACTATTAAAATGTGAACACTCACCCTTTCTCCTTGTGAGTGTCACCATGGACCAAATATGTAATGGACGATGGTAAATATTCCTGGTGCAGAGGACCTCTTTCGGACTGTTTGTGGAAGAGCTTAGAGGCCTGTTCAAATGGAAAAGCCACACAACCCACTGGATCAGCCCAGGGACACTTGAGTGGTGGCACAAGAGTGTTTGTGTGTGTTGTTCGTGTGGAGTTTGGGTTTGGCTCGAGGGTCTTGTACCCCCTGAGTGTCCTCTCATCTAGAAAACGACACTCTTAGATGTCGCGATGGATAGGCCTTTGCTTTTATCACGGAAGAAAAACATTGGAACAATAGATGCAATTCCTTGGTGAATTTAACATTCTTCACTCAGAAAATGCAAGAAAATTTCATTTACTAAAATAATTACATTGAAATGCCTAGTAACACAATAAATTAAATGTGAACTTTTGAAGTAGAAAGACTGAAGGATTTTCCAATAATATTTTATCTTTTCGGGACGGCCATATTTTGCACCCCTATTATAAGGCACAGATATAAGTTGTTTACTGAACTTTCTTGCATAAATAAAAATTCTTGCATTTGATTTGTAAAAATATGTAAAATGATTTTATTAATGACTGCTCACACGGTTCACAAAATTCTGGGGAAGATGATGTTGGTCCAATAAGAAATTTAAAGAAAAATTGCAATCATCTAACTCTGCAGCTATTCAAACGAATGCTGGTGAAATGTTTTATCTTCAACAGTAACACAAAATTGTGTTGCCTTATTGCAGGGTAAGCCTGATTGAGTTTTTTCTTCATCTCGACATGCCATATAAAACACAAATCTTTTCAGATTCCAAACAAAGCTGTACTTCAACTAGTCTTTGTTACATTAGCTGCCTTTTTATACGCTATATTACAAATCTTTATCATCCCAGCGTGACAACCTTGATGAACACTTGGGTTCTTGTAAATCAATCAAGTTTGTTGTTCTTCTTCTTGTTGTTATTGTTATTATTATTCCCCTTTTTGTCCTTCTCTCTGGTTCTCTTATTTTCTCTCTCTTTACACATTTGTCAAGCTTTTGGTAGAGTCACGTGTGCTTGCGAGTGATCAGAAATGTTTTTTTTTTTGTTTTTTTTAAGGAAACACTGCATTACAAAAGGACTTAAAAGGAGGTGTTACACCAATTTAGCTCAAATTCAGTCTTTTAACCAGTGTGATGCAAAAGAAATTACAGATGTACCACTGTGATTTGTGATGTTACCCGTATTCACCCTCCAAAACGCGCGTATAAATGTTCTTTTTGAAAGGGAGGGTTTCACGGGGATAATTTGATGCTGCAACTGGCACAAATGTACCATTAAAGGAAATATGCAAAATAATCATGATAAATATTTATCTTGTCAAAGGGATAAAAATATAGTTTTACTGAACTGTAAATCTTTTTTTTTTACTATGTAGTATCAGTAAATGACTGAATGTTACCACAACAATTACATCCCTTTGGGGGGTGTAATTGAATTGTGTTCATATAAATGCATAATTCAAAAGCAAAACACTGATCTGATGACAAAAGTTCAAACAGGCAAAAATTTTGCAGTAATATGAAATCTTACTTGCTTGAAATATACATCTGTTATGTCAAATTTGATATATATACAGTCATGTGAAAAAGTTTGGACATCCTATTGAATTCCATGGTTTTTCACCAGAACTGGTCCTTGGCAGGTCTTAAAATTTGGAAAATAAAACCTCAGCTGAACAACAAAACACGACATATCACATATCACATTGTGCCATTATTTATTTACCAAAAATACAACCAAGATGGAAAAGCCATGGGTGACAAACTATGATTCAGTTGCTTATAGATCCACTTTTAGCAGCTATAACTTGACGTAATCATTTTCTCTATGACTTTATCAGTCTCTCACATCATTTTGGAGGAATTTTGGCACTTTACAACGTTGTTCCAGTTATTTAGGTTTGTTGGCATTTGTCTGTGCACAGTTCTCACCGCAGCTTTTCAGTCAGGATAAGGTCTAGATTTTGACTGGGCCATTGCAACACCTTGATTCTTTTCTTTTTCAGCCATTCTGTTGTAGATTTGCTGGTGATCTTCAGATCATTGTCCAGTTGCATGACCCAATTTTGGCCAAGCTTTAGCTGTTGGATGAATGGCCTCGCATTTGATTCTAGAATACTTTGGTGTACAGAGGAGTTCACGGTCGACTCAATGCATGCAGTATGCCCAGGGCCTGTGGCTACAAAACAAACCTAAAATCATCACCCCTCCCGCAGCACGCTTGCCTTTTGGTATGAGGTGTTTGTTCTGATATGCTGTATTTAGTTTTCACCAAACATTTGCACCTTGGTCTCGTCTGTCCTAAGAAGTTTTGAAGTTTTGTAGTTTGTTCAGATGCAACTTTGCAAACCTAAGCCATGCTGCCATGTTTTGTTGTTGTTTTTGTGTTTTTTGGGGGGGGGGTTTAGATAGAAAAGAGGCTTTCTCCTTAAAACCCTTCCAAACATGCCTTCCAAACATTGTCCAGTCTTTTTATTTTTTACTGCCATGAACTTTAACATTAACTGAGGCCTGTAGAGTCTGAGGTGTAGTTCTTGGGTTGTCTGCAATTTCCCAGAGCACTGCACGGTCTGATCTCGGGGTGAATTTGTTGGGACGTCCACTCCTGGGATGATTGGTGTCTGTTCTGACTTGTAAATAATCTTCCTCACTGTAAAATGATGGTCTTCAAATTGTTTGGGAATGGCTGTATAACTCTTCCCAGCAACAATTGCTTCTCTAAGATCATTTCTGATGTCTTTCCTCTTTAGTATTGTGTTAACACACACCTGAAGGCTTCAGACCAGCAAACTGCCAGAACTTCAGCTTTTATAGATGCGATCACACTTGCCAATGATCAAGAAATCAAACACATTTGATAAGCAGCGCCTGACTGATTCTTTCCCTCTGAATTCCTATGGGAACAATAAGGGTGTACTTAGTTTGTCACCCATGGCTTTTTCAATCTGGCCTAGTTTTTGTTAAATAAATAATGACATGGCAGTCGAATGATAGTTGCGTCTCATTTCCTCCGGAGGTCGTATTTGAAGGCTGGATACATCATCAAGGCAGTTTCATTTAAGAAAAGTAACCGTTAGATTGCAAAGTACACCTCATGAGGAATAACAATCAATTTGTTGCTTTTTTATTTTTGTTTATGTGTCACAAACATTAAATTACATACTGCAATGTAATGAAGTACAGTTTGGACAATACAAACACAACACACACGCCTCAATCATGAAGAGACATGATTTTTGTTTAGAATAAATGAAATACTGCATGCTGTTGAGTAAGGGCAAAATCTCAGCCTATACATGAGTACACAAAAAACAGCATCTGTTTTACGGTTTTATAGCCCACAACATATGTCCCTTCTTCGATGACAAAGCTGCCAGCATCTCTCCCGCTGTTCCCTCTCCCTAGTCCAAACACACATCTTTAGATACCTGTCAGCGTTTATTATGTTGTCCTCTGTTGAGCCGCAGATAAGGCCAGTTAAAGTTTAATGAAATTCAGCCTGGTTACGCTGGCCCGCCTTTCATAATTTGTCACAGCCTGTGTGCTGGAAACCCACCGCTCAGTAAACACAGAGCTTACATTACCAGCCATTAGGGTCTAAACGGTGTGGTCCTGTACGCAGGGTTGGCAACACAGCTAACCGCTGCTAGGGGCTGGGGCATTTCTCTGTTGCCCTGCATGTAAGCACAGATCTCCATTGTGGGCATGTGTGCGAATATTAGTTGGGCATTTTTATTACACACCTCTCTTTTCTGACTGGTCACTTCTCCAGTCAAATCGTTTCGTATAATGACCTCTATACGGTATAATTGACTGTTGTCCCAGGCAAACATTTTCCTACACAGCTATGCTCAATGGACCATGTCTGTCTTCTTACTTAATAACATTAAAATCAACAATCATTCATTCTTTCATTCTTGATTAAGTCGCCGTGTAATAACAGCTGTAGAACAGGGCATCCTGATGATTCTGTACATTACATAAACAAAACCTAAAATTTATTGCAGTTTTGTGTATGTTTTTTAAGTACTTTTTTTCCTTTGATAAAATGATCTGAGGCTACATTTGTTAATCATCCTTTTCTTCTCTCTTTTTCAGACATTGGATATCTAAATAATGGGCGAATGGACAAACCCCCGTAGCGTGTGCTTAGCGCTGTGTTGGACACAGTTTGTTTAGGTGTGTTTGTGTACAATCAATAGCCATATTGATGATAAGGTCGAGCTCAAGTGAGAAAACTGAAAATGGATGCTACTCGGATGGCCTCAGTGAGTGGTTATCTCCAGAGATTATTAAGCTCCAGGGAAAATGACTAGCTTGTCTTAGTAAAGGGCTGAGGTCAGGTCTGGTGTGTCCCCCCTCTCTTATGCCTCAGTTGTCTCTGTCAATATGACAAGTGAAGTTGGTAAACCTGTGGTTGTGGGTTCAGTAGTTTGAACACTTTACCACATCTGTGTCCAATGCACAATTTGAAGATTTGGTGGGGGGAAAAAAATCTAACTTTTTCTTGGGGAAAAAAGGGATTGTTATTTAAAATGTGACTTTTAGGTTTGCTGTGCTTGCGTGTACAACTTGGCTAAAAATGTGTTTATACATCAATATGGCTATAAAATAATAATAATTATTATTGCTAAAATTATTAACTAAAATCAAAATAAGAAATAACTACTGTAATATTCTATTCTTACAAATGCACATTAAAGTGACACAAACTCAAAGCACATGCAGAGATGGAGTTTGTGTGGAGTAGCATTTACTGAATTGACCCTTGGCCGGCAATTTGATTGACAGGCGATTTAAACAATCATAACCCCGAATCCACCATTTTGTCCGACAAAGCAGTCAGGGGAGTTAATAGATTAGCGTTGGTGAACTTGAACTAGAAAAAATGTGTGTATTCACGTCTTTCCACGCTTCAAACAACATTTCTGATGTCCATTCATGTTTATTTTGATGCTATAAATGAACTAGTATGAAGAGATGATCGGTTCACGAGGAGCTACAGCGATCTGTCACGACACATTAAAGAGACACTAGACGCTATTTATTGTTCAAACTTCTTTAAAAAATTACAATATTTTAAATATGAAACTGTTTCATATCAAAAGTAACCTGCTCTGTCTTGTCTGTCGACGCATTGTCAGTGTCTCTTTCCTCTTTGCGCGATGTATTTTTTACTCCGTGAGAACATGATGTGTGGCGTGTCATACATAGCAACAGTAACTAAAGGGGGCGGGTCTTTGCGAAGGGTCAATTGAGCCATTCTTAGATGTTGCAAACATCGGCATATCACAAGCTGCTCATATATGTACGAAAATAGTACAGCGTATGTATTTATTCACTTAAATCGCAGCCTTTGTGATATGCAAAGCTAGTAGTAATTAATAATAATAATAATAATAATAATAATAAAAGCTAATACCCTTATGCCACAAGAATAAACAAAGAGCATTAAGGAGTTTCTCCCTGTCTCTTTCGTCCAAAGCCATAGAAATTCAGACTCACTCGAAGCTTTGAGAGAAAATTGTCTTTCTTTCTCACACTTGCTCTCACGCGGGGGACAGGAGCCACACACATACACTCGCACACCCAAAAGCGAGCTGCGCGGCAGGCTGTAATCAGTGGCTCTATGACAGTGGGGGAGGGAGGCTGGTGGGGGAGACAGAGGGACAGGAGTGATAACAGATTGAGCGACTCTGATAAACTCTCCTTTAATGGCTCTGCCTGTCCCCCCTCGCCTCTTTTTTTTCTCCAGCACCTATTTAGTGGAGTCTTTCACTGCTGCAGGGATTAGGCTGCTGGATAAGGGCAAGTAAACATGGGCTGCTTCTCTGAGTAAGCAATGGAGAGACAGAGACAGGGAGAGATAGAGCGGGGAAGAAAGGGAAGGGAGTAGAGTGAGAGGGAGGGAAAGTGAGAATGCTAGAAAGAATGAGAGTTTGGTGAGAGGGAAAGAAGCAAAGCGGGAGAGGAGGAAGAGGATTTTCTAGTGGATGAAATCAGTCATGGCAAAAGAGAGTGCGACTAGGAGGAAATGGTCTGAAATTTTCCTAACTAATGTCTCCTGCAGATTATTGCATGATTACTGATAATTCATTTGCTCGGTGTATTTTGGAACTACTCAGGAATATTGTGAGATCTCCATTGGGAAAACAGTTAATGTGATTCCCAGTGGTGTCAAAAAGAGACTTAATTCTGTTTGTTTAGCACTGGGGCATGACACACAAACCCAAACACAGACAAACTCGCAATGCAAACATGGATTACTGTGATGTCTTAATCACAGTGTGGCAGGCAGGCGGGTCATACCGAGTTCCCAGAAAAGCTTTTCAAGTACAGGATACAGTGATGACACTTTTGAAGGGGTGAGATGAAGATAGTAAACTGATGGCAACTAATTTTGTAATTAAAGACAACACTATTACCCCTGTTGCCTTTTATAGTCACAGTAGCCAGTAACCAAAACAATATAATTGTTGATTGTGGATCAAATTGGAAAGTTATTATAAAATTCGGAATTAAGTAGATCCGGAATGGCTGGACTATAAATGGCTTTGAACTGGGCAAACCGCTAATCATGATATCTATTAGTTAAGCTTTTAATCAGCCACTTGCCTAATTGCATAATCAAATCAGCAACCTCTTTAAAAGAAATGATTGGTGTATAACAATCTAAATGTTCGCCTTTCCAAAGGTGGATGCATCCCGTCAAGCGAGCAGGTTTACAAATCAAATCCATACATTTACATGATCGCCTGTATCTTTAGGGCAAAGTGGTTATCGCTGGTTGCTTTGGATTCATCTCCTGTTCTGTAAGTGTAATAATGTCTGATATTAAAATAATTGGTTGTGCTTTTACCTCAAAAATGCTTTATTATAAAAGGAAAAAATCTAATTTCAGGTTTTGAATAATTGTCATTCCTATTCATCTTATTGTTAATGTATTGTAACCGTCTATTATGCTGCTTGATATTGCAAACTGATATTTGCTTTCATATTATTTTAATTTATTACCCAAGACCTTTAGTTATTTACATATGGCGGCTGATGAATCAGAAATCTCGCACATTCACCGAAAAAGAAACAGACGTAAGAAATCTTATTTCCGTGTTGCAAAATAAGCTAGAGACAACAATAAGATAATTTAGTATTTATTACCGCTAAAGCGTTGATTTTTTGGGGAGAAAAAAATGACTTAAAAATGAAAAAGATTTTAAGACTAGGAATGCACTTGATGATCCTGTATACTGATGACTACTGTGCTTCCATTATGATATTCAGGATTTCTCTCGCTGTGAACACAGTGCTGCATCAAGCTGCAATCAGCCCTCTTCAGCTGAGTCTGATTGTGGTCAGCTGCCATGAGTAGGCCTTAAACAAACACCTTGTGTGCTGTCATTGTTGGCCTGTGCGTTTCAGCACGAGGCTGGGCCACCACAGCCAAGTGTTTCAATTCCTGAAGAGCTTCCAGAAGAAATTAGTATGTAATGACCGCACTCTGCAAGAAGAAAGGCCCATTATGGCTCTCGCCGACTGTACTTGGCTTTCATTTGCAAGCTAAATGGATGCGCGCGAAGGTGAGAGTTCACTAGCCATTCAAGTATTTGGCTTTAACAGGCTCCAGCACTCTTGCTTTAATTCAAGCAGAAGGACAAGTATGAATAATCGCTCTAGATAAGACTCATCAAAACACGGTTCCAGCGCCTGCGTGCCTTTTTTTTTTTAACCCCAGAGCCTCTTTATCGTCTCCCCTCCTCCGCATCCAAATGGACAGTGAAGCCTGGTGACAAAATGCACTTTTAATTTGCGATTCGCTTGCTGTTGTTAACAGAATCCCGGTCTTCCGCCTCAAATCAATATTGAAGTTTGGTTTCGGTTTATGTACAGTGATTTTGAAAAAAAATGCAAATGTAACTAAAATAGTAAGCGATTGTCACCCGATACTAATACACCCCCCCTTCCATCAGACATCCCACACTCTCTGTAGCATATATAGCCCTCCTAAATGATGTGTGTGTGGCCAATTTGTAGAGAATGACTGTGTAAGAGATGTCTCTTTGTTAGCCCATAATAACCAAGGACGGAATGTTTTATTTAGATACATGAGGGTGCACAGCCAAAAGCGCTAATTCGTGGCCCCGGGGGTGTTCATTTCACGTAATGTATGCACAGGCTAATTTATAACACTGTGACTAATTTCCATTTCTTGTGCTTGGAGTTGCCTTGCTAATTACGGGATTTTTTTCTTTGGTCATTTTTTCTCGACTCTTCTTTCATAATTACAGCTCAGCATTCAGGGAAGGAACTGTTGCAAATGAGATGGGCCTTGCCGTGTTCGGTGACTGATGCACTCCTGCGTCCAGGTGAGCCCAAATCCCTGACGTTTCACCCCCATCTGCTCCAATCACCACTCGCTTCACATCTTTGATGTGAGCCGTCCTCGCTTGTGCAACTATACCTTATCCTGTTTTCCAATGATCAGATAGAACCGCCTGTAATTAGCTGGGCGACTTTAATTAGGAAAAAGTTAACTGTTACATGAAAGCTGCCACATCTGTGATCCTACTGCTGCCTTGGCGTCAGGCTCCCAGGGGGTCCCCATCAAAGGGCTCCCTCCCGCTGCGCAGCCCCACTCTAGCATGCTCTCCTCTGCCAAATCAGGCCTGCCGATGCCAAGTGACAGAGCCGAGCGAAGATGTAGACATGAGTTAACTGTGCAAAACAAAAATGGGAAAAAAAAAGGAGGACCGAAAGCATCACTCCAGTCTTTCTTGTCTCTCGTTAGGCGAGGAACACAAGGCCGACACAAAAGGATCTGAGGCCAAACAATGTCACTTAACAAGACATCACTGGCTCATCATTAGCAATTTGCCAGAGCATAATTTTTTCCTCCCCTCACATAATAGGTATCTTGGGATGTTGTGAAAGGCCGTGTTTTGTGCCCGCCGCTTGTTTCGCTGTTTATTTTTCTTGTCTCAGAAGCAAACTTGCCACCTATGGTGATGACCAGGACAGAAAGTAAGTAAGATATCCTTTAATTAACTCCCAAGTTTATCCTCTTTAATTTAGGTATCTATTTATCTATTTTACATGAGACAACAAGCGGCTGACAGGCACGTCACTCGAAAATGCTCGCTAAAGGGACAATTAAAGGTGGCAAAAACTTTGGGATGTCCGCCTTTATCGCAAACAGCATTTTAGTATTTAAAATGTGTTACCCCTTGGGAGGAATTACAGAGACCGTGAAATGCCGCGTGTCGTTTTCTTTTCCTTTCCAGCCCCGTGTCATTCCCTCTGCCCTCCCAGTCATTTTCAAAAACAGAACACAACAGCTGCATTCTGCCATAGCAGCGTTAAATATGCTCAAATGGCTTGACGTGTATCACTGCCATTAATCAGAAAGAAAAAGGCTTTTAATTTCATTGTGCTTGCATCCTGTTTTCTCCACATCCCCACAGATGGTACAGACAGGGCTCTAGAAACCAGCTCGTGCTCTGTCTGCCTGTCCCATCGCTTCCTATTCTGTGGGCCTTTTGTCATCAGCAGACATTGAGCTGCCATTTATATTCAACGGACACATGCACTGAGAAAAAAAAAAACATGCCAGGTCATAACAACAATAACATGATGCGAAGACAGAAATACATCACGCGTCCTGACAAGTGCGCTTCAGATGTCAATCACCCTGAGAGGAGCTCAGGGCTTTACTCCTTGCTTGCCATTAGCAGCGCTTAGCATGCTAATTAAGCCTTCGGTACAATCTAAGATGCCACGGTATTTTTGTTTTTATCTGGGGACGTTTAAACCTTCTGCTTTAACCATCCAAGGCAGCAAAATGCAAGCCTTGTCTTCAGAAATGCAACTGTAGTGGTGCTACATTATATCAGCAATCCAGTCAATTTCAGAACAATTGAAATTTCCTACCCTTCTACCTCTTAGCCGAGCTCAAACATGCATTAATTTGTCAAGCTTAACAACGGTAGCATAAATTGCTAAGTCCTTCATTGTTGAGTGTGTTAAATTTACAGACATGCACCGTGTAGCACTGACATAGCGCCTCTCCGCTGGCACAGTGAATCAGGAGATTGTGAAATCGATTTCCACATTGTATTTCACACCCTTTCATCAGGCATGGTTCCGCTGCCTGGAAAGCTCACAATTTCAAAAGCACTTAACATACTCTAGCCCTTTTGTTCAAGCCGCACACTACTTCTGTTGAGACATCAGTGCGAATAAAACCAAATATCAGCGTGGCAGTGACTTGAACTGAAGAACAACCAAATTAGTCCTAGTTAATGTATCTTCATTACTGCTTGTCTTCCCCGGCACACCAAAAGAATCTGACACGCTAATGATTGCGCGGCATTAATGCGACAGCCTCTTCTGTCACTTTGAATGTGAGACGCAAAAGCAGATTACTACAGAGATTTCTTACATTCCCTGCTGTGAACACCAGAATGACACTTAAAATATAATGATGTTTATAACCACACTCATTAGCACGACTGTGTCTCTTCCACAGAAATAATACTCCTCTTCATGGGAGCCAAACAGATTTAAAATTGCAGCAGAAGAGAAGCAGGCAGTTATTTTGAGAAAAAAATATTGAACACAGAGAACGGGCTGTTTGTTTTGTCCTGATTAGAATGCATCCTTTAGGAAATGCCTTGAACAGTTAGAGGCGAATGTGTGTGTCACTTTTCACTTTCAAAAGTGTGAATGTATCAATATCATGTGACCTTTTTAATACAGTTCTAAATTGTGACGTTGTTCATTTATTGTTGTTTTTCAAGGCGAGACAGTAGCCGTTAGGCGACAGTATTAGCAGTGACAGCACAGAAAGTACATATTATTATGATTATTATTATTATCATTATAGATTTACAGTACATTTTAAGGCAAAGCACTGTTGTCTTATGATAAGAAATTAAAACACTGCTTGGAAAGTCCCTGCATGACCAGGAACATTACTAAGAGAACAACCTCTTCTTTTTCCCTGCAATATTCTATATTGAATTTAAACTAAATGTTATAGTGTTGTCAGTGATTAATAGCTGAGGAGACATTGCTTTACTACCCTTTATACAAAAACAATACTGCTAGGTTCAGTGATCATCTTACAAAAAAATGAAAAGAAGCTAGAAAAGGTTTACAAGAAATCAGCTTCCCTTCAAAGTGCACGGTCACCACTGTTGTTATTTGTTGCACTTTGTGGCAGGGAGTACAGTAGACACGAGGCAGTGTCTAAATGATTCTTTGTCTAACCAGACATTAGGAAGTACTGATTGTGCTGTCAGTGTTAATCCGACAGCAGAGGGAAGCAGTCATTTATCTAATGACACGGTTTTCCGTGTGAATGATCAATGCCTGATGAAGAAAGGAGAAATGATGGCACTGCGAAGTACAGCTCCTTTATCAGAAACAAAACCCTTTTTCAGTGAGACTTGGTCTTGGTTTGTCCATAATAGTGCCAGTCAGAAGAATTAAATAATAACAGCTCTTGTCATGCCATACCTCTATAGTGTGCTTCAATACATCCCCAGAATTTCAACAGTTCTGTCATTTGAAATGCACATTTATACACACAGTATAGTAGTTTCAGAAACAGTTGTTGGTTTTCTATTGGTTAAACTGAAGACTGTCAAATTGGTCGTCTTTGTTTCAACTTCCGGCACTCGGAGGTGTCATTCACAGAGTGCGACGGAGTTCATCCCATCTCTCTTTTAACCGTTCATCCGAACAAAATGACAGAAGACATTTTTAAACAGCTTAAATTGTTAAAGAGGCACAGAACATAGTTAAGTGGTTCAGATATGGCTGTTAATAGAGAGCTGAGTAGTGAATAGACAGGCACCTCTTTCAGCACTCTCCAGAACATTTAGTTTAACTCTCAATGTACTTCTGTGTGTGTCTCTTAGGTCAATTTATCTCTGCTCAGCTCTCTTGATAGGACTGAATAATACAGGAGAGAGGGGGCACTGGCACATATCTGGAGTGACCTCTGTTTGCTTCATATCTGCAAGTATTGGAACTAGTTCTTTTCTTTATATTTGGCATAATGGATTTTTTTTGTGGTTTTGTTGCTGTTGTGCTGTAGCTGATGTCACTGGAAATTGGATGTGCTCATAAATAGATTGGTACAAAGGGAGCATTTGAAGACAGGTGACCATGCAAGGTCTGACTGAGGTGCCTCCTACACAAACCCATATAGAGCCGTTCTACCTGACTTCTGCAATTCACATATTAGTGAGCAGGCTTTTCAGTGCTTCAAGTCGGAATGAATGTATTATTGTTAATCTAAGTATATGTATTGGACATTAAAAGACTGAAGGTTCAGAGCACAGCTTTGAGATATCAACGCCTTTGTAGTATACTAAAGCTGCGAAAATGTACTGGCATATGTGCTCGTAGTATGGTGAAAACCATGTCATCATCAAAAACTGTTATTGTGATTTCACAGATATCACCAAAAATAATCGCTAGCTGTATCTAAATGCTTGCATTTCACAGTCGATGGAAATGATGAAAACTTGTCAACCTCAATCCAGTCTTTTGAAATCATGAATAGAGAATAAAATTGAAATAGGACTCATATCGGAATCTGTCTTAACTAAGTCTAGGGATTCATGCGTTTTGACAGGGCATTTCAATTGCACTGTCTGAAAAAGATGTTGAAGGACAAAAAAAGACAGGAAACTTTGACAAATATCATTCTTAACATTCAAATGGCCTCTATTGTCATTACGAACGGCAAGATTAAGTTCACCTCATCAGACATGAGTATGACAGGTGACTCAATAGGTTGATGCCAAGCCGCGAGCAGAGGAGATTAGCAGGGCACTGATATCATTATTTGCAGCTATCGGGGATTCAGCAGGGAGGCAATTGTAATTTCTAGGCTTATTAGTCCACACTCTGTGCAGGAGAAAAGCCTGGTGATAAAGCTTGCCGCTGACAGCCCAGCATTTCGCCACCAAGTGCTGTCACTGTGACACTTACCAAATGCCAGCAAGCTAGCAGCCTTGTAATCCTGCCTAATAGAGGTTAAAACAGACCACTGAGAGGTGCTCATTGATGATCAAAACAAATGGCACTATTTGAATTTGGATCTTGCGAATAGTTCACAGGCAATGGAACGAGTTTGGTTGCAGTGTTAATTTCGTTGATTTTCATCATCATTTTCATCAACAACATTTTTTAATGGACGAAATCGAGGCGACGTCTAAATAAAAAACAGTTTTGAATGACAAAAACTATGACGAAAGTCTATTGACATTTTTGGCAATGAATAAAAACGAGATGAAATGTTAGGGAGGGACGATTTGGGAAGAGATGCAGTCAGAACTGATGGTAGATGTGCACATTTGAATTGCAACGTGCTGATTTACCTCGGCGGGACTTCAGTGGGCATACACTTGCTGTGAGTCTCATAAAATGTTAAAAAATATAAACTTCGGGGAGAAAGAGAAGAGCAGACAAATACGTGATGACATCAAATAGAGCTTAATTCAGTCTGGTTTTCTGTGCAAGTACTGAACTGAGCTTTCTTTCCCGTCTTTCTGCGCTTGAACGGACAAGTACACTTCAATTTTGGCCAGTATTCAAATAAACACAGTCGATTATGTCTTAAGTAAACATTTGAGAGAATATCGGATCAGTGAATTGGATCCGTGCATCCAGCCTTAAACTGTCCGTCGTTAATATTAATGAAACAACAAAAGAAAAAGAGAAAACTAAATGTTCTTTACTGAATAACTTTCAATAACTTTATTAAAGATTAATCTATATTTAATTTGTAGAAATAAATATGTCGGCTTGAAAGAATGAAGAATGTTGTATGCAAGTTGTTATAAATCATTGATTAAAAAGAAGACCATGTTCTTGTTTCTTTATGAGAAGTAGCTTTATTTAATTTTAAGACAAAGACATGTTTGTATTGCATGTTCAAATCTTAATATCATTCATATTAACTGGTTAATAGATGTTTTCTCCTGAAGTATATAGAGTTTGGAAATTTTAGAGAAATGCTTAATTGACTCTTCGCAAAGACCCGCCCCCTTTAGTTACTGTTGCTATATCCGACAAGCCATGCGCTCTCACGCCACACATCATGTTCTCATGTAGTGTTGAAAAATACATTGTGGAGCAAAGAGGACACTGACAACACGTCGACAGACAAGACAGCGCAGGTTACTTTTGATATGAAATATTTAAAATATTGTAATTTTTAAAGAAGTTTAATCAATAAATAGCGTATCTCTTTAATCTGTCGTGACAGATCGCTGTAGCTCCTTCAACCGATCATCTCTTCATACTAGTTCATTTATAGCATCAAATAAACATGAATGAACATCAGAAGGAATGTTGTTGGTCAATTGATGCATTACAATTTAATTAATCCTATTAGATTTTAGTTGACTAAATCTACTGTAGATTAGTAGACTGAAACTAAAACAATTCATATGACTAAAATATGACTAAAACTAAAAGGCATTTTAGTCAAAAGACTATGACTAAAACTAAATCAAAATTTGCTGTCAAAATTAACACAGCGACATGTCAAAAACGCACCCGTTGCAAACATAATTTTCAGCAGAATCGTTCCCGTCGAAGTCGCTCGTAAAACATTCAAGCTAAAGAAGTTGCCTTCTTTACTCACCCACGCACCGAATTCAGTTTAACACAATTTGTTCTCCGTAAACACGTTTCTGTATTAAACTTGTCGGCCTTGATGAAGTCTCCTGAAAAAGCTGCTTCCTATGCTATCCTGTTCTGACATCTGTCTCTCAAACAGCATCCTGTGCCCACAGTGGCCCTGAGGGGCCTTCTGTCGGTGCGGTTCTAAGCCTAGAGCTCTTTGGAAAGTCTAATTAATATTCCTCGCTGCTTCTTCGTTAAGCTCATTAATGTTTGTGCATGTCCGTTGCTTGCGCATGTTGTAAACAAGCCTGGAAATGAAGGCACTTTTGGAGACCGCAACAGTCACCACCTCCGTGAAACAACTTCTGAGCGAGGAGACTAAACGATGAGATGAGAGAGGAAGAGGCAGAAAATACACACCTGAATCCTCCGTTGGCCAGATTCGTGCATCTAAATGAAGGCATGAATTGAAATGTTGTCCTGGAGGAATGAGGATGTGTGTGACTGTATTTGGCTGCCAGTGCCCCTCATTACTCTTCATTTGTAGATCAAACAACAGCTTAGCGTCTCACCGTCTCTGACAGCTTAATCTGGCTCTATCGGGAGACAAGGAAATGCGACAATGGTATTTGTATGTTTTGGAGGCATTTCTCAATTATTTTTACATGCATGTTGTACGATAACCATCATACATCGGGGTCCGTTGTCGTTTTATTAGTGATGGAAACAATTCCACGAAAGAGGGTGGAACAAAAATGGCATTCATCAAGATCCCCTGAGAGCTGTGGATGTGATGTCGTCTTCAGGCACTGACATTTCAGAGTAATATCCCATGCAGTCCGGCAAGATGGAAGTGCTCCATACAGCCATAGAGGACCAAATGTGTGACAGCATAAGTAATCTCACAGAAATTAGAAATGTCACCTTTTAAAAGGCCTTTCATATTCCCTCTATTGTGAAGTGTACGGAAGACCCGACTAACACCCATGAAAGGTTAATTATATTTCACCGCGAAGAAAGCCGTGTTGGGTTTTCTTTATTTCCGTCGTACTGGATTTAGCTGTATTTGTTCATTTCCGCGTCATTCCGTCCACCCGTCCATTGTTTTTGGAATTCTTTTTCTGCGTGCATATGCATGAAGCGTCTGACGTGTTTGACTGTACCTTACCGTGAAATGACAGACTGGAGAGAAGGGGACGGAGAGACTGTTTCTGTGTGGGCGTACTGGCTGAAATCTACCTTGGTTTACCTCGACTGTAGCAATTATCATTAAGCCCCCTATATAAGCGCTCCTCTCAGACAGGGCTGAAAGTGCTGCGAGACCCACATATAATATTAGATTAAATGGGCCCCCCCAAAAAATCAATACACAATGCAAATGAAAAGCAGCACAAGTAGCCACTCAGTATGCATATTTTCTGTCAAGTACACTCTCTGACCTGCTGCAGTGCGCTTGCCAGCAAACTCGCTACTCTGGAAAATAACAGCTGATATATTGTAACACCGCTCCTACTTGCTCCCTTCCCGCTATATCTACGATACAATAAACTAGCTACGAGCAGCCGATGTATTGAACAGATGCTGGCACAGATTCATTCAGTGATCGCATGTACAGATAATGTTTGCTTCCTTCCGCTGCAAACATAGCTGTAATGAACGGCTCCAAGCGTGAGGCACTTGTTTTGTGTCAGGGATGTACAAGGATACAACGGCGCAAAAGGAGGCAATTATGTCTGGGGCATGTGTTGGGTGAGCCCACGCCTCTCTCCTCTGCTTTGTGTCCATTG
Source organism: Zacco platypus (assembly GCA_038088235.1). Lineage (NCBI taxonomy): Eukaryota > Metazoa > Chordata > Actinopteri > Cypriniformes > Xenocyprididae > Zacco > Zacco platypus. The sequence continues at coordinate 3,974,759 of CM076069.1, forward strand.
TGTGTGGAATTACCAGTGGACGTAAACACGAGGGGAAGAACACTCTCAGTGGAGCACAAGATACAGAGTGACTACAGTGCAAACAGATAAGTGCTCATCGCATAAGTCTAACCAACAGGTCAGAGTCAATATTACCTGAAGATTCTCAGTTTGCATCCCAACTAGATGGCACTTTACTAAGCAGGCTTTTCATCAGACTGAAGTGTTGTCGGCAAAATGAAGCCATCTCTCGTCATTCACGTTTTTCATTTTATTCACTCTGAAAAAGAGCACACATTTTTTAAAATGTGTTTCCGATGAATTTTAAATAAATAGAAAGATCTGTATATCTTTATATCGCATTGGTAAATAAGAACTGGACTTGCTTTCAATGGTAGAAAACAGACAAAAAAATGTTCTCTGCATTTTCTAATAAAGATCAAATTTATAGACATTTTTCTTTTTCTATTGTTGTAGGTGCTTGTTAGATGTGTTAGTCTCATCTATTGTTTTCCTTTGTTATTCTATTTTGTATCTTCTGTGCGTTTCTCTTCCTCCTGGTTCTTGTCACACACGTCAGCAGAGAAAGCATTTGAATGTATTTTCAGTTATGGTGTGAACTCATTATTGAAAAGGTCAGGTCTATACATAAATGTATAGCACTGTGTTTAGTATCCCAGGATTCTACTGGAAGCCTCTGGGGAAACACAAAGCAGACCTAAACATACAGCAGCCTTAAAGGAGCTGTCAATCATCCAAACTCTCCATCCCAATCCTCTTTTGTAATTGGAAGAAATAGTAATGCAGAACTTGCAAAAAAGGATCTTTGACTGTGTGTTGTTTGCAAAATGAAAACCTTGGCATAAATGGAGCATAGGTCCCGATATTCGTGGAAAAAGTTTTGGTAGTTTCCCTTGCCACAAATATGAGAGCTATTCAGGGTTCATTTTGCTAATGTCGTTAATGTGCTAATGGATAGTAAGTTTTTTGCTGGGAGCGATTAGTTGATACTTGCTATTTCCTGTGGCTTGTGTTCAGATCCCATTTCCCTATTTCTTTTTTTCTCCCAGAACATATTCTGTTGATTGGTTATGTGTAAAAAAAGAATCATTAAAATGAAAAAAAATTAAAGTTGTTTCATGGTTGAGCGTTATCCAGGTAACTCCACGATATGTTTTTGACGTGCTTCTTAATTTATAGGTTTTATTGAGAAATCTGTAGAATGTATTGGTTATTAGTCGTGTCGTAAACCATTAGTCGTGGCCTAATGGTGAGGGAGTCGGGCTTGTAACCTGAAGGTTGCTGGTTCGATTCCCACGACGGCAGGAATTGAAGGTGGGGATTGTGAATGAACAGCACTCGCTCCACCTTCAATACCATGACTAAGGTGCCCTTGAGCAAAACACCTAACCCCTAATTGCTCCCCTTGTAAGTCGCTTTGGATAAAAGCGTCTGCCAAATGAATAAAAATGCAAAAATGTGCTCAACTGTGCTTGGACAGTCTACATGAGATCGATTAATCTGACAAAGATGAGCCTCATGCATGCAATTCACCCTTGTAGAAGTATGTTAACCCAGTGGTCCCAGCATAGAGCTGCTTTTCTTCAGTCGTGGCATTGTCCATTCACACCCCCTTGGCTCTTAAAGAGTCATATCCTGCCCTGTTTGGCTAAAGAAGACTTTCTGTCTGTATGGACCCTGTAACCCCTCCTCCTTGCCCGTCACAATGGGAGACTTTAAGCTTCGACACTGGTGATGGGGCAACAGGACGGACCACCAGCACACTTGGCCACGGCATGTCCCATAATCGGAGAGCAAAACAAAAGCACATTGAGGCCTCCCAGCCACTCCGTTCTTTTGTAAGACGACCCTTAGGTACTAACGCTCACAAGGCACCACAGTGGCTCACAAGGCACCACTTCCTGTGCCTCGACCGGCAAGAAATTTATCACCCGATCCATCAATAACACATCCGTTAGTGCTGGAGATGGGTGTCCCAATGAGATGACTCTGTAGATGCTTGATATTTGGTGGTCCTCTTTTTTGTCTGTTTTTTATACAATGGGTCCTGTTATTGACAGTTTTTTTTTCTTTTGTCCCTCTGTCTGCCTCTCTAATATATGAGAATTGGTGGGGGAGCTTCACTGTCCCTTTGGCAGATATTAGGAGAGCTCTGTCTTCACCCTGCCTGCTGCAGCTTCACCCTTTGTTGGGCAGCTCTAATAGGATTAAAATGGGTTTCCAGGTCTATCAGGGAAAGCTCCACACCAGCCGTAAATGGACGCATCTCTTGGGGGATGTGTCATTGTTGTGTTTCGTCCAGCCATAATGTTTGGGGTAAACTCTTGGTGTCCTGGTGTGGAGCGGCAGAGGGAAGGCATTGCCTGAGGTCAAGCCAAGGGAAAATCCCAGGATTATGGTAACACTCATTACAATGCACACAAAGGCAATGGGACCAGAGAAAGCACAAATAGGGCGCTTAAGTCAAAGAGCATGGGCCAAAGGATTCTCTCCTCAACCCTGACATTGATTAGGTTTGGCCCAGCTAGAAAGTCTCCACAGCGTGTACTGTGCAAGATGCAAGTTTATCTTCAAATATGCAAAAAGTAACTATATAGTTCTCGAACTATAATGGCAAAATTTGACAGTTGTATTAGTGTTCAATATGCATGTTGCATTTTTTTGCCGTGGCACTTTTAAGGACGTGCATGTCTTCTCTCAGGCTGTCCAAATCAAAACAAAACAGTTCTATTGAGGTACTGGTTGTGTTGATCTATATTTTAGTGGCCAAAAGTTATATTCACACCAACCTGCTATTGAGACAACAATGAGAACAATTTGCATACAGATGAGACTGTACAGAATCTGCATATTTCATTGCTCTTCCAACAGTAACAGAATTTGGCAAATGCCCAATGTCAGAGAAACCTAGCAGGCCACTACATTCTGACCCACAGAGCTGTAAATGTACTGAGGCTGGCACAGAGCGATGTTTGTGTTGGTTTCAATGGGCCTCTTGAGACTACCTCCTGTGGAAAATGTGACTTCACATGTCGCATATGAATATGACAACAGTGTATCAAAATATAGGATGTTTTTGTTCTTTAGAACTAGGGAAATTCATTACATTAAGAATACCACTAAGCATTTTGTATATTATCAATAAATTTGGTGAGTACTGTTTAGTCCACCTTACAAATTGAGCCTTTACAAGCTACATGTTTAATGATGCCCCTGTAAACATACTGTTTTCTTAAAAAAGTAGTCATCATTTCCACTTACCAACACGTCTCATATGGAGATGTTACTCTAGCAACTTTTATCCGTCAATCTGGTGACCTTCTTCAGCTTGTTTTTTGAAAATGTTATTACCTTGGGCTAAATATAAATGTAATAATTAAAATAAATGAAATTTTGTTGCCAGGTACGTTTTACTAATTAGAGATTTTATTTTCCTCTCTTGAACGTCTGTGTCTCCAAAAATGTCAAAAGCGACATACAGCAAGTCTAAGTTTTATTAGAGCGCTACATTCCAAGTCTTCTTAGGTCATAGTTTTTTAAATCTCACATTTTTTTAAACATTCAAAATTTTCTGCATGTTACAACAGGTTTGCCTTTAGTGATGTGAAATGCCATTGGCTTTTGATAGGCATGTCAAACTGTGGATGCATCTTTTTGAATGAGGGACTTCTATGATGGAGTGAATTTATATTTTACTCCTCACTCAAAGCTCTCATATGCCTTCAGATATGGAAGCTTGGTTCCGCCATTTAAAAGCTAATTCTCAATTTTTTTTCCTCGGAATTATTATCACAGTTATATACACAATTAAGACTGACTTTTTTTCGCAGAATTGCGAGTTTATATCGCACATTTCTGACTTCATAATTTGCAATTGTGAGTTTATATCATGCAATTCTGAGAAAAAAAAAGTCAGAATTGCTAGATAAAAAGTCACAATTACCTTTTTTTATTTTCTGTTAAAAACAAGCTTCCGTACTTTAGAGCACCTGAAGTGTGTAGTGCTTTTTTTCATGTTACGAATAAATTATTCATTGTGCATTTACTACTTATTTATTGTAATATTTCTAAAACGTTATGCTTGTATAATAAATTAATTAAAATATAATTGCAGTTAAGATAATCACTAGGTGAGAATGTCACAAGACATTGTGAAATACAGTATTTTGGTGGCGAGGAGTGACGGTCCGTCCTGAACAGACAATAGAAATTCATCTTCATATGATACTGTACCTGTGGAGATATATCAGTAACAGCAACGAAACAATGCATGTAGCTTACTCTTGTTGCATATGTCTCTATGTTACCTTAGACCCATAAAAGTGCTGTACCCAGCATCCTTCCTAGTGCTGCAGAGGTTTGTTTATTTGTGTTATCCAGATTAGATCATAAAATTGTTAAATTATTCTCAAAATTGCTTTTTCGAGAATGGCAGGATACTGAAAATGTACATAAATGAGCACGAAGGAGAGAAAATCTTATTTTACCTTGGGTCTGATAGGCAGGCAGGCCACATTTCCATAGCTTTAAATAATGTCAATCTGGGCAGTCCCCGGATTGAAGCCCGGGCGCCGCGAGGCACAATTTTGCCTTTGCCTACAGTCTGATAATTTTCAGAGCTATTGGCAACTTGGGAATTTCTGCCTGTCTTATCACTTGGGCTCAGCGAACTTCACTGCAGCTAATCGGAGCCGGGATCACTCACTCAAGGATTGCGCGATCATGTTTTTTCCCCTTGCCTGTGACAGCTGTCCCCTACCCACATTAGCAATGCAAATGAGACTTCCTAATAGGTTAATGCGGAACACCCGAAAATGAGGTTTAATCCCCCAGTGAAATAATCGAACACTGGCAAATTCCTTGATGTGGAGAGATAGAGTCATCGGCTGTGACTCAATTAGGCCTCATGCAGTTCAGAGCAGAGGTACCTTGTACCCTATGTCCCTAAACGGTGTGCGGTGCGCTGATGGCGAGGTAGGCGTCAAATGCGACTTTCCGAGCCGAAGCTGCGGGGACACCGAGGGCAGTCAAAATACAAACCTCGTCCCCTTATTTATTCCCCTTTTACTCAGCCCACCGCTGATGTCAACACACACACGCGAATGAAATGAATAAACACGTAGCCGCGGAACCTGCAGAGCAGCGATAAGTCAGGCACTGTGCGCGGGCGCTGCCACAGCAGCGCTGTTTTGAGCCTAATTGGAACTAAGTAGCAGACGCATGTGGGAGCAAATATATGGCTATATTCATATGCACGTTCCCCTATTTGGACACGGCGTCTATTTAAATATAAATTGAACTGGGGCTGCTCAAACTCAATCCAACTGATCAGGCTAATGTCAAACCCAGTCTTGCATTAGATATAGTGGTTATTATTGCCTCCTTTTTATTTAACAAGTAACTACACGCTGGCCTTGCACTACCGTAGTTGAAATAAAGCAATTGTGCTTCTCTGGTCAGTCAATTAGTGGTGAGTGGAGAGTGTCCGAGATGTAGGCTGGGATTGCAGACGCCACACTCCGGCTGTTAAAACGGCGCGTCTCCCCGTGACCATGGCCTCTCTGAGACGAGACAAAACATTTTCCGCGAGACTCTTCCAAGGAGACTGTCAAGAGAGGTTGCGGCTCATTTCTCAAAGCAGGTAGTGAGTAATAAAAAGTCCTCTCTTAAGCCGTCGTACATTAGCAATCCGGCGAGAAAAGTGAGAGCTTCGGAAATGAGCGCTGTTGTGGGAGGGGAGGGGAGGGGTCCGTCAGACATCACAATTACAGCCTGCACGTCTTGCGGGAAAAAAAAGAAGCTGAAATCAATACAGAAACAAACTGCACAATCAGCCGGGGCTTGCTATCACGGCTGGAGTGGAATATGCAAAAACAGCAATTAAATGTGTTAGCATACACACTCTTTTCCATGATATCAGGGCATCTGTGGCATTAGTGAAGCGACTCCTTACGGATAATGGAGTCAGGAAATGAATGCGCAATCTACCTCTGTGTTTTCATCATTAGCGGGAGACAACTCCGCTAACATCGCCTAGCGATGCCGGGCGGGAAAGAGGAGAGAAAGAATTTATGTGCCCTCGCATGCCAAATTAATTCTTGTCTTGACATCTTAATTCTCAGTTCTTGTGTGTGGTCAAATCAGCCCGCGATAGAAAAGCAATCAAGCAATTATTCCTAAATTATATTTGCCCAACACACACTGATTGGTTATTCTTTTCTTATTGGCTAAGCTCATTAATTCTGAGCAGCTTGCTTGTTATGCCTGTGCCGTTACTCCTTTCCCTCTACACCCTACCCCCTCTCTCTCGCTCGATCGCTCATTCACCCTCTTCCCATTCTGTCTTCTGCCGTTGCCTATCTTCTGTTGCCAGCCCTGCCAATGTTTCAAGATGACACACGTTTCAGAGGAGCCCCCCTTCCTCCTCCTCCTCCTCCTCCTCCTCCCCGATCTATGGCATTGTCTCCTCCACCAATTACCATGCCCATCTCTGATTAACTTTGATGTGGAACCTAATGAGATAAGGCCGACCGTCGAGGCAGTGGCTGATAGCTGCCTCATTTATGCCTGTACGAGGCATTGCTGAGCCACACTGACTAATGAGAGGAGAAGGGGAGTCTTCCTCACTTCATCAGCCTCACAGGAGTGCCGTGCTATCAGTACATTCGGAGACACTCCATATCCGTGCACATATGGCCATAAAAAGAAAGCCAAATATACTTCAAGAGTTTGGGAAGCTGGAACAGACTCTCCACTGTCTCGCACACGTCATCTTTCCCTGCTTAATGGCTGCACTAGGGTTTAACGGCCATGCTAATTGCTGGAGTATTTTGGTGTGTGCGGGCTTCCAGAAGCCTCTACCCTTATCTACAGCTCCAGCATTAAAACCTTATTGTGGCACATCTGGGCGCCCTGTAAATCCTGCCTGTATGAGAGAGAAGGAAAACAGAGCTGTTATTGTTGTACAGGCATTGTTTGTAGTCTCCCATTAGCACTTGGAAGGTCTTGGGAGCAGCACAAATATTCCACTGGCAGAGAAACGTTATACCTTGCTCATGCATTGACCTCTGTGACTCAAATCTTAATGATAGACTTCACTTATTTTTTCTTACGTGCAGGCATAATGCTTTAGTATTTATTTGTCCATTTTTGTCATTATTAGGTGACATTAACAATTAACGGTAACACTTTATTTTACAGTGTCATTGTTACATGTTTTACATGTAGTTACGATAGTAATGACTATAAATGATGAATAATTACATGCAAGTAACCCTAAACCAACCCAAACCCTAATCCTAACCCTATAGTAAGTACATGTAGTTACTTAATATTACTCAGTACTTAAGTGTATAATTACAGTGTAACAAAGACACCTTAAAATAAAGTGTAACCCAATTAACAATATTAGGTTACACTTTATTTTAAGGTGTCTTTGTTACACTTTAATTGTACATTTAAATACTGAGTAATATTAAGGTACTACATGTACTTACTATAGGTTTAGGGTTTGGTTTAGTTTAGGGTTAGTTGCATATAATTATGCATTTATAGTTATTACTCTAGTAAATACAAGTAACATTTCAAACAATGACACTATAAAATAAAGTGTTACCCAATATTAGTGCAATATTAGGTTACACTTTATTTGGTAACACTTTATTTTACAGTGTCATTGTTACATGTGTTACATGTAGTTATGATAGTAATAATTAGAAATTATGCATAATTACATGCAATTAACGCTAAACCAAACCCTGTAACCCTTTATTTTAAGGTGTCTTTGTTAGATTGTAATTATAAATTTAAGTACTGAATCATATTAAGTAACTACATGTACTTACTATAGGGTTAGGATTGGGGTTTGGGTTGGTTCAGGGTTAGTTGCTTGTAATTATGCATAATTTATAGTTATTACTATCATAACTACATGTAACACATGTAACAATGACACTGTAAAATAAAGTGTTACCAAATATATTGTAGAACTAAAATGATTTTTTTTAACACAATTAAAAAAAAAAACCTGTGCACTATTACAGGCAATGTAGTAGGATATGGAAATAAAACAAACAAAAAATTGACAAAAAGTCACTTATAATAATTTATTTGTCTGCCACAATAGCATTTTATCTTACTTTGAGTTCTTTTCTCAACAAATACATTTTATTTTGATTAATATTTATAATTAAAGATATATAATTATTTTCTTGCATGTTTGATATCACTTTACAATAAGGTTTAATTTGTTAACATTAATTAACTACATTAGTAGTTATTAATCTTGGTTTATGTTGATTTCTACATTTTCGAATGCATTTTTAAAATTAAATGTTGTGTCTGTTTTCATTAGTTAATACATTGTGAACTAACATGAGCAAACAATAAACAATTGTATTTTTTATCAACTAATATTACCAAAGTTTAATATATACTGTAAACATATATTGCTCATAGTCAGTTCATATTAACCTAATGTTAATAAACTTAATAAAATGGTAATAACCAGTCCTAATTCTATATATACTGTCAATATTGAAACGAATATTGCATATGGCGTTCTTTAGTTGTTTGATAAAGAGACATTTGCATTTGATATAATAGTATACATATATACACACACACACACACACACACACATCTATATATATATATATATATGCATTGTAATAAAATTCAGTAACTTAGTACTTAAAAGTTACATTTAATTATTTTTTAAAAATATTAGAAATCAAACAATAATTTGCAAATCCCCTCCCATACTACCACAGTTGTAGAGCATCCTAAAATTAAATGTCACAAATATTATTTTACTATAGTTAATTAGTTACATTAAATAAACATTCATTTATATTACGTCCAAGACGTACAGTTGGATCTTTCATCAACCATTATTAGCCAGTTGCTCTAGTTTTATTATAATTTGCATTATTATTATTATTATTATTATTATCACCATACTAATTTACAGATTTTCTCTGAAATGTAAAGAGAAATATGTGCAATGCCTCTGTGTTGTGTGGCTTTTGATTTGGATTATAAATGTAAATAAAATATCTACATCTAGCACACACTCGAGGTAAATGGGCAGAGCATGAATGCAGCTCTGTGAGCTGTGGAGAGCCCTACAGACTTTAAAGCACAGGCCCAATTAAGCTGTGCCTCATCAGCTGGAAGAGAGAGACATACCCAGAGCTGAAGACTGAAGATAATACTGCCTTACAAAGCAGCCGCTTCTCGCTCAGTGTAAAATTAGAGCCAAACATCTTGATAAAACCCAGAAAAAGAAGGAACCTCAAAACAGAAAAGAGAAGAAAGTTACGCAAAACACTTAAATCAAGGCCTTCATAGTCAACACAATTAATTGTCTTTTTTGTGTTCTAATAATACATCATAACTGTGTGTGTGTGTGTGTGTGTGTGCGTCTTAGGTGGTTGTTGGGGGGGATTTTTTTTCTTTATCTAAATTGTAACCAATTAAGGACAAAGCAGTGCCCTCTAGCTTTCCAGAAAAGGAGTCGCGAGCATAAAAGGAAATTGACAGTCGACATTCCAATTTCATTCAAGGAGGCAATTTCCTAATGCTAATCACCATCTGCAGATGTTGTCCGCTGATATATTTCTCTACATTCATTTTTTTTTTCATCCCAGCTGCGACCATGTAAAATTTGTGACAAAGGGAGAAAGCTCAGTGCTAAGATGCTTGCACCAGGTTTGTAGAGTTCAACAAGCCAGACAGCTTTCTCTCTCTCTCTCCTACTCTCGCTCTATCTCTCTCACTCTCTGATATATCATCAGAGCTTACTGTCTGAGCCGCTGAATGAAAGCACTCTTACTAGAGAGGTGTTAAAAAATAGCAGCTCTCTGGATGTCTTTGCACAGATATTTCAGTGTGAAGAGTGGCAGATCTGATCTTATGTGCGCAAATCGGTTTCGATTTTGTTTTTATTTGTCCCTTATTACAATTATATTTAATTGCTTCAGGGTTTTTTTTTTTTAGACAATTATTTGCTAGTTGAAAATTGGATTTAAATTTTTATTTAGATCATTTAAATATAATTGCAATATAATAAAAAAGCAAATATGCTTCTGCTAGACATTTCAAGCACTGATACTATTTTAATAACAAAATACATAATAGTGACAAATAACGCTAAATTTATGGAAATCCTATAATTATTATAATGTTATTGTTATATTAATACTACCTCTAATAATAGTAATATTCAGAAATCATGGGCTTGGTGTTATTTTTGCAGAATAAGGGTTAAGAGCTCTTGAACTACCTGCTCATTCCTGAAAATGGAATTACAGAGATCAGTTATTGACTGCCAACATTACAATATTTCAATTCTTTTTTTTTTTTGTATTTTTGTCATTTATGAACAGTGAGTATATACCTATACCTTGCCCTTGTACGTTCATCTTCATTTGGTAAAAATCTTGGATTGTGTATAGGTTTTTGGCTGCAATATTGCAATAATCTCTTCTTTTCTCGCTCTCCTTTCAGAAATACATTTGTTCCTTTTACGCTTTCTGTTTGGATTTTGGAGATAGCAACCACTACAGCGGTCCCAGCACTTACAATGCCAGACTCTGTTTTGAAACAATTGTGACTCGTGGCCTCTTCAAGCGTGCTAAGCGATCAAAAACAGGCCAAGACAAACAAGGCCTGCAGCTGTCCACAAAACAAAACCACAGATAAATACTCAAACACGTCCGGGCCAGCGGAAACGGCTTGGCTCTCGCCTGGCCCTGAAAGGACCCATTGTGCTCCCCAAAACCGCACAATGTCACGCAGCCCTCGTTTGAGAGAAATTTTTATTTACCACCTCTTTCATTCGCGCAGCACCATGGCAGTGGGAGAGAGAAAAAAGGAGGAAAATACCCACCCTGCTGGAACAGAGTGGAACGGCTCCAACCTCCCTCACCGTCGCTCAACCCAGATCTCTCTCATCTTTCAGCCAGAGATACTCGACGTGCCGAAACAGTTTAGACGGCAGCGCTGAAAAGCCTAGTTTTAATATGCAGCGCGGCAATTCATTATCATTCTATTGGGTGCTACAATGATGACTGGAGAGTCTTTGACCCCCCTGATTGTCAGATCAAGGTCAGTTACTAAGAAAATAAAATCTGCATTCCTGTCTGACTTCTCCCACCTCAATCTTCATCTTTCTGCTTATGAAAACTAGTTTCTCCTCTCCCACTTTGATGGGTGTATTCACGTTCTCAATAGGACCACTTCTAAAAGAATAGACTTGTTTTTAAGTGAAATAATTGTTTTGATGTTGGAATACGAAATGCAATTTTATCTCAAGGGTGAGAGATGACTGCTGAAGGATGAATGTGTCGGTTAGATAGAAAAGGATAGCGGAACTGAAGACATGGGCGACGAGTCTTCTCGTGTTGTAAATATGTCCGCTCATTCATGTGGGCAGTCCAGCTCCGGGGACACAAAGCCTAATTAAAAAGCGCCCAGACACGGCGCAGCTTTAGTGGGTGTCAGTGACGATCCATTAAGAAGTCTTTACAGTGACCTGTCCCAACCCACTGTCATGTATCTCTCTATCACACACGCATATGCATACAAATCTTCCTCATGCATACGCAGTTGCCGTTCCCTTCATGTGTACTCCCGGAGCCACTGCTCCGAGACAGCAATAGTAGCTTCTATTAGTGCCTGTGTGGCCTGCCTGCCCCTGGGGTCAGTGGTAATCCAGGGGGAGTTTTCACATTGTGTTTTGGGACATGGGGTCAAACTGTTTGAAATGAGGGGGTTTTGTTAAACATCCATTAGCCAGACCCAATGCATTGTCTTGATTTATTGGGAGATGGAGGCACTCCGCCCCGCGACTGCGGCCAACGTTATAGACTGCAGTAAAACATAGAACGGCTCTTAGTTAGCAAGGCTAGGTAAACAAAAATATATATTTTAAATTGTATTAAAAAAAAACACACTGATACAAGTTTCCTAGATGTGAGAGAATCTGACGAAATTTTTTTTTTTTCCTTCAGAGATGGGATCCTTAAAGAACCTTTCAGTCGACAGTTCTTTAAAAGGACCATTTTTCTCAGCGCGAAGAACATTTGTAGAACCTTTTTCCACTATAAAGTACCTTTCGAACTTCGTGGAACTATAGAAGCGAATAAAGAACCTTTATTTTTAAGAGTGTACTTCAGGTGTGCGTTAAATTGTCAGTTCTGATTCTGCCTTTGTTTTAGCCATGCGATATATTGTGAATAATTACACTAATTACTGTGCTTGAGCAGAGAAGAACGAATGGCTCGTTAAAACAATCTATTGAAAGAATTTCGACTCCACTTTACCTTTTTTTGACTAGATATCATGATTTTGGTGGGATTTTGCTCTGGGCATAATGCAGAACGACAGAGCTGTGATTTTATATCATCTTCTTGAGACTGAAGGTAAACAGGCTCTAATTATAGAGGCACTACAGCAATTCCCCTGCACAGCCTAGGAAATGTCAGCCTATTACTTCACTGCGAGTTTCAAATGCTCAAGATAATGACCAGTTACTAATTGGTGCTTATACTTTAAATCGGTTAGCATGGAATATAATTGCAGCTATTATGGAGGTAAATAATCCCTGGAAATTAGCATCTTTTAGCCAAAACACATCCTAAACACTACAACGGGGGGAAAGGGTCTTGGTGTTGACAGTGAGATGGTGTGATTTTTCATTAGCATAAGGTTCCCAGGGGCCGGGGGGCTGTGTGTAACAGCACATGGTTGTTGAGACCTTGTATTGGGTGTGAATTAATGTTCTGGATGAGTGGACACAGAAAGATCGTGCTTGTTTAAGCTCTTTCTTACATCAGCTGTCCGTGTACTAAGTGATATGGACGGCCATGGTCTTTTTCGTATGTGCCCATGTGCTTGTTTCCAGACTTTTTTTTTTTTTTTCTTCTGGATTCAAGAAGCCTTCCCATTCACAAGAGACTTAGGTGGGGGACATTATGTACCTCAGTACTTGGAACTAGAACAGCATTATGAAGGTTGGCAGAAGAAGCATTGTCGTTTGACCGGAGCCGTGTGCAGTGTAACCCCCACCTTATACAGCACCAATGCCACTGCTGTCTGCCTGTTTGCACCCATGTCACGCTTGTGTGACACCCCACTTTGCTGTGCTTGTTTGAACTGTCCCACCCAATTAGCGCTAATAAGTGACTCGGTAAGGATGAGCAAACATGGTGTATCCAATCCTTCCTTGTGCCCTCCCTGACGCTTAGCAGCCCATGAAAATCCCCCAAAGAGCACAACCCCTGCTAATAGACAGAGAAAGCCAAACGCATCTCGTTTTCTGAGCAAACAAGTGCCAGTAAAGAGGCAAATTAATGACAAGTCATTTGAAGGGGTTTGTCGGGGAAATGATTTTGCCCACGTCTCCCCGCTGAAGAATTGATTAGGACCTGCTCGATCAAAGTACCTGAATCAATAAAGTAGCACAGAGAGAAGAGAAAAGACATGCTCCAGCTTAATTTATCCCCTGCACCATTTCTTGTGGAAAGAGAGAGAAGAGAGGGGAGAAACCACACTAATCTTTCAGGTGGAAATGAGCAGTCTTGTTAAGACATAGGTATTAGAGCCTATATTTGCCTGTATTTTGCCTTTTTACGAAACATCAACATAGGCCATGCTGTCATGGGAAAGCAGCAGCATAGTATTGGTAAACCTATATATAAAAAAAAAAAAATTATATATATATATATATATATATATATGTGTATATATATATATATATATATATAAATGTGTGTGTGTGTGTGTATTAATTTTTTTTACAGTATTTATGTATATACAGAATATATATATATTGTTAGTTCATGTTAGTTTATTAGGGGGAGTTTATTGTAAAGTGTTACCAAAAATTCTATGCTATGCACGATGCTAAAATAGTACTTATACTATAATAAATGAATGCATTGTTAATGATGACATTAACTTAATTATTATTATTATTATTATTATTATTATACATTTTATTTATAGGCGCCTTACATAGTACTCAAAGACACTTTACAATAAAACAATCAACATTAAACAACAAATAATCATTATTACAGCCTGTAGAGACGTGATACAAGCAATAAAAGCATTGACATAAAAGCCTGCCTAAAAAGATGGGTCTTAAGGCGAGATTTGAACACAAAAAGACTTTCACTGTTTCGCACATCCTGTGGCAGTGAGTTCCATAAATAAGGAGCTGCATGACTAAAGGCTCGAGACCCTATAGAAGTTGTGCGAACTCGCGGGAGAACAAGAGTGAGTGCAGAAGACGATCTTAAACTGTGAGTAGGAATCTGGATTTGAAGAAGTTCAGATAAATATGAAGGGGCAAGATTATTGAGTGCCTTGTAAGGAAGGAAAAGGATTTTAAAGTCAATGCTATATTTAACCGGGAGCCAACTCAAGTGTCGTAATATGGGAGTAATGTGTTCAGTTATAGGAGTTCTGCAAATAATTTGTGCAGCTGAATTCTGTACTATTGTAACTGGAGTTTGTAGAGATGCCTTGAAGGCAGACCAGAAAAAAAGTGTTACAATAATCAATAAGGGAAGTGACTAAAGCATGAACAAGAATCGCAGTGCTCTTTACTGAAAGAGAGAATTAATATTACGTATGTGGAGTTATGCAGAGCGAATGACACTGTTTAAATGTGCTTCAAATGATAAAGTACTGTCAAAGATAACACCGAAACTTTTAACCTGTTTAGAAACAGACACTGAGGAAGATACTTGCCAGATTGTTTTTTGAGCCAACAAGAAGAATTTCAGTTTTACTTCTATTTAGTTTAAGAAGATTTGATGTAAACCACTCTTTAATCTCAGCTATAGATGGAGGAAAAGTAGAAGTAGGTTTAGAGGACAAGTACAGTTTGGTGTCATCGGCATAGCAGGGGAATTGAAAACCAAATTTACTAAAATTATTACCAAGAGATAAAATTCAAATCAATTCAAATTTATTTGTATAGCGCTTTTCACAATACATATTACATTACAGAGAATGGATGTCAACATTACAATTTAAAGAATGCAGTTAACAAATAATATGATTTAGGTAATTAAATAAAAGATAAATAATAAATAAGAGAGGACCCAAGACTGAGCCCTGCGGAACCCCAGTAGTAATATATAAAGGCTGTGATGTAAACTGCTTCAGCTGTACAAATTTAGTACAACTCGTAACTATAATTAATGCAGTATATATTATATTTGGTGATAATTATGGCCTTTTTGTTGTTGCATTTTCATTTGGTCTAGTCTCATTTTCTGTCACAGCTTTAAGAATAACAAAATTTTAACAATATTTGTAATATTAACATTATATTACAAATATTATTTGATTACATTAAATATATTGCATAATAATGTTACATTAAATATATTATTAATTATCTTAGAAATACGTCATAATTCATGTATTTGTAAAGCCATTATTCCGAGATTAAAAGAAAAATTCAGGATAGGGTGGTAGTTATACATTCAGCATTGGTGCTTCATTAGTGGGTAATCTGCATAAACCGCTGGTCTGAAATAAATGATAACATCTTAAATGCTGCTGGAGCTAAATGAAGTTAAACTTCGTTGTCTGTCTTGCATGTTTGTTTTTGTTTTTCCTCTAGTTTATTTGAGCCAGAAGTTGGAGGGTACTGCGGGCAGATTGGAGCATTATTTTAAACGTGGCTTTGCAGATTAACACACTTGCCAAGCCCTATGGAAGGCCCTTAATTGATTTCCCTTTTGACTGTTTACCTCAGCTCTAAGGGTTCCTGGAGCAGAGCGACAGCAGTGTCCTCCGTGTGCCGTAGCGCTCTGTGCAGCCCCGCCAGCAGCCCTGCCAAGTGCCTCATTAGTATTCCACGCAGTGGCATTTGCCAGCCTGAGTGTTGCCTTGGCAACACTGCCCACACAAGTGATGATAAATGAGGCTTTCAGTCTCCTCTCCCTGTCTCTTTTTGCTCCTCGCACCCCAGAAAGTAGTGCTGAGGAGGCCCTGGCCAGTGTACAGCTCCTCCTGCTGCAGGGACAGACTGAAAAAGTGGGGTAATAAGGGTTTATACGAGGCGGTCTGTACGGCCGCGAGTGTGCAAATGAAGATGGTAGTTAAACAGACTAGTGAGGAATTGACAATAGTATCTCTGTTTAAGAGTAACTGTATTTTGACTACTTATGTTTATAGTGGGGGGGGGGGTAACTTTCATTTCATTCCAACTCATTTTTCTTAAAATTGCTACTACGGATTTATTACTTTTGCAGTTTATTGCTATACTGATTTGTGTTTATTTAAGAAAAAAAATTGGGACTAATTTATATAATAAATTAAAGATAACTGTTTATTGTGTCATTGTTACATATGTCACATGTAGTTACTATAGTAATTACTATCAATTATATGAAACTAACCCTAATCCTAACCTATAGTACGTACATGTAGTTACTTAATATTACTCCGTACTGAAATTACAGTGTACACCTTAAAATAAAGTGTAACCAAATTAAATAATATATAATTAATATAATAAAGTTTTGATTTAAAAAAAAAAACTAAATAAAAATTTTCAAAGCCCAGTAATTAAATGCATTTTCTTTAACACTAAAAGAAAATGATTTGAATGCAGAACTCATCTTTAGTAATATCATATTACACGCAGACGGACTGTAGCTGGACGTGTTTCAGGATCCTCTCCTGATCCTGTGGTTTTCATAATTGGCGTAGATCAATCTAAGGAACAAATAATATGAATTTAGGGAAACAACATTAAAGAATAACAAATAATCATTTTTGGCACACTAGGTTTTTTTGTATCGTACTGTGTTAATCGTTTCATATTCAAAACAGAATCATTAGAAATTTAAACATTTCAAATAAATGAACTCGCATTCAGTTTAGAGGTGTAACAGCATTCAAGCTATTCTGGGGTAGTTTGCTTTAACACTGCCGCAAACCTCAAAAAAACACAGCAATGGAATTATGATCTGTGAAACCTGTTCTCCCATATGTTCTCAGTATAAAACAAACTGAAAAAAAAAAAGAAATGTTGGCCTGTTCATGCTATTTTGTGTAAGACTGGCTGTTGTCACTAAGGCCATGGCTTACATGTAGATGAGAGGATGAAAGAGGAGATACGCATATTCTTCCACTCACAAATCTTCCTCGTCCTGCTTAAACAAAGTAAGGCGAGTTATTGGTGTATTAGAGAGAGGGGCCTGAGAGGCTGGTTGAGATGAGATTCAAAGGCACTTTATTAAGAGTGAGGGGAAATGATCCGCTGAAGTAGCTCTCCTTTATTTGTGTTGCAAATACTTCATTTGGCTGCACAAATAGTCTCTCTCTCCCTCTCAGTGAATGATGCTTCTTTCCATCACTAGGAATTTTATGATGAAACTGAATACGCCGAAATACGACATGTCTTTCTTGCAATATTCTTTCATCTCTTACAGTAATATACGTATGTTTTCATCAAGTGTAAACACTATATTATTATTATAGTCACACAGGATGTATCTTTTAGTGTAACGTAATCATGTTAGTAGCAGTAACATCAAAACGGAGCAAAATCATAGTATTAATTTTGATTTCATTTTTTCGATATTGTAATTTGACAGTACTTGCTATGACAAATGAGAAAGCTTTTTTGACTGTTCAGGAGAGAGTGGTCTCCCTTTTTTGAGAGTTCAATATTCTCGAGAACATAAAAATACATTGCATTGCAAATTATGACCAAACTTTTAAAGAAGACGAAAAAAAAAAATGTTTCAAAGAATGTTTGATCATTCCCACTTATTCGAGAGAAATATCGCTGGCAGATCAAATCAAGCCTGATTAAACTTCTCTAGGACACTAAGAAGCGACAGCTTCAAACAGACAGGAGACAATTGACGAGTGTGAACCTCACCCTCCAGTGTCAGCCTAACAGAGTGGGAGTAGCCGGAGGGGGCCGTGGGGGGAGGCCATGGCTATTAAAAGATAAATGTATTTTTTTCAATCCATTATTCATGGCAGGGCTAAGCATGGAGTCAGGGGCTTAGCACTGCAGAGAAGCCCACCCGTACCGGCCCTCCCAGACCCCCACACTACGATAGAGGCCGAGCCAGCGACAGCTGGGAGAAGCAGAGAGAAAGGGTGGGAAGAGGGAACTGAGAAAGGTCAAAAAAGAGAGGAAGAGACACAAAGAAGACACAAAAAGGTTTTTTGGGATGGGAAAAAAGAGGGAACGAGGAGGAGCGAGATGACGCAAGAAAAAAGTGAAGAACCGCAAAGCACTCAGACACTTTTGAACTCTCTCTCAGGACTGCCGATAAACAACACTAACACACTCATTCTCCTTACACACACTTGTTCGCGTTTCACTTTAATGCTTGAAAGGTTCAAGCAGATATTTTTAAAATAGAAATGGACTCATTGCAGTCTGCGCCGGGATCTGCTGGGAAAACAGATTTTGTCGATCCTCTTTAAATTAGATTGCTGCTAAATAACGAACATCTTTACACTTTTGTAAAAGTGGCGGGAAGAGTATTTTTCCCACTTCTTTTAACTTTTGTAATGGCAATAGGAGAGCGGTCCTATTGGACCTTAACATCTCTTGGCTTTTAAATGCATTTAATTAAACTTTTTACTGACTAAAAAACTTTAAATATAGACCAACAACATACTAGTTATGCATTTTTGTAGTCATAGCGACATAACAATTTTGCTGAAAATTTGAAATAAAAAAATACAGTATATTAATTTCAGAATTATTTATTTAGGATGTAGTATATACAAAATCTGTTGCATGAAAAAATGTCGCATGGACAAAATCGGACAATTTTAAATGCGAAATGTGGCCAATATTGCAAATTACTGGCCTAGAAATAGTATATATTATTTCTTTTTTAATTTTGTAATATAACATTTCTAAAATGGTAATAATCTTTTTTTTTTTTTTTTTTTTTTTTTTTTTAAGGAAGCACAAGTGTGTGGTATTAAACTTTGGGACATAGAAAATATTGTACAAAACTAATTCCATTTTTCCTTCCCGCACACTTCCTAGATACAGACACAATTTTGCTTTGCATGTCATGCGTTCATTTCATTGTCTTTGAGAAAGGAATTAGAAATGTTGATTTAAAAGTTAAGCTGTCCATATTGTAGTCTTACTACAATTCCCAGCTGTTGGCTTTGTTTGGGTAAAAATGGCGGCAGATGACAGATTAGTGGGAAATTGCTGGGGAAAAATTACCTGTTCTTATTCTAAGCAGATACCTTCAGAATTGTCTCATGATTGGTGATAATTGAGCACATGCTGCACGATTTATGTGTTTCCTGCCAATGGCCATTTAGCAGGGCTGTTTAATTGATGCTCTGATTATAAGCTTCTCTGTGAGACGAATGCTGCTCCGCCACCCATCCTTGTGTCCCCGCTCGCAGAGGCCACATGTTCTCAGTATGGAGCACAATCAGAGCCTTTACACAAAGACACACATCCATCAGACCAATACAAACATTGCTCCTATAGGTGTGTGTGTGTATGCATATGTTAAGCAGAGCTTAGATTTATGAACTTGTTTTCTTTTACGCATAATTTTTACATTTATATTATTCATTTGATATTCATTACTTTTAAAAAAAAAAATTGATATATTGTTACACTCCTTCACTATTCCCAATATTAAAAATATGCAGATGTAATTTCGACATTTATTTAAGGCCTTTCAATGTGGAAAAAGTCCTCCAATAAGGAATCTAGCAGGCTTTCTTCAATAAAAGTGCTTCTTTGGAGGTACAGGGAAACTTTCGCACAAAAAGCAGAGATATATTGGCATAAAGTGCACACCCACGGCCGAAAGAAAGGAAACGCTACATTACATGAAGAGAGGGCGGACTGAACAAGTCGCCATGCTGAGCACATTTGTATTTAGACAAGAGAGCACAAGGGTGGGAACAGAGAGCGCAGGGGCTGGAAGATATGTGGGGCGGCGGAGGGGGGTTGTTTGTGTGTGTTTGTGTATGTATGGGTCACCATGCCCATTGTTCCCACTTTAGTGTTGTGGGCGAAGCGAATTGCAAAAACAAAGCACGCTCATATTTGGGCTTTGACATGTCAAGGATTACTTGTTCCATTGAATGTGCTGCCTATTATCTGCTTATCACTCTCTGCTCTTTACTCTCTTTCTTGTCCCTGCTCAATGGCTTCCTCTCACTGTCCGTCCCACCCCTCGCACACACACACACACTCGCAGGCAGCGCCTCGCTCTCTCTCCCCGTCCCCGTCCCCCTCCCTCTATCTCTCTATCTTTTAACACTTACAAAACTGAAAAGATTCAGTCTGGGCTGGGCTCGGGCCACCTGGAAGCTGCAAAGGAGTTTGGCATCTCGCCAGTGGCCAGCTGTAGCATTGTGCTCTCCGCTGCCGTCTCAGTTAATTCCAGGCATTGGCGATTGTTGCCGTCCCTGTTTACGGCCCACCCCCTCCGCGGCCTTCCCGGGCTCCCCTGGGCCGATTGTCCCAGGCCGTCTCTTGTTTAATGCTGTTTTGCAAGTTATTAAGCCCTGGAAGTCTATTAATCACAGTTCAGGGGCTGTGGAAGCCCACACAGCGTCGGCTGGGGGAGGGGCAGCGGACAGGCACGCTCGCTGGCCTGAAAAGGCTTAGACGGTGGTCCATTCAGATCCCTAACGAGATCATTACCACTAACTAAATACAAACCTGACCCCTTCGACCCGCTGGGAAATTACGTAGGAGGTCCCTCCCGGTTTAGGACATTAATATGCCATCCCGGTACCCCTCCCCGTTCCTTCTGCCCATCCCACCCACACATCCCCCAGCCTTTACTCTTCCCCTCTCTCTCTACAATGGCCAGAAAACTAAACCTATCATCAAAAGAAGCCTAATCACTGCTGTGATTGTGGTAAACCAAGCCTGACAGACATTTCACTGAGACCTCAATAGAGCACATCAGTGCAACCTCCAAACCCTACCTCCACCCCCCTCGTTGGCGCTCCTATTTTCTCGCTTTTTAAAGCGGGAGCCAATGAGCGGCGAGAGAAGCCGGGTCTTTTCAGATTACTCGACACACTGTGTCCACTTTTCGGGGGACCACCTGGCAAGCTCATTTTAATATAGCGCTCTCCGTCTTTCATTCGCTGTGCTTTTCTTTCCTTCCCTCCCTCCGTCTCCGTCCGTCACTTCTTCCTCTAATTCTGCCTCTCAAGCCAAGCCATGTCCGTGAATTCCATCTAATCCATTGACCCTGCTAGAACATTCCTGGTTAGCACTCGTCGGAAGAGGCTGGATTTGGGGGGATTACATGCTTGCGGTACTGCTGGGTGGCACCTGTGACTGGGAACGAAGCGAAACAATTACGGCTCGCCACAGAGAGGACGAGAGCCCCCCGCGTATCCCACCTTTCATTCTTTTATCCTCCTCTTTTTTAGGCGAGGGATCATGGACTATCACCCCTCTAATCTCTACCTGTGACGGTAGCGCTGTGCTCCCACGCAGGGTGGCCTATGACCCGGGAGAACAGTGGAACGGCCTCGGGGTGAGGCGTGAGAGAAGACGGGAGGGAGGCCGTTGTGATGGAGCCCTCCTAGCTTATGTGAAGTTTCTGTCACTCTTAGTGTTTCGAGTGTCTCCACTTCAGGGAGTGAGAGCTTAGCTGTACCACTGGAAACGAGTGGGTGTGTCTTTGAGAAACCAACACAACATTCCCTGAGAGCGCCACCACATATTATCTCTTTCCCCACGCTCCTTAACCCTAACAGACCCCCACTCAAATCGTGAGGAATCCCATTTTGCTTTCAGGACTCCGGTCCAAATCAGTTCTATTGGACGATTAATGGAAACTAATCTGGAAAAATTACTGAACCTGAACTACTCATTTTTCTGACATCAGGCATAAGAGTAAATTAACTCATGACTGGCCAAAGGGTCAAAATTCGGCTCGCTGGCATGATCCAGTTAGCCATATGGTTCTGTCAAGCATTTTTTTTTTTCATTGTAGCAATGTAATGTGCCAAAATAAGTTTTGCAAGCATTACATCAAAGTAGATGTTTTATATTTATTTTTGTTTGTTTGTTTGTTTTTGGAGGGCTCTTAAAATTAAGAAATTGAAAACTTATTGAAAGAGTACTTAAAGAAATAATATACTTTAAAAGAATGTTCTTAAATGCTAACTTAATATGTTTTCAGCCACTTAATTGCATGTTAATTGGAATTAAATTAAATTGTCTTATATTTAATTAAAATAAAAATAAAATTTATAGTTAATTTATATGAAATGCAATATCTGAATAATTTCATAGTTACATTTACATAATATCAATTCTATTGAAACTAAATATATTTGTAATTACACATTTGTAATTATGAAGTTTAGTACATTTAAAATAGTTATCAAATAACACTGTAGTTGAAATTATAATCAATATTTTGTTTCATTAATATTATGTTATCTATTACGAGTGCACATTTTCGTAAGTGAAACACCTTGGAACTACACATATTGTCAAAAATGAATTGTGACAAAAATTTATTTCAAATCAATCAAAATTCATTTGCAAACTTGAAAGCTGTATTTCTCGGTTTGCCTTTTTTGTTTCCTATTGTTTCCTGGTTAAGGCCTGGTTATTACGCTGTCCATGGTGCTTAGCTGAGGGGCCTCATCCGATGAAGACTGAAGGCTCCAGATTTTTACACAATCTTGTCATGAAAACTTCTTAGCAGTTTAAAGCATATTGTTAGGCTGAAAGTAGGCAGTTATAAATAAATAGGCCAATATCATTGAAATTTGAGATAATGTCATGCAGCTCCAACATTTGGTAAGTTCAATCCCATTGAGCTTCCCAAAAAGAAATTTCAGCTCCTCAGCTGTTCTTGTTTAGAAAGCCCAGCATTATCATTATATTAGGCTAGGTAAAATTTGGTAAATTACTTTTGATAGTTGTGGTAATATTCTCTTGGCATACATACAAAGGCCTCATGACTTCTATAATGCACTTCTTAGACAATATAATGCTGACTTTTATACAAGTCCACTTTTATATTCAGTTTCTATATTAGTTTTGTAGATCTCCTGGCAAACACAACAAAATACTCTTGTCTCTTAAGGATGCTCTTCATTTCTCATTATGAAAAAGTTTTTGATTTCCATTTAAAAATATGATTGAAATATGGTTGACACAACCTACTTCAAGACTTTTTAATAGTTTTTTTAAAAGAATAAATTTATTCCTGTTTATTTTGTTTGCATATTTGGTAATATATTTGGTATATGAGATGCACGAAATTGTTGCCTTTTAAAGACTATTCAGGTAGATTAACTTTTCCAAACACAGTTTCAATAAGCGTATTTTTCTTCCTGAGAGATGAACCTCTATTCTTTTTTTTCTTTTTTTCCCTCCCTGCACTAAAAATGAAAAGTATGTTAGGATCTTCTAATTGAAGGCCCGGTATGTGGCCAGGCCCGTTTCAGACATGGGATCTCTATCGCCTCGTTAATCCACGATAAGATCGCTCTCCTCAGACACTTCAAAAATGGAGATGTTAAACAAGCAACGATCCAAACGTCATCCTGCTTTACCTGGATCTTATCTGACCGAGAACAGACATTTTACTCTCCATTCCACTACAGACGTGTCACTTCTATTATTGATGTCACTTCTTTTATTGATTATGTTGATTACAATGGAACAACAGACACGAAACAGACCACCCACGTCGTATTGTACGTGGGTGTGCAAATGTGTCATAATGTACAATCTAACGCGACCTTGAGCTACGGAAAGGCGCTATATAAATAAAACCCGTTCTTCTTCTTGAAATGCTTCGGTTTACATTTAGATCAAGTAGTAAAACACAAAAGAATAGCTTTATATTCTCTTCCCTGATGTTTTAGTCTGACATTCAGACATTTACATAAAGCTAAACTTCTGCCCTGAATTGTTCTCATTCACATGCACAAACACTCATACCCATCAGCATTCAAGCGGTCATACCAGGAATGAAGCGCTTTTTCCAATGGCCGTGTTGATTGTTCGTCGGCACTGACCAATTGGAATCCTATCATGATGATCTCCATCATAACAAGTAATTTTAACCTGCCTGCGATCCACCCCCTCACCACACCGCTGCTCAGCCTCACCCCACAAACAAAAACACTCGCTCCACGCTCATGTTTAAGAGCACGCTAATTAATTCCACTCTGAAGCACTTTTCCGCTTCTATTTGCTCGGATACAAAACGTCAAATCCCTCTTATGCGTGCAAATAAACACTCTGAACAACAAAGAGAACAAAAAAACTAATAAAAACAATGGTGAAATTGACTGAAGGTATAACGTGATGAATGCTTTAGAAATAGGCTCATGCCACCCTGCTAAATTACTCTCACCCCCAACAGACAACTTTTGCTGATTTGCGCTGGTTTTGCGTGTGGAACGTCTCTTCAATGTAATGAGGCCACAGTGGAATATTTCTGAACTAGTCACGTGAGGGATGTCAAGCGTTGGTTTACACAATGTTTTGCTTTTGTGAGTACATCAAGTATGAAAACAAATACACGAGGTCCCTCTCAGTCACACACACACACACACACACACACACGTGTTCTCTCTCATCCACACTTCGCCTTCCCATCATGTCTCACGGCCACACATGATCTGCTCCATATTTCATGCTCCGCCGGTGTCACCATCTTCCAATTCCACAGCGGCCAACCGGCTAGCATATGTTCTGGCTGAGTAATTAGATGAAGCCCAACAGGTGTAAGAGAACCAATGGGTTCCAAACCGTGACACCACATCCCGCTACTCATTACGGTAGCGCTCACCGCTGGAGCTATTGTAGCTGCTCCTCATATGATATTCATAGCCTTTCTTCACGATCGTCTTGCTAATCTCACTCTCAAAAATAAAGGTTCTTTATTGGCATCTATGGTTCCATGAAGAAACTTTAAAGGATTAGTTCACTTCAGAATTCAAATTTCCTGATAATTTACTCACCCCCGTGTCATCCCAGATGTTTCTTTCTTTCTTTCTTTCTTTCTTCAGTCAAAAAGAAATGAAGGGTTTTGAGGAAAACATTCCAGGACTTCAACAGTTCAACGGGTTAAAGGTCCAAACTGCAGCTTCAAAGAACTCTACATGATCCCAGACGAGGAATAAGGGTCTTATCTAGCAAAACAATAGGTAATTTTCAAATATATATATATATATATATATATATATGTATATACTTTTTAACCACAAATGCTCATCTTGCACTGCTCTACAATGCGCCATGCATTACATAATCACGTTGGAAAGGTCATGTCCGATGTATGCGGAAGTTCTGTGGTAGGGCGAAAAACATCTCATCTCAACTTCAAAATCGTCCAACATCGTTGTTTTAACTTTTTTTTTTTTTGCAAAGGATGTTTGACTTAGTCTTTGCATGTTCGATTTGTAAACACTTGCTCGGTACTTTCGCATGACCTTTCCAACATGATTATGTAATGCGTGGGGCATCGCAGAGCTAGTGCAAGACGAGCATTTGTGGTTAAAAAATATATAATTTTTTTAGAAAATGACAGATCATTTTGCAAGTTAAGACTCTTATTCCTCGGCTGGAGATCCCTTTGAAACTGCAATTTGGACCTTCAACCGGTTGAACCGTTGACATCCACTATATGAAGAAAAATCCTGGAATGTTTTCCTCAAAAACCTTCATTTCTTTTTGACTGAGGAAAGAAAGATATAATCATCTTGGATGACATGGTGGTGAGTAAATGATCAGGAAATTTTAATTCTGAAGTGAACTATTCCTTGAACATCCCTGGAATTTTTCACAAAAGGTTCTTTATAGTGGATAAATGTTCTTTAGAGTATTAAAATATTAGTATTAAAAACAAAAACTATTTCAAAAACTATTCAAAACTCCCTTTTGGATCCAGTGTAGCAACTTTCCTGTCAGAGTTCACCTAGGCCAGAAGTGCACCGCTACAACTCCAATCGCCACCCCTCCAGGTGAGCGTATCTCTACATTTGAGGACCAAATGTAGCGGAAATGGAGTGTTTGTTTTCCCACACTCGTTTTTCGTTGCACCCTCCACTCTTCCTTTTCGCCTCCTCCTCCTGTAGTTAGGGCTCATCAGCGCTGAGGCGCAGTGCCGTGAAGTGAAGTGTTAATTTAGTGCTCCTGCTGGGCAAGAGGCTGCTGGGGAAGCAGAGGTGAGCTCTTGCAGAAAATGACCCTCATGCTGTGATTGTTCTTGGGTTTTTTTTTTCCTCTGCGTGTTTGAAAGCTTCAGACCGCCACTCAGAGATGAAAACAAAGGAGGAGAGATGGCTAGAGCTAATGCATCAGCCAGAGAGGATTACCTAAACCACACTGCGACATATTCATATACCGACTCGCATGCAGACGTGTTTCAGTGAGCTTGTCTTATTGAAGTTGTACATGCATGTGGAACAAATTTAGATGTAGCAATACACAAGCAAAGTGTTATTTCTATACGTCCGTATTTGCACATACGCAAGCTCGCGTTCATTTCCCCCACCTTCGCTGTTCACTTTAGCAGAATGATTAATTGGGCAGGGCTCAGCTCGGTCCTCTGAGAAACTTAAACAAAAAGCCAGGCTCTATCCGAAGATTACAGCCACACATTACAGGCTGAATGAACCATGAAATTGCTTTTTTCCCCACCTGCAGTGCGCTCTCTCTGCAGCGTGGTCACTGCCGCTCTCAGGAGGGGAGCAATGGAGAAGTTTCCTCACTCTGAGATAATAAAACAATCCTTCAGACCTCCAGCTCATAGCAGCAGCCACTGTCCATGTGCGCAGCAGACTGATGTTTTATTATGTGTATTACACTGTTAAACACTGCGCATGTTATGATATATATGGGCTTAAAATGATATAGGGGGTGAAAATGACAGACTTGTGCAAGAAAAGGTCCTAACATATTTTAAATTTGCGATTATAAATTTAGTCGTCGCTCTGTAAATTACACGATACATACATAATATTTGTTTCATGTTTTTGAAAGAAGGCTGCATTTATTTAATCAAAAATACAGTAAAAGGAGTAATATTGTGTGTGACGAGCAGGGGCGAGAGCCGTGAGGGAACGGTGACGCGAGTGATAATGAGCGTCAGCTGCGCGCTACACCGGTCTCGTATCTCTCACGGAGGAGCTCCGGAAGCATAAAAGGGGAGCGACGACAGTGAAGGACGAGAGAGGACCAGGCCTGGACTTTATGTTGTTTTGTTTTGTTTGTTGTTCATTTTACTTTCGTTTTATTGTTTGTTTTAGAGTTTATTAAAGTTTTGGTTGAATGTTCGCCGGTTCCCGCCTCCTTCTTCCCGTACTTAAGAAGTGTTACATTGTGAAACATTATTACAATTTTAAACAACAGTTT
Source organism: Zacco platypus (assembly GCA_038088235.1). Lineage (NCBI taxonomy): Eukaryota > Metazoa > Chordata > Actinopteri > Cypriniformes > Xenocyprididae > Zacco > Zacco platypus. The sequence goes on from CM076069.1 coordinate 4,002,159, forward strand.
TTAAAATGTCATTAATTCCTGTGATGCCAACCTGAATTTTCAGCATAAGTCTTTAGTGTCACGTGATCCTTCAGAAATCATTCTAATATGCTGATTAGGTGCTCAAGCAACAATTCTTATTGTTCTCAATGTTTTTGCTGCTGAGAAAAACCTGACAAATAACAGATTAAACATCTGAATAATGTCTGGCGTGGGAACCACAGTATAAGCAGGGAGAAAAAAAATGTAGACAAACAGAAAAGTTACTGGTCATTTTCTGCCCGAAAAATATATTTTAAATGTATGGACATTTTACCCTAAATCACAATGCAATGAGTTAAAAATCAGTGATGAAAACTATATAATTCTTCATATTAGCAGTACATTAGGTGCTTTTTTTACAGACTTTTCTTAGAGTGCATGATCTGGGGAAGGCTACCAAAAAATAAATAAATAGAAATCTGCTGCGTTGAATGTTCGCATGAGCGCAGCAGCCTCCACAATTCTTAAAAGGAAAGAGATTGGAACGACTAAGGCCCTGTCCCAAATGGCACACTACATATGCACTTTCAGGCTTGTGGACTTACAATGGCTGCCGCAAGCGCATGTCCGTGAAGTTAATGAGACCGTAGGGTGTTGTCACAGTTAGGTTCTGTTTTCTGTTTCTAGTCTAGTTTTCATTGTGTTCGTGTCTTGTTTGAGTCTTGTAATTAGTTTTCATTGGTTTCTGGTCATGTTTGCATGTGTTCCAGTTAATTTGACCCAGTTTCCCAGTGTGTGATTTGTTGTATTCTGTCACCTGTTGTTCTGCAATTTCCTCGTTAGTCTTGTCAGCTGACTCTCGTTTCCCTGTTCAGTTCACTGTGTATTTAGCCCTGAGTTTTGTCCTGTTCAGTTGTTCCTGTAATCCAGAGTTACTTACTGCTGCATCTAGATCCAGTCCCTCCTGGTTTGCAACTTTGTGTTACAGGTGTCCCATTTGTCATTTTAGGATTCAGAAGGGTGTTCACGACTGCCCCCTTTGCGATTGATATTCGCCCTCGACACTTTTGCTGAGCCTGCACTAGCAATCAAAGCAGTGTTACGTCATGAAAGTGTGCACACTAAAAACTCCTGGGTCAAAAATAACCCATAATGGACCCAAATCCTGGGTTAAAATAGCCCAATATTGCAGTTAATATAACCCAACTTCTGGGTCAAAAGAACACGCCCAATATCTGGGTTGAAATAATAATAATTATTATTATTAATAATAATAATAATTAGGCACTTACACACTTCAAGCACTTTTACATTTTTATTGCATTAAATTAAATCAAACTATATAAAAACACACTTGGACCTATTTATTTTCCTATTTATTTTAGGTCACACTGTAATAACGTTAGAAAGAAAAAAATAGAAAAATTGGGGACAAGATTTTTGATAGTGTCCTGATTAAGAGAAGAAATGCCTCCTCATCTGTCTTCACCTGAAAGACAGAAAACAAGACAACATGAGCATTGTTAATAAGTCGAAACAATTGTGAAGCACTCACTAGACACTGATTATCAAGCTAACAAATAATCACTTTTAAGGGAATGCTGTTGTTGTTTTTTTAAAACGTGGCCCAATTTGCTAGTTAACTAATGTGGTTCTTTTGCAGCATTACCAATTTTTGTGAATGACAGTCTATACTGTCCATCTTTTCTTTCATTGACAGTGTAATAATGACATTAATGCAAAGGTGAATATCTGACCCATTATTATGCATAACAGCTTCAAGACAAGGCACAGGTATCTTTTAACTATAAGGGTTATATAGATATGCGTACCCCACTGTCAAAGAAGTTGTGTCTGTCACAAAATCTTGCACTGACACATTTAAGCCCTTTTAAAGAAAAATGTTTAGGTATAGAGAGATGATATGAGGGCAGTAATAGTAAAAAGCTCACTTCTAAAATTCTCAATCCGCATTAAATGGGTCATACGTGTATTTTCTCAACAATGTGTAAAAAGCATTTCAACCATTCTGACACCTAATTTCATGAACTTGTCGTTATTTAAATCATTCAAATTTGACTGGGTGGTTAATAACACTTTCTTCTATAGTCAGACAAACTCAAAACACATATTTATTTAGACTTTACACAGACTTTAAACTAGTTAGCTGTTGTCGCGATAGCCGCGGGCGGCTACATGTCAACCACAGAATTACCACGGTAAACCATGGTCATTTTTTCAGCAAATGGTGCTAAACTAGCAATGGAGACATGGACACAGAAAAGTTTACATTACATCCACACTGAAAATACTTGCTTACCTTAATTACACGACGAAGTTGCACCAAAGAAGTCCAGGCCAAAACGGATCGAGCGCGAAGTGACGGTTATTTCAACGACTGTTGTGAGAAAATTCCAGAACAACAGCGGGGGGCGGGGGTTTGACCCCAGAACATGGGTTACTCTTTGAAAAATAACCCAGAAACCCAAACAATTGGGTCAAAATATTAGCCCTATAACCCAGAAAATGGTTACTCTCTGAAAAAGTAACCCATAATTTTAACCCAACACAAATAACCCCAAAAATGGGTTGAAGAAATAACCCAGGAGGTTTTAGAGTGTGGACTCCAAGAAAGACCCCCAGTGTTAAGGGTACCATTTGGGACAGGGCCTAAGACTCTTCTAAGAACTGGCCAAACTGAGCAATCGAGGGAGAAGGGCTTTGGTAAAAGAGGTGACTAAGAAGCTGAAGGTCCCTCTGTTTGAGCTCCAGAGATCATGTGTGGAGATCAGATAAATTTGCAGAAAAACAACCATCACTGCAACGCTTCACCAATCTGAGCTTTATGGCAGAGTGACCAGACGGAAGCCTCTCATCAGTAGATGAGAAATGAAAGCCAACATAAAATTTGCATAAAATAAAAAAGCACCTAAAAGACTTGTCTGGAATAAAAAAGGCACAGATCATTTCCTGCACAACAGTAAAGCACTGTATTTTTCAGCAGCAGGGACTGGGGGGGAGGTCAGGGTAGAAGGAAAGGTGAATGCAACAAAATACAGAGACATCCCTAATGAAATCCTGGTCCAGAGCACTCAGGACATCAGACTGAGCAGAAGGTTAACCTTCCATCAGGACAGTCACCCTAAACAACCAAGACAATGCAAGAGTGGCTTAGGGACAACGCTGTGAATGTCCCAGCCAGATTCCGGACTTAATCCCAATCAAACATCTCTGGAGAGACCTCAAAATGTCTGTCAACCGACAGTCCCCATCCAACCTGACAGAGCTTGAGAGGATCTGCAGAGAAGAATGACAGAAAATCCCCAAATCCACGAGTGCAAAGCTTGTTGCATCATATCCAAAAAGACTCGAGGCTGTAATTGCTGCCAAAGATCCATCAAGTAAGTACTGAGTTAATGATCTGAATACTTATGCCATGTGATATGTCCGTTTTTTTATAATTATTTAATGGAGCTTTCAGAATGCACTACATATATCTGTTCCCATTTGTCTATTCATAATTAGTTCCCTTCATTACTAGTTTGTTTCTATGGTTACTCATTAATTCCCTTGTTTAGTTCACCTGTGTTCACTGATTAACCCCTTCAGACATGAATTATGTTCCACTGAGTAAAAAACAAAAAAATATCCACTTGATATTTGCTCTTCTTTAATGTATAAATGACTCGGTTTTATTAGATTTTTTTCATGTTCACCACAATGAACATCAGGGCTGAAGCAACAAAAAAATAAATCATATTTTAACCATTCAGTTTTTATGAGCTAGAGTTCAAACAGTATGTGAACTGTAGCATTGAAGATTTTGAAAATAACACATACTGTAACAAAGAGCAATGCAGTAAGAATGTAGAGAAAATGTAAGATGATAAGATGAATTCTCATATTCTCGTGTTTTATTCTTCTTTTTTTTTTTTTTGCAGTGGGTGAATGGGAATATCTGTGTATATGTCTATGTTTGTGGGTGTGTTTGTGTGTACTTGCTGGTTTTGTTAAATATATGTGGGCATATAGCATCAGGACATCTGTGGTGTTTGTATGTGTGTGTGTGTGTGTGTGTGTTTGTGGGTATTCCCTACGTTATGGGGACCAAATGTCCCCACAGGTATAGTAATACTAGTGATTTTTGATCTTGTGGGGACATTTTTTTGGTCCCCATGAGGAAACAAGCTTATAAATCTTACAGAATTATCTTTTTTGAAAATATAAAATAGCAGAACATTTTCTGTGATGGGTAGGTTTAGGGGTAGGGGTAGTGTAGGGGGACAGAATATACAGTTTGTACAGTATAAAAACCATTACGCCTATGGAATGTCCCCATAAAACATGAAATTACAACATGAGTGTGTGTGTGTGTGTTTGTGTGTGTATGTGTGTGTGTGTGTGTGTGTACTTGTTTTCCTTACATTGTAGGGACCAAATGTCCCCACAACGCAAGTAAAACCAGTAAATTTTGACATTGTGGGGACCTTTTGTTGGTCACCACAAGGAAACAAGCTTATAAATCATATAGAATTATCTTTTTTGAAAATCTAAAATAGCAGAATGTTTTCTGTGATGGGTAGGTTTAGGGGTAGAGGTAGTGTAGGGGGACAGAATATACAGTTTGTACAGTATAAAAACCATTACGCCTATGGAATGTCCCCATAAAACATGAAAACACAACATGAGTGTGTGGGTATGTGTGTGTGTTTGTGTGTGTATGTGTGTGTGTGTGTGTACTTGTTTTCCTTACATTGTGGGGACCAAATGTCCCCACAGGTATAGTAATACTAGTGATTTTTGATCTTGTGGGGACATTTTAATGGTCCCCATGAGGAAACAAGCTTATAAATCATACAGAATGATCTTTTTTGAAAATCTAAAATAGCAGAACATTTTCTGTGAGGGTTAAGTTTAGGGGTAGGGGTATAAAAACCATTATGCCTATGGAAAGTCCCCACAAAACACATAAACACAACGTGTGTTTTTGTGTGTGTGTGTGTTGCTGTGTATGCACTCATTTCACATTCTCTGTTTCTGTTTCTCACTAAAACTAATGAAAAAGTGAATGACAGTTTATGATCACAACATTGAAGACATAAAACAGATACATTTATTAATAATTAATTTTATTAAGACCTAATGTCCATTGTGATGGACATCAAAATTCAAAATAAAAAAATCATGTTCTTCAGCTTTAAAAGATGTTCAAATTAACTTGAAATATTTTTACTTGATACTATTAAGATTATAATAGTTGCAAGTTCGTGATGATACCATGAACATAAATCTGCATATAAAAGATAAAAAAGGAGCTCGTCCTCCTGTCTAGATGGCAAGCCATGTCTTTTGTGATGCCTGAAGCTCAATCATATTAAGTTATGGGTCATACTCTCATTGTGATTGGTAGATCAGGGACCAATCAGTGACCAGGCAGTACTTATATTATAAAAACATAAAATCTTATTGGTTTTAACCGAAGTCAATGTGATGTCCATTCCAATGGACACAGGGTCTGAAGAGGTTAACTTTGCTCTTTGTAGTTCCTGTGTTTCAGTTCTACATTGTCGGTTCTCGTTAACGTTAGTGTCAAGTTTCCTGAGAATTCATGTGTTCTGTGTATTCTGATCAATAACTGTTTGAGTATAACTCCTTCGTCGTGTAAACATGACACACACACACATAGCTTGAAGCTGAATACCTTATTCGGAAAGGTATGTGCGGATAATGGCTTTAAAACAGATAACGAATTCTACTGAATAATAGGAAAAAAATTCGGCAGACAGATTTTCAACTTCCATGTTTTCTAATCAGCTATTTTATAAAGTGTCCTTTTATTTGAGGTCGTGATTATTTGAGGTCGATAACTGTATGAAAAGTACTTCTGGAGTGGCGGGGGGGTGTCTATATTTTAACATTCATTTTATTTTTTATAAAGATATTTTAAGAAACTTTATCATTATAATAAAATAGGATTATTTTAGAGTTATACAAGGCATATTTTTAAAAGAAAACTATTAAGCGAACAGAAATACATTTGGCTTCTCATGTAATTTTACAAACTTCTAGTTTAAGCCACGCCCATTTTATCTGAATACAGATACAGTTGAATTTTATGTATAATATATACATTTTTCAATTGTAGTCTTTTAAAAAAAGAGTGCGAAATATTAAAGTGCAATGTAGTGTTGTCAAAAATATATATTTTTTGATATATCAGAAATATCAGAAAAGCTTCCAATACTCATTCTCGGCATAATAGATACAAGATACCAGCTGCACCTTCTCTCTCTTCTATCTCTCCGACAGCGAGTACAGGGCTTGAATTTGATGTGGGATTGCGCGTTATTTTACTCATTCTCGTAGATTACCCAAACTGTGCATACATAAAGACGACTCTCAGAACTAAATTGAGTTCTGTTTCTCTGCTTATTGCGCTCAAACATTCAAATACACACAAAGTAATGTCAAAATGGTGAGTATTCATGTGAACGGTCATGTTTTAAGTGAACGTAAACAGTTGAGAAAGAAAACACATGTGTAACAGTATGATGGATCTGTGCGTCAGGTCTTAAAGTGACAGCAGCCTAATGTACCTTCTGCCGAATTATGAGATAATATTAAAAAATATCTATATGGCAGTTTTTCCCCATGGTATTAATGTCTATTACAGATGCTGATTGGCTTGTAACTTTGGAAGACCACTAGCCACAGTAGCTGGTCAGCATACAAAGTTAATGTCAAGCCCTGTATGCAGACATCTGCAAACATAATCAAACATACACAACCCGAGTAGCAGGCATTAACCCTTCATTCGGATTGTAAAACCTGACAAAAGCACTCCATCATATAGCCACCCACCAAAGGACTGTCAAATGCACATTTAGTCACAGTCCAGGAGGAAGCCATGCTCCTCACAAAATGGGCCCTAAAACCAATTTAAACTGTTTAACAGCTACAGCTATTTTTCCCAAATCTTTTGGACCACTTGAGAATGCAACCTCCATTCCCTACATCTCTACTTATCTCGAAACAAGGTCTACCCCCAAAATCATTGAAGCAAGCCAAGAAAAATGACAGCAGAAACTATATCCATAGTGAGACTGCGCCCAACTTTAAACACAGTGGCGGAATGACTGAACCTGCGAAAGAGACAAAAGTGCCTAGATCAGCAACAAGTTCAGCTCCATCCATAGAAACATTGTCGCTTGCCTCAGCAATAAAACGCTTTAGGCTAAATCTCAGACCATTAGATGGCAGAGAACAAGGTCTCTGTGCTGTGTAGTCAGCTGCTCTGAGTGGGCTATCACTAAACATTAGGGGTGTGACGAGATCTCGTACCACGAGATCTCGCGAGACTAAAACGTGACGAGATTTCTCGTTGAGGGGAAAATTTGTCTCGTCGTGCTATCAGTGTGAGGGTGAAATTATTATTGAAGATGCTCCCGCCACTTTCAAATCGTTTGTGTGGAAACATTTTGGTTTTCAGTAGAAATAATAAACGGCGAAAGAATAACACACAAGACACAAACAATATGTAAACATTGTAAGAAAACTATACTGTTCACCTCGGCAAAGGTTGTACAGACTCTTAGGGGCCGTTCACATATCGCACGCATTTTCATTCGTGCAAAATGGAAGCGCATGTGGTGCGACGCGTTCGTTTTTTCCTGGCGCGCCTTCCTCATGGTCGTGGAGAGCACAGTTCATGGTTGCATAGCAACGACAGACGCTACAGAAGCGCGAGCTCCCGAACGCTTGCAAAAGAAGGAGGAAGCGACGCGGCCGCGCTTTACACGCTTTTATGGCGCGATATGTGAACGGCCCCTAAAGAGGCAGAAAGCATCGCTATCACTGCTGACGGTTGGACTTCTCGGTGTACGCAGAGCTATATAACAGTTACAGCCACACAATCAATAGTGACTGGGAAATGGTCAACTTTGTACTGCAGTTAAAGTGACACTTAAAGTGTTATTTGAATTTATTTTTTATATGTTTATTTTATTTATACTGTTTAATTTATGTTCAATCTGTAGAAAGAAGTTCAGTGAGATTTCTCATGTGAAATTATACAGGGCAGAAAACAACTGGTTGATTTTGTGGCAAAACATTTAGCAGTGTTTGCATGTTTTACTGCAAATAATTCATTAAAATAGAAGTAAAATGACATGCATTACAAGTTGATTTCAAAATGCACCAACATTTTTGTATTTTATGATTTTACAGTTGAATAAAAGACTATTTTCCCTTCATACGTTTCATTATTGAAGATTTCTTAAAAATACTATAAAAATCTCGTCTCGTGAACCCAATCTCGTGTCTCGTCTCGTGGGATAGGGGTCTCGTCACACCCCTACTAAACATGTGTCAAGGTCATTCAAAATGCCCTGGGGCCAGTACTGCATCCATTGCTATTTGTGAAAGTGGTCAATTAAAGCCTAATAGCTGGGTTTCAGTCACGTGATTATGATGACGCGCGAAGGCGGGGCGATTTCAGATGGAGGGCAGGAAGTAAAATGGCGAATACGTCTATGGAGGAAACCGTTGCGGAGAGTCCGTATTGTACGAATTTAGAAGCAGTTTCAAGAAATAGATACAAAGAATTAGTGAACAGATATGTTGGACGTGACCCGTGTTCCCACTGATCCCCTCTGATTGTGGGTTGTTGTCAGCTGGAGCTTTCGGCTGTCTGCGTCAGATCTGGGCTCTCATCTGTCTGTTGGAGATCCAACATAGCCTCTGCACATTCCAACCGTCTTTGTTGGTCTTCCTTGAGCTTCATCCTCTGCTCTCGTTTAAGAGACGCCTCTGATTTGGGCTTAGGTTTTTAACCTAGGTTGACCGTCGGAGCCCAATCTACCGACTCAACATCACCCAAAGCGCTAGGGCAGCCTAAAAATCCCCAATGAAGTCCACATTAGACTACCGCTAACTTAATAATCATTACAAAGTAAATGAGCATTTAACCACAACCTAATGCTATATAAACACAGACACAATAAAAAACACGTTGGCTAGCAACGTTAACATTCCTCCGACGAAGTGGTCGCTGCAGACACGGGCATTAACACACTCTGCTCCTCCCGACCGCAGACGTACGTTAGAAATCCACTTTTTACGGCTCGCCTCAGTGAGCTTTTGACATTTCTCACCTTTATGAGTGACAATCTTCGGTACTCTATAAAAACCCTTTCCTTTTTCTTGATTTAAACGATTGGAGCAGCCGTAAAATACACAAAACATTGGCATTTTTTCAGACGGCAGATCCTCAGCTACTCACTTCCTGCTCTCCATCTGAATTTCACGCTCTCGTGATATAGCAGCGTGACGTCACGTGAAACCAAGCTATTGGAAGGACTCAGTATATATATGAGGACTATACAGTATATATCCTTCACATCTATCATCACAAACCAGTTGACCGAACTGAATTGTTGTTTTAGCTTCAACATTCTGAAACAGCATTTCATTTGAGTGAAATTCAACCTTCTCAGATCCCAAATAGGGTGTAACCCACCTTCTTTCTGGGGATTTTCTTTGCCAGAACAGAGCAGCATTTGCTCTTTCTGAGTCAAAGAAAGTTCTTCTATTGCCTCTTTTTGCAGAAGATTGCATTTCATGTGGAGCTTGCTATAGACAAACTCTGGAGCTCCAGGGAAGAGTTTTTGAAGTCTTTATATGTGCCGGTATTCAGATTTGGGCACACCTAGCAGTAAATACAGCTTGTGATTGCAGTATAAGAATAATATAATGGCAGCCCTGATTCAGGGTCTTCTTTAGAGAGGAAGGCCAGACTCAAGAAGAGCGGCCTGACAGACATGCAGTCACATTGTAGACAATTTGAATTCTCCAGTGCAGTCTTTGTATGGCAAAAACCAAGAAAAGCCAGACCTAGACACACCAAAAATGGCTCATCACTTAAAGGTAAAGAAAACACTCTCACTTCATCGTGGGTTGCTAGCAAAACACATGCCATTTCAAATCAGTCTGAAAGACTTTTCAGGTTTACTTCTTCACCGAGGCCGTTATTCCAGATTCGCACATACAAATGTTCACAAACAGTATACTAAGCTGCTAAACGGTCTCAAACTTCTTTTTACCCCTGAGCGAAGAACAAAGAACTTTGTCATAAGTATACTAATAGTCTTTAGGTACAGTTCACAGAGAGTGCGAGATAAAGAGCAATAATAATAATAATGTTTGGTCTCTGCTGACCAAACATTTAAATCAACCAGACTTCTATCATTCTGTCTAATTCTGCAATAAGATTAGCTACTTGTTATTTTGAATAATGATTGAATTTGCATCGTAGAATTCAAGTTACTTTTTCAAATAAGTAGCACACAATCTTAGTGTTTACTTCATTTATTTTCTGACAGGTGAAATTGAAAATCTATCCCTTCTCCATGTTGTTGAAGAATGTGAAAGCATGATGGGTATTGTAGTTTTAGTCAAGTCAAGTCTAGTCATCTTTATTTATATAGCGCTTTTTACAATGCAAATTGTGGCAAAGCAGCTTTACATTAATGGTGTCATTGTGCAGCTTATTCTATATATTATTGATTCATTCCGTTGCAAATATCAGTAGTGTAGCATTTGTCACTGTAAGCCAGTAGATCTGTCCCAATTCAGAGGCTACATCCTTCGAAGGCCATGAAGGTCGGAACGACTGTTGTTAAATGAAACAGTCTAGCCTACGGAGGATTGTTCCTGTCCCTAACAACTGTGACAGCTGCCGTTGACAAGCGGCAGTAATGTTGTCAAACAGTAAAGAGTCGGAGTGAAAATTATGTTTTTACATTCTCTATTAAAAAACAACTTCAAAATGATGATGATTTGTTGGAATCTGACAAAAAAATGACTGAGCTACACCTGTTTGAAGTCGAATTTGAAGTCAATTTGAAGAAAAATCGAGTAAAAGTTTTCTGAAGGTTCCAAAACAAAATCATTTAGCAACCATACCTTAAAATCCCTCGTAAAACCACCAAATTTGGTACAAACCGAGTATCTGTAGGAAAAATATGTATACTTTTCTCCATAATTCCACAATTGTTTGATTAACATTAATGAAACATAAGGCATATTATGCACATTTGTGCACACACTTCAAATCTGTCAGCGCGAGTAAGATCATTGTGTGCGTGAGTTTGAAAATCACATTTCATTGGTTCAGGCTCATGCCATCGAGAATTTGCTTTGAATATTTACAAAGTTGAAATGCTACGCTTAAATGATACCAAACTTGTGTTGAGGGAAGTGACAGCGGGCAGTCTTTTTCATGGACAAAGAAAAAGTACTCCTCTCAGACATCGTACAAATAAAGATACTTTTAGATGTTTAATTGCTATTTGGAGCATTGGCATCACTAGACGAGAGCTTAATGAACTCATTTTTGTGAATCTTGTTTTGCCTGTTGCTCAAAATTAACGGAATTATTCCGACTCATTTTGTCAGGACGGTTATAATATATATATAATCGCATCTTAGTAAGATGTAAGTCAAAATTTGAACCAATTTAAAGTTTTTTGGGTTTTTTTTTTGTATAATTAGATATTTAAATAAGTTGACACCCAATACTTACATTTAAAAGTGTAATTCTTCAATTTCTCTCTCTCTCAAAAAAAATAAAAATCCTGTCATCATTGGTGCACAGTGAATTCTGGGGTAGGCAAGGCCATGAAGGATCCATCTGTTATATCCTCCATTTCATGAAAAAAGGAGGATGCATTTGAAGGAGCCTTTGAATCGGGACAGCCTTGCAGTGGCGCAATTGGCTTTAGAAGGATGCAGCCTCTGAATCCAATGTTTCCCAACTCTGTTCTAGTGGCACACCAACAAGTCACGTTTTCAAACTCTTTCAAATTAAACACAGCTGATTTAACTCATTAACTGGTCAGTGGAGACTCCAAATGGATTGGTAAAGCACTCACCAGCAATGATATTGATTTGATTTGTGGAGAGAATTGTGAAATTGTGGTTCAACAGTTGTTTATGTGTTTAATGTGCAGCTTCAAGACAAACATATACAATACAAAGACTTGGACTCAGTACTGAAGAGGAAGCATTAGAGGTTTGCTAATGTCAGGGAAAAAGTTTAAATTCTTCATTCCTTCAAAGTTAAGTCTGAACATTTAAGTCTCTTAGTGGCATTAATTTTATCAGAGGTCATCAGAGTATGAAATGTTTGCTGTGTATGCTGCGCTCTCAGCGGGAGGGACTCATTTCAATAAAGCAGGTCTAAAAAATGATGAATTAGTCCATTTTAATGTGGCTGCTTTTCTCTCTGCCAGGGTGTATCAAGGCTATGCTTTACATCGCATTCTAATTTATTTTCACATTATAAAATATCGGCATCAGAGGCTAGAAATAATGGAGAGGAGCAAGAAGCTCTTTTTTTCTTTCTGCCTCTATCTCTTCTCTTATCCAATCGCTCGCTTAGTGCTTAGACGGGAGACAGAGTTCACGGCCACAAGATGAGGACATTGAGCGGGGTGACAGAGAGACGATTCAGTGTGTGAGGAGAGCTCTGATCAAGCATTCAGATTAAAGTATTCTCTCCTGCCCGAGGACAGCTCTCGATGCACAGCCCCTCATGAACAATCAGTGTGTGTGTGTGTGTGTGTGTCACTGTGGGAGTGGGGGAGGACTCCCTTCATCTTTGAGGTCACTGGCATCAAGCTTTGGTATAAATGGAACAGTTTTCATTCAGCCATCGCAGAGAAGAAAACAATAAAGAGTAGCTTATATGCTAGGGGTGTAAAGATTCACTCGTTTTCTCAATGCTTCAATTACAAATCCTGACGATGCATATGCATCGATCTTGAAACATGATTTTTTTTAGCCATGGATTGTTTGCTTCAGTCAGGAATGGATTTAAAATGCTAGAAATCAAATGAGTTGCGATTCAGTAAAGTGTCATCCGGTGTTTCAAAATCTTTCGGTCTTGACGGTCTTCCCTCACTCCCTCACTAACCATTGATAAAGCTGCCAACTTGTTGTGTGGCCATATAAATATATATATATGTGTGTGTGTGTGTATATATATATATATATATATATATGTGTGTGTGTGTGTGTGTGTGTGTATATATATATATATATATATATATATATATATATGTGTGTGTGTGTGTGTGTGTGTGTGTATATATATATATATATATATATATATATGTGTGTGTGTGTGTGTGTGTGTATATAGTTTTTTTATATATACTTTTTTTGCATGAGACCTTGATGAAACTAAATGTATCAGATAATATTGTAATATTAGGAGTAGTTTACTTACTTAGGGTTGCCACAGTCATGAATGACCAGATGCTCAGCTCTCAAATATTTTATCGGCACCTTGCACTCTTTGTTATATTTGGTTACACTTTATTTTAAGGTGTCTGTTATTACAGTGTAATTATACATTTAACTACTGAGTAATGACAATTAACTACATGTACTTACTAACAGGTTAGGGTTAGGATGAGGGTTTGGTTCAGGGTTAATTGCATGTAATTATTCATAATTTCTAGTTATTACTACAGTAAATACATGTAACAATGTCACTGTAAAATTTAGTGTTACCTTATGTTTCAAGTAGCTGGTATGAACATGTATTTAATGTATTTACTTTCAAGTTGCTTGGTGCAATAAACAAAAGTCATTTTCAATCATTGATCACAATTAAATCGAAAAATTTGCAAATTCGATTCGTAAACTGAATCGATTCACATCACTATTATATGCCATTTCATATTCACTTCTGTTGATTTACAATTATTAATATTATGTAAATATAAATAACTTAAGCAATTAATTGTTCACATTTAAAATATATACTCGTAAATAAACAGCATTTTTGATGAAATCAAGGTAACACTTTATTTTACAGTGTCATTGTTACACGTTACATGTAGTAACTGTAGTGATAACTAGAAATTATGCATAATTGCATGCGATTAACCCTAAACCAAACCCTCATCCTGACCTTTAACCTATAGTAAGTACATGCAGATAATTATTATTACTCAGTAATTAAATGTATTATTACAATAAAGTGTAACTGAAACCACTTATCCAAGTCGCCACCACAATTCCAGGAGGGTTTTTGTGGCTCTGAGTGCGTTTTAATACATTGCTAAGTAATTATAAAGGTGTTCTGGGTGGTTTCCAGGTGGATGCTTCATGTCTCAAATCACAAGATCTCACCCCCAATTCTCTCTGATATTTTAGTGCCTACATATCCCCCCTTTATCACCCACCCGGAGAAAATCTCAGAATTTCTGCATCTGATCTTCTGCATCTTTCTTTGAAAAGTAAAAGCACACCTTAAGCCACACTGTTCAACACAAATTACTTGTCAAAAATTAATTATATATATATATATATATATATATATATATATATAGGGTTATACTAATCCTATAATCAGTAATACTATGTGTATATATGTATATATAGTATATATATGCACACCTCAAGTCAAAAATTAATTATATATATATATATATATATATATATATATATATATATATATATATATATATATGGGTTATACTAATCCTATAATCAGTAATACTATATATATATATATATATTGGGTTAGTAGTTTAGTCAGATCTCTAACACGAACTATAAGCAAATCCCTGACTATAAACAAACAAGTAAACAGTTAAAAGACATCGCTGATTTTATCCAGTCTCCTAACTTATCTGATTGACAGCAGCAGTACAGTTTATAGCCTGGAGGCGTCCATGAAGGGACACTGGACCGTCTTATCCTGAGCAGTGAGCTCTGTGTGAGAGCCAAAGCCCAGCAGGAAGCTAATAGACTGTTCCAGTGGGGCCCCCGAGGCATTATGTCAAGCCCTTGACTACTTCACACTCATTAAGAATCATGTGCCACGATTTCACACTACAGTAGGGGAACAAAGAGGTGACTGGAGTTCACTTTTACTGGGTAAATGTCATTGTCATCAATCAATGTCAGTCTGGCTGGTTTAAAGGCCCCATGCAATGATTTGACGTGCACAGTTCTGTTTCTTCTGTTGACGTATTTTGTAATAAAACTGGAAGTTGGCCAAATCATGATTTGCTTTTTGCTAGTCGGAGGCATGTGATATTTATTATTTAGCATAGGAATTGATTTCCAGGCTGTTGTTTATATATATATATATATATATATATATATATATATATATATATATATATATACAAATATAGAAATTTAACAACCAAATTTAATTAATAACCAAATTTAACTTCATTCAATCAGAATACTATAGACTGTCAGCAATAAACATGTTATCAGCATCAACAGAAGCACTGCAAAGGTCTAACATGACAGTTGGGTTTCATTTTTGTTCCATTAATTTCCAAAATCTTGTCATTCTGACTTGCTGCCTATAGTTATCGTGTTAAACTAGCGATCTTGGGTTCGGACCACCGTACAGTTGAACCGAACAGAGTTCCATTTTCGATTACGTAGGATTTTGTATTTTAATATGTTTTAAACTGCACGATAATTAGGTTGATGTGTCTTATGAGCTTGTCCATTCACATGTCCTTGCAATTACTTATACATTCATTTATTCAAGCAGCATGTTTGTTTTGTCGAGAGACAAAACGGCTATTGAGGGTCCAGTTCTACCGAAAAACATTTTTCAATGCCCCACTTCAGAGGCTGGAGACATTTCTACTGTCATTTTCCTCTAGTGCTTCAGGGTAATTCTTCTCTCCCCTCTATTTCTGTGGCAGTGCAGTGTGTGGCCATCTGAATTGTGTGTTATTACCCAGCTGGAGACAATATCATTACTACATATTTGCTGTCAAGGGTCTGCAAAGAATGGTACCACCGTGGGCCTTGGTGATCTAACAAGCTCACACGGTGCTGCTGAATTACCCACTCCTACCGGCAGGAAGTCAAACACTAGCCGTTTGATAGATGACTGAACAAATGAGCGTCTCTGTCTCACAACTCCCCCCTCCTTCCCTCCATCACGGCTGAGGTGAGAACACACCTCACTGACATTACTGCCACTGACTGCTTTCTTCTCTCTGTGTAACTCCTGAAATTATTTAGAAAACTAGAAACTTAATTCACAGTGACAGTTTCCTGATTTTTGAATATGATGGGGTTCTGCAAACAACGTATACTTTTCATGCTGTGTTTTTTTAAATCAAAAAAGGATTTTTTCCACATCAGAAATATGCAATGCTGTTTTTCTGAGAAGAGTCTGTTTAAAACAAAAAAATCCTTTGACTCACACATGCATCATTAAAATGTAATGGATATGTGATCATTATCTTGAAATGTAAAAATGAAAGAAAATAGTTTGGAAGCCTTAAAATATATTCAACATATAATACTTGTGGTCTTTTGCTACAAATAAAAATAAGTTTATGTAAATAATATGATTCTAGCATATATAAGTTGAATTCGGGTAAATTTGGTAAGATGACACACAATTTGTCGATAATTCAGGCTATATTCAACATTTTATCAGCAATTGACCCTTCACTGGCAGTTTGATTGACAGGCGATCTGACCAATCATAACCCCGAATCCGCCATTTTGTCCGGCAAAGCAGTCAGAGGAGTTAGTAGATTAACGTCGATGAACTTGAACTTGAAAAAGTACTCACGTATTTCCACACTTGAAACAACATTCCTTCTGATGTTCATTCATGTTTATTTGATGCTATAAATGAACTAGTATGAAGAGATGATCGGTTCACGAGGAGCTACAGCGATCTGTCACGACACATTAAAGAGACACTATACGCTATTTATTGTTCAAACTTCTTTAAAAAATTACAATATTTTAAATATGAAACTTTCATATCAAAAGTAACCTGCTCTGTCTTGTCTGTCGACGTGTTGTCAGTGTCCTCTTTGCTCAGATGTATTTTTCACTGCATGAGAACATGATGTGTGGCGTGAGAGCGCATGACTTGTGTGACATAGCAACAGTAACTAAAGGGGGCGGGTCTTTGCGAAGGGTCAATTGGCATATCACAGCTTTTTGATCTGCTTCATAGCTTTATTACTGTCACGAATGAGGCTCCCTCTCCGCATCTTCCGGATCAGCAGAGGGAGCTCTCACCTGAGTATTAACCATTTCGGACTACATTTCCCATAAGCCCTCATACCTGGGACTGATTGCGCTTGCACCTGAAACATATCTCACACCATACTTCGCGCAGTCTTGATTTGCCCCGGTGAACATTGCTGAGCGTTATTTCTGTGGATTGTTTTGACCCTGGACTGTTTTCCCGTTTATCATACTTTGCTGCCTATCTCACCCTCGCCTGTTTACTGGACTCTGTATGCTTGCCGCCTGCCTCGACTCTAGCCTGTTCCCGTTTCTGTTTATGGTTTGTCTTCTACATGATAATTGCTGTGATCTGACCCTTGCCCGTTTGACCCTGATTTTGTTAATAAACTGCAAATGGATCGTCACTCCGCTGACTCTTCGTTACAATTACATTCTTTGTACTTCTTGGTGTTTTTGTGATGTTTTTTTTTTAGTTTACATGTAAAAAGTTATTTTAGTGGAATAATATTTATTAATATTTTGAAGTAGCTTTTATGTGTATATTTTCGTTAAATTGTAGTTCAAGTTTTAGTCATTTTATGTGCTTTTTTCATTTTTATTAGTAATTTTGCTTTCATTTTTTTTTCAGTTTTATTGAAATTATTATTATTATTATTATTTATTTTATTTAGGTTATTTGCCACACCAACATTTCTAATCTTCATTGATGTTTTTCATCCAATATTAATATTTTATTGTATTTCAACTTTATTTAAGTGATAATACTTTACATGGTTCATTAGTTAACATGAACTAATAATGAACTGCACTCCTTTTTATTATAAAAGCATTTATTAATCTTTGTTAATGACCATTTCAACATTTACATTATTAAAATAGTTAATACACTGTGAACTAGCATGAACAAACAACGTAAACGTTAACGAAGATTAACAAATACAGTAACAAATATTGCTCACGGTTAGTTCGTGTTAGTTAATACATTAACTAATGTTAACAAATGAACCTTATTGTAAAGTGTTACCATTTAAATAATAAAAATATTTATTTTGAATAGCTTTAGCTAGTTAACACTGTCACAGAAACAGTTTTCATATTGTCAAAGGGTCCAGTATTTGAGGCATTGCTTTGTTTTAACATATAAATATAAAGTGAAAAATGCAAGGAAAAAATTTCAAGATGTTTTTCCACGGCTGTTTTGAAGCTACTTTTTAAGGGAATACATGTACGGCCGGACACACACAAACTCTTTGAGGCGCCTCCATCATTTGTCTTAATAAATACATGTGACTATGAAACAGATCCATGAATGGACAGTTTCATTGTGTATTTTCCCATCTCTCAAAATACAGAATTTTAGCCAGCTATAACCTCAGACTATTGAACTGCAAATAAAGAGAGAGAATGGCTCGTAATGCCTTTCGGATTTGCCACAATTTGCACAAGGAACAGAAAATCCTTGATCTGCGCTTTGAGACGGTTTCAAAGGCAGATCGCTACACTGAATATCTGACAAAACCAAAATAAAACCGATGTGAGGTCATTCTCGTGCACATCTCCAGTGAAGTGAAAAACTTGGTGTTAAGGCAAAGAAAGCGAGAGAGAACGCTCTGTGGAAGCTTTGAAGGTAAACAGAAAGCCATGATGAGGCAGGGCATCTTTAGCACACTACAGCAACACTGCCAATCATAATGGTGAGAGTCCTTGATTTCTTGGAACAATAAAGGAGAGACCTGGAGAACGCAGAATATATGCCTCTCAATTTACCTGCATTCGATGGGAAATGTGAGCTTCATATCAACATCCTCACCACGGAAGTCCTCAGTAATTGTTAAGGGCCATGCAGAAAGTGTGCTGCTTTATTCTTTTAATCATAAAACCTCTCGACTTTAATGCATTTAAGAAAAGGTATGTTTGATATCAAATATCCCGAGACGCTCTCAAAGCGCTCTGTTTGGTTGACCGTAATTCAGCAAGCAGGTGGATGACCTTAACACGGTTGGACATTTCAAATCTGCTCTTTCTTGAGCATAACACAAGCACTTTAGCAAGTTGTTGTTTTGGCAAAAGTTGCTTGTGATCATGAATTAACATCCAAAAACAAGAATGAAGAAATTGTTTACTATGGTAACTAAGTAGGCCACTTGAGTTTGTGTTAAAAGACACTTTAAGTCCGACTTTATCTTATAGTTTCATTCAAGTTTCTTTGCTTGATGTTCTTGTAAATAGCACGTGCTAATATTGTGTAATATTACATTATTCTTTCCTAAAACATCTGAAGCTGAATCTGTGTATACTAATAGTTTCTAACTATGTAAGCAGATATTTGCTGTTTGTGTTCATTCCAGTTTTTGTTATTGTCTTTTAACTTCTGAAATTCATCTGGGACATCAGGCAAATGATAAATCATAAATAATTCAGTAAAATGCACATATTATTAAATAATGCCTTTAGTAGCTCGAGTGTTTAATGAAGTGCCTCATGGATGACGCATATTTGTCTCAAAATTACTTTATATAATGCATAGTGCCCCGGTTTCACAGAGAGGGCTTAGATTAATCCAGGATTAGGCCTTAGTTCAATTAGGGCATTCAAGTAGCTTTTATAAACATTAATGCTGCACGTCTTGAGACAAAACAAATAACATATTTTAAGGCTTTAGTTCCCCCCAAAATTAAAATGATGTCATTAATTACGCACCCTCATGTCGTTCCAAACCCGTAAGACCTTCTTTCATATTTGGAACATAACTTAAGATATTTTTGATGAAATCCTTGAGCTTTTTGGCCTCTGATAGACTGCAATGTAATTACTAGTGTTGTAGTACTCGAGACCGGTCTTGAGACCATTTTTTGAAGGTCTCAGTCTTGTCTTGGTCTCAGACTAAAAGACTTTTTATGTCAATTTGAAATGATTTTATTAACACTAAATCACTTTGTTAACATCACTAATTTGATTGGATGTAAAACGTCCTGCTTCAAATGCAATCAATAACTTATTTCTAATTTCATTTATTTTGTTGCTGTTGTGTAAATTGATGCAAATGCCCACAAATTCTAGAAAAATTTGTTTTTATTTTCACAAACATGGGCACAAATGATATAGATTTTTTTTTTTTTTTACAAATGTTCAATTAACAAAACTTCATTTTTAAAACGTTAATCTCAACATTATTTATGCATTTGTAATTGCACCAATTCAGATGCAACTTCTGTTCCACCTCTGCTGTGTAAAGATGAATTTTATTGTTAGTGATTTCAATTGATATATAGTGTCTTATTATTCTAATTAAAAATAAGGCATTTCTCAGGCGGTAAATGTGGATCTTTCAGATGAATTTGAGGAGCGCTAATCTGGTTTTGGTCTTGACTTGGTCTCAGATTAGGTGGTCTTGACTACAACACTACTAATTACCACTTTCAAGGTCCAGAAAGGTACTAAAGACATCATTAAAATAATCCATTGTTTCAACCTAAAGTCCGTTCACACCGCCAGCGACTTTGAGACGAAGTTGTTTAATAAAGTCGTCATTGCGCACAAAAAAGATTCTCGTACTGGTGTGGAACGACATGAGGGGAATAATTAATGACAGAATTTTCATTTTTGGGTGAACAAACCCTTTTAGATATGTCAGTGCGAGTTGCTTTCAGTTAAACATCTCCAACATGCATGTTTGTCTTGGACTAGCTTAAGCCTTGTCTGTGAAACTGGGGGTATATGATATATATGATATTGTTGATTCATATTCATATTCTCGAACCGTGCATTCCATTAACAAACAGAGCATGCTCGGCGGCTCTTCAATTTGCCAGAGTACTCTGACCCGATATTATCAACAAAATCAGATTAACATTCTGCAACCCAAATAAATGAATTGCGAAGAAACACGTCCACAGGATATCAATAAAGTAGTGATCTGACAATGTTGAAATTTGCTGCTACCACATTAACCTAGTTTTAATGGGATTTCAGACAGATAATGGCACAAATTAATGTTTCCTTTCAAGTGAATGTGCTAACTATGACAAATTGATTCCCTGTTCTCTCCTGAGCTTTTTCTTTTTTGGCTCTATTTTAATTTTAGATGAAGCAATAAGAGATTAATGGTTGCTATCTCATCTTTTCACATCTAATGAAATTACAGAAGAGGATATGATTAGTTGAACAATGGCATAAGAACCCACTTTATGCAAGCAATCTCGCGTTAAAAGGAGCTGAAAATTGACACAGGCTGAAGAGGAGGGAATTTGGCAGTATATGCCCACGCCTGTGTCTATGGATTATGGATTTCCACCCAGGGATTTTAATGTAGCTATACACAAAAGTCATCTGCGGCCAACCAGTGCTACTCAAAACCTTGGAACGTTAACTTTGTTATTGTTTAATGGTCATTCATGGCTGAAGGATGCGGATCACAAGCCAGTAATGTGGGGCTGCTGTTTGTTTGGGACTAACAAAATGCACCACTGGGTCTTTTAGATACGGCCTTAAAAACAAACATGCCTCTCTGGTTCTCTGACGGCGCCACTAAACAGAAACAATGCCTGGTCAAGGCTTGTTGCTTCTCCTTGCGCCCAATCTCTAGAAGGAATAAAACCACCAGTTTGGTACATTGTTCAGATTGATCAGGCTTCTGAAGCCTAAATCTTGCTTTCTGGTCTTTATCTAATTAGCTAATCCATAAGGCGGTGAAACGTGCTCTGTATTATAATTGAAAGCCATAGGCAGACGTGGGGATAAACGTTATCCTGGTACATGGCTATTTAAATATTGAGTATAAACTTTATTTTTTTTCAAGTTAGGAGAAAAAGACCACAGAAGGAAACACAGTAAATCAGTCATTTTAACAGTTTAACAGCTTTTATATGTAAATATTTGAATATTTGATTGAATGCAGCCAACGACCAAACAAGAGAAGTATTCTATCCATATATCTATCTATCTATCTATCTATCTATCTATCTATCTATCTATCTATCTATCTATCTATCTATCTATCTATCTATCTATCTATCTATCTATCTATCTATCTATCGATCTCTCTATCTATCTATCTATCTATCTATCTATCTATCTATCTATCTATCTATCTATCTATCTATCTATCTATCTATCTATCTATCTATCGATCTCTCTATCTATCTATCTATCTATCTATCCACTTATCCATCTTACACGTCAACAATGTACTAAAAACGGAAACGTTTTTTCTTTGCGTTTTTCACGTATAGATGCGAGAATGAATAAAAATATTGTATTCTGCTGCTAGGCCAGTAGTTGGCGATGTCACTTTATAAAGAAACACTACGCTCCTATAGACTGAACACATAATACGCATGTGCCACCTTGCAAAATATACTTCATTTGACTTGTACGCGTACATAGGCGTTCGACGCATGCGCAGTTTTTAGCAATCTCTCGCCACAAGTTACAGCCTATGTAAACTTCTTGCTAGATTTGTACAAATGAGGGTACTTTCGAACCTCTTCACACAATCTGTCGTCTATGTAGGCCTCCATCGTCGCGGTAGCTTGCATGCGTTCTGGTCTGTTCTGTTTATGCAGTTTTTCCTTGACTACTACTTCTACCTTTTGAAAAACTTCTATCTTTTGAATCGACGCCCTCAGGGCACAGTTGCCACCTTGTGGATAAACTAATTACTGCAAAAAAATAAATAACTGCGCTTATGCGACCTTTAGAAACATCCGGCAATGCGCATACTGTAGTATTCCGATAAAGAAATTTGCGTCTCGCACTGTACCCCCGCATACACGTAAAAAGTGAAGTATACTTTGAGCTTAAATGAACGGCCAAAACGAATAAAATGTGTGTCATGTAAACAGCCCCTTAAAACAAATCATTCGGCAATCTAATCTCAATTAAGTGGCTGCAGGATAATCTAAGCTGATATTTCTGTTAAAAAAAATTCAATTTCCAAATCAGAGAGGAAACTTAAGGCTCATCTTCAAAAAGATCAGTAACCTCTCTTTTAGACCCAAGAGGCTTTCAAGCAATGCTAAGAATTGAAATGCAGAGCTTGAGAGATAAGGTCAAAAAGGTTATGAAGATAAGGTCAAAACTGAACTACAGAGGCAGGCCATTTTTTAAAGAGGAGAACTGCTCAGTAACGCTGCCTGCTAGCAGTCATCAGTCTCATTAAGTGTGATTCAGGCTCTGAGGCTCATGTTTTGCATGCAAATCTTGTTACGGATATTTCTACCAAAAGACTTGGAACGAGTATGATTATAGCATATGCTCGAGAGATCAAATAATGTCCATTGGCAGCAGACTGAATGCAATGACGCAATGAGTTTACATCGAGCATCTATAGATAGATGCGAGCATCGATTCATTGCGAAACTGCTGCTTCGTGTGAGGAGTCGTGCACCTTTAGCGCGAATTTCCCCACTAGTCTCCTCGACTATCAAAACGGGGGGCCGTTATGTTTGGAGGATATGCAGGAGCCCTCATTGGTGCATTTCGGATTCAATTTAGCGATAGAAGATTGACTGAGGGCTTCTCCCCCTTCTTCTTTTAAAAAGGGTTTCTTTTTTCCGTAGCTCGTTTCTTTTGAATACCGTGGCACAGCATTTATCCCTGTCCTTCACATATCCTCGGCTCTGCAGTCTGCTGCTGCCTTTGACGTTGCTTATGTGTCCTTAGGAATAAAAAGAAGGTGGGGGTGGGGGTGGGGGGATAGAAAATAAAATGAGCTATTGTTTTCCTTTGATTCCGGGCAACAGTTCAGATATGGCAAGGGCACCGAGCCAAGCTCTCCGCAACAGACGTCGCTAGCGACGCAATACAAAACCCACAGCAAAATACACATTTGTAGGCGTCTCGCACCAGGTTGTGGCTATACAAGACTCCTTTTTTGCAGGGTTCAGGGGTGTTCTTAGGGGTTGAGAACGAAGGTGGGGGAACGAAGGTGCTGCCGCGGACCTCGCCGAGGACAACCAATCTCCTCATTCAAGCCTGCCTCCACACAGCTCATATTGTCAGTTTGCCAGTTTAAAGGAACCTTGAGCAGCATCAAAGATCTTTTCAAAGCCTTAATCCTAATAGGTCGTGGTTTGTTCTGTCACATCAAAGACGCGAGCGAGGGAGGTACAGAGGGGAAGAATGCGTCGGGGGGAGCTGGCAAAGATTCTTATGGGGAAGATTGGCAGAGGATTTGCGGCATGGCGTGCACTAAAATCTGAAATATCGGCCATGGAAAGCCTGCTGTAATAGATATGAAATGGGCCTTCTCAACACCATGAAAGGCTGACATTTGCTGAAAGATTGTCACGAGAAGCCCTTTTATTCCCTGCCATCTATCAAGCGTTTGTACTGCCACCTTGTCCGTACTGGAAATTCGCAAGTGTCACTCTCGGCGGCTTGTACCGGATTGGTCATTTCCAATGGTTCTTTTTTCCCCCGTTAACCGCTTCAGTTCGAGAACTTTCCCGAAGAAATAAATATGTTATCTCGCACGTGTGTGTTTACTTCTCACCTCCTGACACTTTAATCTGTAGTTCAGTGTCTCATGCATTCAAACCGATACAATCGCCTTACACAAAGCCACGTCCTGTGAACCAACATGACATAAGTGCTTCGTTAATTAGCCGTCTGTGGGAAATCAGGCTATCGATTTTCTGTCGGCACGTCAGAAAAGAGGCCCTTTGTCTTCACGGCCGTCCGCCCTGCGTATACGATAGCGGTGATAAACCGTGCCTTTCACCGACAAGAAGATACTAATAAAACAATCCTAAAAAAGGAGGTAGATCGCCGAGCTCGGTCGGAGACGTGGGGGGAAAGGAAAGATAATGATGATGCTGGGCTCTCTAGCATTTTGAGTCGACGTAAAGAAATAATTCACTGAAGTGACTGGGGTTTTTTTTTTTTTTTTTTTAACTGAGAGAAGCTAAACGCTGGAGTTTCAGAGGACTGGCTGGTTATGTGATGATGGCCTGACTGAAATCCCACTGGTGCTTGTTATTTCACACCCCTGTGGCTGCAAGTTTGACAACAATCCCTTAAAAACTAGCAATAAAACTTACTGGGGTAACAAGGTTAATCTGAGTCTGAAAAGACTGTTGTTCTTAGCCATCCAAATAGGTCCCTAAAGAGTCACTTAAATCTTTAGGTTTTTGTTGACTTGGACCAAGAAAATATGGGAAGCCAAATTGGATAACAGTATTGCACAATGATACAAAAATAATCTAATGAAAATAATAAATGCCATTAATAAGCATACACATCATTTCCTGATTTAAGCTTTAAATTCCTTGAGGCTTCATTCCCAAAAATGCATGTTTTCCCCCTCAGCTAATTTCTCACTTTTGGCGTTTATTAATTCTTTTAATAATTCTGCACAGTGTTTCACTTAACTCAATAATTCTCATTCAAGTCCATGACAATGAGGAAAATGTAAGTCATGGGACTATAATGGTGCTTTCCGTCATCTGTATTAATTTGTGTTCATTTCTTTAAAAAAATTCACTTTGCTTTCATTTGGACATGTGCATGTTTAAATGAATATTCCGTTACAGTGGATATTCTGAAACCCTAAATTATTTCAATTAATACAAGCACATGCCAGCTGTCTTTTACAATAGCTGTATTCTAGAAGTCAATTTGGTTAATGTGATCACATAATCCATATTTTAATATTAATTGTAGTTTGGTTGTACTTGAAATTCTTCATGTAACATACACTGAAAAACAAATGGTGGAGAAACAATTTTCCCTCTGAAATTGCTAGTAAATTGTACAAAAAGAAATGGAAGTACAGTACACGTATGTTTTATGTACTGATAATGGATCGTAAATACTGATTCTGTAAACACTACTCTGTTCCCAGCAGTGTTGGGGAGAGATTACTTTTAAAAAGTACTTAAAAAGTTACTTTTAAAAGTAACGCATTACAATATTACGCTACTTAGTAACTTGCGTAATAATAAATACTAATAATAAAAGTTCTATTTTTGGCCAATGTTAAGACCCTTTCACACCAAAAGTGAAACGAATAAATCTAAAGCAGAAGGAAATGCATATTTACACCTGTACAGTAGAGGGCGCTGCTCAAAAAAAAAAAAAATCAAACATACCATTCTGGATTACAGAAGAATAGGACACAGGTGAAGGAAGTTCAACTTTAAAGTCATTTTTGCTTATTAATATGGTTGGATTAGATCATTGAAGATCAACAGCAAAGACATTGGTTAATAAAGTGAGATAAAGTACATTTGTGTAAATTAATATAATTAATTATTACAGGTTTGTGTAGAATTCTGAGGTTGCGTTTCACTGTTTTTATTCATTTTAATGGAATACTGAATGTTTTCTTGCAAGTGAGATGAGTTTTCATTTAGTCGAGAACTACTATAACCGTCGTGTTCCAACATTTGTATTTGGCGAGCTATTTATACGCCGAAAATTACTTTTTGTATATATATGTTACGCAGTGGGTAGGATTAGTGGTGTGGGGTAGGGGCATATTAAATGTAAAAAAATTGCGTATCATATGCACACGAAAAGTGAGTATTACATGCATGTCAAACACGTGTGTATCATAGTCACGCCAATTGTAAATTCTGCGTATAAATAGCACACTAAATAGAAACAGAAAATCGTGTTATTGATATGCACTTTCATAAGATCAGGCTCCATGTTCACACAACGCACACAACTCCTCTGACCTTTATCTCTCTCAATGTGGAGAGCTGTCAGTCAATAAATGTGAAAAAGTAACTTCTGTTACTTGTTTGAAAAAGTAACTTGTGTAATGCGTTACTTGAATAAAGTAATCTGATTACGTAACTCAAGTTACTTGCAATGCGTTACCCTCGACACTGGTTCTCAGCTGCTGAAGCCATCGGGATCGCATACGTGCACGGGTCAGATGGACACAGCAGGCATTAGTATTCAAACTGCCAGTGCACCAATCAGTGCTGGAGGAACGGTATGGAGGATGAAGGGGTAGAGGGAAGTGATTGTGGTACAAATTCAAGATGGCACCAGAACAACGATGATGAAACAGGGTGGAATCACTGGAGGCCTGCGAGGCTAGATTTCTTCGCAAATCAGAGCTCCTGATTTCTAAGTTTATTAATAAAATGCATGTTTGTGACATATTCCAATTCACCCGAATTCGTTTCGTGTGTCTTGACTGAATCAAATCAGCGAGTTCCCACCACATGTTGACATGTTAAAAAGCGCACAATAAAGGAGATGAAAACTTGAAAACAGTCTCTTGTGACTGATAACTGCCACATGTTGAAGGACGCTGAATTTCAAGCAGCCTCATTGAAAACTACAATCTGTTTGTCAGATGAATACTACACTATTTGAAATGCGAGGCTGCTAGTCTGTTATTTTCTGTGATGAATAAATGAAGAGAGGAATTACTTCCCAGTTAACTGATGTACGGTTCAAACCGTGTCCGTCTACAACTTTAAAAGCTAAGCTATGGTCACAGGGCAGGTAATGTTACATTTAACCAAACTCAATTATGACAGAGATGTTTGGATTACACATCTACTATCTCGTTTCCTAAGTGTCTGATGACAAATTTAATTGGAATCAGATTATAGAGGAAGAGAAACTGAAGATCTATTTGCTGTGTAGTTTTTATTACACATTCAACACAGAGACCCCTGCCACGCACACGGCCGAAAACACCTTCTCTCCATTATGAGAATTCCCCTCTCTAATGCTTATTAATTTCACAATAGATTATCTGCTCAGATACATCTAGTGTTTCGGGACAGAGCTTTTTAATTAATTGTGTGCACGGCTTTATAAGTAGGTTGATTAATGAAATTTAGTTTAAAAATATTTTCTTCGCTCCACCTATATGTTTAACCTTGCCCTTGAATCTTTAATAACAATCAAAATTTTACAATACAATAGGCTGACATCCAAAATTATTGTATAGAGCTTTGATTAAAGGTGTTCAACGTGTTAGGACGACATGATCAGCAAACTGAAACAGAACTTAAATGTCTTTGTATTGCAGCTGTTTTATAAAAGAAACGTGCTTGAAAACGCCCTCTGGAGGACAAACGAGCACCTGCCAAAACATGAAGGAATTGGCGTAATAATAGCTAAATGAGCGTAAAAAGGAAATAAAGTTCTTATAGTGAAAAGTATTTTAGGTTATACTTTATTTTAAGGTGTCAGTTATTACAGTGTAATTATATATTTAAGTTCTGAGTAATGACAATTAACTACATGTACTTACTATAGGGTTAGGATGAGGGTTTGGTTTAGGGTTAATTGCGTGTAATTATGCATAATTTCTAATTATTACTAAAGTAAATACATATGTAACAATAACACTGTAAAATAAAGTGTTACCGTATTTTATTATTATTGTTATTATTTCATTTATTTTGCTTCCACTGCTGACCTAAAGCATTCCAGATAGCTATAAAGATAAAAATAGCAATGAATGTATTTTACAGTAATGAAAGTATAGGCCTGATTCTCTTTGTGTTATAAATAAAAGCGTTTGCTGCTGTAATGGCAGGCCTAATTGCGGTTTCTTCCACAATAAACGTGTAAGACTAAAGTCAGTCAGCATTTACTTTAGAGCATTTCTTTGCACAAGAATCCAGGAGTCTTTCCTCTGCCGTGTGACACTCTGAAGATGCATTTACAGCCAGGTTCGTTCAGGAATATAGATATATCCCTGCGCTCTCCTTTAATCTTAATCGGATACGTTTACTTTTTAATGACACTTTGATTCACATCAAGGAGAAAACATAACCACACAAAGACAAAAGTCAAGTATTTGCAAGCTCTTCATGTGAATTTAGTAGAGACAAGTGCTTTCAAGCCTTCCATTAATGTGTTTTGTAAAGCTGAAGCAGTGTGGTTTTTTTTCATGGAGTCATCTCGCCACCCTGTGGCCTCGTGTTTCACACATCCGGTATCTTTAGTAGCCTAACTAGTGACAGTCTGTTACGTTTAAATATTGTGTGTAATGAAGCCTATATTAGCCCTGCTAACAAATTTACAGTTTACTAATTTGTAATGCATCTGCTGCTCATGCTAATATAGCTAATTTCTCCTCTTCTTTAGCTTGCTTCCTCATCTAGTTGTCTCTTTAGTGAACTGCTTTTCTTTTGAAGTGACTTTGCAAAAGTGATTACTAAATAGCCTAAAACAACTTAATTTCATTTGGTCAACAGGTAAAATAGCCTATTGGTTGAGACTGTTGTGATTGAAAATATGAACACTCAACAATAACAACACTTCTTCCAAAGTGAGTTTAAAATATATATAGGCTTTATAGTGCTATTTTATTTGAACAGTTTGAAAACAGGCCGCGAAGATGCGTTCTGCGTTCCTTCAGGTCGCTCAAAGCCGCCACCTGCTGTCTGTCTTTATTAGTGCATGTTTGTGTCGTGAGTGACGTGGTCCCTTTAATTAATTGTTAATTCTGAAAAAAAAAAAAAGTTATCTGGTTTAATTCATATGATTAAAACTGTATGCATATTCTCATTATCCTTTCTCTACAATATCACCTCTGAATCGGTGAAGGTGACGTTTAAAGGGATAGTTCTGTCATCATTTACGCACTCATAAGTTATTTTAAACCTGTGTGAGTTTCCTTCTTCTGCTGAACACAAGAAAAATTCCATTGACTTCCATTGTGTTTTTTTCCCTCATAATATGGAAGTCAGTGTGTGATTTCCAGCGTTCATCAAAATATCTGCTTTACATACACTCTAAAAAAATGCTGGGTTAAAAACAAGTTGGGTTGAAAATGGACAAACCCAGCAGTCGGGTTAAAAGTTTCAGGTTTATTTAGCTGAACTATTGTTTAACAATTAAACAATGTAAATATTTATTACATTTCTTATTT
Source organism: Zacco platypus (assembly GCA_038088235.1). Lineage (NCBI taxonomy): Eukaryota > Metazoa > Chordata > Actinopteri > Cypriniformes > Xenocyprididae > Zacco > Zacco platypus. The sequence continues at coordinate 4,032,022 of CM076069.1, forward strand.
AAAAATGTTCACCTTTTGATGATTAGTGTTGCCTCTAGTAATTATGTTGCTGAATTTTAATTTCAACCTATTTTGGGTTAATTTTAAGCCAGTCATATTGTCATTTTTAAACAATATTGAGTTAAATAAAACTGCCCAGAACATTGGGTAAACATTTAACCCAACTGCTGGGTTTGTCCATTAGTGGCCTAGTCAAAGTCCTGACCTGAATCCTATTGAGATGCTGTGGTATGACCTTAAAAAGGCATGAAAACCCTCCAATGTGGCTGAATTACAACACTTCTGCAGAGATGAGTGGGTCAGAATTCTGTGAAAGACTCACTGCAGGTTATCGCAAACACTTGATTGCAGTTGTTGCTGCTGAGGGTGGAACAACCAGTTATTAGGTTTAGGGGGCAATCACTTTTTCACACAGGGCCATTTGGATTTAGTTTTCCCTTAATATTAACGACGTTTATTTAAAAACTGCATTTAGTGTTTACTTGTGTTATCTTTGACTAGTATTTAAATTTGTTTTATGATCTGAAACATTTAAGTGTGACAAACATGCATTCAATAAAAAATCAGGAAGGGGGCAAACACTTTTTCACACCACTGTAGGTTGTTTTTAACCCAGCAGTTTTAATCTGACAACATTTACCTTCTTTTACACTTTTATTTTTCAATATTCAGGCCAGTGATTATTGTAAGATTGCAAGTTAGAGGATCGCTAACCATTCATTTCATTTTTCTCGTAGATGACATTTTACACTCTAAAAAATGCTGGGTTAAAAGCAACCCAAGTTGGGTTGAAAATGGACAAACCCAGCGGTTTGGGTTAAATGTTTGCCCAACATGGCAGTTTTATTTAGTCCAACTATTGTTTAAAAATGGCTATATGGCTGACTTAAAATGAACCCGGTTGGAAATTAAAAGTCGGACACATAATTACTAGAGGCAACAACAACAACAATAATAATAAGCAATTTAATAAATGTTTATTGTTTAATTATTATTTATTTAATTTATTAATAAAAGTTAATTTCCAAGCTATTTTGGGCTCATTTTAAGCAAGCAAAAAATTAATTTTTAAACAATAGTTGAGATAAATAAAAGTACTCAGCAGGTTGGGCAAACATGTAACCCAACCGCTGGGCTGAAACAACCCAATTTGTGCGTTTGTCCATTTTCAATCCAACTTGGGTTGTTTTTAACCCAGCATCATTTTTTAGAGCATAGCTTTAATTCAATTTGACACTTCGCTGGCAGTTTGATTGACAGGCGATCTGACCAATCATAACCCTGAATCTGCCATTTTGTCCGACAAAGCTAGTATTAGATTAACGTTGGTGAACTTGAGCTTGAATAATTGTGTGTTCTCACATCTTTCCGCGCTTGAAACAACATTCCTTCTGATGTTCATTCATGTTTATTTGATGCTTTAAATGAACTAGTATGAAGAGATGATCGGTTCACGAGGAGCTACAGCGATCTGTCACCACACATTAAAGAGACACGCTATTTATTGATTAAACTTGACGATATTTTAAATATGAAACTGTTTCATACTTCTGTCGACGCATTGTCTGTGTCCTCTTTGCTCAAGGATGTATTTTTCACTTCGTGAGAACATGATGTGTGGCGTGAGAACGCATGGTTTGTTGTACATAGCAACTGTGACTACAGAGGGCGGGTGTTTTACCACCTTTTTGTATTGTAAATGCATATGCTCTCTGGTAAACCAATGCAATGAACTGAAAATATCATCGCAGGGAATCTGATCTTAACAAGGCTCAGCACAAGCTTCAGCTCAGTTACTGGAGGCATTAGTGTCACACAGTGACACTTCATTGGCCAGCTGAAGTGATTGACAGCTGATAGCATGTGCCAGCAACAGAGAAAGCTCTGCTCTGACCCCACAGAGGGACACATGCAGAACAAACACATGGCCACTGCCACATCACCCTGGTTCCCCACTGAAGCTAAGCAGGGCTGGGCCTGGTCAGTACCTGGATGGGAGACTTCCTGGGAAAGCCAGGCTGCTGCTGGAAGAGTGAGGCCAGCAGGGGGTGCTGCTCACCCTGCGGTGTGAGCCCTAATGACCGGGACACTACTGTAACAAGCACCGTCCTTAAACTGAGGTCCTGACTCTGTGCTCGTTAAAAATCCCATGGCACGTCTCGTAATTGGTCATTTTAATGAGTTAAACATTTTTATCACTAGAAAACCTAAATAACCTGTTAAACATGAAAGTATGTGCAATCATTAAAGACATTTCTCCTTATTTAGAACCTTTTTGGCATAACGAGTTCTTTAAAATTGAGTCAAGAACCCTAATGTTCTATATAGAACCCCATATGTGATATTACTTAACAGTGTGACAAAATATAACCTAAAATGTTTGCATCAAAAAGATACATGTAAATTACACAATATAATTTATATATAGGCCTGCTTTTTATTCCATTCAATGAGCCAATGTGAACATTGAAGACGTTTGAAATGTAACTAATGTAATTAATAATTAATAACTTCATGGATTATAACTATTACATAAATAATATAAACAGCAGAAACAACATGCCATCGGGTCTAAATGTTGCTTTTCAAAAGAAAAAACAATAATCAGGATAGGCTATATAATAAGTTAAAACAACCAAAAAATATGGAATATCTCATTATTTTTAATTTTCAATGAGCTGAACTATACAAGCAAACGCATACATAGGCCTATACATAGGTACCAAATTAGTTCAACAATTTAAAGCACAAATTTGGCAGATTTAATAAATATTTTCAAAAACACTCATTTTATAAATTTAATAAAACTAATAAAATAATCTCTTTAATAAGTATAATAAAAATAACATGCTATTAAATCTTATTAAACATCTATGTTTATACATCTAAATCTATCAGAAGTCTAAATACTGTCTTTTTGTGATTTGTGGGGCACATGCACAGTAAAAGCGGCAGGCGAAGGCAATATCAAAATCAAACACAAGATGGCGCGCTAGTACCGTTACAGGTGAACCGGAGGGTTACGTCATGACGTACAGGATGTAATCATATCTTTAATCATGGAAGAAATTGAAACGTTTAAAAATGATGGCACATAATATTAGGACCTATAAATTATCTGGCTAATTTTATGCACATATATAATTGTTTTGTTTTTTAAATTATGAAATTAGGATTTTTATTTTTGGCTATAGTAATAGAAGTAGTAGTAATAATAATAATAATAATACTAACAATAACATGAGGCGGAGTGTGCTTCCGTATTTACACACCCACAACGGCGATACGTGTTGCCATATTTTCAATAACAATCTATTAGTTTGTGCATAAAACATATTGTCAGTGCACCTCAATGCACGCCTGGGGATGTATTGCAATGCATTAGATAATAAAATACTGAATGTAGACAAGATATATTTCATTTTACGTAATTTAAACCATTGTTTTGTAAAGACATGGGCATCCGTGCCAGCAGAAAGCCTGAAAATATTTAGCTAGAAATGTGTTCAAGTTTATTTTTATGCAGCACGCTGTCCTCGCGGGGAGTTTTTTCAGCGGATCTGGCGCCCCGCCGTCCGTCGGTCGGTCGGTCAGTCAGGCAGCTGCTGCTCTTCACACATACACAGAGAGACACACAGGTCTGAATGGTGAAAGGAAGGTAAAACCGGCTACAAAATCGCCTTTTACAGCGGAATGTTCACTCGAAGGGTTTATGGAGACGTCAAGAAATCTACACAGAAAGTTCTGGACCCAAAGAAGGATGTTTTCACGCGCCTGAAGCATCTTCGCGCGCTGTTAGGTGAGTGAGACTCTGACAGGACTGAAACATTCAGAGGCATATTCCCCACACCGCGAATTTATCCTCAGAAAACCTGCGGCTTCTGGGGTTTAAATGCCACAGAGATGTTCAGATGGGTGTTTGAATGTGAAACAGGGGCTGTAATGTGCGTGTTACTCCATTTGTGATCGATAATATATGGATTGAATGATTAGCGTCAGCTAGCTTGTTGTGCTACATCAACAACAGACCTGACAGGCTGTTTCGTGTGAATATACCACATATATAAACAACAGACATGACATACATACATGTGTGAATGTGTACAGAAAATATAAAAAACCGACATGACACGCATGCTCTTTTATGACTATATCTATATCAATCTATATCAATCTATATCTATCTATTTATCTATCTATCTATCTATCTATCTATCTATTTATTTATATATATATTATATGCATATGCATAATAATATATACAGAATATGTACACAACAGACATGACACCTTTATTCAAATACATTTTGTGAGCATATAGTATAGTTGAGCTTGCAGCAATTTTTTTTTTAATATAAATTATTTGTGATAACGCAATGAAACATGCCAAGTTATGTGGACCTAATTTTTATCCAGGCTAACAAACAAAGAAATAATGAACATATGCAAAAACATAAGTATACTTTTTCCTGTGAGCTTTTTTGTTTGTTTGTTGTTGTTGTTTTTTTGCATAGCAAAGTAAAACCTGTAGCTATAGTTCCTTTTTTATAATTTTGTCTGATAAATACCTTAACCACGTTGTAGTGTTTTGTCCTTCCCCCACATTTAATATATATATATATATATATATATATATATATATATATATATATATAAACAATGCATGTGGAGTTGTGTATTAGAGATGCAATTTTGTTGTTGTTGTTGTTGTTGTTGTTGTTTGTTTGTTTATAGAGATCACAGTTCTCCCATGATTCTGAATAGACAACTGAACAAAAAGCCATGTAATTTACTAGAGGTTCTGACCAATTTTTAATTTGCAGTAAAGAAATATTTAATTAATTTTAATTATTTAAAAAATCGTTTTAAATGAGTGATTCAATGACTCACTAATAAACACTTCACTTGTTTCATTACTGGATGAGTCAGCATTCTTGAACTAATGTTTTGAATGAATGATTCAATTTTTTGCCACCTAATGATGCCACCATGCAATTGATACAATCTTTATTTGAAGCGTCAAATAACTTTAAGGTGATTTAGTCTATTTTGATCATTACAGTAGACCGTAGTGTTTATATGCGAACTATAAACTTTTATTCCAGTACTTCTGTGATCATTTGAATTATTGCAAGACAGAAATAATGATACTGTGTGGTTGAAAAGTTTCGTAGCTGTACTTGACAACTGCTTTCTCTAGCTCAGCGGCAGGGCCAGTGATGATTTGAATGTTCGCCGAAAGGTTTAATAGACATACCCGAATCAAAGTCATTTAGGAATAAGATCCCGTGGAACTGTTAATAATTAATCGTGCAGCAAGTGAATTAATCTGTGCTCAGTCGGGGCATTTCTATGTGTGTTAATTTTATTGCGTGTCAGTTTCTGTGATTATGATCAGCTCATCTGATCATGAGAGAAACAGTTGCAACAACATCACTTCATCTGATGAGCCGGCTTGTGATCGTCTGTGATGACTGATTCAGAACCTGTCTACGATGATCAAATTTGCAGTTTTGAGCAACTCAATGCTTGTGCTTTGTTTCACCTTTTAAATTTTACTGAGCATCCTATTTTTTTTTTTTAACCACATGCTGTCTTTATATGAATAGCTTATCGGCGCTTTTCCTGCTGACTCATTTCTGGTTCAGTGTCAAGACAAGTAAGCAGAGGTCAGAGGTTAGAGGATGTTTTTGTGGTCGGTGTATTCGATAAATTCTGTCATCAGCTGTTATTAGGATCATATACGCTCACCCAGCTGCAATGTGACATTGACCAGTGTTTTTATAGAAGGAAGAACTTCCTCTAACAGGCTTCTTCCTGTGTAGACAGGAAGTGAGGATCAGTGATGGTGCTACAGAGATTGGCCTGATATTATTTATTATTTTCTTTTAATTTTTAATCCTCTGTGCAGTTATTTGTTTTTTTAGTTGCTTTTATTATGTGATCATGTGTTGAATAATGGTAAATTTCAGGCCTAGTTAATGAATCACATACAGGCAAAACTGCCCAGTGTCCTTTTGCCCAGTAAAGGAGCTGGCGTTTAATGCCGTCGGCCAAATCGCTGGTGCCTATAAAAAACAATGTTTGCAACAGTAATGTAGCTTTGCGCAACATTAAATGACTCAAATGTTAGCTACAGTTAAAGGTAAAAGGTGACATTTCTGCACCCATAGCAGCACCAACAGAATTTTAAAAATAATGATCCAACATGTTAAAATTGGTGTTTAAATAGTGTTTGATAATAATTCATATTTAAAATATTTGACAGCTACATTTTTCATATTCAGCGAATCAGTTTTTTTTTTTTTTTTTTTTTGAGGATTAGTCAACTAGTGTTTACCAGACATCACGGGTCCTGTTTGGTAAACCTGTACCCGCAGTACTTAAAGGTTTCACACAAAAAATATAAAAAAAATATTCCATGCTTTACCAACCCTCAAGCCATCCTAGGTGTATATGACTATTTTCATTCGGATGATACACAATCCGAGATATATTTAAATATATCCTTGCTTGTCCAAAGTTTATAATGATAGTGAATAGTGGTGCTAGAGCTGCGATTTATCACTATTAAATAAGACGCGATTTGGCAAAGGCTGCGATCATTTAATGTGCATCTTGTCAGAGCTGTACGGCTGTGTGATCAGTAGTAAATGCTTCTCCATCAGAGGGCGCACTTGCGCAGAAACTCTAAATATGCGCTGCTGCAGAAGAAGAAAACACGTCATATCGCTGTAGCTGAATAAACAGAATATTGAAACACTGATTGATTAAACATTACTGATAAGCATACGACTAAGAAGCCACATCATCTCACAGAAGGATGTTCAGCTGTTGTTATGAAGTGAGTTTGGAGTAAAAACATGTTGTTAATGTTGGACAAGATGTTAATAAATGCTTCATGTCTGGAAAGATGTTTGACGCGTGTTGCTTTTTCAAATGTACATTATAAGCGACTCAAACTCGCAGTGCTTTCAGATGGATTAGCATTTGGAGCCGTACTTCATTGACAAGCTGTGCATAAAAAAAAATATAAATATTTCATAATCGCACTAAGAATAAGCGATAATCGTGTTTAAGTTCAGTGTTAATTTTCGTATCGTGCGATAAATCGTGCAGCCCTAGTGCTGCCACAGATCACAAAACTCACGGTTCGGATTGTATTTCAGTTTTTGATTCACAGATTGGATCATTTATATTTATTTATTTATAAATAAATAAATTAATTAATTAATAAAACTAAAGAACACTTTAAGTACTTTAATCCTCTATGCTACGTCTAGGCAACATAGTCTACTTCAGTTTGTTTTTAATAAAATGAGACTTTTAAACATTAAAAAAATAATAATAAAAAAATGAAAATGTTTATTGATATTGTAATGTACAATTTTAAGCAGTAGAATATTACAAATAATATTTTTCTTATTGATATCATATTGTGTTCTGTAGAGGGTAAGTACTTTGATACCACAGCAAAAACACCTTACTTATAAAGTTCAGACATTATTAAAGACAGTTGAACAGACTAAGAATATAAGAAATAAGAATACACAAATTAAAACATAGATAACAGTTATAAATAGTTATCAACTACCGTTGCACCTCTAGTAGTGAATGGGGAGGGCATATTTTGAAGCCATAAAAAATACATCCATCCATAAAAAAGTAATTCATACGACTCCAGGGGGTTAATAAAGGCCTTCTGAAGCGGAGCAACGGGTTTTTGTGAGAAAAATATCCATATTTAAAACTTTAAGCTTCCAGCAGATGTATGTACGCATTGGTTTGCATGGGATAATTTTTGGTTTTAATTTTATGGGATAATTTTTGGTTTTAATTTTATGGGATAATTTTTGGATAGTTTTGGGTGAACTATCTTTAACAGAACACCTGACCCATTATCCAACAGCAGCACTAATTTAATTCTGTACCCGACACGTTTGACATAAAGACCGCGACCCGAACCGCACCTGCATTAAATCTACATCAGGTGGACAAAAATTATTTTCTCATGTAATAAGCAATCAAACCAACATTAGGCATTCTGAGTTGATGCTTTTTAAAAGAATAGACATGCAGCACAAAATGGTAATAATTAACAAAAAATAAAAGATAAACGTGCTTCTGTCGAGTCTACAATTTGCCTCTGTCATGTGATCAGACGGGCTATTTTTTTAACAAATGCATAAATCACACCATAGGCTATTCAGACGCTTAAAGGTCTCTATAAATGACAAGAACGTATAGCCAAATATGAGCCTATATTGTCATTTAATATCAGGGATATTTTAGCAGATTCACTCTGCTGGTGTTTTCAAAAGTACCGACTTCGATACCAAGCCAATACTAAATAAATTTAAAAAATATGACGCTTTGATAAGATATGTCTGATTGGCTACAATGATAAAGTAATATTATTCCACCAGTTACATCAAATATTAGTGGCCTGCACGCAGGACAATATACATTCTTTACTCTTACTGATATACTGTATAGACCAGGGCTATACAATTAATCAAAACTTTAATAAAATAAAGTGTTTATATACGAATAAAAGCCTAAATTCAATCTGTTCATCATATAAAGCAATCGTGTCTCTTCTGAATATTTGGACTAAACCGCTCAACTCATATGGATTCGTTTTACGTTGTCTCTGTGAACTTTTTGAAGCGTCGAAGTGTCAGTTGCGTATCTGTCAATCTCTCAGATTTCATCAAAAAGATCTTCATTTGTGTTCCCAAGATGGTGACATGAGGGTCAGTAATGAATGATTTTTCATTTTTGGGTGAACTAACCCTTTAATCACGTTGCCTGCGTTCGCTCCAACTGATTTGCTGAAACCAAAACCTGATCGATGATAGGTGAGCGGTAATGTTAATAGGCTAATATACTAATGTTTTAACATGTTATTTACTTAATGTTATTTAATTAATCATTATTAGCATTAATAATGAACTAATTTAATTATTAATATGGTAACATTTTACTATAAGGTTCATTAGTTAAACATTAGTTAATGTATTAACTGACATGAACTAACCATGAGCAACACATTTGTTACTGTATTTACTAATCTTCGTTAACTTTAGTTCATGAAAATATAGTAGTTCATTGTTTGTTCATGTTAGTTCACAGTGCATTAACTAATATTAACAAGATTTTAATAATGTATTAGTAAATGTTGAAATTAACATTAACAAAGATTAATAAACGCTGTATAAGTAGGGTTGGGTATCGTTTGGGTCTTTTTCGATACCGGTGCCAAATCGATACTTTTAAAACGGTACCGGTGCCAAAACGGTGCCTGAACCGATACTTTAAAAAAGCCTCAAAATGATGGTGGATGACTCAGTCAAGAATACCTTTTTACTGGACAAAAAAAAGTTCTTTAAATTGAACAATATATTAAAAGTTTAAAGTATACATGAATATATAAGTAAATACAAAACACAACAACAGTAAAACCTAAGCCAACTAGCTCAACTACAATAATTTAACAGCTTCAAATTTCAGCAATTTTTTTGCAGAAATACGACCATATTTGCCTTCTCTGGCAAAATAGACACCTCTCCTGACTTACTGCATGTCCTGCACAGGAGAAAACTCTCTCAGATGGTGTCGATGAGGCCTGTTTGAAAGTGCAGACAATATGGGAAGACTGTCCCGCTTACTGGGGCTGAGGTGATCCACACTGTGCTGCTGATGTCCGCGAGCTGTCAAACACTGTGCATATTCCATGTGCGCTCAAATGTTTCATTAGGTTTGACGTGTTTCCCCCTTTACACGCAACTGTTGTAAAACATTTGCTGCTCGTCGCGGTGTCGGAATCCTTTCTGGTGAAATATAGCCACACTTGGGAGCGTTTAGTTTTAGGCATTTTAATTTAAGCGCGTTTAATTTAGCTAGCTAAGGTAGACCAGCTGCTGCACTGCAATCACCGCAAGTGTAGTTGCTGCGCTCGCGCGCTTCACGGATGGTCTCACTTCCCGACGATTTGGGATTTTTACTTCAAAATGTGAAAACAAAATGGACAGTAACATTACTACAAAGATGTATTGGGTTTGTAGGCTATCATCAAAGCTTTCCAACGTTCACGTGAGTTTTCTCATTCAGGAAATAATTTTTCCGAGCATTCTGACACCCCATGAACACAGTATTTAAATTTAACTAGCGATCAGGCGTGTTGATGAATCTGATGCTTCTTACGTCCGTGTCATAGCACCAGAGGACAAATATTTCTATCACTTCAGGCATTTAAGTGGCACCGAAATGAGGCACCGACATTCGCATTCTGATTCGATCCGGTACATACCGGTTATATAGGTACCGGTGCCGTATTGGCACCGGGTTTCGGTACCCAACCCTATGTATAAGTGCAGTTCATTATTAGTTCATGTTAACTAATGTAGTTAACTAATGTTATCTAATAAACCTCATTGTAAAGTGTTACCATTACTTTATTTTACAGTATGTGCACTTGCGTATACTTACAGTATAATATAAGGTAACTACATGGGTTAAGGTTAGGTTCTGGATTACTACTTAGTTATTACCCAGTTATTGTAATTTCTATAATAAGTGCATAGTATTTGCACAGGGAACAGGACTATAAAATAAAGTGCTGCTATTATTTTTTTTTCCCCACACAGTTAAATAAAATAGTTTAATGAAAAGTTAAATAGTTCCAGTAGTTTTTACTGTTGTACTGAAAAGGTATATTTTGAGCAGAGGTAATGTTGTGGCTGTGGGTTGGAGCCTGAGAGCTGCTGTGTGTGCGTTCACTGGTCATGTGTGGTTGAGCATGGTTGAGTTTGGTAATTACAGCAGCACCTGATCACACACAGCCTGCCTTTACTCCCTCCACCAACCCCCATGGCCACCATCACTGTGACAGGACAACGGTCAACACCGCAGTCCGGGTCACAGAGATCACCCACTCCACTGGCTCATCTCTAATCAGCTGTGGAAGGGGAAAAATCATTTTGCTTCTAGTGTATGCTTGGATATTATGCATACTTTATGCTGTTTTTTTCCAGATAGAGTCATTTAAATTAGTGTATAACAACCCTAGTAATATTATTCCACTGTTAGGTCTGCAAACAAAATCCTCACCGTTTTCTTTAATGCTCATAATAACTGGTAATGAAGGCCCTCAAAATGGCGATGCATGTTATTCAGTAATCTTAAATGTGGGACTGAAGCTAAACACATCTGTAGAGTTATGCTTGTGGCTTAAATGTTCATGTGTTAGAGCTTAATTCTGCATTAGCGGCTGTTCACACACGACATAATGTGGAATGCAGCAAAATGAAACGATGCAGGAATCTTGAAACGCGTTTCTTAAAGATGAACACTGTGCAACACCTTATAATGCAAGTGCGTTGTGCGAAACACTTAAATATTGCCCAAAATGTGATGCATGAGTACATAGACCAACAATTGAAAATAGTGCAGATAGAATATAACAGTGCAAACTTTCTACACATTTTTATTTCTACACAAGCAAAATATACAAGCACCTGAAGTAATAATCTGAGATATGTGGACTTCAGAGTGGTTTGGGTTAATAGGTCCCCCTTAAAACATTTTCTGTTAAAAAAATGCTACATATATATATATATATAAAAAAGTTGCGTTTTATTATTACATTCAGAAATAATGTAAAATACCGGTAAATAAGCCATAAATATGGCTATTTTAGTTCCCCTCAATCAACAATACATCCTTTCAATTTAATGTTCTTCAGAATCAGAACAGAAAAGGTATAAAAGTAAAAAATAAAAGTAGATATATAAACTTCAAGCCGAAACAAATTCATTAAACGCGAAACTGAAACAGAAAACGGTGTTGGGTTCACGTAGCCAACCTTTCTCATTCGGCACGGATCCAAATGTTTCCATATTTGCGATGTGTTTGTGTGCTAAACTATTATACTTGCAATTTAGCTGGTATTGGTAGGGTAATGTGACAACCCTGCACAATAATGAATTTACGTATATTACCTTCATATTTTGTCTTGGGATTTTGTCAAATATTAATAAATGTGATTAATTGTGTTGGAAAATATGGTGGATCCAGTTATATAAGTATAGTTGAGTACTTGTTTCCCAGTGCAAGGTTACCAGGAAGCTGATTGTAATCTATTTACATGAGTCCTGCATTTACATGTGGGTTTGAATGATGCAAATCATAGTCTGGCCTCTGTCCCATTAGGAGTCCCAGCACACCTTGGATGATTTTGTTAAGGACAGAGCTGCTCATAGATCTTTCCATCAGTCTCAAGGCCCCAAATGTCACGATGGAGTGTGTTCTGATTATTATTTTAAAACTGTAATTTTGTCTTTTATTGTAGCTCTTCACTGAAATTCTGACATGTGCTTTAAATGAAAAGCTAATAAATTATGCTATCACCTATTGGTGAAAATTTTTTACTGTTAAATTCTTGAAAAGCCATACTTAGTCTGTTGGCGTGACTCCCAGATGGGAAGAGTACATCTGACTGACATTAAAGTGACCATCTTCAGTTAGCTTAATAGTTGAAATTGATGATAGAACAACAATAGTAGAGCAGACATGTTTGTGAAATGCCATGGCAGTCTCTGTGAGCAGATGTATAAAAAATATTGAAAAAAATGTGGAAATGTTTAGTGGCACATGCACAAATCAGGAAATTTTGAGGCCAATTCGATCACCAATATTTAACACTAAGATCCGATACCGATCACTAGCAGCGTTTCCATTACCCTTCAAATTGCACAAATTGAAATTGCAAATTGAAAATACGCCCAATGAAAAAAAAACTCCCAAATATTGCAAAAAAGATTTACGCTCACATGTGTTGGTTTTTCAGGCAATTTGAAAAAGGATTATTTCACAAAACTGCAATTGAAAAGTTTTTTCATGTTTGCAGGTCGCCTGGTGTACGTAAAAGTCGATCATTCTTTAAAGATGGTGCATATGTTTGGAGTAAAGACGAGACTTTCTTAAACTCATAAAAGACAAAAGAATTATAGGAATACTGGATTTTAAACAACAAAGAATTGCCACAATGCCACACTCGAAGCATATAGGAGGGAGAAACACTCAGTTGCTCTCAAGTGTAATGGGCTTTCCTTTCCATTAATGCTTGGATAGCACACCTATGACTCCTTCGATTTACAATAATGGGTAGCGCAGTGGCTGCGATTATACTTAAACCTACTAACCTATTAACATCCATTCCCATGATTTTTGCAATGACTTATCGTGAGAGGAAAAAAAAAACGTTTTAGCCGCATAGCATTGGTTAATGGAACGCCATCATTTCATAATAGTTTTTTATTGACATTTTAGAAAACCCGGCTACTGATACTTAAAGGGTCATGAAACCCCTCTTTCAGTTCAAGTCTTTTTTGGCAGTACGTTTTGCAAAAAAACCCAAAAAGCTACATCAAAATATACAACACTAAAATTTCAGACAATTTACTTTTTGTAAAATACTTAACAGTTATGAATAGTTCTGTTTTTACTTTAAAGATCATTGTGTCACACTGGAAACCAATAAACACCATGCTCAAGCTGCTCCAATAGTTTGCTCAAAAACAAGAGAAACACATCAGTTATATATGTTTGAGTGAGACAGAGATTGTGCATAAGCACTTAAACTCATTCAGTATGTTTGTGCTCTTCGTTTCGAACCGTACAGTGAGTCAGAAGCATTACTGTAATGACTTTAAAAACTGGCCATCCTACAATTCATACATTTGTATTTTTTAAAACAAACCAGCGAATTCACCCTTTAGTGCCTGTTATGACCTGCTATCTTCAAAAATTTGATGCCTCTAGCCTTGGTACATTTGGTGGCCTTGTGAATACGCCTATGTTTTCTGGCTTACCAGTAAAATTTCTGCACCCAAACTCCCAGAAATTGTATCTTAGCCAACCAATCAGAATAGTGCTTGCCATTTTTTGTGCATGCACCATGTGGCTGGTTAACAGACAGTGAGTAGTCTGTGAGCTGAGTCTAAGACCATGTCCGTTAATCCTCCTCACATCAAATCTTCTGCTGTTATATTTGGAAGTATTTGTTGTGACATTGAAGTTAGCAAACCTCATATCACAGTACATTGCCGTTCTGTTGTGAAAGGGTCGCTGTACAGGTTTGGTGACTTCAGAAGACATTAGGAGTGCCGTGCACCTGCTGTTACCTCTGTGATGGCAACTATGATCATAATGGGTTGATTTTAGGGAATTGGAATGCAGGAGGAATAGAGGGAGTGGTATGGAGCACCCCTCCTGTTCCTGCTCAGCAGGCTGTGGTGCCACTCCTTTCCAATTTTGCACGCATAGGTAGTGCTCAGCTGACTTTACCGGTGTAATCGAGAACATTAGTGCCCACCCACTTTTTAAGTGCTGTCGGTTCTGGTCTTTGTTAAAGCGTTATAAGCCATGAGCGAAAATCAACCAGTTACGAGGTGAACCACAGCATTAAAAACGTTTGAAGAAAAAAAGTATTTGAAAATTAGAAAAAAAGCAATGGTACTAGATTTTAAGCCAGATTTACTAACAGCTTGAGCCAGTGCAAACCCTCTTTTGGCATTAAATAAATGATATGTCATGATTTGCAATGAAAAAGTGTGGACACAGCTATTTTTGTGGCTGGTTATTATATATGCATTTGTTGGAGTTTCCATTTCGGACGCAAAATTTATGGGAGGAGTGTATTTTAAATGGCGTGATTTACTAAGGTTTGCGATAGTCAAGTTACTGGTATTTGTGCCATTATTTAATGCACTCATTTGCGTTGGTCAAAGCTGGCTGCGTCTGTGTTCTTTAGTTTGAGCATTGTCAGTAGATCACCCACAGAAATTTCCACCCCCATCTGTGTTTTTTTTTTTTACGGCATTTTGGTCTGGTGTTAATTTGTCCTGTTTAGTAAATCTGGCCCTTAAATGACTTTAGTGAGGAAAATCCAGCTTCGTCATTGAGCATTGAGCGAATGACAAAATTAAAATTGTTGGTGAAATATGAAACTATTCATTTAAAGCTGTTGATCATATCTATAGAAACAATATAACTTCATATAATATAAGTTTATTGCAAAATATGCTCACAAATATTTACTATTTTGAGTGCACAACGCTCAACTATGATTGGTGGAATTTCCTGTACAGCATCATGGGTAATGTAGTTTCTTTCCATGAATTCACCAATAATCACAATTGTTTTAAAAATAGGTCTTCAACAAAAGCATATAATATCAATTAACAGCACAACATGTCTGTCTTTAAAGGTTTATAAGTTATCATTAAAAATCAGTTTTCCTATGGAGAAAATGAATAGTTTTTACTTCTGAGACCCAACTGTTGAGCTCTAGGAACTGTTGTCATCTATGAGGCTTCAATGACTATATGTCAACTAGCGTTAAGATTCCCTCAGTCGGGAACAATGGCTTTCAGTTGTTCCAAAATGTGACTTGAAGGCAGTAACTTGCAAACTGATTCCTTTGGTGAAACAGAGATGCCTGACTTTTTGAAATGCAGCTTTTCCTTGTTTTGTTTCTCCTCCTACTCTTTGCTCTGGGTAGACCCAGCACTTTAAGTTGGAATATCAAAAGTACCCTTACTTTGGTACTAACTTGATACTAAAGGGGTGGTAGTGCTTGCAGACTGTAATACAAACCTTATTTTCTTTCAGGAAGATTTCCCTCAGATAAATATTTCCAGTTTTTACCGGTTTGGCACAGACTACCCAACTTTGGGTTACATTGACCAAGCGCTGGGTGTGTGAGGGGGTTCATAAATTGTATTGACAGTAAAAATGACCCATAGCTGCTGAGTTACAGAAATTACCCAACACCTGGTTAAAAATAGTAAAAAAAAAAGAAAAAAAAAGTGTGTATATATATATATATATATATGTGAAACCAGCCTTCATAAACCTTTAAACCGCTACCAGCACACCACAGCTCTGAAACACAGCAACCTCATAAATGTGGCTCCTAAAAAGCACTGTGATAACCAATGCAGTGTATGTATTATAGCACCATAAAACAGCTAAATATAGGCCTACATAGAATAAAAGTTTTTGTTTCTTTGCTTAAAACTTTACTTTTCCAAAGTATGGTTGACATTTCCATTGAAAGTAGTGAGAAGCCAAACTGAAAGGGTTAGTTAGGAACATCTTGAATATGGCAAGAACACATACAATAATTTATTTCATTGCTATTACCGATGCCTGTTGTGAGTTATTATCTGTAATGACTTTGAAAGTAGAAACAAAACAGGCTTTGGAATATTTTTATTTTTATTATTATTATTTTGGTACAGCACGCTTACTGATGGATTCAGTCAATTGCTTCAATTTATCCCTCAAATGACCTTTTCCTGTTCTTGGTTATATTATTAATCGACACTACAAATGTTCTACAAAATTTGAGCAAAATGAATGGAATGACATGAGAGTGAGTAAATGATGACAGTTTTCGAGTGAACTATCGCTTTCACGAAACATGTTCTGTGACAATGACTAAATACTTATTGATATTAGTAGCTATAAACCAGGCTCGTCATTTCATTGAAATATATACATATGTGTCAGAAAAGAGCCTGTGAGTGTTGGGAGTGGAAATTAAACGACTGATGATTACAAACCCTGCCAGTTAAAAATACACGCAAGGCAGCATGTGACCGACACCACTGTTGTTTGACTTTTCTTCAAGGTCAGCGGGACCTTGAAACGAGACATTTTCCTCAGCAGGGAGATTCCCTTCTTTTATCAGGCTGTAGTTACTCATGAACAGCAAACAAACAGGCCTGTTATATTAAACAGTTATCAAACAGCTTTTTCTATTGAGCGTATTCATGTTCTCTTTTCTTCACCTCCTCTGTCAGACAGGTGAAGCTTTATGAAGGCCGCACTTGTCGGTCACAGCTTTACATGTTTCCAGTTGCTTTCAGCAGCTCTGTTGCGCGTGCAGGAGTTTGAAGAATGGCCTCTAGCTGGCATTGTGATGAAAGCTGTCTGTCCCACTGAGGATGAAGAATTGATTATTTGCCTCCTGAAAGTTGATGCGGTTCCAGGAATCTGTCAGCACTCAGCACGGCCGCTGCTCACTGTATTAGAGCGCTGTAAAAGCCCCAGAGTTCACCATATCTTTATTGCCCTCTGCGTTCATATTTGTTTAGCTCCAGCTGACAGGCATGGATTTGTTATTAACCCCTGTCACAGTGTGGTCAAAAGCTGCTGCCTCTGTCAGTTTCTCAATTTACTTAATAGTCTGTTGCAGAAAGACACCAGCTCCTGACTCCCATTGAACCAGTGCTCATTTGTGCTTTAATGTAGTCATTTCCTGCTGGTCTATTGTATTTCCTAGATGTGTGCGAACTGTAAAATGTTTTTAGGAGCACGTGTGGGAATAAAACAAAAAGTCTCTGCGGTGTGACATCTTAATTATCATTTGACAAGGTCTTAAATTTAAGGATGGAAAAACAGGAATCACAGGAATTTTTACCCGCCTCCATCCAATCAACTGCCGATGAATCTCCGCAAGTCGCTGCCCTACATTATTTTTCTTTATTCGATAACCATTTGTTTCACTCGATATATCTCACAATATGGAAGAATAGATCCGTCACTACTTGTGTTACATCGTGACTTTAAAGGTTTGTTTGATCCCTAATTATAATAATTCTAATTTCAGTAATTAGCAAGCACCACATCTTCTTGTTTGGGACCTGTTCTGTTTTTTTCCCCCGTCTATCTCTATGGTTCTGCGTAGGAGTTAAACGGATCGTAGTTGATGCGTGATGCGTATGGACCAGGCTGTGAAGTTTCACCATCAATTTGGTAGTAGCACTTTGTTATCTGCGCTCAGCCGCACAGAGAGGCGCTTTTCAGATAGGACATGAACTCTGAATTAATTTCTCTTTCACACCTCCATGCTCTTGAATGGACACGTACACACAAAATTCTGTCAAAATACAGACAAAGTCACAAGTATTCTCATTAACACAGTTGGTTATTACTTAAGTGAATGTAAACCGTAGAGAAAGAAATCGAATGTGTATCATTACATTTGTTCCCTGTATTTGGTCTTAAAGTGATGGTCTTAAACCTATAAATACATGCTGCTGTCGAATTCATTAATGTTAACCCATTAAGCCCGAAGTGTACCGCTGGTGGAAAAAATCATAATTACGTTACTAAGCAACCACTGACAGGAATAACAAAATATGTATCATTTTAAAGCTTAGAAACTCTGTTTTTTAATACATCCAATCATTTTGTTCAACTCTTAATGAGTTCTTAGTCATCCCGCTTAACCGGAGTGTTCCGCCACCTAGCTACAAAAAATTTAATAATCATATTTTTCAAAACTACTGCCTTGAGCAACACAAAATAGTTTGAAATATTTGAAAGCTTAGAGTCTGAGCTTTACAGTGAATGTAGCCAATTTGATTAACTTCTAAGTAGGGCTGACTGAGTTATTTGCTGGAAAAAAAAATGGTCATAATTTATGATTTTTTTTAATTTTTTTTTACTATGGACTGTAATGTGTCAAAAACATTATACAGCTCAAATAATAATGTGTCATATGTCATTTGAAGTGTCTCACGGAGTAGAATAAAACAAGCATAATTGTTTTGGGCTTTGACAAAACTTGAGTGAGTTTTTGTACGTGAAGACCCCCAAAACCCATATGTAAATAAAATACAGATGCATTTGTCACATTTTTGCTCGTAACTTCATGATGCTCCCATTGTAGAAATTTGCACATCATTATTTACAGCAGATTCTCACGAGTCCAACATCTACATAATCCAATAAGTCAATCACGAGATATTCCTCACAGAATTATGACACATAAATCCCCACAGGCGCACCACAGACGTTAATCAGATGTAGCTTTTACGTGAAAATTTTTGCTTATAACTTCAGAAGACATGCATAGATCATAGAAAATGGCAAATCGTTCCTTACAGTGGATGCTCCTGATTGAAATGAGTCAAAAATCAACACAATCATTTGCGTTGATCACAAGATATTCCACATGAAGGAACTATTTAAAAAAAAAAAAAAAAGCCCATTAGAGGGTGTCAAGGGCTAAACAAAAAGCTACCTTGGCTCCAAATGCTGTAACTTTTGATTACTTTATGCTATCACCACAAAATTTGAATTAGATGCAGCTGAGGAACACCACCAAAAAAGAATAATCCTCCTACATTATTTCCTTTGAGATGTCAAATTAGAAAGATATATAAAATTTTCCTTGAACACACTTTTTTATTCATTATTTTATGTTTCCTGAGGTGCACAATTATAATTTGTTAAAAATTATATTAATAACAAATAATGTAATTATTTTAATAACAAAACCCCCACACACACACAAAAAAATGCAATTGCGGAAAAAAAAATGCTATTGCGAATCCAAAAAATTTATCCAATCCGTGAATCAAAAATCGTAATGTGATCCAAACTGTGAGTTTTGTGATCCGTTGAACCATTAGTTCTGTCAGCTGCAATTCTAAATAATAGCCACCTGCAAAATCTACCTTTTAAAATCAAACAAACAATTATACAGTCTAGTAAAATCTCTTGGTTGACACATCTGTGCCATTGCATGGTCATACAATTCTACTTCCCATGTGCCTCCATGTTTGCTCGCCGCATTCAGTCTCTTTAGTCCAAAGTGTATGTGAAGTTTAATCAGTGACTCAGGTCTTATTTATTTTTTACATGAGAGTAAATGCTTTGCATCTGCCTTGCTAAAAGCACCAATACATCTGTGTGTCACAGCCATGGTCTATGATTTCTAGCCTGATATTTCTGTTTTGCTTTCAATATGTTTGGTCCCACAGAGAATCCGCTTCCTTTGAAAAGCTGTTATTTTCTCCCTGAATGCCCCAGTCTGAATTTTTTATATGCCCATCAGGTCTAGCTGTAGGTTTTATTTTTCTCACCTTCCGTTCCCACATGATAACAGATGCTGCCGGGCCCGTGGTTGTGCCTGCAGGAAACAGCCGTCCTGAAACAACCAGCCCATTAGGAAACAACTCATAACTCATTCTGCAGAGTTAAGCACTCTGTGTAAAACATGCCATCAGGTCTGTGTTTTGTAAAATGAGATAAATAGGCTTTTTTTGTGAGGTGTCAAACAATGGAATGGTTAAATGAGAAGTAGATGGAATTTTTGGCCTTGGGGTTGTAGAAAGCAATATTCCTATTGAGGGCTTGAAATCAAATCATGAGCTCTGCAGTTAAGCATATCTCATAACTAAACTGCAAAGTTAACAGGCTGGTTGCTTTTGTACAGTGGTTGAGTTTGCGTTTCGGTGCACAAAAAATGTTGTGATATCTGTCTTTCTTTTTTCTGTCATGATGGCTGGAAGGCTGGCTAAACACACACACACACACACACACACACACACACACACACACACACACACACACACACAGACAGTAGGAGATGGACTTTGTTCTATATTATCTGTAATCTTCTATCATTCGATAATAGGTTTCAATGTTGCTAGTCAGTGAGGATAATCATACAGTAGCACCTTGGCTTTAGTATAAACACATAGCACTGCTACAACAGCTAGCTTCTCTCATTGAGCACCATTCAAAAGCTGCTAACACTGGTTGACTGATGTACTGTAACAAAAACGTCATATAACTGTTAGTGTTATAACAATAGTGTAAGTGTAGCTGTAATTCAAGCAGGCACGAATAGTGAAAACACGGAATGGAGTTTAATTTATGGGCTCTGAATGAGCCAAGTGGAATGGATTTGATGAAACAGCAGCGCAGAAGTCAAAGCTGTAGGTAAAATATGGAATGGATTTTAATTTAGTAGGGCATTCCTCCAGTAGAATGGATTTGCCTGGCGCTCTGAAAATTGAACAGACATATGTGCTGAATTTGAGACATAAAAGTGAGTGGGTCCAGTATCATTGGTCTTAAAAATTATACATATTTCCGATGGTTATAGATTACGTTATGTATTGTAAGTGTAGTTTAATAAAACCATATGATTTCTTGCTTTTGAAAGTTTATTTGAACCAATTATTATTGCCTCATTGTTATTATACCTATGCATTTTCATTTTAATGCTTATTGTTTGCTTATTGTTACCGTTTGGGGGATTTTTTGTCTTGACATCTGGCAACCCCAATTAGGAAAGATAGTGGAGGCTTGTTACCAATGCATGATAATGGAAATATCTAAATAAAAAATGTTTTCAGGACAAATAATCAGCAGGGCAAATGTCACAACGATTATTTTTAATTTATCGAGAGAAGCAGAAATCACTATCATGATTAAAATATATGAATTGTGCGGCTCTTGCAATTTAGCATACGGCTGCAGCATAACAAAATGTAAAAAAAAAACGAAGATGTCTGAATACTGTGAGTGCAGGATGATGTAGATGTGCATGAGTGGGACATGTCAGGCTCCGATGGGTTTTTGACATTCTTCCCACTGGAGCAGTTTGACACGCGCATACACACACACACACACACACACACATACACACACATATACGCACACGCACATACACCTACACATATACACACACACACACACACACTTATACACATATACACACATATACACACACATACAGATGCAGACTCTCTACCACAGGCCTCACTGCTCACTTCCACTTAACATTTTCTTATCTATTTGTTTGGCTGTTTGTGTTAAGGCTGCATGATAAATCGGAACAAACTCATTAGTGTGAACTGACGACTGTCCTGAAAGGCCTGAATGAATTGCCCCCAAATGACAAAATGTGGCTTTAGTAGCGAATACTATATGTTGGTACTATAGTAAAAAGCACATGAGGTTTACACCAATACTAGAATAAAATGTTCTCCCAGCCTTATTTCACAATTTCAGAAGAGAGAACTAAAGACAAAAGTTTTATTTTTTTTTATAATTGTGTTTAAACTTCATGGACGCTTCAGATGAAATCATATGGACATCAGTGGGATAATTACAAACCTACGGTGATGATTCAGATGGATTGCTGACTATTTATGTTTATATTTTTGGTTCTAGACAATATTGCAACAGATACATTTTGAATGAGTCATGTTTGCAGTTTTGTTTCTTATTGTTCATGCTACAGAGAACATAACAGCAACAATTATTAATCATACTTCAGAGGAGGAAGAAGCTGGTCCAAATAAACTGGGTACTGACCCATCCTTCAATAACAACCGGCTTGTGAATCTCTCGTTGAACACATTTAGGTTGAAGAAGCAGTCGTCAGTAAAATGACGGGAACACAGCAGAAGGTTCGGGCTGTACTGCTGTGATATAGTTGTAAAGATGAACTTTAACCATTGATTCTTCTTGTATTGGTAGTGTTTGAGGGGTTTCAAGATTTCCCTGGTGTCTGCGTGTGCGTTTAATTGACTCCGAGTCGACTCATACTTTTGAGAGACAATAACTTGACATACAGTGCACTTTCAGATTTAAAACTCGTCCATACTTTTAAAAGAAGTGTATAGAAGTGTATTTATTTATTTATTTAGAAAATGACCAATCGTTTCACTAGATAAAGTTTCACCCTTATTCCTCGTCTGGGATCATGTAGAGCTCTTTGAAGCTGAATAGAAACTGTAATTTGGACCTTCAACCAGTGGTTCCAGGAAAAATCCTGGAATGATTTCCTCAAAAACTATGATTTCTTTTTTGACTGAAGAAAGAAAGACATTAACTTCTTGGATTATGTGCGGGTGAGTAAATTGTCAGGAAATTTTAATTCTGAAGTGAACTAATCCTTTCAGACAATCAGAAAATTCTGTTTACAATGCCATTTCTTATTAACAGTGCTTTTTTAAAAATAGGATTATTATTATTATTATTTTTTTTTTTTTTTAGATATTCGCGATCTCTCTCCATCACATGCTCAGGCAAACCCCATGTTTTGTCAGTGATTCAGTGTGTTTTCTTGGGCAGCAGGAAGAGGCCCGGCACAATGAGGGTTGAAAAGCAGAGCATGTGAGAGGCTGTGATAAGAGACACGCCTGTGCTGTTATTGCTGCTCTTCTGCCCTGATCTCAACATGTCAATTCTTTCACGTGCGCACTACTGTAATACACGTTTTATTTGTTTACGTGTTCAGTTTCCACACAATAAAGTAAACGTGCACAAATCTGTACACACACCAGATATGTGCATCATATTAATTCAACTCACTAGAGGTTTAATGGCTGTTAATTAGAGTAAGTCCAAAGTTATATAATCATTTTACATTTTAAAGGCGCAGTAAGCGATTTCTGAGAAACACTGTTGATATTTATAACACAAAGACTTTGTAAGGACAAAGGCATTTTGGATTTGAAGGCGAAACATTTAAATCCATGTTCCGGTTCCAAATCATAATGTGTAAGTAATTTCTCTTTAGCCTGTAGATCTAGTGTAATGACAGATTTAGTTATAATAAAACAGCCCATCCTGATTTTACCTCTTGTCTTTATTTAGGATGTCTACTTGCCTTAATCAGATGACTTTCCCTGGAGTAGCTCACCCATCACAGTGCGTTTCAGCTTTTATAGCTTTTTATGGTAATATCAGTGCCTGAGATGCCATTTACATTTAGATTTTCAGAGTCGTTTTCTCAGAAATTGTTAGTATTCGGTGGACAGTTACCTAAAATACAGTGTATCCTAGTATAAGCACCACTGACCCTGCGTAATGACTTCATCCACATTTGTCAAATGGGTGTTCTCACTGCTCTGTCAGTCTGGCTCCAGGCAAAATATTATTTCTGCCATCAAATCCATTCCTTGTCATCATCTATCATCTGTCCCTACTGCTATTAAAAATCAGGCCAGTGCCACTGCTACACATTTTTTCCCTGGAGTAGCTTTGGGCTGTTTTAATGGTTTTGTTTAGGAAAGAGGAGATGCAGGGCTCAACGCTAAAGATTTTTTCTAAATATTTATTTATTTATTTATTATTATTATTATTATTATTTTCTTGGTTAATTTTTTTTGCATGCCCAGTCAAATTTTTACTGGCCCCATTACAAAAATAAATAAATAAATAAATAAATAAATAAAGTAAATTCGTTATTGTTTTTGACCCATGTAACCTTGTATTTAAATAAATACGTTTATAACAACAAATTTCAGATCCCAGTAAAATTTCACAATTCTCAATTCCAATGTCGATTACCACAGCAAAAAAATTTCAGACATTATTAAATACAAGTCAGTAATAAAATAAGAACAAATAATCCATAAATAAATACAATGAACAAATCTATAAATAAACAGTACTTTTCAGGTTTTTCAGGTGGATCTAGCAGTAGTTATCAGATTATGGAAATGGAATAAAGTAATTAAATGTCAAGTAGCACTGCATGGTCTTCATTGTATAAATTAAATGTATTAATCATTATTAAAGTTAGAAAAGTTATTCAGTCAAGATCAGTGAGTGATTCAGTCTTTTGTGTTTAGCGGCTTTTTGTCAGTAGCGAATTGAGTTCTCTTTTGCTGCTTCTTGCGTTTGAATATTTAAATTGGTAAGGCTTAAAAACACATGCAAATGACAAACTTTCTGAGCGTCATTCACACTGGCCCCACGTCGACCCCTGAGGTGAGATGTGAACATTAGGTCCACCTTAGTGTTGCTCCGATAACAAAATGTGGACTTCTGTATGAGACAAAGGTATGGCACCATTTTATCAATGCTAACTTGATACCATATAAAATATATAAATCACCTTAGATTACTGATAGGTTGAAACCCAATGCAGTTTGACTAAAATGGACTTGAATACACAGGCAGAGTAGGGATGCCTACTAGAAATCTACAAGTGACTTTACTGTGAACTCAAGGCATCACTCCATTGATCTGAACATCAACAGTGATACAGTTCTGCTGGGGCATTTGTGGCCTAATTGTTAGAGAGTTGGATTTGCAACCCGAAGGTCCCAGGTTTGAGTCTCAGTACGGCAGGAAATGTAGGTGGGGGTGTGCATGAACAGCGTTCTCTTCCACTCTAATTATCCACAACCTAACCCCCAATCGCTCTCTGGGCGCCGCAGCAAAAAATAAATAAATAAAAGACTGCCCACTGCTCTGAGTGTGTGTTCAATACTCACTGCTGTGTGTGTGTACTTGGGTGGGTGAAATACAGATGTTCACATATCACACTTTCTCTCAATTCTCAAAAACAAAATAAAAGAGCGCATAAGTGAGTTTATTCTGCAACCACAATCGTAATTAATATAGTTGAGGTTCATGTTTGGATTAAAGTTTGTCACTGAAAAGGTTTAATAGTAGATTTAGTCGCAGCAAATCGTACAAGTGGCCTTGTAAAGATATTATTTGAGGAGAATATCGTAATGGAGGTCGCTAAACTCCAGCATACATGTTTGTCGGTGTTTTCAGGTCATCTGCACTCTTTTTATGTATTTATTTATAGTGCAGTGCAGAGCATTTGCAGAATGTGTGCGCATGGTTGCCAGATTGGTAAGAGTAAGAAAACACTGGGAAGAAAATATGTAAGTTTAACCAGTGGGCCAATTTTGCAGATGATTGTGCTTACTCGATTAAAAGAGGCAGAAATCATGATCAAGTTCGTAACGTTATAAGGTAGATACATTTTTTTGTATCGTTTGCAGATGACTAGGTACTCTTCTGTTATTACCAAAAAATACTGTCTAGGTAACGTGCTATTTTGTTTTTGAAGCACAGGCATAGCCTGAACCAGTTGATTTTTAGATCTCATGAAAGTCTGGAAGAAATCTACTGACTATGTCTACATCTACATGCATGTTTTTGTTTTTTAAATGCTTTGGTCAGCATTTAATCATTTAATATGTAACTGTAGAATCATCTGATGTATTGTTGTAGTCATGTTGAAGTCATTATTGGACTTATTGTCTATTTTGTATTTTTGTCTAATTCTTTATTTTTGATTATTTTCTCCACAGATATTATTGACAGAAATGAACTGAGGACATTTTTTGAAACCAACTGCTCACAGATTTATTTTATCTTCTATGAAAATTTCATTACACTGGAAAGTAACTTAAAGCAAAAAGGTAAGATATGTTTGTCTGCTTTCTGGAATGCACTGGCTGTATCATGTTCATGTGTTTGCCAGTGGATCAGATCAGGGGAGATCTGTTTACTCTCTAGCCTGCCCACTGGCCTATAGTTCACAGAATTAGTTTACTTTTTTTTTTTTTAAGGAACAATTATATAAACTTGAAATATTTCCAAATTAATCAGAATATCAGTGAATCGAGTGTTTCAGTGTCCATATAAATAAAGTAATTCATAAAAAAAGTTACCCAAAAAGAATTTGCTCTTAAAAGATATCTTTACCATAAAACTGCTGCTATCCCTTAATTTTAGATGACTGTGATCATCAATCAGCCAATAACTGATCTTGATATACAACCCCAAACCAAGAAATTTTATAAAATACAATAAAATCAAGAATCCGTGAATCGTCAATTCTCTTGAACCTTTATAAGGACAAAGAAAATATTTGCAGGTTTAAGTTTTTACTGACCAACTTAAGTGAATTTTGTAAATTAATGCCTGCAACATACTCCAAAAAAGGTAGGACAGAGTCACAGTGGTAAACATGCCTCTTCTATCCCATCTTGTTTGGAGTGTGTTACAGCATCAAATTCAAGAGATCTAAACTGCTTTTAGATCTTTGTTTCAGTTGTTTCTGTGATGTACTGAAATATAATTACAAGCACTTCATACGTTTCAAAGGCTTTTATCGACAATTACATGACATTTATGCAAAGAGTCAGTATTTGCAGTGTTGGCCGTTCTTTTTCAGGACCTCAGCAATTCGACTGGGCATGCTCTCAATCAACTTCTGGGCCAAATCCTGACTGATAGCAACCCATTCTTTCATAATCACTTCTTGGAGTTTGTCAGAATTAGTGGGTTTTTGTTTGTCCACCCGCCTCTTGAGGATTGACCACAAGTTCTCAATGGGATTAAGATCTGGGGAGTTTCCAGGCCATGGACCCAAAATTTCAACGTTCTGGTCCCCGAGCCACTTAGTTTTCACTTTTGCCTTATGGCACGGTGCTCCATCGTGCTGGAAAATGCATTGTTCTTCACCAAACTGTTGTTGGATTGTTGGAAGAAGTTGCTGTTGGAGGGTGTTTTGGTACCATTCTTTATTCTTGGCTGTGTTTTTGGGCAGAATTGTGAGTGAGCCCACTCCCTTGGATGAGAAGCAACCCCACACATGAATGGTCTCAGGATGCTTTACTGTTGGCATGACACAGGACTGATGGTAGCGCTCACCTTTTCTTCTCCTGACAAGCCTTTTTCCAGATGCCCCAAACAATCGGAAAGGGGCTTCATCGGAGAATATGACTTTGCCCCAGTTCTCAGCAGTCCATTCACGATACTTTCTGCAGAAGATCAATCTGTCCCTGATGTTTTTTTTGGAGAGAAGTGGCTTCTTTGCTGCCCTTCTTGACACCAGGCCATGTTCCAAAAGTCTTGGCCTCACTGTGCGTGCAGATGCGCTCACACTTGCCTGCTGCCATTCCAGAGCAAGCTCTGCACTGGTGGCATTCCGATCCCGCAGCTGAATCCTCTTTAGGAGACGATCCTGGCACTTGCTGGACTTTCTTGGACGCCCTGAAGCCTTCTTTACAAGAATTGAACCTCTTTCCTTGAAGTTGCTGATGATCCTATAAATTGTTGATTTAGGTGCAATCTTAGTAGCCACAATATCCTTGCCTGTGAAGCCATTTTTATGCAACGCAATGATGACTGCACGCGTTTCTTTGCAGGTCACCATGGTTAACAATGGAAGAACAATGATTTCAAGCATCACCCTCCTTTTAACATGTCAAGTCTGCCATTCTAACCCAATCAGCCTGACATAATGATCTCCAGCCTTGTGCTCGTCAACATTCTCACCTGAGCTTTACAAGACGATTACTGAAATGATCTCAGCAGGTCCTTTAATGACAGCAATGAAATGCAGTGGAAAGGTTTTTTTGGGATTAAGTTAATTTTCATAACAAAGAAGGACTATGCAATTCATCTGATCACTCTTCATAACATTCTGGAGTATATGCAAATTGCTATTATAAAAACTTAAGCAGCAACTTTTCCAATTTCCAATATTTATGTAATTCTCAAAACTTTTGGCCACGACTGTACTTTTGTCAGTTAAATAAAGGTTCAAGAGAATTAACAATTCACAGATTCTTGATTTTGGAGTTTTATATTGTGCTTCTCGATTGTAGGCATTCAAAATCAGTCACATACTGTATACTAGGGGTGGGAATCGCAGGGTACCTCATGATATGATACAATAATGATACATTACTCACGATAATATCATGATACAACGATTCTGTGATAATCGATATATTGCTAGACGATCCAATATTGAAACGTCACAATATCTATCTAACTATGAAAACAAAATGCCAGTGAAAAGGTTAAGTGCAGGTTTTCCAAACTGTTAGAAAACAGCACAAAAAGTTTTTCAGTCTGTAAATGAAATGTAACATTTTATATTAATACCTTTTAAAAGCTTAAACATTTCTTTGCATGTAAACTGACACATTTAGCCCAAGTCAACTGCTTATCCACTTGTTTTATATATACCTGGTACATTTAAAAAATCACCAACCTCTATTATGTAAACCTGGGAGCATCTGTCTTTACCAGCTTCCTTAAAATAAACTTGGGAATAGTGCTGTCAAAGATACCGACTTAATCTTTATCTGCCAGCGTAGCCTAGCATTTTGAGCAGATTCTGAAACACCTCGGAATGGCCTTTATGTGTTCATGTGCTCATCATACATGTCTGTGATTGGCTGCAATTATCAATGCTTCTAAAACATTGCAAATGGACATCTTTGACATTCTTCACCAAGCGCTTACAGATTCACATGGGAGTGTTTGAAAGTAGGCGTCTGTCAGCGGATCCCTAACATATATGCTGATACATGAATACACTGATAGACGTCTGCTTTCTTACGCACATATGTGTAAGCACTCAGTGAAGAACGTCAAATACGTTTGTCACATCAATAGTATAAAAACCAAAGTGTGTCTTGATTTTGATCTTAAACTTGGCTGGGACATCAATTATTTTACTCCCACTGCTGTCCGCCATCCTGATTAAACCTCTTTTTCTTAGGCTAGTTAACTTATGTTCACGTTTCCCTTATTCAATTTTTGAGCGCCGCCTTATTTAATTAATTAATATATAGATATTTGGCTCCATCGTATCAATTCTCATATTGCACAGAGTAGGACAACGATATCGCCCTGTCGATATTTTGTCCTACAGTATACTGTAAATGTTTTATTTCAGTTTCATGCTACATTAAATGGTAGCTTGCTTGGATAAAAAGGCAGCTCACAAAAGTTTCGAAAAAGAGCTTTTGAATAATGCATGACTCTTTCAGAAAAAGATTCAGTCCAACACTTCCTCAGCTTGACGTGACAGCCCGGTTCGCTGTTGCCTGTGTGCCCCCTCATGTGAAGTTAATGAGGCTTTTGTTTCTGCTGAATCCCGTCACTGACCAAAGTGGTTTTTCTGCACTGTATTCATTGAAGGTCACCTGTCCTTCATGCTGAAACACAGTTCTGCAGTAGAAGTATTTGTTTGAAACTTACGCGTCTTAATTTCCCTGAATGAGTTTTAAGTTTGTAACTTTTTGGAGAGGAATTATGCAGCAGTGCGCTGTAGAAATAACTACATTAACCTTTTTAAGACCTTAAGCTAGAGTGTCACCCAGAAGATGAACAAATTCTTAACCCTAACAGAGATTTTCATTGGTCAAAAATGGTCTTTTGGTGGCGGCGGACGAACACGGTTATCCAAACATAGTACAAAGCACTCGACCCATGTGTGAGCCTAGTACTGACAGGAAATCCAAAATAAATGTAAAGAAACAGTTTCTAATATTAACTTGTCCAATTTATTCATGAAATAAAAAACAATCACTGTCAGGACAGATCATAAAACAAAGTTCTTAGAACTATTTTATATTTAAAAATCTGTAAATTTGCATCTAAAAACTCACCAAGTGACTGATTTGAAAATTTAGTAATAAAATGAACAACAAAGGAACACATTACATAGCAACCCTCTACGCTGCGAGTAAATCACTTGTATATACATACATTTATATATACATTTTAATTAGCCAATGGCTAGCTTTACGCACCATCGCTTGGCTGAGAGCGCGCTCTGTCACTTTCTCTCACACACACACACTCACCGAGAAAGAAAGAAAGTGCGCTGTCACTGTCCCAATCGGACCAGTGCTACTTCAAAATTTGCAAGCATTTTTAAGCCTTGCCATTTTAAACATTCAAGTGCAAGAAGACGCGTCTGACAGCAGGTGAATACTGAATTGAGTTCTCTTTAACATCTTCTTGCGGTTGAACAGACAATTTCACACAAAATTATATCAAAATGCCCGTCTTGTCGAGTATCCTTGTAAACATAGTCGGTTATGTGTTAAGTGAACGTAAACAGTCTAGAAATAAAACGCATGTGTACAGTATCGGTATAGATACTGATATGGATCTGTGGTTTGTCTTAGTGATAGCAGCCTATGCTATCTGTCTCTCTGTAGGCTGTGATTTAAATCTTAATCAATCAACAGACATTCACTGCAAAAAATCACTCAATGCTCTTGACTAAATAACTTTTGTAACTTTAATAAGGATTCATTCATATTTAATTTATATAGTTAAGACACAGTGTTATTTTACACTTTATTACTGGCAAGCAAAGATCGCTGCTATTATAATTACTAGAGGTGGACCGATTTTACCGATAACTGATAACTAGGTTGGCATATACTTGCCGATAACCGACTAATCAACTGATGGTTTTTAAAATGTATACTGGATAAAAAAACAAACATAACATTTCAAGTAAAACAGTGCATTAATGAAATAAACATATAAATATGAATATATTAAATGAGAAGTTCTACAGGACAAATTCTACAGAAAATAATTTAAACATTAAAATGTTACTGGTCAAATGTGTTTCTTTAGCCATAACCTTGAAACATGCGTACATTTCATAGGTAACACTTTGCAAGTCCCATTTGTTAACAAGGAAGTATGTGCTTGAATGAACTAAATGCATTATGCAACATACATTTTAACAGCATGTATTAATATTTGAGCATTACAATTGTACCTTGATTGTTCATGTTAGTTCATAGTGCATTAACTATGGTTAACAGATAAAATACAATTTGATTTAAAACTCAATTTAAAAATGTATTAGTACATTTTGAACTTAACAAACTATCTATGAACAATACTTCAACAACATTAATTAACCTTAGTTAATGTTACAAATGGAATCTTATTCTAAAGTGTTACCATTTCATATAAATTCAAATAGTCATGTTTAAAGATGGCCATCTTTGAATATCTATGTAAAGGCCAGAGCATTAAAATGACATGTGGTACATGTATAGTCTCTCACTTTATCTCTCTCTCGCTTCCATTTTAGAACACTTGATGATTATCTCATCAAAATATCAAAATATGTGTTGTGGTGGTAAAAAAAAAAGGAAAGAAATGCCTTTCTGTTGGCTACATGAACATATCAATGTTAAGAAAGCCATCGCGTCACTAGCTTTAAATATGCATCTTCGCTGGCTAATTAATGCATAAAAGTGACCATCTCGTTTTTGATTTTAAATGACCATAAATAAATATACTGTATATGTGTGATCACATGATCGTTGTTTTCATGACTGATCATGTCACTTTAGAGCACTCGAGTGCTTATGCCAATGCCAAATTCATTGAAGGTCAACATGTTTCCAGTATTCTATCACCATAGGTCATGAAACTTGAAGGCATAATCAAGAGTGAATCTGAAATTACATAACTAATTCTATTGCTTTTCTTTCAGGGAACAAATCTCATCGGGAGGAGCTGGACTCCATCCTCTTTATTTTTGAAGTAAGTCTTCTCTAAAAGTACCTTCAGAATGCACTTCAATAGTGTTTAGTGTTGTTTATTGCTGTTGAGTTGTTAAACAGCTAGACTTGTGGTATCTCCGGATCTGTTTTTGTTTGCTTCACCTGCAGCTTTGAGGTATTTTCTGGACGGCTTGTGTGCTGCGCTGCCCAGAGCAGGTTTTTCCACTCTCTCTCTCTCTCTCCTGCTTTTCCTGGAGGTGCCGTCCTCCCTGTGTTTTTCCCCACGTGGCTGAAAAGTAGACAGTAGTTTGCAATACAAATAGGCGGGCAGGGCATTCTCTGGTTTCATTTGCTCAGGGAGGTGAACAGTCTTTCTTTTTTAGGAAAAGGTCTCAGTGAGAGAAGGGAGTTTGCGTTGCATAAACAGTTTGACTTGAAAGGTCACCCTGGGGAAATGCCTTTTTAATATGAATAATTCACATTTATTTGTATAGCACTTTTCACAATACATATTGTTTCAAAGCAGCTTTACAGAAAAATGCATGTTTCTAAATTTCAATTTAGAGTAATCTGTTATCAGGCCTGACTGTGTCAAAGTAATGTCCATATATCAAAATCATGCAGTTATCTGATATCATGTATTCATTGTATTCAAACAATGATCTCATTAAAGCAATTATTTCAAGTTGTTATCATAATGATTACAATATATAGAAAATTGGCAGTGGTGCATGTTGATTCAGAGTTCTTCATCCGAAGTCCTCGCAGGGGTTGTGGCGTCATCTCTTCACAGGTGTTGGGTCATCAAAAATCTTTATGAGAGGCTGCATCCAAAATGGAGCTGTCGTACACTCTATTGACCTAGGGATAGGACAGAAAACAAATGGAAAATAATTAGCGTGGCTGCTGTTCATAACATTCCAAACAACAGATAATCATTTTATCTGATATAACTGGAATACAAGCTGCATTATGTGAATGTTTGTCTAAAGAAATGCATTTTTAATCTAGGTTTCAGTTTGTCTGAGCTTCGAACATTATCAGGAAGGCTATTCCAGAGTTTAGGAGTAAATGCGAAAATGCTAGTTAGATGCTAAATTAGATATCCTAGATACTACCAACAAATCCAAAATTTTGTTACCTTAAAGAGCGGGATGGATTTGTAGGATGAAAGAAGATCAGTTAAATACACAGGAGCTGGACCATTTAGGGCCTTATAGGTCATTAGCAATATTTTGTAATTGATACTGAAATTAATAGATAACCAATGTAGAGATGATAAAATTAGGGTAACACGATCATATTTTCTTGACCTGGCAAGAACTCTAGCAGCTGCATTTTGGACTAACTGTACTTTGTTTATTGAGGATGCAGGACAACTAACTAGTAGTGCATTACAGTAATCCAGTATAGAGGTCATGAATGTTTTTCTGCATCAGAAACAGATTATATCTCCTGTAGATTAGCAATGTTTCTGAGGTGGAAGAATGCTGTTTTTGTAACATTTGAAATATGATTATCGAGTTGCTGTCTAATATACACCCAGTAGAAGTAACAGTACATCCTTAGATGCAAATTGTATTCTAAGAGATTCTGCATACAGGTTTTTTGTCCAATAAGTAATACCTGAGTCTTATCCGAATTCAGTGGATTAATCAAAACTTCTGGTCTTCCAATATTTTATATCTTTAACATACTGTTAAAGGATAATTTAGCTTGATATTTCATCTGGTCTTGATGATATATATTTATATGAGTATAATTATCATTGGCATAACCATGGAAACTTATATATAACTTATTATTCTAATAATATTACGAACAGGCATCATGTATATTGAAAATAGCAGAGGGCCTAAAACAGACCCTTGGGGCACTCCATAATTTACTGACGTTAACTAAATGACTGACGTTTAAATAAACAACACAGAATAACACTCTCACATGGTCATTTCCTTAATATTTCAGTCTTTCTACTTGTTAAGGCAAGTTGGTTCTCTTGGTGGCCATCTTGGTGACACCCCAGACCTTCTATTGTGTATGTAGGCAAAATTAATAGCTCATATCTACAGTACTTGAATAGGGAAACTATCAAAACCTGTTTAACGTGTTTCAGGCCACACTGTAAAAAAAAATTCAGTGGTTTTTACAAAATAATTTTGGCAGCTGTGGTTGTCAGAATAATTTTGGAAAAAAAAAATACAGAAAAACTGTGAACGCATTTACAGAACAAACTGTAAATGTTTACAGTATAAAACTGTAACTTACAAACAAGAAAATTTGAATGTAAACCAGTAAATTCAACAATGCACACTGTTACTAAAATCTGTTTTGTACCTTTAACATGTACTGAATACCACCATAATAATGCAGGTGGTAAAAGAGAAAGCCACATGAAGAATCAGTTCATCATGAGTTCATCATAAGCTGAAGTCTATATACTAATATATAGAAGGTGCAAATAGTCATTCACTCAAACACAAAACACAAAATAATAATGAAGTATAAAGAAAAGAACCAAAGAGAACAAGAAAAAACAAAACAAACAAGCAAAAAACAAAACTTGTGTGCATACGGAAAATCTGGCTTTTATGCGTATACGCACTTTTAGGATGAAAAGTTTTTATGAAATTGTCTAAACTGCACAATGATTCTCTTGTTTACATCGTGTCTGTACTTTGTTTGTTATAGTGAGAGGATTCGCGAGGTGCATGCCATAACTCAGCATCGAACAAACTCCAGTGTTTTGAGCAGTGAATGGAATTTAACTTAAACGCCGTTGACTGGCCATTGTGTCTCAAAATACTCAGATACTGTAGTCTGTGATTGGCAACATTGCTCAATGCTGCAAAAACACGTTCTCTCTCCATGTTCTCCAGAGTGCAAGCACACTGCACATGTGCTTTTGCAAAATAGTTTCAATTGACCCTTTCACCAGCAGTTTGATTGACAGGTGATCTGACCAATCATAACCCCAAATCTGCCATTTTGTCCAACAAAGCAGTCAGGGGAGTTAGTAGATTAACGTTGGTGAACTTGAACTTGAAAATTGTGTTTACTCCCATCTTTCCGAGTCTGAGCAAATTGTGTATATATTCAACATATATTTCCTCCTCCTTTTAAAGTGTTTTTAAAATACCAGATCTAGCAGGTTTCTCTGCCCTTGGATTCAAATGTCATGCTTTTTTTTAAGATGGTAATATTTTGAGGATTCCTGAGCTAATGCTTCAAGCATAATTCCTATACATGAAAGACTCATAGATAAAAACCTGATCTGAAGTATATAACAACATGAAACAGAAAATAAAACAAAATTATTTATAAAATATTATGAATTTAGATGAAATTGAATTACATGAAAGTACCATAATAATTTTATTATTGTGGCGTATAATGCTCTTACAGGATAAAATGAGTAGAAAGGAGCTTTGAAATATCTAAACACTGCTGAAATATCTAACATGACACACTGTTTATTTTTTGACAGCAAATGAGAAGAGTGGACTTGCGCTCAAACCGAACATCTCATTAGCTTCAAAATTTCTTACAAGCTTTTCACGTTTGCATCAGCACGCTGTGGCTGTGTAGTGGAGCGCCTGCGTACAGCGACAGCAGGAGAGGAACCATTAGTAGATTCACGCTGTGGCAGCACCACACTGTTAATGCAGCATGGAAGCTTCACAACCTCCATCTTACACAAGCCCATCTCCACCTGCGCATCGTCATTTCTCCCATCCCGTATCACAGCCCGTCCGGTCATGGCTGCTGGTTTGCGTTGTGACCGCGCTGGAAGGGATTACGGCGAACACCTCCATGTGGTGGGTGTCTGACCCCCTTTTTTATGGGTCGGCAGAGGAGAGAAGATCGCTTGGGCTGCTGTGAGGCAGGGGGTGTGGGGGCTGGTATTGTTCTACGCCTCCTCCTCCTCCTCCTCCTCCTCTGCGCCTCTCTCTTTGTGTCTGGCACCATCGAGACATCTAGCACACTCGTGGATTATGGCTGCATTCTCCGAGTGTGAATGTGTGGTGAACACACTTACAAAAGCATGCACGCATGTTTATGTCTTGTTAATGTGTAATCTGAAGATCGTGTTTGATGATACAGCACCAGGATTATTATCATTAACTAAAACCATAAAAACATCCTTGCAACTTGAAACAAACGGTGACTGAGATAAAATGCTGACATGGCAGCATTTCTCTTTTTTTTTTAGTTGAACTTGAAATACTAAAATAACTAAAACTAAATAAAAATACTAAAACTAATCAAAAAATTTATAAAAACAATGTAGTGTATATTATAATATGTACTATATATGTATATGTTAAAAAAAATAACTAATACAAATGACAATAACACACCGCTGAATTACTAAAACTTGAATTAAAGTGGAAACAGAAAATTTAAAAATAACATCTAATTAAAAAAATAACAATTACTATAATGGCATATCAATGAAACTAAAATATCACTGCACAGCACAACATCTAGTTATTTATGCACAAATATATGCATATGAAAACAGCCTTGCCCAAGCATATTCACAATGACAACATTTTTCATATACAAACTAAGTGACCTGAAGTCTTCTGTTTTCAGTGGTGGCGATTCGAAGACAGGCCACAAAAACAATTTACAGAGTTGAGCGGCTTTATGCAAATGCACAGTGGGATGACAACTATCAATGCAGGCAGTGAAGGTCATGTGATCTGCCGCTTGATATCATTGGATACTGCAGTTGAGAGCACTACACCGACTTGGCGACCTCCAGTAATTTGATAACCATCTATGCCAACGCACCTTTAACCAAGAATTTCTGTTCAACCCAAGATATTTTGCTTTTTACTTTAGGTCACATGCCTTCAGTGTAAACTCATTGTTCAAAATCACATAGATCTATATATTGAAAATGAAGTGTCATTTGAATCTGATTCACACGGCATTTCAGTTTTCAGTGTGGACAGTCAAATAATGTGATCCTTGAAACGTATCGTGTTGCGCCTGTTTAGATCACTCTGTTACAGGTGAAATCAGGCATTGTTATACATTGCAGCAATACACAATAAACAGATCAACTTTCTCGCATTTCTTCCAGACTCAATGCAGCCACTGCGGTCTGAAGTTAACCCGAGCATTCTGTTGTCTCAAATGCACACTCATCCTGGCTGCTCATGAAACTCCTTGGATGATGAATGAAAGCACTGTTATCACCCTTGATAGTCATTAGCTTAAGGCAGTTCCTTTGGCATCCAGATGGGCACATAATGGCAGCTTCCTCTCTGCTGTGAGCTGCCCACAGACCCATCTCCCACTCACAGGTGCCACACACATACACAAAGAGCCTCTTATGGCAGAAGGGAGATGGTTGGCGCAAACAAGACACATTTGCATTGCCTTTCCATCGCCTCTTAAAACGGTCCTGCCCAAACCTCACTCTCAAGAGCCACATGAAATTTGAGATTTTCCTTTTATGATTAGCTTCAAATCAACACAAAGTAACTATTTCCATAACCGGAAGTATTTCTGACTGAAACAGTATGTTAAGGATGGGCAGAAAGATTTCCATGGAACATATAAGAAGGAGATATTTAGCATAATGTGCATGCTACTCGCTTCTATACAAAAATAGTGAATGGGGGCCGAAGCTGTTGAAGCACCATCAAAGTATCATTATACTTGTCAACACGACTTGTGCACTATCAGGGCTCAACGTTAAAGGGTTAGTTCACCCAAAAATTATTAGTCATTAATTACTCACCTTCTTGTCGTTCCATACCCATAAGACCTTCGTTCATCTTCAGAACACAAATTATAAAGAGATATTTTCATTTGATTTAATTTTAAAGATATTTTTGATAAAGTCCGAGAGGTTTCTTTTCAGTGCTTTCAGGTTCTACGTCAGAACGGTGACTCATTATTGGCCAGCTCATATATATATTTATATATATATATATATATATATATATATATATATATATATATATACAGCTATATATATAAGCACTATTACATATATGTATGTTATATGTGTTGTATAATATAATATTTTTGATAACTGTAACTATATAACAAATTTTGTTACATTAATATAACTATATTAATTAAATAACAGGCATCTGAATACCTCTTAAGCAAACTAACCCTGGATCATGAGCTGCTCCGGAGCAGGTTATGTTCAGAGAGTAAGTTGCTGTGGCTACTTACATACCCTGAAAGTTAACCTCAACTTTCAGTTCCAAAAACGGAGGTATCGGCTTACTTAGTCTTAAACATACCTGGGTATGTCACATAACCTGCTTTTTGGAATACCCCTATGGTGGAGACGGAATTGTCGAATACAGTCGTCATTTTTGTTTTGATTTTGTGCACAAAAAGTATTCTTTTCTCTTCATAACATTAAAGTTGAACCACTGCGGTCACATGGACTATTTTAAATTGAAAGATACAATGACGTTGCTGCCATTGTGTGGTTCAGATACCTGTCGGATTTCATCAAAACATCTTAATTTGTGTTCCGAAAATGAAAGACGGATTTACGGGTTTGGGATGACAGTAGGGTGAGTAAATAATGACAGAATTTTAATTTTTGGGTGAACTAACCCAAAGGATTTTTTCTTCTAGCTCAGTTGGGCCAGTGGGTCAAATTTTTATGAACAATAAACCTAACCCTAACCCTAAAATAAGAAAAAATGGCACAAAACAAAAGCAAATAAATCAATTTTCAGTAGTAGTTTTCAGGTACAGAAATTGATCAAAGTAATCAAATGTAAAATAACTCTGCTAAGTCTTCACTGTATAAAATAAATACGGATTAATCCTTAGAATTAAAGTTACAAAAGTTATTCACTCAGTTAGGAGTGAGTGATTTTCTCTTTGTCTTTTGTTGTTTGATTAACATGATGCAGACGGCAGCAGGAATATTAGGCTGTTGTCACTTTAAAACCAATGTGCTGATCCAATATACTGATACTGTTACACATGCATTTTCTTTCGCAAATGTTTACGTTCACTAAAGACAAAACTGACTGAGCATTTTCACATAACTTTGTGTGAATTTGTCTGTTCAAGTGCAAAAAAACAGCAAACAAGAACTCAATTCAGTATTCGTGAGCCGTCTGAGACACAGATTTCTGGGTGCAGGTATCGAATGTGTGCGCAAGTTCTCTTTCACATGTTCTTGCACTGTTCTGTCAACTGTCACGAGCATATTTTACACTAGCACCCGGGCCATCAGGCAGTGCTTATTTTCGAGCCCTGACTGTAGTCTAATAGTTCTAAAGCCATACAATATATTTGTGTGGGACTGAAATATGAAAGGTTTTTAAGGTCTCAAATATCAGTTGTGTTTGCGTACAGAATTAGGGTCGAAATGACATGTTGGCAATTGATTAGTCAATGTCAATTATGTAAATACATTGATTTGTTTGGACTGTATTGATGCATTGCAGTTTATGCTCATCCTAAATGATTGCGGCTCTTGCCAAAAAGAGACCTCATCCCAAATATCTCAAAATCTCATCCAAAGTGTGGGAATTCTTTGAAGTAGCCTGCCACAGCAGTACTCCTTCAATGCAGGAGCATCTCAAAATGATGAGTTAGGCAAATTTCACGATTCGATTGGATTTCGATACACAAGCTTGAGATTAGATTTGATTTCTGTTCTATTAAATTATGTTCGATATTTATTAATTGGGGCCTATCATGTACAGTACATGGAAAAATTCCTTAAGGAAAATGTATTATTAATATTATTATTATTTTGGAAAGTAACAGTGACAACATTCAGCAACATTCAGACTGATGTAAATATACCTAAGATAGGCCAAAAGATAATATAATGCTGTAAACTATACAGGGAACCTAGTTGGTACATCACAAGTTTTTATAAAAATGTTATAATATTACATTTTATTTTTAATAGTGGCTGTCCTAAAAACATGAAGGATTTATTCAAACACATTAAATATATACAATGGATATGCGGTATAGTTCATATATTTATCAAAATGCTCCTCTCCAAGTTCATTTTTGTGGCTGACTAACGGGTTTTTGGACATTGAATGGCTTTTCAGGTAAATATAACATTACGTGACACTGATCTCAATGATTTCTATTGAAACACTAACTGGGCGATTAGATGTGGCATGATGGATTTCAGTAAGATGTACTGTGTCTTTCAACATAACTTCTGATGTTCATTCATTTCTCCACTCGTTTTCACCTGAGAATACAATCTCAACGGTTTATGAGCACTCTTAACTCATATTACACTTTTGAGGTAAGCTTTTAGAAACTCACGGTCTCCGGACTCACAGTGCCCCGGACACAAATAATTTAATGATTCATAAAAGATGAATCACTGTCTGGCCATCTGGAATTTCAGTATAGAGATAAAGGTTAGGATTGTGATTTTTCTGTAGTTTTACTGCTCACTGCGAGTCTATTTCAGCACCAATTATTTAATGGCAAGTTAACCAAGGGATTAATCGACTAATCAGAAAATAATCAAACAAACACATTAATTAACATTACTGTTAACAAGTATAAGAAACAAAATTGCTTATAAAAAAAGTTTTCATGTGTTAGAATGTTGTTTTACAGTTTTTATATGGTAATTCATAGCTTTTACCTGCAAAACCCATATATTTGACCGAATGTTACAGTGAAATTACATGCAATGTGATGTTAAAGCCATACCATGCTGTATATGGTAAGGTAATAATTTACAGTTAACACGATTTACAGTTTTGCTGTAACATTTTTCACAGTGCATGAAATTTCATTGAAATATAGTTAATGTGACTGTATCAACATCTGTGAGAAACTTGCTGGAATCCCTGACCCGCTTTCACCGGACCGGTCCTGAACGCTGTGGTCTCAGGCCCTTCTGTCAGTCACTCCATAACATCGTCAGACCTCTGGTCTCTGAATCGCTAATCTCATGACCTGTGCCTCCTTCCTGAAGTCCTTCTGACCGTTCTGACCCTGGGTCAGTGCTGTCCTGCAGCTTGACTTTTTTTTGCCTTTTTTTGCTGACTGCTTACTCTCTAGTGAACTACTTTGCTGATGGACGTGTTCCTCTGCTTTTATCCGGTGTAGAGCCTCATAGAAGTGCTTCTGACTGCACTAGAGAATAGGTTGTGAGATTGAGTGTTAAATATGGTTATGAAAGATATATTTTTGGTCTTCTATTCTATTTTTGACTAAGAAAAAGCTCACCAATGTTTTATCAGCTAGTTTAGTTTTTTGTCATGAATGCACACATAAATTAAAATATATGCACAAAATCTAAAGAATTGGTGCTGTATCATCAATACTCACAAAAATATAATATACTCGCAATATATAATTACAAGATTGTATCAGCGCAGCCCTAATAAGATGAGAGCATGTTTATATGATAACTTCTATATTAAATGTTATCGGAGTATGAAAAATCCATTTGTAATCATGCCCATTTTCTCACGAATGTAGCCGATTGGACATCAGTGACGTCCATTTACTCCCATTAGGACGCATCAGGATGCAAATGGACCAGAAAGGTCATGAATAAGAGAACAAGGATCTGTAACTCAGTCTCTCTTTCTCTCTCATCCCTCATCGCTCACTTCCTCTCTGCTCATCAGTCTAAATGACCTTAAGTAACCCTTAGAACAGATTCACCTGTCTGACTAGTTGTTTACTTGATTCAACTCCTCAACTAGCATGTACCGTCATGTTAATCTTTTGTGCAATTGAATTGACTCGCGTTTGTGAAGCAGTCCGGCGCAAAATGACGGCATCAACAACACTCTAACTACAACAACTCTTCCTCTTCTCTAAAGCAGCCCAACATAGCCAACATGGCCCAACTTTGCAGATATTGTTTCTGCTCAAACAGCAACATTACACACTAACTAAAGTTAAAAAAGTGAAATCATAATCAACCACCCCTTTAAGAACTTAATTTATTTCACACAATTAATTTCATGTGATCTTTTTAACGTTCAGAGAAATTATCTGTATGATCTGCTGATCTGGAGTGTCACACTCATGTCTTGTCTAGTTTAGTTCCGTCTTGTAATCATTAGTTCTAATTAATCACCATGTCCTAATTAGTTTAGTCTTGGCACCTGTGTATGATTGTCATCTGTGCATTTAAGTTCCTGCCTGTCCTGTAGTTATGGTCTGTCGATGTTTGTGCTTTGCACACTGTTGCGTGTTCGTTTCATTCATCTATGATTAAACCTATCTGTTTTGATTATACCTTCGTCTCCTGTGATCTCGGCGTTACATGGAGACTGTCTGTAGAGGAATATTTGCCACCGCTAGTCTCAGGATTGTGTAAGTCACTATTGTAAGTGAATGAATTCATGGAGCAGCAATCAAAGACCAAGAATGACTTCATGGATACCAGGGTCAGAAATTAACTTTTTATTTAAGTGGCAATATATGCCTCCTGGTATTTATTTCCTGGCGTATTATTATTATTATTATTATTTTTTTTAACCTTTGGAAGGGTTTATAATTACCTCACTGAATGTATCTGCTCCACGATTTATCGAGATTAAATCACACGAGATTTGGCAAAGGCTACAATTATTTAATGCGCATCTTGTCAGAGCTGTACGGCTGTGTGATCAGTAGTAAATGCTTCTCCATCAGAGGGCGCTCTTGCGCAGGAACTCCAAATATTCCTAGCAGCAGAAGAAGATAACATGTCATATCGCTGTAGCTGAATAAACAGAATATTGAAACACTGATTGATTAAACATGACTAATAAACATACGACTAAGAAGCCACATCATCTCACAGAAGGATGTTCAGCTGTCGTTATGAAGTGAGTTTGGAGTAAAAACATGTTGTTAATGTTGGACAAGATGTTAATAAATGCTTCATGTCTGGAAAGATGTTTGACGCGTGTTGCTTTTTCAAATGTACATTATAAGCGACTCAACGCAGTGCTTTCAGATGGATTAGCATTTGGAGCCGTACTTCATTGACAAGCTGTGCATAAAAAAAGTAATCGAAGCCTTTGTGATTTCATAATCGCACTAAGAAAGGCGTTTAAGCTATAATCACGTTCAAGTTCAATGTTATTTTTCGTATCGTGCGATAAATCGTGCAGCTCTAGTCTCTGTGTTGTCTTTTGTCAAATACTTAAATTTAATCAGTTAATTCCATCAATCAAAATACTATAGGCTGCTCATTTTAGCAACACAAAAGCCATCTCTACACTGTGTAAATAAACAAATGCCATGACAGCTTTTGTGCCACTTTTACAAAGGTATATTTTAAATTTTTACACAATTCATAAAGATATTTATGATTACTAAATACATAAATTAAATGAACTGTATAATAAAAAAGATAGAAAATTTATTAGAATAGTTAATCAGAAAATCAAGTCTTCACTTTGGTTATCTTGAAAAACAAAAGTTTAAAAAAAAAAAAGGGAATAAATTTTATACCGAAAGCAAGTGCAGAACTCAGTCACATCTTTTGATTGGCCCGTTATGTGCTCAACAGTCAATTGGTTATTGATTGGTTATAGTCATGTTAAAATGAACAAATCATTTTGTTGGTATTTTAGCTTCAAATCTGCCCTAATGTAACTTTTATTATTATTATTATTATTATTTAAGTAAAGCAGAATTAAATCTTAACATCAGCATATGTGTCAAGAGTAGGGATAGATTTGTATGAATTTTGTTTTGTGATTTGATGGGAAAATAATGCATTACAAAGCTGTGTGTGAGAAAGAACATTGTGACCATCACATCAAGTGGTCATAAAACATGACTACACCACATTAAAAATAACATCACCAAATCTCCGCTCATTATAACACGCACAATTGAAATTGAATTGAATTGCTTCCTCTGTATTAGATGCTTCATTGACACAAATAGTGTCATATTGTTTCAAATGGTGGGGACAAATATGACCACCGCAAAATGCAGCTTCACATTATGAAGACGTTTGATTTGGAATAACCTCAATAAGAGCAGGAAAGGCATTTTTGATTTCAAGTTGTCAAAACACATGAATATGTGTGTCTTTAATAAAGTCAGTGTATACTGTTTTCAGTTAATGATGGAGAAATGCCACGTCCTGTTCCTCTATTCCTCTGTTTCACTTTCCAACAGTATCTGTTTTTGTGTTAAAGTGATTTGTATTGAGTTGCTTCCCTCTTCTGGATTGTTTGGGTAATGCAGTAATGTTTCCTAAAATCGAACCTGCAGAAAATCATGTGGTTGAAGATGTTGATCACAGATTGATGCTGTTTATTCATAGGTTGTCTTTGGCACATTATCCAAAATAACTTTGAATCGGTGAAGTGATTCAGATCATTCAGTTACCTTGTAGCAGCACACATGGCAATTACTTGAACTTTTGTTAGTCCCTGT
The DNA here is from genome assembly GCA_038088235.1 of Zacco platypus. NCBI lineage: Eukaryota > Metazoa > Chordata > Actinopteri > Cypriniformes > Xenocyprididae > Zacco > Zacco platypus. Next base: position 4,076,328 of record CM076069.1, read on the forward strand.
TGTGTGTGTAGGTTGAACACACTGTTGCAGATATTATCTATAGTTTTTGCCGCGTAAAACGTTGGCCGGGGTTGATTTGATTGCATTTTGCATTGTAGATATACACTTTCTATAAGTGAGACCACAGTATTTTCAGCAAAATGCTTTTAGTTCAATTTTGTACATTATATTTTACATCTCTTTGAAATAACTAATACTGGACCATGTATTTTTATATATACATTTTACATACCAGTGTATTGTACTACATAAAGGTCCAGTTAGCAAGTGAGTCAGATATTAATTCAGTAAACAAAGTTGTTAGGTTGTTTTCTGAATGGACTAGCCTGTTGCTTTGTCAGCATCAAGGTCATGCTAACGAACAGCATTGCACCATGTGACATTGACTGAACGCTGATTTCAAAACCGGAAGAAAAGAAAACCTAAATTAGCCATTTTCCTCTTTAAAAATAATATTAGTAATAAAAAAAAAAGATAAAAAATTTCCAATGCTATTATTGTAATTCATTATCTCCAACACCAATTTAACATCTCAAAAATGATTGAGGCTTTGTTACAGCAGTGTACATGTTTGCAGTCGGCAGTTTGTTTCATACGCTGCCTTGAGGGATAAATTGTTATCACAAAATTATGAGATCATGTACAAACTATACATCATGTACAAACTATGTGCTTACAAACTGTGATCTCTGACCTTCCTGTGGTTATTTTTTTTAGACTGCTCTCTGGTCCTTGTGTCATATGACTGCCGTTTCCACGTCATTAACTTTCTTGTCCTTATATGGACTTTGACTTGCTTGAAATTATGATTATCTTTGATTTCTATTGTGGCTTTGGGATATTTAAAACTAAACATTATCAAAATCATGTAGTTTGTGGGATGTCTGAACAGTTAGTCAACTAGTTGATCTTTAAAAAATGAAAATTGTCATCATTTACTCAACGACATGTCGTTCCAATCCTGTGGAGACCTTCTTTCTTCAATATCTTCCACAGAAGAAAGAAACCTGTACAGTTTTGTAATGACATTTTGGGTCGATAATACTTCTGAAGATGGCCTGTGTTATCAGCTGGTTTGTGAACAAAACTTTTATGAATTTTGAAGCCTAAGTACAGTCTGAGTTTACAACACCTAAGTCTGAGCTAGTTTGCAAGAGCGTGATTATGAGCTCAATGATGCTGTGAAAGCGACTCGTGAGTAGATGACTTTACCTGTTCAGTGAGATGATGTTCCAGCAACCTCTGTAGTCCCATTTAGACACTTGTTTGCAACTGCCCCTTTCACGACAAGTAAAAGCTTTAAAAATCCAAAAGGTGATAATACTGATGTATGATGTAGAACAAAAGGTGAAAAATATCTTGTGCTTGTGTTAACCAAACATTTAACAAAAAGCCATCGACATTAAAATACAAACTGTCAACACTACAGACTAGTAAACCTCACTAATCAGTAGTCAGTAACTAGTTGACCGTCCTGTTCCATCTCTTGAATACACGGCAGTTGTACCACAGAGTGATCTGTTTACAGTTACGTTGTGGTCAAGCAAGGAAACCGATTGTAATTGTAGATAACAGCTGCAGTCCTGTTTATTTCGTCAGTTTTTTTTTTCTTTTAGTTTCAGTGACTTATCAGGTGTTGCAGTGTCTGGGAGTTATCCCACGGCCCACGGTGAAAAAATAGTATTTTCATGAATCTAAGTAAACAAGTAGTATGTAGTAAACAAGTTATTTTTGAAATGAGGAGTAAGCTAATCTAAGGGGCCATTAACATATTGCGACTTTTGTGCGCCTTTATTCATTATTTCCTATGTTGGCGCGCTTAAAATGGAAGTGCATGCGGTGCGGCACGCTCGTTTTTTCCAGGCGCGCATGTGCCGTGGTGAGATGAAAACATCTCAACTTTTCAGAATGCCACAATGCGCACCACAGGTCATGTGACAAGAACCATCCAGACAACCCTGTCCCTCACCCTAACAGTCGCCTAATCACCTCAGACGAACGCAGAGCCGTTGTGCAGGAGAGATGGTTTCACGGCAGAAGCTCTGTTTGGTGATGCTCGGGCCAATTTTTCTTAAAAGATTATCAAACTGGTCCTTGTCAACTCTGAAATAGACTTTGAATCTCTCATCGTCCAGACGGAGCTCTTGGATAAGTTTGTGAAATTCTCCGTGTTGCACCCAAACACTGCGGGAGTTTGTTTTTTTCTTCTCCATAAATAAATCTTGTACTAGAGCTACTGCAAGAGCTTTTCGGTGATGGAAATACTTTGATATTACCACATAGTCGTGGAGAAAACTGTTCATGGTTGCATAGTAACAACAGACGCTACAGAAACGCAAGCTCCCGAACGCTTGCAAAAGCGCTTGCAAAAGGTCGCACTTTCCACGCTTTTTAGGCGTGATATGTGAACGGCCCCTAACTAATCTTTAATAATCCTAACAGCGTTTTGATGTGCTATGAAGTAATTTGAGGGGCAAATTAATTGTAATATCAATTTAATAATAAAAGTAGCCTAATAATAATAATAATAATTTATTATGGCCTGTGTGTCTGTCCGCTGTGAAGGGCTAATCTGCGTCCGGCATCAAAATGATTAAATGTTTTATCCAAATCCGCATGAATGGCCCATTCAATGTTCAGTAGCCTACTGCTTCAACGTCCGAGGGTCTGTCTTGTCGCGTGGTGTTTATGAGAAACATGAGGTGTGTTTTCAGTCGGCTGCAAACAAGACAATTTTCTTTCACGCGATGCGATGCTCATCGGCACAGTCACGAATAACTTAAAGAGGTTGCCAACATTTACTAGCCTTGTGGACCAGCTTTGACGCTCTGAACAGCGAGTTGTTTTTGCTTGTGCCCTGAACGGGCCATTCATGTGGATTTGGGTCTTGCTGAGGATGTGCGCTGTCTGTGGACTCCTGACTCAAGGAGAGTCCACGTACTGTCTGTGTGACGTAGTTTTCGGCATCATGAGGGTCTGAAAATGCCTACACACCCCGTCCCCCAGCAGCCAATTTTTTTTTGACCGCATGGATGGTGCGCATACAACAGTGCATGTGCGAGTGATTTGAGCATTTGAAAAGTCCACTAGATAGTGCGCATGCACCAAACGCGTGTTTGCGCACTCACGGCCAAAGGAGTATAAAGGCTTGAGTGCTCAACTGGGCACGAGATGAGGTAGAAAACCAGAAAATAAAGTGTACCCGTGCCTTTACCGCTCCAAATTGTACTACAAAAAATGTCATGGAGTCTCCCCAATGTCGCCGATGCGTATGAGTTTGTTTGAAGTGCTTAAAATTAAGCCTGTCTCTTGTTTTGGACAATTTGGATCTTGCACTTTCCCTCAGCAGCTCACTCTGTGTCCTCGCTATTTTTGAGATTCGCCAACAACATCAAACTTCTGTAATGTAAAAGTTGTTGTCTTATCCTATATTGTTTTTGAAATATATCGATATATCAGGGTCCATATACTGCCCAGCTCCAGTGTATTCTCAGTCATGCTTAGCATGGGATGAGCACACCGAGTGTGAATAACACGATGAAGGAAAGCCTGCGGTAATGCTTCATCCTTATGCTTGGAGAGACACTGCAGATTAGCACAGACTCTGGCAACCGGCAGCAACTCACAAGCTCCACGCCGCACGTCTCAAATCCACCATCCCAGAGCCCATTGCGGCACAGCAGGGAAGCGCTTTCCGTTGCCGCTGCAAGAAGCGTTGCAAAACCTCAGCCTTCCTCTGCGGACCCCAAGTGTGCAGGCTTAAACAGATCCCGCCACTGGATATCAGCTCCTGTTATTTGTCAGTTTCCTCATGACAATGACAGGCTGTAATCCAGAGCTGTCCTTCCACACACTGATAGACGCTGAAGATCAATACGGAGGTGCTTGAATGCTCTCATACTCATGTGTCATCACGTTCCACATCAACACAGGAAGTAAATGAGATTGACACGATGAGACGGGTCTGTTAGCACCTTGAGTGACGGCTGTCACGTAACACGTGAGATTATGGTGACATTATGGTGTCCTCTTCTTGTAGAGTGTCACGGCTGCCACTATTTGAGTGAGTTTAATCAGCTTTGGACATGGGTGTGTGGTGACAGACTTGATCCCATGCTGCTGTTTTTTGGTTGAGTGTCTCCACGGCGCTCTGCCACTGATGATCACCGTTGTCCATTAATCTGAGTCTTAACTCACTTGTCTCTGTATGTATCATCCAACAGGGACACATTTAACTGTCTGTAAATAGACACTAATGATATGGTGTCAAAGGGTCTTAGTGAAGTCATAGATGATGCAACAGCTCGAGTGGGATGAACTTTCTCTGCTGTCCTTAAATAAGCCACATGTAGGTGGAACCAAGAGCTCTGTAGGCATTTTTAGGTAAAAACCCAATTCCAAATGTGATAAATCACAAAGAAAACTCAAAAGTATTTTGAGTGTGTTTTGGGCTGGTGTGTTGGATGGTTTAGGTCTGTCATGGACAGCCGACTCAGTGATTTCATCATATTTGCCATCTTATTTGACATGACTTCTAGGGGTATTTTTCCTTTAAGGAGAGTATTTTTTTCCTAACCTTATTAGATGCATGTATCATCTTTTATGTCAAAATCTTACATTTTATCAATTAATTCAGTGAATATAATGAAACACCAGGCTATTTTCAACCAAATGAAATCAGTATCAACAAAAATCCATCCTTGCTCTGCAGAACTGGCACTAGGGTTGGGAAAAATTAAAATTAAAATTAAAATTATTAAACAACCAAGAAAAAATTGTAGTAAGGGGAAAAAAATACAAAAAACTCAACTCAAACAGTCCTTTTTGTGTTTATTATACTTATAATTATAATGAGTTTAACAGACAGCTAATCTCAACAAATTTGCTAACACTTTATAAAAAGGTTCATTAGTTAACATTGGTGAACATGAACTAATAATGAACTGCATTTCTACCACGTTTATTAATCTTTGTTAATGTTAATTTCGACTAATACATTATTAAAATCAAGAATTGTATTTGTTAACATTAGTTAACGCACTGTGAACTAACATGAACAAACAAAAAACAGCTGTATTTTTATTAACTAAGATTCATGTTAGTTAATACATTAACTTATGTTAACAAATGAACCTTATTGTGAAATGTTATCTCAAATTCAACACACATAAGATGCTTGAACACACATGTAACTTCCAGACAGGTGACAACTACACAGTGGTTAACATTTTTACTTGCCTTGACCATCTTTTCACTGGTCCCACTACAAAAAAAAGTATAAATCATCAGTATAATAGAAGTATATCTATATATAAGTATATTTTAGTATATCAGTAATATAATTTAGTTTTTTTGATCCATGTAACCTTAAAGGATTAGTTCACTTGAGAATAACATTTTTTCTGATAATTTAGTCACCCCCACCTCATCCAAGATGTTTATGTCACAGTCAAAAAGAAATTAAGGTTTTTGAGGAAAACATTCCAGGATTTTTCTCCATATATTGCATAGTTTCAGCGCAGCTTCAAAGGGTCAAAGCTTCATGATCCCAGCTGAGGAATAAGGGGCTTCTAGCGAAACAATCAGTGTGTGTGTATATATATATATATGTATATGTACATATACATGTGCGTGTGTAACAGAAAGATGTATCAGCAGCTGCTGCAGTCTGTAACTTTTTTTGTTCAAAATGAACAAAATTTATATAATGAGCGAGTACATCATGAATCCATTTTCCAAACCGTGTTTTTGTCTTATCCTGAATCACTACAGTACGCCAGCATATAGACACAACTGATGACGAGAGCACAGGTGCGGACAGGGAGGAACCGAGTGTGCAAAGGCAAAAGAAAAGGCACTACTTCCAGCAGTGGCTTAGACCAGGGTTCCTCAATAGGCGGCCCGCGAGAGAAAAATGTTTGGCCCTTGCTAATGTCAAACAGTGCTGTCAAGGAAATGTATATAAGCACGTCTCTGTCGCGAAAATTCAAACAAGGCGTTGTTAAGTATAAAAGTAAAAAGTATAGTGTTTGTTTATTAGTTACAGAAAGATAAACTAATACTTTCTCATTTACCTTCAACATTCAGCAAAAACACATCTATTTCATTCAAACAAATCTCTGAATATCTAATTAACATTTAATTTCACAGACCTTGCATATTTATTTAATACAACTGTGAGATTTTCTGAAGTGCCCGCATGAACGCATGTATTCGGTGCATGAAAGCTTGATTTGTGTGAAATGAATGCAGAGTTCAGTTCAGCTTCTCTGGAAATGCAAATATGACATGGGGGCGAATGAATTATCAGGAAATTTTAATTCTGAAGTGAACTAATCCTAAAACTAATATGGTTATGGCACCAAAAACTATTAGCTTAACTCATACACATTTTAATTATTGTAACAGTCATTAATAAAATAAAAACAAATAATCAATTACGAACAATAGCATAAATAAATATTACAGAACAAACACATACAAATGAAATAAACTGCGGTGTTTTTCAGGTTTTTATGCAGGTCTAAACTAGATTTTCAGGTACTGAAATAGTAATCAAATATAAAATACCATAGCTTAAAGTTATTCAATCAAGAGCAGCAATTTTTTTTTTGTCTGTTGTTTGCGTAACTTAAAAACTGACAGCAGCAGGTATTTTAGGCTGCTGTCACTAAGAGCCGCACTGATCAAATATATTGTTACACATGCATCTTATCTCACGTTTATGTTCACTTAAGACATAACTGTAACACAGTTCATAAGAACGGGAAGAAGGAGGCGGGAACCAGCGAACATTCAACGTAACTTTAATATCAAAATAAACAAACAACAAAATGAAAGTAAAATGGCGGCAGTTCCTCACGGAGACACACACAAACATAATAAAAACACAACATGAAATCCAGGCCTTGCCCTCTCTCGTCCTTCACTGTCATCGCTCCTCATTTATGCTTCCGGAGCTCCTCCGTGAGAGATACGAGACCGGTGCAGTGCACAGCTGACGCTCATTATCTCATATCACGTCACCTGCCCTGCTCGTCACAATAACCGACTATGTTTACGATGATACTCCACAAGACGAGCAATTTTACATAATTTTGTGTGAATATGTCCTGTCAAGCTCAGGAAGACGTGAAAGAGTATTTACGTGCTGTGAGATTCTGCGTTCTCGGCACGCACTTTGAAAAAACTTAGCACACAGTGCACGAGTACCAAACTGAGAGACACGGATACTTGTGCGCCTACCTGCACTTGAATATTTCAATTAGCAAGGCTTATAAATGCGCAAATTATTAACTTCTGCACAGAACTTCTGCCCGATCGGGCAAGTGACCGTTCCATCAACCTGGCCCAGGACCATCGGGAAGTCCTTATCTTCGAGCCCTGCTTTATGAAACTAAACCACCAGTAGATGGACATTGAGCTATTTGTTCAATTCAATTCTTTCAAAAATGCTGGTTCATTCAGGAACAAAACTGTTTGTTGCAACTACGTACAACAGTTCTGTCAAAACAATATTGTGTTTAAAATGTAACTCATAATACATCACATTTGCTTGTATGACATAGTTAAGATAAAGTCATAGGGGCATTTTTGCCACCATATCTTGAATTGTGGTCATTTTAACTGTCTTCTACTAGAATACGTTACGCAGTGAAAGCGTGCAATCTTTAGGCATGTTTTTGTTTGTTTTTGTGCAGAGTGACAGTTTTGATAATGTCAGCATTCACATCATCAAAACAATTATGATATTATCATAAACAGTACATATTGCTCAACCCTAGTGGGTGGAATAGCAAGAATGATAATGAGTCATACCAGTGATGATTTATTGGGTGAAGAAAATCACTTGCGTTGAGCTCTTGTGCTTTCTGCTGTTGTGTTCACTGTGTGTTCTTTTTTTCCCTTCAGAAAATTCTTCAACTTCTACCTGAGAAAATCAACAGTCGATGGCAGTTTCACAGTATAGGTAAGTGCTGTTCAGACCGTGTTACACTAAAGTGGGTCATGCCCAATAGTTTAGCTATTGAAATTTAAATATTGCTTACAGTATCACTATTTCTTTGTGAAATTATTATTTATGAGTCGTGTGTATGAGCTGCTGTTAAAGCAGGTTCAGAAGAGAGTCAGTGTAACCTGGTTTAATACTTTCTCAGAGAAAATAATTAGCTACTGAGAGAGTGAGCAGGAGGTTAATAAATGAGAAATGCAAATGAGAGGCTTCATTTGAAATGCAAATTACCAAATGAAATTATGCGCCTCGTGGTTTCAGTCTTCCATACAGGAAGACCCTCAAAGGAGGCAATAACCTCAATTAGAGTCCTCCACATAGAGACAGACAGACAGACAGTGTTTATTGATCCCCAAGGGAAATTCAAGCAAAAATTGATGCTACAGTTTCTAGGTTTATCATTATTGATTTCGGTTATACGTCTTATTATTTCCTTACACTCATAATCCTCAGCAGAAGTATCAAAACGTAAGCTTTTTTCCACCACATCACAGGGCCGTCTTTAGGACGGCACAACTGGTGCGACCACACCAGGAAATTTATTGGAAATTTAGTTAAAGAGTTATAAGCCATAAACCAAACCAACCAGCTATGAGATGATTCACAACATTACATACTTTGATTTATAGCAAAAATGTATTTGAAAATCAGACAAAACAGCTTTAATGAGTGAAAGAACTACAGTCCAACGAAGCCTTGCATACAACATAATCAAATTTAAAATGACAGAGAAATATAAATGAATGATTTAAAGATGATGAGACCAATACCAAGAAGTTCAAACCTAATAGCCTATACAAACAAATTTCCTCAAAGAAAAGTCTGTCTACATAAGTCAGCACTTTAAGGTATTGTTAGGTACTTCCGCATCCAGGTTTGAACACGCTTCTTGTGTATGAAAACTGTCTATACTCATGACGGGTGGCAAAATCGCATGAAAAGCCTGACGTGTGCTGACAACTATACATTTACAAGTGTTAGGATGTGATATTGCAACTGTTTAAGTGTCAAGTAAGTTTCATTTCATTTTTCATCATTTAGCAGACGCTTTTATCCAAAGCGACTTACAAAGGGAGGAATTAGGGGTTAGGTTCCTCGCTCAAGGGCACCTTACTCATGGTATTGAAGGTGGAGAGAGTGGAGAGCTGTTTATTCACAATCCCCACTTTCAATTCCTGCCGGCGTGGAAATCGAACCGACAACCTTCAGATTACAAGCCCGACTCCCTCACCACTAGGCCACGACTACCCTAGTTTCATTCGTAACTCTTACTTTTTTCCTTTAATACTTTATAAAATTTCACACCCTGTCCCTCATAACGGTAGTATAACAAGCCATGACATAGCAGAAAGCAGAAAAGTTTTGTGCAGGCTATCAAAATACCTCACCTTGCTCATAGTCCGAGTGGACATTTCTCTGAACCCGCCACGAGTGCCACAAAGAATAAAGGGTAAAATAAATTGATTTTGTTTTCCGCTGCAGACTTTTCAAAATAATATGTTAATTTTCAGATATAACATTAATGTCAAGGTAATTTGAACAGAGCCTTTGTAAAAATATAAAGCAAAACAGCAGTGTCATTTAATCGACTAGTCAGCTAACCTCACACATCCCTACTTGGGACATCCCAGCATTATATCCACAAAAAGGTATAGAGATAAATTCTAGAAGAGGGCTGACAAATTGATTAGAAATTGATTACTGTTTTTATAATTTTATAGCAAGTTAATTTAGCACAAAGTAAATGTTAAAATTGTATATTATTATTAATATTTTTAAAGAAAAAAAATGTTTCTATAATGTTAATTTTTGTTGTGGAAAAGGTTAGTCTTCCGATATGGCTTCTGTCATCAAATTGAGAGAGAAAAAAAAATTATATTTAAAGTAAAGCCTTAAAGATTGAGTTGTGTAATATTTGAAACATTTTAAGGTTGAATTACCAGCAAAAAGAACTATATTGTGATACACTACTCAAAAAAAAATTGAAGGAACACTTTTTAATCAGAGAATAGCATCAAGTTAGTATAACTGCTGGGATATCAATCTTATCAGGTAAGTAGCAGAGGGGTTAATCAGTTTCAGTTGGTTTGGTGTTAATGAAATTAACAGTAGGTACACTAGATTGGCAACAATGAGATGACCCCCAAAACAGGAATGCTTTTACAGATGGGAACCGCTGACATTTTTTCCCCCTACTCATCTTTTTTACTAGTTTTGCATTTGGCAAGGGTCAGTGTCACTACTAGTAGAATGAGGCGATACCTGGACCCTTCAGAGGTTGCACAAGCAGTCCAACTCCTCCAGAATGGCACATCAACACGTGCCATTGCCAGAAGGTTTGCTGTGTCTCCCAGCACAGTCTCAAGAGCATAGAGGAGATTCCAGGTGACAGGCAGTCACTCTAGGAGAGCTGCACAGGGCCATAGCAGGTCCTTAAGCCATTAGCAGGACCGGCATCTGCTCCTTTGTGCAAGGAGGAACAGGATGAGCACTGCCAGAGCCCTACAAAATGACCTCCAGCAGGCCACTGGTGTGAATATCTCTGATCAAACAATCAGAAACAGACTTCATGAGGGTGGCCTGAGGGCTCGACCTCCTCTAGTGGGCCCTCAGGCTGGCACTGTGGAGCTCGATTGGCATTTGCCATTGAACACTAGGAATTGGCAGTTTCGCCACTGGTGCCCTGTGCTTTTCACAGATAAGAGCAGGTTCACTCTGAGGACATGTGACAGACGTAAAAGTTTCTGGAGAAGCCATGGAGAACGTTATGCTGACTGTAACATCCGGTTTGGTGGTGGGTCAGTGATGGTCTGGGGAGGCATATCCATGGAGGGACTCACTGACCTCTACAGTCTAGACAATGACTGCCATTAGGTATCTGGATGAAATCCTTGGACCTATTGTCAGACCCTACGCTAGTGCAGTGGGTCCTGGGTTCCTCCTGGTGCACAACAATGCCCGGCCTCATGTGGCAAGAGTATGCAGGCAGTTCCTGGAGGATGAAGGAATTGGTACCATTGAATTCCCTCCATGCTCACCTGACCTTAATCCAATTGAACACCTCTGGGACATTATGTTTTGGTCCATCCAACGCTGCTAGGTTGCACCTCAGACTGTCTAGGAGCTCAGTGATGCCCTGGTCCAGATCTGGGAGGAAATACCCCAAGACACCATCTGTCATCTCATTAGGAGCATGCCCCGACATTGTCATGCATGCATACAAACTACGTTGTAACATTTTGAGTTGCTGCAATAAAATTTCAGCTTGCTGCATCATATTTTGATTTCATTGATTTTCGGGATGTCTTTGAATTTAGTCCTCTGTAAGTTGATCATTTATATTCCATCAAACTATGTGGCTTCCTTTCATTCCTAACACATTACCCAGTCCATATTAGTATAGATATCCAGCATGATATTTTCCCCCATTGAGATCTGATGTGTTTTCAAAAGTGTTCCTTTAATTTTTTTGAGCAGTGTATATAGCCTTACTATGATACAAGTCCTCTATCAGCAGCAGGTGTTGGCCTTCAAAATTTCTTGATCAAAGTCAGTAGTAACCTTGTTATTACTTTGGGTTTGTGCTTGATAAGGCTGTAGATTTCTGCGGTGTAATGATCAAGTCTGTTACTGATTGTGTCTCTGTTTAAACACTTTTATAGGTTCTATACTCAAAAAACTTTTGCACACTGGAAACTCTTTCAAGGTAGGTAAATTTATAAATCGGAAGACATCCAAAACGATTATGTGAATCTCTGTTGCAGATATGTATCAAGAGGTAATGGTGTTTATGTTTGTGTGTGCAGATCCGCTGTGAGGGCATGCGTCTGTTCCTGCTCTGGCTAGAGGCTCTGCAGAGTAACTGTGCAGAAGAACAGCTCCTCATATTCGCCTGCCTGATCCCAGGATTCCCTGCTGTACCCTCATCCAGAGGACCCTGCACACTGGACAGCATCATATACAACCCATTTTCCAACCCGCCTGACGGTAACAAACATTCTGTGTACACACATTGACATACACAACTAATATTGAATCCACTTTAACCACCCAAATAAAGAAAGCTAACAGGGTGCGCTTTCTGCCGTCTCAGTCTCTGTGAACTTCCTTCTGGAACGCGTCACAAAATGAACAAAAACTCAGCGTATACTTGCCATACAGACATGAGAAATATGTCTATAGAAAGCTTGAAATGTCTCGACAACCTCTATTTAGATTATGTGACGTATGGTTCATGAACAGTCTGTGAACTTGGCTGCGACTGTGAATCTGCAGCATTTGTAAGGTAATGCCTGCTGGGTATGACAACATGAGTTTGGAAGTTTGCAGGACTTTTAGTATTCATTTTCAGATCCTTTAAAAAAAGAAGCTCCTAGACGAATCGGCTGAACTCAAAACGAATGCTGTACATGCACTGCCTTACCTGAAGTACCCAATAACCCTGATATTTTTCCGTGCTCACAAATTTGCTCTTCATTCATTTCATTCCTCACCATTTACAACACATCTACTATGTTTCTGTCTGGGAATGTAATTTTTAAATGATGGCCATTAATGCTCTTTGTAGCACAAAGGCACTTTAAATCTAGTATTAGAGTGTAATAATCAAATGGCGGCACAGCATCCTCAGAAAAGGAGGTCAGAGTCTGTTAAATGCTGAAAGGAATGATTTCCCTTGATGTTTCCTCTTGGAAAAGATTTTATTGATGCCCTTGAACTGGTAATGGCCCATTCATTTCAAAGCACTGTGAATGTGTTCATATGTATTTGAAATCAGTGAATATACCTTTCTGTCTGTGCTGATGTGCTTTATGTCTGAATAGATTTCATTAGTGAAACACAAGCTATTCACGCTGAAGGTTGTTCAGCCCTCTGCAATGACAAAGGCAGTAGTGACAAAACCTAAAACAGTTTATGTGATAAAAAGAAACTGGATGCAGATCTTGCGAAAATGAGCCATAATTTAAAAAAAAAAAAATATTTAAATAAACACCTAATTTGTTTTAACTTGAAAGATGAAGAGTGTCATTTTATGGGTGTTAAAATGTTTTCTCCATCCCAGTTTATTGTGCATAAAGTAAACTACTATAAAGTATGAGTTGTTTGTTCATTTTTTTAGCCTCTCAAGCATAATATTTACAGGTGGTACTCAACCGGAACGTGTTTTTTGTTGCCGCGTGTGCCGTTACGGTTTTGGCGGGAAACAACAAATATCTCACAGCTCGTTGTCGAGATTGAGTTGCAGTTAAACGCCGCCAGTGGAGATTACAAAGTACTATCAATATGATTTTTTTTTTTCCATTCACATTAGCAAATTTAGTAATCAAATGCCTATGTAAGCATTTGCAAAAAAACGCTTGCAAAAAAAAAAGACTTCATGTCTCATCCATTGGTCATAAAAAAGTGTAAATGCAAATAAAAAAAAAAAAGTGAAAATAAATAAACCGTAAATAAAACGTAAACAAAATAGTAATAAAAAGTGTGAAATGAGCAAGTTTATCTTTTTGTCTATTTTACAAATCTTTCTGGCAAATAAAGTACATCAAATCAGAAATACTAAAAGGTGTGCACATCTCACAAACCCAACCAGGGCTTAAAAAGACAAACTGAAGCCACACACTGTCCACACACTGATATAACCGATCCACAGAAATTTTATTGCAAAGTTTCGACCATCAGGTCTACGTCGGGCACAAACCTCACCATTCAAATGTCTTGAACTATTCATACTCTGTGTTTATGTAGCCAAGATTGTTCCAGAGGAGATCACCCCACTGGTGCCTGCAGTTCCCGGAGAGAAGGTGGCAGATGACCACACCTGTTCTGTCCTCCAAATTGTGCTGAAGGTCATGGTTCTCCAGGTGAGATGGAGCTGCTCACATCAGTGTTATGTCTGAAGTCTTCATGTTGGTCATAACTGGATTGCCGTGATGTAATTTGAATCCTTGATATTTGCTTTCACCCCACAGGCATCCAGCTTGGACTGGAAGAACAAAGAGAACCAGGACACAGGCTTCAGATTTCTCTTTTCCCTGTTTAAGAAGTACTACCTGCCTCATCTCTTCCCTTCTTTCACAAAACACACCAACCTCTACAAGCCACAATTAGGTGGGTTTAAGACGAGAACTGTTTCACTGTAAACTTGATTTTAACAGCTCAAATTTTCATTGATTGTTTATCAAGAAGAAGCAAAGAGATTAAAGTATTAATGAATAATATTACTGTGATATTATCTCATATAATGATCTCTGTACAAACTTAAAGGGATAGTCCATGATTTACTCACCCTCAAGCCATCCAAAGTGTATTTGACTTTCAGATGAATACAATTGGACAATTGGAGATATATTTAAGATGTCCTGGCTATATTTTTCTAAAACAAAACAAATATATATATATATAAAACTCTTCAAATCAGAAGGCCTTTATTAACCCCTGGAGCCACACAGCAATAGTAATTCAATGTTATGGAGTATTTTTATGATGGATGGATGTACTTTTTTTACTTCAAAATCAGCCCCCCCCCATTCATAAACATTATAAAGCTTGGAAGATTTTTTAATTTTTCTCTGTTTGTGTTCGTCTGAAAGAAGGAAGTCATATACATTTAGGATGGCTTGAGGGTGAGTAAATAAGGGAATAATTTTCATTTTTGGGTCAACTAACCCTTTAAAGGCGATACTGGTGGCTATTAAGTGAACTGCAGCCAGCAACTTTTTGCTCGTGTTCACACTCGTGCACACATAACATACAAGAGACTGAATGTGATTCAAAGCCCTGATATACTCATGACTAAGTTCTTCGTTCTTCGCTTAGGGGTTAAAAAGAAGTTGGAAATACCTTTGCAGCGATATGTTAACATCTTCACGTAGTCCACATTGCTGAGAGCGACGTTTAGATTAATATGTAAATATGTGCACTTTCCTCTCAGTAACAAACAACAAAAATGACAGCAGTGAGAAAACAGCAGTTAAGAGAGCATCTGATCATAGCGATGTGGATGTTTCCACGAGCTCTGTGATTCACGGCATCGTAAGGTAACTAAAATGTCACATAGATTTATTATGGAGTATATTGTTCTGATTCCTTCATATAAAAAACAGTCTACAGGCTTTCATAGACAACCTAGGAAGTCAGGGAAGGTCTCATTTTTTTAAGTTGTTTCAAGCGATTCACACATTAGCAAAACAAAAAGAAATTAATACATGTCGAAAATTCTTACATGTTGTCCCAGTAAAATATAACTGAGTTCAATTAATTTGTACAGTATATGGCCCATTTCTGTACTGCCTAACATAAAAAAAGTATGCTTTTACTTTTCCAAGGCGCACTGAAGTACCTTGGAACACACAGCTTTATTCACCGTTTTGACGTAATTTCCAATGAAACAGGAAGACAGGTGGGATATATCTAAAAGCTCCTCACCTTTTTTCAAAATAGCCAATAGCTTTCGCCTAGATCACAGCTTGGCCAGAGCTGTTGAGCTCGTAATACCCAATTTTCCTCATAATCTCGAACTGTTTCTCCTCCATATTGCTTTAAAATATAGCATTGATTGCAGAAATCAAATGTGTCCGAACATTTTGTGGTCTGTGTTGACTCGCACACGTGATCCGCTCTGTGCGCTTGTGTCTCTGGATTGGAGCAGCCTGTGCTCGCGCTGCGGCGGTTCACGTGACACTATGCAAAAACGGACTTCATTCGCGTCAATGGAAAGCAGATTTACACTGTCTGGATCGTTCCCTATCCTAGTGCACTGAGTGCCATTCACCATGTAGAAACTAGTAAATGTGTGAACAAATTACCGATTTCAGTTTGCTTGTGGTATAGGAGGGGGCGGGACTTTAGATTCTAGAGAGCATTTTATTGGACAGAAGATTTGATGTGAAGCTAGGAAAGCTTATGTGAGGAGTGTTTTATCAGGATAGGATGTTTTAGAATGATGAATTCTACAAATACACATGTGAATAGGCTTTTTTAAGTGCATCTAAAAAATGTTAGCCAAAAATATTTGTATTGTGTGATGTTGCATCCACATGAATGGGTGTTTGCATAAAGTCCAAGGCTGCTGTCATTTCGGCCGACAGTAAAAAAAAAAACAAACAAAAAAAAAAACAATACATAATGCACTATTAGTGATAGATTATTGTGTTGTTGTGTGTCAGGTGACACTGTGTTATGAACTGGTCTAATTCCATGGTTTGTTCCTGTGTTTGTCATATATTGTTCAGTGTTTCCCACAGGATTTTGTGAGATCATGGTGGGTGGACATCGTCCCCTGTAATAAAATATTCTACAGTTTAAATTTAAATGCATTCGTCTGAGCTTTTGCCCTTTCCAGTGTCCAAATTGAATGGAATTAAAGAAAAAAAGTCTTTGGATTGGCTTGAACCTAGCCTTTAAAGGGGTCATGAACTGCATTGTTTTATAATGCTTCCTGGGGTGCACTTATAATGTTAGTATGCTTTTTACATCAAAAATAATCATAATTTAGAAATAAAAAGCCTTTTTGCTACCCTGATTTTAGCCCGCTTATTTGAGCGCTCTGTTTTAAGGGGCGTGTCTGCTGTGAGACTTCAGAGTAAACGCCCACTGCTGTGATTGGCTAACATCTTTACATTTGAAATAGCCAAGTAAAGCTCTCTCTTTTAATAAATTTTCACTATTACAGCTCCCAAGGTTAACTAATCATGAAAAGTGCTGCATTTCATTTAGATCGATGGCATTATATTTATATTGTGGAATGAAAGGTTGCAGTGATGAACATTGTAGCCGATCACAGACATGTTGTTGTGTGCATGAATGCAGTGATCTCGTCATTACAACTCTGCACACTAACGAATGCTTTCATTGTAACTAACAGTGCAAACGTGACGTAACTAAGAGATTCATTGAATAAAACGGGAGTTTTGGCGCAAGAGTCACTAATAAACTCTTGTTGTTTGATTGACAGCTCCAGTGATGGTAAAGGGAGCGTTATTTTCATCTTACTAAGAGAAACAACGTGAAGTTGACACTTTATTCACTGGTTTGATTTGCTGACAGGCAAAGAACATCGGACTGTACATGAATCATTACATATCAGATCAGGCGTTAGAATTAACAGTTACTTACATGTTGTTCATTACTGTCGAGTCCATATTTTAAAAGTCTGTTTGCAAAGCCTGCGCCGAAATGCGATTGATTTATCAAAGAATTCACAGTGAAATGTACCGAATACAAATAAATAGTGCACAACTAAGACATTCACATTGTTGAAATTAAATGGCCATGTTCCTAGATTTAGAATCCTTTGAAAGGTGATGTTATTTTTAGTCCTGTATCGCTCTTCTCTTCTCCTCCTCTCACTAATGCCAGTGGGTGGAGCTAACGTTACAATGATGAAGCAGGTTTGGATTTCTTCTGTGGAGGTGGAGTTTCACCTATCTATGACAGGCACATTCCAGGATCAAACGTTCGATGGGCCTCGTGTCAATAAAATTTCTCAATTAATGACCCCTTTAAAGTGGATTGAAACCTATTTTTAGCTGTGATGGCGTTTCAGTCCACTATAATTTAATGTAATAAAATAAAATATAATATAATAATATTCTGTACTCTTGAGCTTTTATTTTGTTCTCAACAGAACATACTTTTCATTACTAAAAAGTGTAGTGAAATGCTGCAATCATCTGTCCACAACAATGTTGGAAATAATACGGAAGTGAAAATAAATGATAACTGGCATTTGAAAGTGCATGTTAAACTTACAGCACACACAGAGATGGAGTTTGCTGCATTCACTGTGAACCGAGCCACTCTGAGATTATATGCTTATTTGATTAAACTGCAGCCTTTTGCTCCACGATAAGCGCATTAAGCCATTTCATGATTTTTATTTTAGTTCGAATGATAGATGCTGTGTCAAAGCAATGGTGCAAGGGTTAGTATGGGAAGTGTAAAAATAAGTTTGCTTCATTGTGTAATGGGAAACACTGTTATTGTTCCTTATTTTTAATTTTCTATCTGTGTCTCTCAGATCTTCCCATTCACAGACCAAAGCCCCTCTACATACAAGTGATGCGCAACAGCGAGAGTATATACTGCACTAGGGATCAGTATCTGGCTCCACGCGTGGCCTTCATCACGTGGCTTGTTAACTTCTTCCTGGAGAAGAAGTATGTGAACTCGGCCACGAGCAGCTCTAAGAATGGAGGAGAGGTCCTTCCTAAGATCATCCAGGTGGGAGGATAGCAAAGAACCATATGGATTCCCCACATTCAAGCAGCAATCTTACTAAAATGAAATGTCATTTTTCTCAATGTAAACTTGTTTGGCATTAAAGTCATAATTCAGCCAAAATTCTGTCAGCATTTACTCACCCCCTTGTTTCACAAACACAAAAGCAAAATGTTTAAGCTGTTCTTTTCCATACCACTGATTGTCTAGCTCCAACAATTACAGAAAACAAATGTCATTAATATTATATTTTTAGTATATGTTTTGAGTGATAACAAATTTATTGTAATACAATAACATCTAGGTTGTATATGTTATAATTTGGGAAATACAAACTTAAGAATACAAAACAATTTTCAAAATGTATTTTTCTGAAGCAAAGGAGGCAGGTTCTCTGCCTTCTCACATATGATACAGTTTCTCTTTTATTGATTCTGCTTATCAAGTCTCAGTTACAAAGGTAAAAATATAACATTTTAAATATCAAAAAGACTTTTTTACATGAACAAATATCAGCAGCCTAAAGAACACTTTTGTCTGTGGTTTCAACAAAAATACCACTTATACCGTATGATTTTAAAACATTATTAAAGACAAATAAACAGTCAATAATAAAATAAGATAAAATAAAAAACTAATTAGTGGTAGCACAAATAAATACAAAAAAAAAGTCCAGGTTATAGAAATTGTAATCAAATGTAATCAATTGTAAAATAACACTGCATAGTAACACACATGCGTCTCGTTATAAAATAAAATATAGAAGAATCCTTATTAAAGTTAGAAAAGTTAATCAGTCAAGATCAGTGAATGGATTTTCTCTTTTTCTTTTTTTGTTTGATTAATATTAATGACAGACTGTAGCAGGTTTATTTGGATGCTGTCACTTTGCACGGATCCAATATACTGTTACACATTCGTTTTCTTTCTCAACAGTTTGTGTTCACTTAAGACATAAGTGAGAACTAAGTATCAGCATACTGTATTAGAGGCGGATTCTGTGCACGCACAAGCACCCAATTGAGTTCTCTGTTGTATCTTCTTGCATGGTAATTGTATGAAATCACATAAAAATGCATACACAGTAATCGATAATTTCGAATCGAATCGAAATTTTAATTTTATAAGTATCCGATTCCTGACCTTAAGTATCTGATTCCAGAATTTGAATTAATTTTCGATTCCCAACCCTACTCATAACCTTGTGACGGTAACCAAGAGGATGGTCAGTTCCTAGTAAATGGTGACAGAAGTTTTTGTTTAGTTTACACATTTATACTAATTATAGGGATGTCTTAGTAATTCTTAATAATATAATCTGTAGAAATGATTAATGTGACTAAGCTCTCTCCTACATGTGTGTTGGTGTCCAGACTGTGACTGCGGGCGGCATCAGTCAGGAGAAGAGCGCAGACTCTGAGCCCAACGGTCCTGTGGAACAGGAGAAGAGTCACTCAAACAGCAGCACACTGTCCGATCGCAGAGGCAGCAACTCCAGCCTGTGTAGCATCGAGGAGGAACATCGAGGCGTCTACGACATGGTGCAGTCCATCCTGCTCTCCACACGAGACAACGTCAACTTCGTCAACGAGGTCTTCCATCAGGTCAGAGACAGAGTGCTCAGATCCACAGCTGCCGATTGACAAATTAGACTTGGTTAAAGATTCAATGAACCTGAAAAGTATTTAGACACTTGTCTAGGGCTGGATATCATCCGCTACCTCACAATGCAATATGTATCATGATACACGCGTCATATTCATCATATTATCATTATCTTTATCTTTATATCTATATATTTTTTTACTGTTTAAATGTTATTAAAAATGCAAATTTAATAAAATGATATTTAATATTTCTTGAGTAAAAACAGGCTGGTAACTTTAAAATATATCTCACTAACCACAGCGCTAGTTCATCACATTACTGACTTTAGAAATGAACATGTTCCACTAACAACACAAAGTCACTTTGTCTTCGTTTTCAAACAGTTTATCAATGGTGTTTTATCAATTAAAGTCTGTTTCGTTTCGTGCAGTTGTCTTGAAAATTTTGGGTTACACTTTATTTTAGTGTCTTTACAGTATAAGTATACATGGAAGTATGTGTACTTACTATAGGGATTAAGCAGTGGCGTTGGCAGAATTTCATTTTTAGCTGTGTCAGGGCAAATGTGAGCACGCACTTTCACCTATTGTCCTTCACTTTCCTACATGCTCTAATGGCCAAAAGCAAACAAACTGGTTCAGGTCATGTTAATCATTTTCCTTTTTTTAAAAAAAATAAAATAAACACAAACTTCCATGTTTTCGTGACAAACACGTTTGTAACTCTGTAGGGAAAAAGCATGTCTAATGTCAACCAAAATGTATTCACGATAGGCCCAAGCACTGTTGTAGATTACAATACTTGAACTATAAAGTTTGAACAAAGCTAGAAAGAATCTCTCATGTCTGTTCAATTACAAATACAAAACAAAGATGTGAACTTTTATCAATTGTGAATTAAAAGCACAATATGTAAGATTTTTGGATTAAAATATCCAGAAACCACTAGAACAATGTTATATATTTTGGTGACTTTTGTACTTGCATTATCCCAAATGTTTCCAACAATGTTTAACTCAAAAAAAAAAAAGCACAATTTTAACCAGGCCATGGACCATGTCCGTGCGTCACCAATCAATGACATTATACCCGCATTACCCTTGGTTTCCGGTTTTATTTTGTAGAAACCATGGGAACACCAAATACCCTTTTAATATAGTTTGTGTTTTATCAGACTGTTTGGATACATTCATCGACAGAAATCTAGTCATTGTTATATACAGGGAGTGCAGAATTATTAGGCAAGTTGTATTTTTGAGGATTAATTTTATTATTGAACAACAACCATGTTCTCAATGAACACAAAAAACTCATTAATATCAAAGCTGAATATTTTTGGAAGTTTTAGTTTTAGCTATTTTAGGGGGATATCTGTGTGTGCAGGTGACTATTACTGTGCATAATCATTAGGCACCTTAACAAAAAACAAATTTATACCCATTTCAATTATTTATTTTTACCAGTGAAACCAATATAACATCTCAACATTCACAAATATACATTTCTGACATTCAAAAACCAAACAAAAACAAATCAGTGACCAATATAGCCACCTTTCTTTGCAAGGACACTCAAAAGCCTGCCATCCATGGATTCTGTCAGTGTTTTGATCTGTTCACCATCAACATTGCGTGCAGCAGCAACCACAGCCTCCCAGACACTGTTCAGAGAGGTGTACTGTTTTCCCTCCTTGTAAATCGCACATTTGATGATGGACCACAGGTTCTCAATGGGGTTCAGATCAGGTGAACAAGGAGGCCATATCATTAGATTTTCTTCTTTTATACCCTTTCTTGCCAGCCACGCTGTGGAGTACTTGGACGCGTGTGATGGAGCATTGTCCTGCATGAAAATCATGTTTTTCTTGAAGGATGTAGACTTCTTCCTGTACCACTGCTTGAAGAAGGTGTCTTCCAGAAACTGGCAGTAGGACTGGGAGTTGAGCTTGACTCCATCCTCAACCCGAAAAGGTCCCACAAGCTCATCTTTGATGATACCAGCCCAAACCAGTACTCCACCTCCACCTTGCTGGCGTCTGAGTCGGACTGGAGCTCTCTGCCCTTTACCAATCCAGCCACGGGCCCATCCATCTGGCCCATCAAGACTCACTCTCATTTCATCAGTCCGTAAAACCTTAGAAAAATCAGTCTTGAGATATTTCTTGGCCCAGTCTTGACGTTTCAGCTTGTGTGTCTTGTTCAGTGGTGGTCGACTTTCTGCCTTTCTTACCTTGGCCATGTCTCTGAGTATTGCACACCTTGTGCTTTTGGGCACTCCAGTGATGTTGCAGCTCTGAAATATGGCCAAACTGGTGGCAAGTGGCATCTTGGCAGCTGCACGCTTGACTTTTCTCAGTTCACGGGCAGTTATTTTGCGCCTTGGTTTTTCCACACGCTTCTTGTGACCCTGTTGACTATTTTGAATGAAACGCTTGATTGTTCGATGATCACGCTTCAGAAGCTTGGCTATTTTAAGACTTCTGCATCCCTCTGCAATATATCTCACTATTTTTGACTTTTCTGAGCCTGTCAAGTCCTTCTTTTGACCCATTTTGCCAAAGGAAAGGAAGTTGCCTAATAATTATGCACACCTGATATAGGGTGTTGATGTCATTAGACCACACCCCTTCTCATTACAGAGATGCACATCACCTAATATGCTTAATTGGTCGTAGGCTTTCCAGCCTATACAGCTTGGAGTAAGACAACATGCATAACGAGGATGATGTGGTCAAAATACTCATTTGCCTAATAATTCTGCACTCCCTGTAGATCACCATAGCAAGACATTGTTTAAATCTCTTTTCTTGATTTACCACGAGTACCATGTTTTACCATGCCTAATATCGATCTGGTTTACTGCAGTGTGTAACAAGTGTCTTATAGCAGCTGCTGAGCGAACGCAGAGTAGCATTACAAGAACTTTCAACACACAAATGAATCTAATATGATAAAACAGCACTGCTTTACCCCACATACGCTGGACCGGAAGAAGCGGACGTAGCGGCTACGTCGAAATAAAAGCTCCACTGCTCTCTAGACGTGTGTCGCGCTCGTCTCTCATCAACAATCGCTCCAGTGGCCTCGTTCAGCTCCGACAGCTTTTACTACAGTAATGTTAATAAATCTTTAATATGATTTCTGCCCGAGTCCCATTGGATTCTTTTCCACCGGCTGTAGACATGAAGACCGCACATCCCGTGATTCTGCAAAATCAAAGCATCATCATGATATGGCTTTTTTTTTTTTTAAATAAGCAACCACTAGCTTCCTTTAAGTCTTACAACATTGACAAACAAAAGCACCTAGAATAGCTGCAACCTGTACAAAATAACACAAAAAAAAAGACAAAACGGCTTATCTGTTTCAGAACTCTTGGGCTTGGAATTCAGACGTGTTATTTTTTAACACACAACTGCAAATTATAACTGAATGGTGAACACACAAGAACTGACAGGTGCTAAATGAGAGCGGCCTGAGACAGCCTGGATAACATTTAACTGCCTAACACAGATGTCAGTCCAACTCATCAAGCATTATACAAAACCTGTTATTTTAGGAGCTGTTATTTTATGATTTGAGATGTTATAATAATGTTTGTAATTATATTAAAATCAATGAAACAGCAATAACTGCAAGGCCTGTACCAAGGCTTGTCTGGTGGGTACTCCCGTGGGGATAGGGTTATTACTACAGGGTTATTACTATGTACATATAACACATGTAACACTGTAAAATAAGGTGTTACCTATTTTTGTTTTAGATTAATAACTTTTTATACATTTTTGTAATGTATAAAATATACATCATTAATTGTTTATTTGTGTCACAAAATGTT